>OZ004690.1:6256216-7456216 GCA_963924505.1 Agonopterix alstromeriana | reverse complement strand
TTTATGTACGATTCGTAACACCACTGGCTTTTCGGTGAAGGAAAACATCGTGAGGAAACCTGCATGCTTCAATTTCGAGGCATGTATTGTACCCACTGTCCATTATATGTGGTGACGGGCTCACTCCCCGTCACACTGGACAGAGTTTCGGTACTACAGGTGAAACGTGGATGTTCTGAGGTTTCAGAATATCTCTGACTACCCCCTCGGGGAATATAGTCGTGAGCATATGCCTATGCCTATAATTAATGAACTCTTATTTGCTTGTGCGTTGGCACTGCATTTCCGCCAGTATCAGGTAGTTCCATAGTATCGAGTCGTAGACCAGTAACAAAATCTGTTGTTTCTATCATAAGGTTTACATGAATTCATGTGATTTCACGAAATTGGAGCAGAGCCGGCGAATAATGATAAAAACACAGAGTAAGAACCACCTTTGATCAACGTTTCAGATCATTTCTACTCCCCTTTATGTACAGAAAAGTTAACGGTATATGTAGCCTGAAAGATCTTAGGCCGAGATTCAAAGACGATTTGTAAGTCATAGTTCGGACTCCCGTACGTCAAAATCCATACATTTTCGCCACGCTTAGCTCGAGCTAAGACAAAAAAAAATCGTCTCTGAATCTCGGCCTTAGTTGGCATTAAGAGGTCAAATTTAAAGTAACTAAATATTTACAGTCCCTTGATTATGTTGCCACTGAATCACTCCTAGCCGTTCCTTGTTAAAACATCAACTCACTAACTAACACACACACACACACACACACACGCACATACACTCATAAATTTTGATTTATATTTCAAAATTGTTAATTAAATGCGTAGGTTATTAAATTTCATCGCATGTCTCCGTTATGTTAGTTGTAACTTCATTGTCTATAGGTACTTTAAATTTATTTATCACTATAATTATTTAAACATCGCTAATTCTGTCCTAAACTTCTAATTTTTGCCTGATAAATCGTAAAGGATTCCCGAGATTCTAGCTTGCCGCATGCGGGGTCCATTGTATCATGTGTACTGACTAGTTCTTTTTGTTAATAAATATATTTGTATTTGTATTTGTATTTGTATTTGTATTTGTATTTGTATTTGTATTTGTATTTGTATTTGTATTTGTATTTGTATTTGTATTTGTATTTGTATTTGTATTTGTATTTGTATTTGTATTTGTATTTGTATTTGTATTTGTATTTGTATTTGTATTTGTATTTGTATTTGTATACATTTTCACAGCAGATATTTTACTCATGTGTGGGTTTGTTGCTTATGGGCCGTGTAGTTGCAGAAGGGTTAACTTTGAAACATTAAAAAAAAACCAAAATGTCTTACAATCCGGGGGCGTAACATTTTTGGACATTGTTTTTCTGCGCAAAAGTACAAAATAGCAATTTGTGCTGCTACCCGCTGTTTGCAAAGAATTCTTTAAAATAAACATTATGTTATGTTATGTTATAAATTGTGCCCGCACCTTTTTATAGTCCGCTCGCTAAAATGAAGTGCGTTTTTATTTTTTGTTTTTTTTATTTAACATTAGTATAGCATAGCATATGCTCACGACTATATTCCCCGAGGGGGTAGTCAGAGATATTCTGAAACCTCAGAACATGGACAAAACAAGGTGAACACAATGTTTGCAAGTGATTCATCTGTTGGGAAACCAAATAAATAAATTAAATTAATTTTAAACATATACCGTCACACTGGACAGAGTTTCGGTACTACTGGTGAAACGTGGATGTTCTGAGGTTTCAGAATATCTCTGACTACCCCCTTTGGGAATATAGCCGTGAGCATATGCATGAATGCATGTATCTTGTCAGATTTTAGTTAAAAATGTACAGTTTGTAAGGGTTTATTATTTCCCGGTATTTGATTTGAGAATCGAAATCGGAATCGATTTGAAAACTGATCGATTCGAATCGATTTACTCTTTTTCGTTTTCCAATGCTGGCAACTCGCTCGCTCGCGGGCTCGCCTGTGATTGGTAGACTTGTTGCTTGCATGTGATTGGCCGACCAATCCGGTAACTTTATTTTTCCCGCCAAACGACGAGACTGATCGCGGAGGGAACTCTGGCCGGTTGCGACATTCTATCTTTGACTGCGATTCGACTTGGTGATTCAATAAATACTGTGAAACTGTGCTGAGTGGTTTCCATCCAAGCCCCCAGGGTCATCAGGTCTACATATCAGAAGCGGAAGAACCATCGCTGTTTTGCGTAAGTAACGCCCACAAATTTTTAATTTAAATCGTTATTTCGGTTTGCTATTTTAAATCCATGCTTTGCGTTTTGAAATTATTTTAGTTTTCATCCAGTTAAAATCGTTTTTCTTTATTAGCAGTAAAATTAAATAAAAAGTGCACGTTTTAATTTTGAACTAAACACGTGGTCCACAACCATGGAGCCACAAAATGGATGGATCGTCCACGTGGTAATTTTCAGTCACGTGGCATTATTAGATGCAGATTTCCTTTGAAGTTTAGGATTGTTCTTTTCAAGCTGTGCTTAGCTTGCTACTTTATAACTACCTACATGTAAGTGCTAATATAGCTTTAGTTTTTCGCTTAGTCCTGCAGCTTATTTAGTGTGAGTTTGGTGGCGATGATGATGTTGCTGTTCAGATTTTAGTCGTCCCACGTGAGGGGGTTTATTAAAGGGGGATTTTTTTTCATCCTTTTTGAGCTAGGAAGCACGGTTTACGAGATATTTGTCCTTTTAACTTTTTATTTCTAAATTTTAGTTTAAAATAAAAGTGGTATTATAACGCGCTATTTTTCAGACAATGGACGATCGGCTGGGTCATCGAAGTCGAGATCCAGGGCGCAGCCTCGAGACGCCCGTTCGTGAGGACCGTCGCAGTCCTTCACGAAGCAGGAGCCTGCAGCACACTCCAAGCTCCAGCCACCGTCCGCGGGACCTGGACCTGGGCCGAGAGCGGCTCCACATCCTGGAGAATGAACTCCGGCGAGAGCGGGAGCGACTTCGTTCCGCTCGGAATGGCCGGCGCACAGCATCACTGCAGGCCGACGAGCTTCGGGATAGGAGTCGTAGCTGCCGCGACACGTCTGCGCGGCGATGGGACGCTGAGCAGCGGCGTGCCAAGCAGCGCGCAGAGCAACACGATGAGCGGCGTGCCAGCCAGTGTGCAGAGCAACACGTCGAGCGGCGTGCCAGCCAGCACGCAGAGCAACACGTCGAGTGGCGTAGCAGCCAGCAAGCAGAGCAACGCGATGAGCAACGTGCCAACGCCGGACAGTTTAAAAGGTCACGTAGCCCCTCTTTTTCTAAGAAAGATTTTATGGATATTTTAAATTGTGTTAGGGATGGTTTTGCATCACAGCCGCCTACTCAGAGCGCACAAATATTCCAAAAATTTGATCACAAAAACATCTTGCCTAATTTTGACCCATCTACTAAGAATCAACGTATCGATGTTTGGTTAAAAAAGGTCAATGAGTGCGCCTCAGTTTATGGCTGGGATGACAAAACCATCACTCATTTTGCCATGCAAAAACTTCAAGGCCTTGCTAAGACGTGGTATGAAGGGTTAAGCTCTATTCTTTTCACTTGGCCGGAATGGCAGGATAAATTAGTAAACGCTTTTCCTTATGAACAAAATTATGGCCAAGTTCTGGAGGATATGCTTAAAAGGAAGAGCAAATTTAACGAGCCAATAGAGGTCTATTACTATGAAAAATTAACGCTTGTTAATCAGTGCGATATAGTTGGGAAACGTGCAGTAGACTGCATCATTCACGGCTTGACTGACCGGACTCTAAGGTCCGGTGCCCTAGCATTGCGTTGTTCTCACCCCGACCAGCTCTTGCAGTTTTTGGTCAGTAACAAAGATTCGAATTATCAAATAGAAAGAAATCAATTCAGAAATAAAAATACTGACAATTCGAATCCAACAAATAACAATCCAAAAACTATTAGAACTGGGTTGGCAACAGGTTGTTATAATTGTAAGGAAAAGGGCCACAGTTACTTGTATTGCACTAAACCTTTATTAAAGTGCACAAAGTGTAATAGGATTGGGCACACAGTCAATAACTGTCTTAGTAAGGTTGACGACAACACGGTGAAGACTAACAATGTGCCCAAAACAATGTGCATTGGCTCAATAAATAGTCACGCTGATCCTAATCCGAATTCAAAATTCACTAAAGAGGTGACAATAAATGACAAGTCACTAGAGGCATTTGTAGACTTTGGAAGTGAGGTTACTTTAGTGAAGGAATCAGTCGCAATAAATCTCGGATTAGTTCATGATAAAGTACCGTCCTTGATGAAGGGTTTCGGCAATGGTGTTGTGCAGTCGCTAGGAGCGTTGTCACTTAACATATCTGTAGATGGAGTAAAAGCTAATGTTCCTTCCAAAGTTGTAAGCGATCATTTGCTAGAAAAATCCATTCTGATAGGACAGTCTTTCACAGAGCAACCACATATTATCGTATACAAGGATGCATCAAAGTTGCAATTTATCGATATAGGTAATGAAATGCCTCATTCCGATCTAGGAATTGAGCGTGAGAGTCTACTAAAGATCAAAACTGCTGCTACGATCGAACTTTTTGGTGCAGCTTCAATAAGGGCATCGACGGGATCCGCTTTTAGTGGTACTGTTTTGCTAAGGAATAGCTTTTCTGGGAAACCCAACGCACAATATTTTGTATGCGGTGGAATTTATTATTCTAAAAGTGGTTACGTTGGTGTAGGTGTCATCCCTTGTACAACTAGTTGCCTCATTCCAGCAGGATCTTTACTTTGCCGGGCAGAACGTGTCGATTTCGTCAATCGGGTTATTGTAGAAGCGCCGGAATTGCCAGTGAGTCCTCCCATGACAAACGAAAGTAAATTGGATGCGAACAATATTTGTGTAGGTGGGAGCGTGTCGGCGGACGAGAAACTGCGGCTGGTTGAAATATTAAACAGGTACAAACATTGTTTTGCTTCGTCGCTCAAGGACTTGGGTTGCGCTAACGTGGCTGAAATGAATATAGAACTGAATAGTCAGCGGCCCATCGTTTATCGTCCTTACAGGTTATCACATCACGAACGAGAAAAGGTGCGCTCAATGGTAGACGAGATGCTAGATGCAGGAATAGTGAGAGAGTCTGTCTCTGAGTACGCTAGCCCGATCTTGCTTGTACGTAAGAAGGATGGTTCCTTTAGGATGTGCATCGATTATAGGATGTTAAATTCCGTCACAGTGAAGGAGAGATACCCTATTCCCATCATTGAGGACGAGATAGCACGTCTTACAGGTCAAGCTTGCTTTATCTCCCTCGACCTCGCATCGGGCTACTACCAGGTGCCTATTTCAGAGCAAAGCAAACATCTCACTTCGTTCGTCACACCAGATGGCCAATACGAGTTTAATCGGATGCCATTTGGTTTGGCGAACGCACCTGCTGTCTTTCAGCGAATGATAAACGCTATCTTAGGTTCTGCTCGTTTCACCAAGGCAACCGCGTATATTGATGACATTCTTATTTTTGGTAGGGATCCAAATGAATGTTTACAGCGTCTCGAGGAGGTTCTTCAGACTATAGAAAATGCGAATCTCACGTTGAATCTATCGAAATGCGTCTTTTTACGCGACAAAATTGAATACCTAGGGTATGAAATTAGTGCCGCAGGCTTAAGACCCAGTGAAAAGCAGATTCTTGGTGTGATGAACTTCCCTAGGCCGCAGAACGTTCACAATGTCCGCCAATTTTTAGGACTTGCGAGCTATTTCCGCAAGTTCATTAAGGATTTTGCTCGAATCGCTTTTCCTCTTACTAAGATGTTAAAGAAGGATGAGGCCTGGGAATGGAGCGAAAATCAAGAGGAAGCATTTCAAAATTTGAAGTCTAGGTTGATCGATAGGCCAATTCTTGCAATATACGATCCAGCTGCAGAAACCGAGTTACACACTGATGCGAGCAGGTTAGGTGTTGGGGGTATACTTCTTCAGCGTAAAACTGGCAGTGACGCTTTTCTTCCAATAGCTTATTATAGTAGGCAAACCTCTCCGGAAGAGAAAAACTTCCACTCTTACGAGCTGGAAACGTTGGCGGTAGTCTGCTCGTTGCGTAAGTTTAGGGTTTATCTTCTAGGAATGTCATTTAAAATAATCACCGATTGTAGCGCACTTCGCTCCACATTTTCGAAGCGTGATCTCATCCCAAGGATAGCACGCTGGTGGCTTCTATTGCAGGAATTCGATTGTTCCATAGAGTACAGGGCAGGAGCAAAGATGAGTCATGTCGATGCATTGTCCCGGAATCCCATCTCGGAGTCTGAAGTTATTCCAGCAGAACAATTTCCACCTAGTGTCATGTCCATTAGTAGTGAAGATTGGCTGCACACGCTCCAGCTAGGAGACTCTGAGCTATGTAGAATTCGTAATATTTTAAATAGTGGTCTCGATGAGAAAGGTCTTCGCTACATAAATGATAACTACACCATGAAGGACAACAAATTGTTTCGTTGTTTAGGTGGTGACAAAAACAATATTCGATGGGTCGTACCGAAGGGAGCAAGGTGGCAGGTGTGTCGCCTAAATCATGATGAAATAGGACATTTCGGCGTTGAAAAAACCCTAGAACGAATTAAGAAAAGCTATTGGTTTGCCAAAATGTCCCGTTTCATCAAGAAGTATGTGTCTGCTTGTATTGACTGTGCCTATGCAAAAAACAATTCGAACACACGAGAGGGTCTACTACACCCCATAACGAAAGTAGAGGCTCCGTTTCACACACTGCACGCTGACCACCTCGGTCCCTTCGTTAAGTCAAAACAGGGGTATACTCACCTATTCGTAGTCATTGACGCCTTCACCAAATTCTGTTTCATAAGACCTGTCAGAAATACAAATGCGCAAAATGTAATTCGAGCACTAGAGGATATCTTTAGCACCTTTAGAGCACCTGATCGTTTTATCAGTGATCGTGGAAGCTGTTTCACATCTCATTCATTTAAAAGGTTTTGCCTTGACAAGGGTGTAAAACATATTCTCAATGCCGTTGCCAGTCCAAGGTCTAACGGCCAGGTAGAACGGTACAACCGTACTATCCTTGGATCTCTAAAGGCGCTGAATATGAAACATGGTGAAAGAGATTGGGACAGTCATTTAGGGAAAATCCAATGGGGGTTGAACAATACCGTTCACAAAACAACTGGCAGAACACCGTCTGAAGTGTTATTTGGCACCAATATGAATAGTGAAACAAACCCTATTTTAAATGAAGTAATTGAAGAAACACGAGAAACTAACAATCTTTCAGTTATACGTAGGGAAGTAAAAGATAGAATAGACAGTGAACAGATTAAGCAGAAGCAATATTACGACAAGGGTAGGAAACCAGCACGTGACTATAAGGAAGGAGAACTGGTTAAGATAACGAAGACGAGTTTTAACAACGATGGGCAAAGCAAAAAGCTTATGCCATCATACGTAGGGCCATATCGTGTTACCAAAGTCTTAGGTAGTGATCGTTACATGTTAGCGCCTATTCCGGGCTTGAAGGACACGCAGAACAAGCGTCCTACGACTGTTGCATCAGATCGAATGATGCCATGGATTCATGTTGCTGCTTTGGAGGTAAACGAGGACGATTCTGACACCAGCGACGGTGTTACTGATAATGATTAAATTTGGTAGTGTTGTCAATAATACATTTTATATGCCCATTTAAAAGTTATGTGATCCTTATATCGATTTATTAACTGCTTAATTCAGATTTGCGCTGATTCACCGTTTTTTTAATGCTCATTTACATCATTTATGTGAGGTTATTGTGGCATAATACTACAGAACAGTGTTCTATTGTTGCAGATCAAGCACGACAATCGATCGGATCGTGTCTTGGTGCGACCAACGCTAGAACAAGTTTCCCTGCTGATGATACAAGCAAATCGATCGGCTTGTAAGCACTTCAGTGATTCCCCGATAATCGATCGTTTGGGGCGTAAGTCGTTTTTATCTCATTTACCTCGATAATCGATCGTTCGAGGCGTTAGTCGTTTTTATCTCATTTATCTCGATAATCGATCGTTCGAGGCGGTAGTCGAATTTATCTCTTTTACCTCGATAATCGATCGTTCGAGGCGGTAGTCGAATTTTACTTATGTACCTTGATAATCGATCGTTCGAGGTCTAAGTATGATAATATTTTTGCAATCGATCGGCAAAAAAAAAAATAAACTTCGATGGCTTGTTTTGCTTGCTGCCTTTTAAGTATACCTACCTACCATGAGTCGATTTTGTGAACTTGGTCACATAAGTGCCTATTGTTCATTTGGTTTCTAATAATGTTGTACCTATAATAACGTTCTGATGATTGTATAATATTCACTGAAAGTAATGTAAAATATTAAAGTATTGGATAAATAAGTAAGGTAGTATTTATCTTTGCAGTGTATAATTGTTTGCATAACTTAATTAAATTAAGTATCCTTGTAATTTAGTAGTTACTTCCTTGAATTTTTCTATTTTTTTTTTTCTTTTCCGTTGTCGCTTGAATTTAAGTAAATAAACTAAGTACATTTAGTAGATAGTTAATTAGATTATAATTATGATATTATAAAGATTGTGCAACTGGCCATAATTCCATAGTTCCGATTGTAAGGGTGCCACTTGGCATCGTGTGCGGGGACGCACACGTTGTCAGGACGGACGATTGTAAGGGTTTATTATTTCCCGGTATTTGATTTGAGAATCGAAATCGGAATCGATTTGAAAACTGATCGATTCGAATCGATTTACTCTTTTTCGTTTTCCAATGCTGGCAACTCGCTCGCTCGCGGGCTCGCCTGTGATTGGTAGACTTGTTGCTTGCATGTGATTGGCCGACCAATCCGGTAACTTTATTTTTCCCGCCAAACGACGAGACTGATCGCGGAGGGAACTCTGGCCGGTTGCGACATTCTATCTTTGACTGCGATTCGACTTGGTGATTCAATAAATACTGTGAAACTGTGCTGAGTGGTTTCCATCCAAGCCCCCAGGGTCATCAGGTCTACAAGTTTCAATGCTATGATTAACGCAACAAACTGATCGGAGCATGAAAAAATATCTGCTATTCCATACTAAACTGCAATGCCTGCTCGACTCAAATGTATGCAACAGCTGATTTTATTTTATGCTCTGATCGGTTTGCTCCCATAGTGAAAGTTGTTCAGTTTGATAGGTAGCCTCCTTAATTAAAAGGATGCTAATGATATCAATTTCAACCTGTATAGTCCTTACTAAGCTGACGGTTTTTAAGAGGATGATCAGACCATGAAACTGAACAAATTTATCAATGGAACCAACATCCAAATCGCGATTTAAAATCAGCTGTTTCATATTAAAATCTGCCATAAATTATCTCTGGAATTGGCTCTCTAATAGCCTTGCTTTTTCCTTATTGCTGTCTCCCGTTTGCAATGGAGGGAATTCGGATATTTCTTTTTCCTACTCCTCCTATCCTCTTTGATTAAATTCATTGCGGGTTCCGCTACAGATTAGAGTCATTCCCCGGGCTCGCTGAACTTCATTGTCTAGTGTTGTGAATGGTCGCCGCTGTTGATCCTGGTTTACAGGAGTTACAGGCAGGCGAGTACGGGAACGGTTTTAAACGGGACGCACTCTGGGCTGCACTAACAGATTGCGAACAGGCGAGGAGCGCTCTACCAAGGGTTAAGCCTCGCCTCACCAGGAGCCTCTTGCGTCTCAGGAGAGCTCAATTACGACTAGTTACTGGAGCCCTGACTGGTCACGGTCCTTATAACAGACATCTTTTTAATATTGGTGTTACTAACAGTCCGCTGTGCAGGGTCTGCATGGAGGTTGAAGAAACAGCTGCGCACGTGCTATTAGAATGCAACGGGCTAGCACAATATCGAGCACAACACCTCGGATCACCGGGGTTTCTTCCAGAGGCATTCGGCAGTATTAACAAGCTGGTGGGCTTCCTGGAGGAGCTAGGGTGGCAAGAATAGTCATTCCCACCTCACGCAAAATAGGCGCCTAAGACGTCGAGTTGCGGAAAATGAGCCCGCTCAACCAATACCAGGAGTTACAGCGGTGGGAATGTGCGGTGGGCATATGCCCTATTTTAAAAAAACATTTCAATTTTACCCTGTATAGTAAAACGCATCGTTTTCCATCGTGCGGACTGTACGATATTATTTATTTATCCTCGGAAACCGATTTCAATTATATCATTCCATGTATATTGCCCTTTATTTTAGGCTTACTGGTATATTTAACGTTATCTTTGGGTGGACATGCCCCGGTATATTTTAAATAGGAGTGCTGTTTTTGAAATTCCATACATACAAAAGTTACGTCAGCAACAACCCCAAATTTAAAATTTAGCATTTATATCGTTCTAAAAAACCTGACAAGGAGATTGCATTACAAACATTTTTTTTAAGCCAAAACATATAGGGTCCTTCTTAATATGCTGACACTTTTTAAAGGGGCTGACCAGATCATCAAACTGAACAACTTTCTATACAAGGTGTTACAAAAATAGAAATAAACAATTAAGGGGGTGGTATAGACCAACAAACTGAACAACTTTCACTATGGGACCAATGTCGAAATCGCGAAAAAAAAAAATGATGTTCCATACTAAACTCTACTCGAACGAAATGTATGGGACCACAGATTTTTTTTTCGCCCACAGAGAAAGTTGTTCAGTTTGATGGTCTGGTCATCCCCTTAAAAAAGTGTCAGCATATTAAGAAGGACCCTGTATACATTTTAGCTTAAACAAATTCTGTAATGCAATCTCCATGTAGGTATGTAGGCATTTTG
Organism: Agonopterix alstromeriana; assembly: GCA_963924505.1. NCBI lineage: Eukaryota > Metazoa > Arthropoda > Insecta > Lepidoptera > Depressariidae > Agonopterix > Agonopterix alstromeriana. The sequence continues at coordinate 7,445,414 of OZ004690.1, read as the reverse complement.
TTTTAAATAGTATATAATTAATTGACTTTTTGCTTTTGCTTTTTGCAATAAATTCTTAGTCCCATCCACACAATTCTTACAAAAACCTCGCGAAATCTTTCCAAATCCTTCCATTTGCAACACAAATTCAATCCTCAATTTAAGCACCATAAAGTACAATTTACCGTAATAAGAAATCTTTTTTGTTTAATACAAGGTGTTTTTAAAAATATAGTCGTAAAACTTATGTTCTGTATGCGGGACCCTTATGTCGCGGCGTGAATGTATGATTCAGTTTAAATGTTTGGTGAGGGAATTGCGGTAAGCGTTGTAAAGTACTTTTTAGGGTACCGTGGATCAAAAAACTAAACCTTATACAGGGTCCTTCTTAATATGACTTTGACTAATTATTACATATAAGGACTAGCCTTGCGGTAGCATTTCCCCTCTGCCACGATATAAGCACAATTGATCTTGTGCATTTACATTCAATTTTACACCTTATCACTAAACGAGACAGCCTATAATTGCGAAATAATAACTTCGAACTTAGAACGTTTGGGGTTCACACGAGACTACTTTTCATGATTTTTAACATTCAAAATTAGAATCTAAAGTTGTGGGAATAAAATCCAAAGTTGCGGATTTCATGTTACCTCGCCCCCCGCAAAAAGTGGCTGAAATGTTTGTTAGTAGAATTACACGCGTAACCAGTCCATATATAAATAGTCAAAGTAATGTGATGACGAGAGATCGGATATTCGGATGCATATTTACCTAAACTTCATTTTTGGCTACGAAATTATGGAAGCGGCTTCTAAAAATTTGCTTTTTAATGAAATTCCGTATGCCAGGAAATCCGGTAATGCATAACTAATTGGATGCATAGTGTTGAAGCCACTTCATAAAACTATTTGATTTAATAAAGACAAAAATATGTTTTTCGTTAAAATTAATTCCGGGATGTCAGGAAGTTCGGGAATGCATAACTACTCGGATGCATAGTATGGAGGCGACTTTTTAAAATTATAAAATGAAAAATAAAATATAAATTTCGATACAAAAGTGCACTCCATAATAGCCAACTCCTCAACTTTAGGTAAATATGCATCCGATTATCCGATCTATAATGATCACCCTTTTATTTAAGGGGATGATCAGACCGTCAAACTGAACAACTTTTTCTATAGAACCAACATCGAAATCGCGAAAAAAAAAACTGAAATTTGGCTCGAGTAGATTTGCAGTTCTGTATGTAACCTATGTTGAAACCTAGATAATTCGATTCTACTCTCGATACACAAACTATTTTCTAGTTTTGCGTTCATTCATTAACACGTTGTATATTTTAAAATTGAATACTCTACGAGTTATTTAGATTACTCGAAAAGGTCCCGAAATCTCTCTTGATTCGTCTCTATAATTATGTAGGTTACGGAACCCTTCACGTGAGAGAGGAACTCTAACTTGGCAATTTCTTTTATTTAGCTGGTGCCCTAAATATGTTTGCGGTTGCAATAACGTCTTTTCAAGAACTTAATCTAGATGCAGTACGATACAATGTACAGTGAAACTTGGTTAAGTGGGACCTGGATAAGTGAGAAGCCTCCATAGCTGGAACTCATGCTGAGGTCCCGACACTTTAGCACTGAATTACCTCTGTTAGTGGGACAATGCAAACCTCTTTATTTGAGATTCGTTCTTTCGATTTAATCGTCATAGTTACCTCTATAATTGAGACAGCGAGTGTATTTTACCTCTTTTACTGAGACTATTTTTAAAGAACACTTTTTCTACTTCTGACCTCTTAGTTGCCTCTATAATTGAGACAGCGACTGTATTTAACCTCTTTTACTGAGACTTTATTTTCTACCTCAGACCTCTTAGTTACCTCTATAATCAGGGTTGGAAAAAAAACAGTTTTTTTTAAATTTCATAAAACAAACAGTTCAAAATGTTTTAAACAAGTGTTTTTTTTGTTTTTTTTGTTTTTTATGTTTTTTTTCTTTTGTGTTTAGGCCATTAATTTCAAAAAAATTAGACCTTTAATATTTGATTTCTATACTAGGTATTGTCAAATTCGCCATAATAAATTCAATATGTACAAAAATCTGTCAGTGGATAAACATTTATTTTATGTTACGTATCTCTAATCAATACTGAACGCTTTACATTCTAACAATTCTAACTAATCTTCATTTTTAATAGGGGAAACCCCAATATTCATATTATTTTATGTTTAAAATAAGGGTAATACCCTAGTGCTAGTGGGTATTACCCTGGTTTGAATATAGTAAATCAGGGGAGTGCCCGCTCGCTAGTCACTAGTGGGGACTACCCCACTAGCACTCGTAGTTGGTTAAAAATTATATGTTTTATTTAATTACAATGCTAAATAAAATTTTCCTTATAATTCCTATTTCAAAAGTACAAAAATATAATATAGCAGTACCATAGCATAGAGATAGACTCAACTGGTTTTATTTCAAGCTATTTAGAGTCCTAAATATTAATTTATTTCCATTCATTCGCAATGAAAAGTAGTTTTAAACCTTGTTTTTTTCTTAATGTTTTATACATTGTTTAAAACTTGTTTTAATCTGTGTTTTTAAACACTTAATAAAAAACACGGTTTTAATTCAAACTGTTTTAAACACTGTTTTAAACACGTGTTTTAAAACAACTTGTTTTAATCATGCCAACCCTGTCTATAATTGAGACGGCGAGTGTATTTTACCTCTTTTACTGAGACTTTATTTTAAAGAATACTTTTCTACCTCTGACCTCTGCAACTGAGATAATATCAATTGATCACCTTTCTAATTCGCACTATTTGTTTACTAATTCTTAGTCTATGTGCAAATTCCGCTATTGTCTAATTTTGTCAAAATGAAGGCTCGAATCTTTATCAATACCTACGTGAAAAACTAAAGTTAAAATCCAATTATAAAAGTGGGGAGACAAGCGATGAAGTCTGTGTCGAATTTTATGTGCCAATCTACTCTTTGTCGAATCATACAGAAAAAAGATAAAATTTAGTCGCTATGTTCTGAAGGACAAGGAAAACTAAAACGTGTACGTTTATCAGAATATCCTGAACTTGAACAGTGTTTGCCATCATGGGTATGTTGTCTTATGTTTTCATAATACGTTATTTTTTATTTAATAATCGCACCTTTATAACTGAAATAACCTCTATTCTCACCTCTATTAGTGGAACCCTCTGTAAATGAGACAGATATTTATTTATACCTGGATATCTGAGAAACTGGGTAAGTGGAATACCTCTTTATGTGAGACAAATTTGCAGGTCCCTTAATGTCCCAGTTATCCAGGTTTCACTGTATATGAATATAAAGGGTGCTACGATATTTTTACCTCTCCCTTTGGCTCCCATGGATGTCATAATAGGGTATTTGACAGCATGTAAAATATAGGATCTATTGATGGCATCCGTATTGAATATGAATTATGGAAACCAACTATTTAGTCAGTTAAGAAAAATACTGGATATTTTAAGAGAAAATCGACAAAGAAAATTTTTTTTTTGTCTACTTTAGTCACGTGATCGTAAACGACTGTGATTGGCCGAATGGTTGATGACGTCAACTACTTGTAAACAGTTGCGTGTAGAGTGTGAGTGTCGTACAAAGTTTACGTCATCGTGACGTCACCTGCTTGTTGCCACGTATATTGTCAGGAAAAACTTTTTTTGCGGGATATTTAAATAACTCTATAATGTAATGGAATCATTTTCTCTACAGTCCTTAACTCCTTAGACATCAGTGATTAACGTAGAACAGTTTAAAAAAAATCAAAGGTCAAATACCCTACTAATGGATAAGGCCATACCATCAATCAATCAATCAATTATACTTTATTTTACACCATAAAACATAGTATACAGAGAGTAAACAAACAGGAAATACAGACCGTACAAAAATAGACGGTCTTATCGCTAAAAAGCGAACCCCCCATCTACCCTGTACACTTCAAACCTGTTATTTGAATGTCATTTCATCCTGAAACTTTAATACAGTGTAAGGGACAGCCCTCCGCAAACTGAAACGGTGAACTCAGACCATCAAACTGAACAACTTTCACTATGCCTTCCTTCGGAAACGCGAAAAAAAATCAGCAATCCCATACAAAACTGCAGTACCTAATCAACTCAAATGTATGGGACAATAGATTTTTTTTCGCGTTTCCGGTATTCTTCATAGTGAAAGTTGTTCAGTTTGATGGTCTGAGTTCACCGTTTCAGTTTGCGGAGGGCTATCCCTTTCTCCCTGTATACAGGGTTCAACTTAATCGACTCAACGGTATGGGACAGCAGATTTTTTTTCGCGTTTCCGAAGGTAGGCTCCATAGTGAAAGTTGTTCAGTTTGATGGTCTGAGTTCACCGTTTCAGTTTGCGGAGGGCTATCCCTTTCTCCCTGTATACAGGGTTCAACTTAGTATACTGAAGGCTTTTTAGAAGATGATCAGACTATCAAACTGAACACTATGGGACCAACATTGAAAAAGCAAAAATAAAATCAGCTGTCCCATACATTTAGGTCGAGTAGGATTGTAGTTTTTTATGGAACCACCTTTTTTCACGATTTCGGCGTTACGTTGGTCCCATAGAAAAGTTTTTCAATTTGATGGTCTGATCATCCTCATACAACGTCAGCGTTTTAAATTATTTAATTTTATTAGTTAATTTTTTTCAAAATACCTATTAAATAATTTGTTTGTAAAATTTAAATTTTACTGAACTCGATCTCAACCCACCGCACGGGTACTCTCACCCTACTTACTACCAAAACAAGATTCTTAAAATGTATCCATGAGCACGCTAGCGCTTTCATTCATTGCCGAAATGATAACAAATAATTTTTGCCTAAAAACTTAAAATGCGAATAACATTAAATTTTAACTATCATGTTTCAATCTAATTATTTTGTTATAAATCAATTGGGTTGTATGAGGTTTTGCGCTTATTCATTAACACGTTGTATGAACAAAAATGTAAGGGTGTATTCAGACTGTGAAACTGAACAACTTTCCCTAAGGAACTGAGTCGAAAAAATTGATTTTTTTTTTGACATCTTATACAAAACTTCGGATCTACTGATCGATTGTCTATGGGAGGTCGTAATTCTGCAACGCTATGCTACGTACTATAAGGTTTATAATTGTGTTGCGCGTATTCATTAACACGTTGTATTTACTCGTAATGTTATCACTTATCAGTCATATTTTGTAACAACAATAGAAAAAGGAATGTTTCCGTTATTTCATAGTCATACAAAAGATTGAACTACAAATTCATAATTTGAAACAATTTTTTTTACAAAACTTTATTTATAAAAATACCGCTTCATGAAAACTTATGGACAATATGACACAGAACAAAAAAGGTCCGTTAGCATTTTACGACTTAAGGACGGGGAGCGCTTACTTGAAAAAAAAAAATAAAGGTCTTATCTAAATTGTTCAAAAATGAGTCATTTTATTGTATTTTACAATGTTACCAAATATTTGTGTTGTTCGTTTTTTTGAATAACGGTTTAACTAGGGTTGTTTTTGGAAAAGAAAGTTATGGATTTTGTTAGGTTATTGCTTAGTTTGAAATGGTATTACTTTTGTCTGTTATTCTAAGAAGTAACGGGTAATGTCTAACTAGTTCGTTAATTGTTATGTAGATATTTTTGTATCTACTAAACGGTATCTATTAGACGGCCCGATAGCACAGTCGGTAGTGAACCTGCCTGCTGTGCCGAGGGTCGCGGGTTCGAATCCTGTAAGGGACAAATATTTGTATGATGAATATGAATATTTGTACCCGAGTCATGGATATGTGTATTCTATATCGTTGTCTAGTCATCATAACACAAGTCCAGGCTAGATTCTGGTACTTTAAATGTGACTAGATAATTTGTGTGATAATGTCCAAGATATTTATTTTTATTTATTTATAAAAAAACTATTATATTCTAACTTTACAATTGTGGCGTCCCTCTTTTTGCGTCGGGGGTAAACACTCATTGGTACATGGCATGTCGTCTGTGCGGATTTGAACCCAGACCTTCGTGATTGAGTGTCCGTATCTCCAACAATGCACCGACACAAACTATGAGTAACCCATTTCGAACCTCATGTAATCATTCCTAAGAAAGAGACATTCATAAAGTGACGTAACACCCAAAAAAATCCAAAAAACTGGAGACTACATTCAAAAATGAAATCATATGGGTCGACCTACCTCACACTGCCCATGAAAACGATTAAAAAAAAAGTTTCGGTCAAGCGTGACACGGATTTTGGATGGAGGGTTCTGAATGTTGACCAAGATTTTAATAAAGCTTTTATAAAACTTTTACTAGAAGTGTTTGTAAAAAGACTAATAAGTGGTACCTACAGAGTGTTAGGGTAAAAAGTTGTATTACTTGAAGGGGTGATTGTACCCATGATAATGAACAACTGTCCCTAAGAAACCTATAGGAAATTCTCAAAAAAAATTTTGCTCTTTCCATACTAAATGAAATCAACTGATCGAACGTTTGTATGGAAAGTAGACATTTTTTTGTTGAGAATTTCTTATAACTTTCTTAAGTAAAGTTAAATAAAAAAAAAAAATGGTTTGATCCCCGTCCAGGCCGACTCGTACCAATGAGTTTTTCGGAATTTATGTACGATTTTTAACACCACTGGCTTTTCGGTGAAGGAAAACATCGTGAGGAAACCTGCATGCTTCAATTTCGAGGCATGTATCGTACCCACTGTCCATTATGTGGCGACGGGCTCACCCCCCGTCACACTGGATAGAGTTTCGGTACTACTGCTGAAACGTGGATGTTCTGAGGTTTCAGAATATCTCTGACTACCCCCTCGGGGAATATAGTCGTGGGCATATGCTATGCTATGCTATATGCCTCTCTATTCTAATATCTGAGGCACGGGAGAGGGTCTCTACCATTTCTCAACCTACTCGGTCCACCACGCGTGCACAATGCGGATTGGTAGACTTCACATACGCATCAGAATTTATTCTTCAGCGTATGCAGGTTTCCTCACGATGTTTTCCTTCACCGTAGAGCAGTTGGCATACAGGGTCCAACTTAAACACGTCCCGTCAAACTGAACAACTTTCTCTATGGGACCAACGTCGAAATCGCGAAAAAAAAGTAGGTTTGCAGTTTTGTATGGAAGAGGTGATTTTTTTTTCGCGATTTCGTTGTTGGTGCCATAGAGAAAGTTGTTTAGTTTGACGTTATGATCATCCCTTTAAAAAAGTTTCAGCATATTAAGAAGGGTAGACGGCATATTATACAGGGTTTAACAAAACACCCTAGTAATACTTAAGGGGGAGCTTCAGACCATCAAACTGCACAACTTTCTCTATGGAGCCAACATCGAAATCGCGAAAAAAAATTCGCTGATTCATACAAAACTGCAGTACCGTTCGACTCAAATGTATGGGACAGCAGTTTTTTTTCTCGACGTTGGCTCCATTGTTAAAGTTGTTCAGTTTGATGGTCTGAAGCACCTCCTTAAGTATTACTAGGGTGTTTTGTTACCCTGTAGAGATAGTCATCATCACATCATCATCATCAGCCTATACACGTCTCACTGCAGGGCACAGGCCTGGTCTCAGGGAGGGTGGGTGTGCTTTAGTCCACCACGCGTGCACAATGCGTGTTGGTAGACTTCACATACGCATCAGAATTTCTTCTTCAGCGTATACAGGTTTCCTCACGATGTTTTCCTTCACCGTTTGAGAGCAGTCGGCATGTCGGTACTACTTATTGTGTGACTTTAATGCCTAGTGCCGACAATAAACCTAGGAATGCGGTTAGGCAACTTAGGATATATTACATTCACCTAAACCTCGCTAGGTTTTGTAAATTCTTGTCACTGGTTGGGAGAAATCATAGCATGGCATAGCATTTGCTTACGACTATGTTCCCCGAGGGGGTAGTTACAGTGGCGTAGCGTGGGTTTCTGCCGCCCGGGGCACAGACTGATTTTACCGCTCCCATATCTTATAATAATAATAATAATAAAGCCTCTTTATTCCTTAATTTCAATTACAATAAATTCAGAATACAAAATAATCATCTTATTAAATTCATTAAGCATGCATTAATTAAATTATTATTTCAATCTCGTTATAAGTTCTATTTCAATACATTTCATTTAATTAAATAATTTACACACATTACACTTAAAAAAATTATTGAATATTATTCAATTAAGGACCCCTCTTTGGGTAAAGGCCTCCTCCTTTTGGATCCAATTTCCTCTTTGTTGAGCTTTATCTATCCAATTTTCGCCGGCTAGTTTGGAAATTTCGTCTTTCCATCGTTCCTGTGGTCTTCCTACGGATCCCATATCCCATATCTTACCTACACCAAAAATAACGGAGCGGGTCGTGTTCAGACATCTTTTGATTTTATCCATGCAAAAATAGAAACTTAGAGCGATCGAAGCGAGCTCAACTTTTCTCCTCAATACGAATCGGTTAGAGCCAGAGCTTTTTACGTACAAAACAAGCGCAAAGTAGCTTAAATAAACGCTTTGGATCGAGCGAAGCAAGCTCGAAATTATTAGTACCACGTCTAAGTGTGGTCATTTTCATTTTATTTATTTAATTTATTTACTTCCATTAACAATATACATTGTGTCGTAATTACACTTAATATTAGGTAAATTGCAAATTTACGCAGATTTTTAGAACTCTTTAGGATCATGTGAAGTGTAGGAACAGTAATTAAAACAGAAACTCCTGGGTCCTTTTTAATATGCTGACACTTTTTAAGGGGATGATCAAACCATCAAACTGAACAACTTTCACTATGGGACCAATATAGAAATCACGAAAAAAAAAAATCTGCTGTTCCATACTAAACTACAAATCAACTCGAGCTAAATGTATGGGACACCAGATTTTTTTTCTTGATTTCGATGTTGGTGCCATAGTGAAAGTTGTTCAGTATGATGGTCTAAACAACCTCCTTAAAAGTTTTAAATGTATATTTTTACTTTTGTAACACCCTGTATAATATTGTATGATATTGTTACTATGGTAAGAAAATAAAATTGATCATAACTACGACAACAATTCGTCAATAAATGTGGGAATTCCCAGAAGGTTCAACAAAAATATCCACGGAACCCTAAATAAGTGGAATCACACCCCAAAACCTTGGCCGCTAAATAGATAACCACCTATTATGACATACGGTAACAAAAAAATTATGTTAGTGGACACAGATGATAGAGGAGCGGGCTTAGTGGTGAAGCGGAGCGGGGAGCGGGGAAACTGAATTTTGTCTGAACCATACAAAGTACTTCTTAAGGGGATATAATTCGGAGCGCGCTCCATACAAACGTACTATGGTGATATTTTCAATACTAACCAATTAAAATGAATGACATTTTGCTGAAACAACCTTGAAACAAATATCTATGCTTATATGGAGTCAGATTTTCGTAAAAATATACAGTTTCAATGCTAGGATTAATTTAAGATTTGTATGGAAATTTTTGAGGCACTATAAAACTATACATTTTAACGAAAATCTGACTCTATACAAGCATAGAAATTTGTTTTTAGATTGATTCTGAAAAATGTCATTGAGTTTAATTGGTTAGTATTGAAAATATCACCATAGTACGTTTGTATGGAGCGCGCTCCGAATTATATCCTCTTAATATGCTGACACTTTTTTAAGTGGATGATCAGACCTGAACAACTTTCTCTACGGGACCAACATTGAAATCGCGAAAAAAAATCAGCTGTCCCATACATTTGGCTCGAGTAGGTTTGCAGTTTTGTATGGAACAGCAGTTTTTTTTTCGAGATTTCCATGTTGGTCCCATAGAAGAGTTGTTCAGTTTGACGGTCTGATCATCCCCTTAAAAAAGTGTCAGCATATTAAAAAGGACCCTGTATTTAAGGAGGTGATTAAGTTACGAATCAATAAAAAAAATAAGCATATGCTCACGACTATATTCCCCGAGGAGGTAGTCAGAGATATTCTGGATCCTCAGAACATCCACGTTTCACCAGTAGTATCGAAACTCTGTCCAGTGTGACGGGGGGTGAGCCCGTCGCCACTTATAATGGACAGTGGGTACAATACATGCCTCGAAATTGAAACATGCAGGTTTCCTCACGATGTTTTCCTTCACCGAAAAGCCAATGGTATTACAAATCGTACATAAATTCCGAAAAACTCATTGTTACTAGTCGACCTGGACGGGGATCGAACCATCGCCTCCTGCACGGCAGGCAAGGTTACTCGCCACTGGACCACCACGGCTATAAAAAAATAGGCAAGAAAAAAGATTTTTTTACTTTTAAAAGACATCATCCGCGTTTCATACATTTTTGGTCCAAATGTGAAAGTCAACCGGCCAACAAAAACTAACTCTGTATTCTGTTAGAACTTGTCCGTCTAAACATTTATTGTTATGGCATGAAAGCTGTAGCTGTAAGTTTAAAAAAAAAAACAGAAAGTTGTTCAGTTTGATGGTCTGATCATTCCTTTAAAAAAGTGTCAGCATATTAAGAAGGACCCTATATTACAGATCTTGAAAGTTACACCCTGTATAACTAACATTGCCAAAAATTGTGTCCATATAGTAACGGACTCCACTTTTAATAAACGAATATAATATCTTTAATTAATTTGGTACAATAAAAACTTATCAAATCGCTATAAAATAGTACTAAGGCCACAGTGCGTCAGACGGACAAACCGACAGACAATAAATCAGTGAGATAGCAACTCAAAGACCTACCGAACAAAGGTAAGCTTCGAGCTTTGAATGTTAAGGGGTAGACTCTTCAATATTGTAGTGGTGAATTTTTGTGGAAATCGTCATACATTAATTCATTAAAAAAACAAGTTAGTGCCATGTGCCAACCTGATAATTTTCCCGCCATCTGTACCTTATTTTTAATGTTTACAATGTTAATATTTTCAGATTTTACATGATAGCTTTGGAAATACAGGTCTTATCGTGTGGGCAACGAGCCCTGGTGAGAGATTTTTTCAGACCGCCTTACGGACTCTGACGTGGTTTTTATATACTACTGCCACCAGAGATAGTAGCCGGGACCAACGACTTAACGTACCATCCGAAGCACGGAATCATCTTTCTTTTCAGACAATTAGGTGAATCTGCCGAGCATTGGGCTCTTGACACGGATATCTTGGGTTCGATTCCCACGGGGGACACCTAGTGATATGTGACTTTGTGCGTTTTTCTGCAGTTGGTTGGGACATTGCAGGACGAAATACCAGTGGGGACAGAACAGTTTTTCGGAGTTTTTTTGACTTCGTTTAATAAAATTTAAATAAAAAAATTAGAAAGTAATATTTTTAGACTCGTATTTTCATAAGCTTTCAATTGATTATTACTAATACCCATTACACGGTATCAGTGTACCCCACACACATATTAGAAGTAAAAATATCTGAGTCCCCATACAAAAACATGTTTTTTGCTGTTTTTTTAGCTCTATCGTAAAAACGGCAATACATACAAGCGTCAAACTTGGTGTGATTATAAAAAATACTCTGAAGTAAAACAACAAATAAAAAAAACAGCTAAGTGTGTGTCGGACTCACGCTAAGGATGGGAAAATTTGCTTTTTTTGAACAGAAAATTAGCTTTTTTTTAATGATTAAATGTATGTTCTGTTTTGGTGTGCAATAAAGTATAATTAAATTGAATTGATTTTGGTATTCGTACCAACCAGGGCAAGCCAAGGTGCTCAAGTTCGACTCGCACTTGGCCGGTTTTTATTTTATTTTGTAGTCACACTTTTTGACAAAAATTTTATGTTTTCTGTTTTATTATTTTTATCGAAAATGTCGGTGCGTCTACCCCTTAACAACACAATGTTAAGACATTCCACCGATGGGAATGCGACGTCTGTTTAGTAGGAACTAGTTAATGATCCAGGGTTTGTCCGTTTTTTGTCTTTTTGTCCGTTTGTTAACATAATATTGGGTGTAACATTGTTTAGTTAAATCTAACTGTGATGTTATTGACACCTGATTTTGGGTTTAAAAGAAGATATCCTCATTCTTCACGTGGGTGTCATATGAGTTAACTAAGGGATACGGTTTTGTAGAAACCTTTTTTTTTTTGCAAAAAGCCGTGGTGGTCCAGTGGCGAGTAACCTTGCCTGCCGTGCAGGAGGCTATGGTTCGATCCCCGTCCAGGCCGACTCGTACCAATGAGTTTTTCGGAATTTATGTACGATTTGTAACACCACTGGCTTTTCGGTGAAGGAAAACATCGTGAGGAAACCTGCATGCTTCAATTTGGAGGCATGTATTGTACCCACTGTCCATTACAAGTGGCGACGGGTTCACTCCCCGTCACACTGGACAGAGTTTCGTTACTACTGGTGAAACGTGGCTGTTCTGTGGTTTTAGAATATCTCTGACTACCCCCTCGGGGAATATAGTCGTGAGCATATGCTATGCTTTTGTTTTGCAGTGTCTTTTTATCGATAGCTCAGTTTGTAGTGAACCTGCTTGATGTGTCGAGGCGCTCGGGTTCGAATCCCGCAAGAGGTAAATATTTGTAAGATGAATTCTAAACTGCAGTGCATATTCGACTAAAATGTATGCAACAGCTGATTTTTTTTGCTCCGATCTGTTTGCTCCCATAATAAAAGTTGTTCAGTTTGATGGGTAGACTCTTAGTTTAAAAGGATGCTTATGACATAAATTTCACCCTGTATGGCCTGTATTAGAATCCCACTGCAGGGCAAAGACCTATCTCGAATAAAAGTTAGAGGGAGTGGGCCAAACTCCACCACGCGGGCCCAGTGCGGGTTGGTGGAGGCAAAGTAGTTACATTTTTTTCAGTGTAAAGCCATAATATGAACGACATAGTGCACTATTCGGAAATTAAAGTGCCTTCTGAAACACGGTGGCGCTCGAGATAAAATATCTCTAATACGGTCACCCATCCGCCACGCGGGCCCGTGCGTGTTGGTGGAGGAAAGTTAGTGGTCAACTTGCTGTCAGAGAATTATCAAGCCGCCTTAATATACCTCTGACCTGGCTTAACGAATAGTTACGACGCTATCTGAGGGAACTATCCGAGACCAACTGCTTAACGTGCCTTCCGAAGCACGGAAACGCTCGCGATGAAATACCACCCATCCAAAGACTGACCGGACCTGACGTTGCTTAACTTCGGTGATCGTTTCCAATACTGAAGCTCCACTACGCCAACGAGGACCATATAATTTTTGTTTACAGATAAAATCAATATTTCACAAAAACAATTTGCCTTCATCTTGATTTCTCTATCAATTTAGACATGACACTAAAAAAGACATTTTAAAATTGCCTTGAATATCTAATTTCTATGTTATAATCTTGTTAGTATTTAATATTCTTTTTATAACTTCATAAAATAAGTACAAACGTCGTAAAAGTTATACGATACGATACATCAGTCGACCAGTATCGACACCAAAAGAGACTAGAGTCAGTGCATCCGACACCTACTTCTGTGAAAAGCAGTGCCGAGAGTTACATCATATGAGGGAGGATAAGGACGAGAGAGTGACTCTGTGAGTAGCGGTGCTGAGAGTTACATCACATGAGGGAGGGAGACGACGAGAGAGTGACTCTGTGAGTAGCGTTGCCGAGAGTTACATCACATGAGGGAGAGTGCCGAGAGTCACATCACATGACGAAGGGTGAGGACCAGAGAGTGACTCTGTGGGTAGCGGTGCTGAGAGTTACATCACATAAGGGAGGGTGTCGACGAGAGAGTGACTCTCTGAGTAGCGGTGCCGAGAGTTACATCACATGTGGGAGGGTGCCGAGAGTCACATCACATGACGAAGGGTGACGACGAGAGAGTGACTCTGTGAGTAGCGGTGTTGAGAGTTACATCACATAAGGGAGGGTGACGACGAGAGAGTGACTCTGTGAGTAGCGGTGTTGAGAGTTACATCACATAAGGGAGGGTGACGATGAGAGAGTGACTCTGTGAGTAGCGATGCCGAGGGTTACATCACATGGACTTTAAGTATCCCGGTTAACTGACTTCTTTTGTGAATAAAAAGTTGTTGTGGTAGAAATCGGCTACGTGTGAACATGGGTGTTTTTACTATCGATTACGCTGTAAAACTATCATAAACTGAAATTTTTTTTTTAACTCCAAACAGTCTTAACTCATAAGTTCATAACACACACAAAAAAACAGTCATAATGTTGAATCAAATCAAATCAAGAAATAGAATCTTGAAATTACTTTAATAAAGTTCAAGTATACAAAAGTAAAAATAAACATTTAAAACTTTTAAGGGGGTTGTTTAGACCATCAAACTGAACAACGTTCACTATGGGATCATCTTCGAAATCGCGAAAAAAAAACAGTTGTCCCATACATTTAGCTTGTAGATTTGTAGTTTAGTAAGGAACATCAATTTTTTTTGCGTTTTCGATATTGGTCGCATAGTGAAAGTTATTCAGTTTGATAGTCTGAACCACCTTTAAATGTTTTTTTGTATTTTTGTAGAGTCACGTTGCAAATTTTGCCGCGCGGTTCATAGGCATCGCGTTTGGGCTCCACGTAAAAAATTGATCATTGGTTATTATTGAAAACATATCCAGACTTCGTTTCTATGGCGCGCCAACAGTAATATACTCTTATGAAGTTTTATTGGAAGCGAGTTATTGTTCTTCTTATCGTGTGGGCAGCAAGCCCTGGTGTCAGAGTTTTTTCAGACCGCCTTACAGCCTCTGACGTGGTTTTTATGTAACGACTACTACCACGAGAGATAGTAGTCGGGACCAACGGCTTAACGTGCCATCCGAAGCACGGAATCATCTTTCTTTTCAGACAATCAGGTGATTCAGCCTGCAATGTCCTAACCAACTGGGGAAAACCGCACAAAGTGACATGCCACTAGGTGTCCCCCGTGGGAATCGAACCCACGACCTCTGTGTCGAGAGCCCAATGCTCTTAGCCATTAGACCACGGGGGCAGCGAGTTGTTGAACACGTTGTTTTTAAAACTCAAAATGTTGTATACAAGCTGTTACAAAAATACAAATACACATTTAATGGGGTGGTTTAGACCATCAAACTGAACAACTTTCACTATGGGACCAATATCGAAATCGCGAAAAAAATCGGATGTTCCATACTAAACCACAAATCTACTCGAGCTAAATGTATGGGACAGCTGATTTTATTTTTCGCGATTAAGATGTTGGTTACATAGTGGAAGTTGTTCAGTTTGATGGTGTTAACAACCCCCTAAAAAGTTCAAAATTTTTATTTTTACTTTTGTAACACCAAATATAACACAAAATTCAGTATCTTTCGCTCCAAAAATGTTGTTCGCCGAAAATAATGTAACTACCGAGACCTCGGCGTCGTATTAACATCACGACAATAATGATGGATATCACACCTGGGTCGTAAGGCCGCGGCCACTGTAGCGCGACGAAATTTACTTTAAAATTATTTTTGACCGGCGATAGAGCGAAAAAGACTTTGACTATTTATATTATATGTGGACTGGTTACGCGTGTAATTCTACTAACAAACATTTCTGCCACTTTTTGCGGGGGCGAGGTAACATTAAATCCGCAACTATAGATTTTATTCCCCATAACTTTAGATTCTAATTTTGAATGTAAAAATCATGAAAAGTAGTCTCGTGTGAACCCCAAACGTTCTAAGTTCGAAGTTATTATTTCGCAATTATAGGCTGTCTCGTTTAGCGATAAGGTGTAAAATTGAATTTAAATGCACAAGATCAATTGTGCTTATACCGTGGCAGAGGGGAAATGCTACCGCAAGGCTAGTCCTTATAATAATTAGTCAAAGCAAAAAGAGGATATTTGACCTGAATGTTTGTAAGACGACACACTGGATTTTTTTTTATTACGGGCTGTTCGGTGGTGGTTCAGATCAGGGTTGATTTATAAATCATGCCACCCCCCTGCCACCCCCTCGCTATGCTACTGGGTAGGTATACTTCGAAAGTTAGTTTAGACTGTGTGTATATTTGGAAATATACTTTCTTTGCCGAGTTTTGAGAGCAGTGGTAGTCCAGTGGCGAGTAACCTTGCCTGCCGATGCCGTGCAGGAGGCGATGGTTCGATCCCCGTCCAGGCCGACTCGTACCAATGAGTTTTTCGGAATTTATGTACGATTTGTAACACCACTGGCTTTTCGGTGAAGGAAAACATCGTGAGGAAACCTACATGCTTCAATTTCGAGGCAAGTATTGTACCCACTGTCCACTATAAGTGGCTACAGGCTCACCCCCCGTCACACTGGACAGAGTTTCGGTACTACTGGTGAATGGTGGATGTTCTGAGGTTTCAGATTATCTCTGACTACCCCCTCGGGGAATATAGTCGTGAGCATATGCATGCATGCATGTGAGCAGTGATTGATTTGGACTTTTTGGAACCATTTCGTCTATCTTTGGCACATTATAAGGGTATATTTCGAAAGTTACTTTAGACTGCGTCTATACAGGGTGTAAGGAAAAGTATCATTAACCTTTAAACCACATACTCTACCCATCAAACTGAACAACTTTTACCATGGCAGCAAGCCTGTCAGAAACGTAAGAAGTAAGAAAAATATCAGCTGTCTTTGAATCGAGTAGGTTTTGCAGTTTAGTATGGGACAGCAGATTTTTATGTTCTGACAGGTTTGCTCCTATAGTAAAAGTTGTTCAGTTTGATGGATAGAGTATGTGGTTTAAAGGTTAATGATACTTTTCCTTCTACCCTGTATGTACTTGGGAATACGAGTATACAGGGTCTTTCTTAATATGCTGACACTTTTTTAAGAGGATGATCAGACCGTCAAACTGAACAACTTTCACTATGGCACCAACATCAAAATCGCGAAAAAAAAATCAGCTGTCCCATACATTTGGCTCGAGTAGGTTTGCAGTTTTGTATGGGACAGCTAATATTTTTATCGATTTCGATGTGAAAATGAAAGTTGTTCAGTTTGACGGTCTGATCTTTTCCTTAAAAAAGTGTCAGCATATTAAGAAGGACCCTATATTTTCTCTGCAGTGGGTTTATGTGGGTTGATTTGATTGAAGTTCAAAAATGTCTCAAAAATGTCTTGTGTATGAACGCTGGCTACCTCATCAATCATTATCGTGAATTTCCGATTCATTGCTATAATTAGATTTGGGGAGAATAAATACAAAACAAAATGGCGGGCGGCATTGTGACGGTTATTGGCTTTTCTCAAAAATTAATCATTTTCGTTATTTGAATGGAATTTTGATGAAACGCATTGTGTATGAATTAAGAAATGAGTTATGTTCGGAAGTACTGGGATATATTTTGAAAAGTTAAATTAATGTATGGGTGTTTTATATTGAGCAGAAAGGAAGGTTCTAAATTGCATTTTTCTCTGTTCAATGTACTTATAATAAAAGGCAAGTATCAAAAATAAAAGATAAATAAAGAATTAGAAAAGATAAGAAAACAAAAATGATGAACTGTCTTATAAACACGAAAAAAAAGATAAATGGACTTAAGTTTGACTTAAGTCCATTTATCTTTTTTTTAATTTATTTATCTTTTTTTTTTCGTGTTTTATCTTTTGTTATTATTTATCATTTTGGGTTTTATAAATAGGAAAAATTTGATAAATAATCGATAACAGCAAAGTAATTATGCCATAGGTAGATAGGCCATGTAATATTAATATAATACAAGATCCCGCAGCAAGTTTTCTATGTCTATTTGTATAAGAAATGATGCATAATTCTAGTGGAAATGTCATAGTAATAAGATATCAACTTACCCTAAAGCCCGTCGCAACTTAAAAATTGTAAATATATAAATATCTTGGACATTGTCACACAAATTATCTAGTCACATTTAAAGTACCAGAATCTAGCCTGGACTTGTATTATGATGACTAGACAACGATATAGAATACATATATAGATACAAACGTCCATGACTCGGGTACAAATATTCATATTGTGTTTCTGATTTTTTTATCTTCATTTGTTTAGGCCATAAATTATGTTTGAAATTGATTCAATGAATTCAAAATTCAACAATGTTTTATTCAAAATAATACCACATGGATAGCTTTCTGACGTCATTTTTGACTCTACCACCGCGTCGGAAGGTGTTCCGTTGTAGAGAAGATGCGACCAGAAACTCTTTGAATAATAAGAATTCAGTCTGCGTAAATATCAAAACATAGGGTTTCACCTTATTTTCGGTCGTACGACGTACGTAACGTAATAGTGGCAACTGACCACCCTTAATGGGATGATGGTCGTGAGTTTATTGAATTTATTTACGTACTTGTTTTGTACACGCTATGAGTAAAATGAACATTAAAAAGGTAAACGTAATTCTTCAAAAAAGTACCTACCTAGTATTATATTTCCTGGAATGCAATGGAACAGTAGTTTCATAGAATGACTGACAAACAACGCACAACCAAAACCGCTAACTGGATAAGAGCATTGGGCTTTTGACACGGAGGTCGTGGGTTCGATTCCCAAGGGGGGACATAGTGATATGTCACTTTGTGCGTTTCTCCCTAGTTGGTTTTGGACATAGCAGACTGAATCACCTGATTGTCAGAAAAGAAAGATGATTTCGTGCTTCGGATTGCACGTTATGCCGTTGGTCCCGGCTACTATCTCTGGTGGTAGTAGTAGATACATAAAAACCACGTCAGACGCCGTAAGGCGGTCTGAAAAACTCTGACACCAGGGCTTGCTGCCCACACGATAAGTTGTAACCGCTAGAGATAGAAATAGGAAATTTGGAATATTATACAGGGTATAATGACCATCAAACTGAAAAACGTTCACTATGTAGCCTACCTCAGGAAACGCGAAAAAAAATCTGCTGTTACATACAACATTGCTACCTACCAGACTCAAATGTTTGGCTGCTGACAGCAGAGTTTTTTTCGCGTGCCTGAGGTAGGCTCCATAGTGAAAGTTGTTCAGTTTGATGTTTGTGTGTGACCCTGTATTCTAAGAAGGATGTAGGGTAACGTTGCACTAAGATAAGGGTGCAAGTGCAACGGGCTGTTGAAGTTTCCGAGATTCACGCGGACGAAGTCCCGGGAAAAAGCTAGTGTGGTATAAAGAATAGATGGCAGCAGTATTAACAATTTGTAATTTTTTTTCAGTGTGTTAAACTGTGTTTTACATACTACTTCTTCTTTATCGTGTGGGCAGCAAGCCAGGTCAGCAGGCAAGCTGGTGTCAGAGTTTTTTCAGACCGCGTTACGGCCTCCGACGTGTTTTTTTTATGTAACGACTACTACCACGAGAGATAGTAGCCGGGATCAACGGCTTAACGTGCCATCCGAAGGGAATCATCTTTCTTTTCAGACAATCAGGTGGTTCGGCCTGCAATGTCCTAACCAACTGGGGAAAAACGCACAAAGTCAAATATCACTACGTGTCCCCCGTGGGATTTGAACCCACGACCTCCGTGTCAAGAGTACTCAACAAAAATACTCAACTCTACAACATAAATGTTCCAAAAAGAATCAAAAATATTCAAAAAGTAAATACCATAATTCTATAATTCCCCGGACAGTTCCACTATCAATGAATCATTGTACAGGAGGCATAACTCACGAAGCTTACTATAAAGATCTATAGATCATATAGATCCTCCGCTGGATCTTTCAAAGAAATCATCGGAAAAAAGTCAAACGAGACACGGTACCATAATGCATGCCATTATATCTATCTTTTTCACTCGTAAGTGGTTTTATTAGTTGGAAAGAGACGGGGATATCTCTTATTGAAGCATGCGCATTGTGGGATCGACAGTCTTGTACAAAACACCGTGGGGATAAGACGTTTTTGTTGATAGAAAAAAATATTCGATAAAAACTTTGAAGTGATTTTGCGAGATTTTTATTTAGTAAAATTTTCTGTGTTTTTTTGGGAACCAAAAATTGGATGTTTTATGTTATAGTGAACGATTCCTGTATTATAGTGATTTCTAGTGCAAAGTGGATTTGATTAAGTGGAACTCGAGATACTGTTTTTTTTTCAAGATCGGAATTTTTCTAAAAGGTTTGTTTTATTATTGTGCATTTTGATTTGATAGGTCCATTTATGAAGAATGTGTTTTTTGAAAAATTAATTATTTTTCTACTGCAATTAGGTTGCACATCTATCAAAAGACATAAGTAACAATTTATTTGCAGAATATAGAATGCCCTTAACTGAAAATACTATAAAAATATTACATGATCCCGGTGCACGTTTTCTATACCCATGTGTTTAGACAATAATATCTATCTAAATTATTCCAGTGGCAATTTACATAATTAATAGGTATGTTTACCTTCAATTTATTATACAATTTATTGCTTCAACAAATATAAGATCTCAGAGCCTGGAATTCACGCGGCGGATTCCGTACTCTACTCTGTGTGTATACGATAGTCAATGAGAGCATCATTTCTGCACCCGGCTGCCAGGGGTTGAGACTTGCGATATGCCCCATGGGTGGAAGGAAACCCTATTTTCTAGGATCCTTAAGAGAAGTTTATTCTGAATGCGTAAATGCGCGCTGCATACAAACGCAGTCTGGTGATATTTTCAATACTAACCAATTAAACTCAATGAAATTTTGCAAAAATAATCTAGGAACAAATCTCTATGCTTGAATCGGACCCATTTTTCGTTAAAATATACAGTTTCAATGCTAGGATTAATTTAAGATTTTTATGGTAATCTTTGAGGCTCTGTAACTTTAAAACTATACATTTTAACGAAAATCTGACTCCATACAAGCATAGAGATTACTTTCTAGATTGTTTCTGCAAAATGTCATTGACTTTAATTGGTTAGTATTGAAAATATCACCTGACTTCGTTTGTATGGAGCACGCCAACAGTAATATACCCCTATATAAGTTCTTGATAGCTTTACAGACAGATCCTTTGACATATCTTTCATATGAAATATGCCAAAAGATCTGTCAGATTAGCTATAACGTTAAGAAAGTATCCAGAAGTGGTAAAACAGGCCCTTAAACTATGACATTGCCTCAAAATAATGAGAGTAGAAAATCACTCAATTTTTGAAATTCGCAATGTTCTGTGTAGATGATAACATTTCAAAGTGGCGACGGGCGCCTGTACTTAACAACGTCCTGACATTGTTAGTGAAATGTGGATAATATGCTTAATATCACTGACTATCCCCGCGGTGAATACAGTCGTGAGCATATAGGATTTTCATAAAGTTAATAATAATAATAAAAAAATCGGTAAGTATATTATACTACGGTTGTCATACATTGTCAACACCCTTTTTAAAGGATATTTTTGGAGTTTGCTTGGCGCCATTGCTCTTGTTGTGTTTCGTCGTATTTGAAATTCGTAAAAAAATGGTTTTAGTGATATTTGTGACATAATTTCGTGCGGATTGTGTACCAAACAGTTGCGTAAAACGACCGACGTAACAGGAATCTCAAATAAATACGATAACAGAACATAAGTTTTGGTTCATGTTAACTCGTCCATGGTCATTTTAGCGGCATCACGCGAGCTTACGAAATCGACCACAGATTCATCGTCATCTATCATCCCTTTATCAAAATAAAGAATATAAAGAAAAAAAATAACGAATGGCTCAAAAGGACTAGTATCAGGAGCCGTTAAAGACATTAAAAAAAAAAAGGATATTTTTGTTACATCCTGTATACGTCCCACTGCAGGGCACAGGCCTACCTTCAGAGGGAGTATGGGCGTGCTCAATGCGGATTGGTAGACTTCATATACGCATCAGAATTTCTTCTTCAGCGTATGCAGGTTTCCTCACGATGTTTTCCTTCACCGTTTGAGAGCAGTCAAGACGCACCTACGTACGTATGTAAAATTATCAGATTTTTCTATCCATTATTTCTCGAGTTATTTGAAAAATACTGAAAAATATAATAGAGGTTGAATGAGATTTTATTCCTTTGCCTGCTTGGCTTTTCTATTGTATTTGACAGGTTTTATTTTTAATGTTATTGCGGCCAAGGTATCTTCGCCATAAATCCTACGTTTTTCAGAAAATTCAAAAGTACATTAAAAATAGAAATATCAGTCAAAAATAAAATCGGAAAAATACATATCTCTTATTTTTTAACCTATTTTTATATTTTATTAAAACCAGTGGTTAAAAAAATGTTATGTTGTCAATTGGCATGATTATAAAGCCATCCTTAGTGTCAATAAACAATTTTTTTTAAAATGTTTACACCTCATTGTTAATTTTGTATAGTTCCTTTCCATCCCGAAAGGAATTATTGGTCGTGTGTTTATGTACGTATCTGTAAGATCTATTGCCTAGAATGTTTCTAGATATTTAAGTACCTTTCGTAACCGTGTCTAGACAAAAAGCAGGTTCTAAATCATTTTGTTACTATTGCAACATTGATTCTAAGACTTTGTTGAGTCATACTTGTTGTGGTTTAGAAATAGCCCACCCCATTTCTTATCGTGGGAGTCGTAGAATGAGACATAAATCTATACAGCACTAGTTTTTAACAAAAATTCAAGGGTGAATTCAGACAGTGAAACTAGACAACTTTCCCCATGGAACTGGGTCGAAAAACGTTTTTTTTTTGGACATCTTATAACAAAAGTTCGGATCAGCTGATCGATTTTCTATGGGAGGTCGTAATTCTCCAACGCTATGCTACGTACTATAAGGTTTATATTTGTGTTACTTTGACTATCCGCCACCGCCACACGTCTCTTCTGTATAAACCGCGCCTAAAGCACAGAATAGGTGATAGTATATAGTTCTATATACAGAACGGCAACTCCCCGCCCCCCTCTGACTTCAGATACCTCACCTCACCTCACACTTTCTGGGAAGCTTGAGGGAAGCCGAGCAAGGGAATGCAGTCAGGAGCGCCCGTAGTATTTTGTCTACATACAATTTTATCTTTTCAGTGCATAAAAAACGTTGAAAATTATCTCTAAATTCACATTTTTAATAGTTCTTTAGCTCAAATACTATTTTTAATAATAGAACGAACAGTTAAAAGTATTGAAATGTCGATGACGTTAAATGCAAAGCGCGGTTTTCAACCCTACACGCAATGTCATGGACGGTTTGCACAAAGTGCGAATGTGCA
Source organism: Agonopterix alstromeriana (assembly GCA_963924505.1). NCBI lineage: Eukaryota > Metazoa > Arthropoda > Insecta > Lepidoptera > Depressariidae > Agonopterix > Agonopterix alstromeriana. Next base: position 7,422,270 of record OZ004690.1, on the reverse strand, counting down.
GACGCCATTCCGAAATTCAAAAACGTTCTTTAGAGTCCCGGATCTGTGCCTAAAGTCCGTGGGAATTTAAAAAATAAAATCGTGGGGACCGAAAAAAAAAACAATCAGACAATGGTCAACCAATATTCAACCAAAGCTCCAACTTCGTGACATTTGACCGATCCTTGAAATCACGGGGTCACGAAAAAGATTTCGTACAAAAGAGGCTTAATATGGAACCATTTTCGGACTTTCTTTTTTAAACTTTGTCATCGACACGGTCGGGTTAACTCCAGTCAAAAAGATTTTTCTTTTCTTTTCTAGTGACAAAAATAGGGAAAACCAATTTCTTCAAATCTTTTGAAACGTAATAGGTAACCAGTTGAGATTTCCACAGATTATGCCTTATTATCTAAGGTCAATATTTTCAATTTGCTAACGAATTATAAATAAAATCAGTCAAGTGCGAATCGGGCTATTCGCGCACCGAGGGCTCCGTGCCAGACCACCACACAACATAAAAACTAAAACATTGTTTTTGTCCTGGACCTTTAGCGCGAGACCAACTCACACTTGGCCGGTTTTTATTATTTGTTGTTATACTGTAGAGTTTGCTCTATAATCACACCAAGTTTGACGCTTGTATGTATTACCGTTTTTGCGATGGAGCGAGAAGAAAAAACGTTGATAATAACTAGTTTCTTGCATGAGGACCACCTTAAAATTGTAACTTTTTGCCATTTTTATTTGTGCCTACGTTATATGCATAATTACGGCGGATTTGTTAATAAATAAACGCATATTCTGTGAAAATTTCAACTGCCTAGCTATTACGGTTCAAAAGTTACAGCCCTAAATATGTAGGACGAACGGACGGACGGACAACGTAGGCTTAGTAATAGGGTCCCGTTTTCATCCTTTGGGTACGGAACCCTTTAACACAAAAAGTTAAAAGTCCCTATACAAGAAATGTGTTTTTCAAGTTTTTCTTCTATCGTAAAAACGTCAAACTTGGTCTGATTATAGAGCACACTTTAAATTAAAATAACAAATAATAAAAATCAGTCAAGTGTGTGTCGGGCTCGAACTAAGGACAGCATAGCATATGCTCTCGACTATATTCCCTGTCGGGGTAATCAGAGATATTCTAAAACCACAGAACATCCACGTTTCACTAGTACTGAAACTCTGTCCCGTCGCCACTTATAATGAACAGTGGGTACAATACATGCCTCGAAATTGAAGCACGCAGGTTTCCTCACGATGTTTTCCTTCACCGAAAAGCCAGTGGTGTTACAAATCGTACATAAATTCCGAAAAACTCATTGGTACGAGTCGGCCTGGACGGGGATCGAACCATCGCCTACTACATTTGATACGGAACCCTCGGTGCAAGAGTTCGACTCGCACTTGGTGAGTTTTTCTATACCTACTGTGACACTATCGACACCGGACACCGTAATCTTGTTATTAGAAAACCTATTTATAATTTTTATTTATTATTATTTGTCAAAACACCGGACATTTTTTGCAATTTATAAAAGTTTAAAGTAATTATTTTGACATTTAAAAAAAACTTAAACAAATCCATTTGGAAGTTTTATAAAAAAAAAACTGTCATGTGCGAGTCGGGATCGCGCACGAAGGGTTCCGTACCACCATATAAAATTATCACAAAATTGTATTGTCATCCTTAGCCGGCCGGAACACTTGGTCGGTTTTTATTATTTGTTATACCATACAATACAGGGTCCTTCTTAATATGCTGACACTTTTTTAAGGGGATGATCAGACCATCAAACTGAAAAACTTTTTCTATGGGACCAACATCGAAATCGTGAAAAAAAAACAGCTTTCCCATACATAACTGTGAACCTACTCGAGCTAAATGTATGGGACAGCAGATTTTTTTTGCGATTTTGATGTTGGTCCCATAGAGAAAGTTGTTCAATTTGATGGTCTGATCATCGCCTTAAAAAAGTGTCAGCATATTAAGTTGGACCCTATATGTACTATAATCACACCAAGTGTGGCGCATGTATAATTTATGTTTTAGGATATAAAAGCAAAAACAAAAAAATTATAAAAAAACAAATCTTGTATGGAGACCGTCCTTTTTAACCGACTGCGCCATGCGCCAGAAGAAGGTTATGTTTTTCGAGCGTGTGTATGTTTTATTCACTTTTTATATTATAATTATTTTTCAGCAAATCCGCCGTAATAACACATATTCTGTGAACATTTTAACCGTTTGGCTAATACGGTTCAAAAGATACAACCCTTTATAGGTAGGACAGACAGACGGACGGACGGACAACGTAGGCTTATACAGGAGTGCGATTTTTGAATCTCATTCGTTGAACTCAGCATTTGAAAATGTCAATATTACTATGGAGATATCTAAGAGGAAGGATCACTCTTTAAGACTAGAGTGAGCCATACCAATTGTAAAGTGTCCACTTTTTTTGACGTTTAGGTTTGAGTGTGTGGTGTCAAGTAGTATGGACAAAAGGCACCAAGTGGCATATGGCCTTATGTTTACGGTCACGTTTCACACACACTAGCTCAAAAAAAAGTGGACAGCCGCATAAACAAATATCTATACCAACTACAATCGTAAATTTATGCGGACTCTATGGAGATCCTTCCTCTTAGGGAGATATGCATCTTTCTACTGCAGATTTGATTTTCAAAAATCATACTTCAGGAGTGCGATTTTTGAAAGTCAAATCAGCAGTAGAAAGATGCATATCTCCATAGTAATTTTGACATTTTCAACTGCTGAGTTCAACGAATGAGTTTCAAAAATCGCACTCCTGGTTCTCTTGGCACCCTTTGGGTACGGAACCCTAAAAACTACCTAATTGGTAAATATAATTCGATAATTTATTACTTATTTAATAAATTTTATTCAATCTGAACATTTTCAAAACTAAATACATCAGGTTGTCAAATAAATCAGAATCAAGAATAATAATAGATTTTTTGTTTAATCAACTCAAAATAAGATACCTACACGTTTTTTGGCATTTCCTATTGGCAAAATATTAATCTTTTGTGTGTTAAAGATGATTTTTTTTTCTGGAAATGACTAATACAGCGTTGCTCAGAGTTGCTATTGGAATAGTCTAGGAAAAATAAGGTTTGAGATTGCATTAAAGACACTTTAGTAGATTGTGTTTGAAATAATATTACTGTTAGTTTATAACACTTTTGTCGAGGTTATATAGGCTCAGGAACCTGAGAAATACCTTAAAATCGATATTAATGTACAAATGGCAAGTTTATTTCTAAAAATATTTCGACCAGCATACCAGCAATAGAGACTGTTAATTATCAAAAGGCAAATTTAATGTGTAAAAACAAATAGTAAATAATTTTTTTTTGAGGTTATAATTTTTGAAGACTTACAAAATATTAAATATCTACCCAAATTAACGATATTAACCGTGGATTATTATTGTTATAAGTAAAACGTATTGAACGAAGCCATCCTGTACAAAATCACCAGTTTTCCATTTTTTGTTCATACCTAAATTTAATGTTTTGTAAATGTCTTAATTATTCAATAATACAACATAAAAAATCGGGGATTATTGAGAATTTATGTTTTTCAGGTATGTATCTACTATATTCCAAATTTTCACCAAAAGTGCAATTAATGCAACCTACTCCATACAAAAATCCGTAGATTTCCCCGACTAGAAGGGCTACGAAGGGTCTACCGAGCCAAATGAATGAACTTAAGCAACCGACCTAGGGGCACCCCAGGGGGGTACGGACCTCGGCATAGGACGTTGCTGGGGCTACGCGACGGATTGGGTAGCTGGGATCGGTGAGATAGATGAAATATACAGGGTCCAACTTAACATGCTGACAGTTTTTTAAGACGATGATCAGACCATCAAACTGAACAACTTTATCTATAGGAGCAATTTCGAAATCGCGAAAAAAAACTGCTGTCCCATACATTTGGCTCAAGTAGGTTTTCAGTTTTGTATGATTGCAGAAGGACCCTATACAAGGTGTTACAAAAATACAAATAAACATTTAAGAGGGTGGTTTAGACCATCAAACTGAACAACTTTCACTATGGGACCAACATCGAAATCGCGAAAAAAAATCTGATGTTCCATACTAAACTACAAATCTACTCGAGCTAAATGTATGGGAAAAATGATTTTTTTTCGCGATTTCGATTTTGGTCCCATAGTGAAAGTTGTTCAGTTTGATGGTCTAAACAACCCCCTTAAAAGTTTTAAATATTTAACCCTGTATAAGGTGTTACAAAAGTAAAAATAAATATTTAAAACTTTGGTTTAGACCATCAAACTGAACGCCATAGACAACTGACCAACATCGAAATCGCAAAAAAAAAAAAAAACTGCTGTCCCATACATTTAGCTCGAGTAGATTTGTAGTATGGAACTGTGTAGTTTAGTATGGAATTTTTGGGTTACTATTATCTGTGTTCATGCCAAATTTCGATTCAATAGGTTCAAAAATGAGCGAGTTGTTAAGGCAGACAGAATGGACGAAAGTATAAGGGTTCCTTGTTTGACTACGGAACCCTAATAAAAAGTTATAGTTCTAGTTAGGAGTCTACATACTTACTACAAAAGCCTTCGATTCAGCCTTCCAAAAAAAAACTTAAGGGGATATAATTCGGAGCGCGCTCCATACAAACGTACTATGGTAATATTTTCAATACTAAGCAATTAAACTTAATGAAATTTTTCAAAATTAATCTAGAAACAAATTTCTATGCTTGTATAGAGTCAGATTTTCGTTAAAATGTATAGTTTTAAAGTTTCAGTGCTTCAAAGATTTCCATAAAAATCTTAAATTAATCCTAGCATTGAAACTGCATATTTTAATGAAAATCTGACTCCATACAAGCATAGATATTTGTTTCAAGATTGTTTCAGCAAAATTTCATTGACTTTAATTGGTTAGTATTGAAAATATCACCATAGTACGTTTGTATGGAGCGCGCTTCGAATTATATCCCCTTAACATACCGAATTAACGAACACCCGATTCCTATTTCCAAAAAAAAATCCTGTATTTACAAGCCTACTCTCAAACCGAATTAAAGTCACTAATGTAAAATCGATAATCTTGTTTACATAATTAACGAAACCGTTAAAAATGGATACGATACGATTATTAATCGATTATTTTAGGGTTACGCTGATAAAATAATTAGATATTTCACAGGTTGTTAAGTAATTTGGATGCTAAAAGAATGTTTCTTCTTAAAATTAGCTTGTTTTGCCGGTTTTTGAAACTAGTTCTTAGATCCTATAGTAACCAAATGCTACTAGTCATAAAATTTGTCTGTTTGTCATCTTTATCTAATAATATAGTAGGTATAGTGGCGCCCAAGTGGCGATAGCCGTGGTGGCCTTGCCTGCCGTGCAGGAGGCGATGGTTCGATCCCCGTCCAAGCCGACTCTTACCAATGAGTTTTTCGGAATTTATGTACGATTTGTAACACCACTGGCTTTTCGGTGAAGGAAAACATCGTGAGGAACCTGCATGCTTCAATTTCGAGGTATGTATTGTACCCACTGTCCATTATAAGTGGCGACGGGCTCACTCCCCGTCACACTGGACAGAGTTTCGGTACTACTAGTGAAACATGGATGTTCTGAGGTTTCAGAATATCTCTGACTACCCCCTCGGGGAATGTAGTCGTGAGCATATGCTTATGCTTATAGTGGCGCCTGAACACACCACAGAAACCAGAAACTTTAAAAAAACGTCTTACAGCTTTTGATTGAGTTAGCCGATTGCGATAAAAACCAGCCAAGTGCGAGTCGAGGCGATTTTGATGTTGGTGCCATAGAGAAAGTTGTTCAGTTTGACGGTCTGATCATCCCCTTAAAAAATTGTCAGCATATTAAGAAGGACCCTGTATAGCTTGATGTATCGCTGTGTGTACAGCCCTTTAACGTAGGACAGACGGACGGACGGAGCTTAGGCTTATGAATAGGGTCCCGTTGGCACACTTTGGGTACTGCCTCCATGGTCGAATGGTTAAGAGCATTGGGTTCTTGACACGGAGGTCGTGGGTTCGATTCCCACGGGGGAAACCTAGTCATATGTCACTTTGTGCATTTTTCCCCAGTTGGCTAGGACATTGCAGGCCGAATCATCTAATTGTCTGAAAAGAAAGATGATTCCGTGCTTCGGATGGCACGTTAAGCAGTTGGTCCCGGCTACTATCTCTGGTGGTAGTAGTCGTTACATAAAAACCACGTCAGAGGCCGTAAGGCGGCCTGGAAAAACTCTGACACCAGGGCTTGCCCACACGATAAGAAGAGAAGAGACTTTGGGTACGGAACCCTAATAAGGCCTTTTAATTGTAAACGACGCGCTATAAGAAATACAGAATCCAAATTAAGAAAGAATTTCAACTGATTTAATCGCATAAAATCGATTTGGTAACAAAATTAAACAGTTTGAGGTAATAAAGATGTATTTTCGAATCGATTCAATAAAAGTTAAATTAAAATTTCACAGCTAAAGCCATATAAAAAAAAAACGCAGACTTTTTTTACAAGATTGTCAATGGTCGTTTTGTGAGGTTGTAAAAAAATAAAAATATGGTCGATTTGCGGATTTATTTTTTTGCATTTTTGTCGTTGTAATGAGTATTCGTTTTTTAGGGTTCCGTAATCAAAAGGTGCCAAAAAACGTTTTGTGATGCCAAGAATTTTTTTTGCATTTTTGTCGTTGTAATGAGTATTCGTTTTCTAGGGTTCCGTAATCAAAAGGTGCCAAAAACGCCCAACGGACGGACATTGTAGGCTTATAAATAGGGTCCCTATTTATAAGCCTACACTGTCCGTCCGTTCGTCCGTCTGTCCTACCTATAAAGATAAAGGTATTAAAATCTAATCCATAATAGCTAGACGGTTGAAATTTTCACAGAGTATGCGTTACTATGGCGGATTTGCTAACAAAATAATAATTTAAAAAAAAGTAATAAGTAAGAAACGTAGTTTTTTTATAATATTCTTTATGGCGCATTATTAATAAATTATAAAAATTACATAAAGTTAAAATTAAGCCCCACAAGAAACTTGTTTTTTTTTCAAGGGGTTTTTATTTTCGCTCTATCGTAAAAACGGCAATACATACCTACAAGCGTCAAACTTGGTGTGATTATAGTGCATACTATAAGGTAAAACAATAAATAATAAAAACCGGTAAAGTGTGTGTCGGGGTTGCGCTAAAGATCCCAGAGAAAACAAAATATTTAGTGTATGGTGGTATCTTAGACAATATACAACGTGTTAATGAATAAGCGCAAAACCTCATACACCCCAACTGATTTACAACAAAATAATTAGATTGAAACAATAATTTCATTATTTTGATCGATTAAAATATAAAGTTATTCGCATTTTAAGTTTTGAGGCAAAAATGATTTGTTATCATTTCAGCAATTAATGAAAGCGGTAGCGTGCTCGTGGATACATTTTAAGAATCTTGTTTTGGTAGTAAGTAGGGTGAGTGTGCCCTTGCGGTGGGTTGAGATCGAGTTCAGTAAATTTAAAATTTTATTAAAAAATTAATTAGTATTTTAAAAAAAAATTACCTATGTTGAAACCATGATAATTCGATTCTGCTCTTGATTATAAACAAACTACTTTCTAGTTTTGCGTTAATTCATTAACACGTTGTATGAGCACAAGTTACGCGTGCAATTCTACTAAGAAACTTTTCTGCCACTTTTTGCGGGGGGCGAGGTAGCACGAGATACGCAACTTTGAATTTTATTCCATTAGTTTAGATTCTAATTTGGAATGTTAAAAATCATAAAAACATCGTCGTGTGAACCCCAAACGTCATAAGTTCGAAATTATTGTTTTGCAATTATAAGCTGTCGCGTTTAGTGATAAGGTATAAAATTGTATGTAAATGCGTACGATTTTTTGATCTTGTAAGTTGCCAGAGGGGAAATGCTAAGGCGAGGCGGATCCCTATATAAATCGTCTAAGGGTGGTACGGAACCCTTCGTACGCGATTCCGACTCGCACTTGGCCGTTTTTTTGTTGTATCGAGTATTTATTTTAGCTTCAACTGACAAGGACAACAAATGTTTGTTACCTCTACTCAGTTTTTTGAATATTTAATGTAGGTATTTTTAAAACTTATTTGTGTTTATAAATTAATGAGTTTTGCACTGTATTCAAAACTCAACATTTTTTATTCAAAATAATATCACATGGATAGCTTTCTGACGTCATTTTTGACTCTACCACCGCGTCGGAAGGTGTTCCGTTGTAGAGAAGATGCGGCCAGGAACTCTACAACACACATCCAAAATATACAAAGTACAATTACAATATTGAATTAAATAGTGTAACATTGTCAAGACCAGTCATTTTGGTCTTTCATATAATCATCCAGTTTATAGTAACCTTTTCACAGAGAACTTGCTTAACATGGGACTTAAACTTTGTGTCTTGCAAGTTTAGAATATTCTCTTTGATCTTATTATAATAGCGTATACCATGAAAGATGGGTTGACTGAGTCGATCTCGTGTTGAGTTTATTTTTCCAATATTCAGTGGGTTTTTGGAGTTATCGTAAAATCAATGTTTTATGATAAAAATCAGATTTGAGCTATAAAAAATGGCGGAGCCTCGTGGCCCCTACGATCTACAAAAATAAAATTGTCCCTGAACTCACTCGCCTCGTGACTCCAATTTGATACTTCCATCAGCGGAAATGTGCGTTTTTACGAGTACGTCAAATACATAATGTCATCTCTAGTGGTAGACATTTAGGTAAAAAGAGATAACACGATAAATTGAGAACTATGACGTCATAACATAAAATGAGACGTTTTGTCGCTAAATGTCAATATGCCACTTTTTCCTTGAGTTTTGTGTTCGACAGCAAAGCTGCGTTTGTACCTAGTGTAAAAATAGTAGAATTCGTATGGGAGTTTTGTGTCCAAAATAAAATAATAAGCGTACAATTTGCCAGATAACATTAATTTATTCCATTTTAACACAATAATGACAAACAGCGTAAATAAGTATAACATCTGTCTGACAACAATTAATTATTAATATGGTCTGTACTCACATTTTCAGAAAAAAAAATTATGGGTAATCTAGATAATATATTATTATAATTACAATCATACTTTTTGGACCCTTCCGTCCATTGAAATAAAATCGGGACCCTTCCGTCCATTACAATAAGATCTGGACCCTTCCGTCCATTACAATAAGATCTGGACCCTTCCGTCCATTACAATAAGATCTGGACCCTTCCGTCCATTACAATAAGATCAGGACCCTTCCGTCCATTACAATAAGATCTGGACCCTTCCGTCCATTACAATAAGATCTGGACCCTTCCGTCCATTACAATAAGATCAGGACCCTTCCGTCCATTACAATAAGATCTGGACCCTTCCGTCCTTTTATACTATTTTGGGCCCATCTGCCCAAAAATTAGCATAATAACTGTAAACCTAGCAAGCTACAAGCTTTGGGCATATGTGCCCATAAAAAGTCAAAGTCAAAAATTTTGGGCCCTTCTGCCCAAAAATTTGCACCATAACTGTAAACATAGCAAACAATTACTCCACTACATAATTTAATTTTGGGCCTATCTATCTACACGAACAATAGTAACAATTTTGGCCATTCTGCTCTAAAATTTTACAATATTAATTTAAACAAATAAAATTATTTATGTTAAACAGATTAAACACGGAAGTTTTATCTAAATATTAGTGGTTCCTATTGCAGAACACAAACAAAACTACATAAAACTTAATGTTTTGCAAGATATCTAGGCACTAGTCAGATTCGTTGGATAATTCGCTATCACTGTCGTGGGGCCTTTTGAAGTTTAACCAGGGTTTGATTTTATCTACGGCAACTACTGTGGAATAACACCTATTACCCTTTTTAGTGAGAGGTGTGTCCTCTATTAGATAACGATCGTGATTTAAAACTTGTGTTATTCTGTACGGACCCTGAAATTTGGGTACCAGCTTTTTGCTTTGGCCTGTAGAGGGTATCTGACGTTCTACTCGAACCAGGTCACCTGCTTTGTATTTGATTGGTTCACAACGCTTTTTATCGAAATAGTCCTTTTGCTTAGATTGATTAGTTATGATATGGGTATTTATTTCGTCCCTAATCTCAGTTATGTCTTGATTGATATTATCACTGGTAATATCATCTGCCAATTCTGAAATAACCTTGCTTTCACTAGGTCCAGTTAATCTCTTACCAAACAAGGCTTCAGCAGGAGTTCGATTTATTCCTTTATTGAAAGTATTATTCATACCCCATTGCACCTCGGGCAGGTAGCTGTCCCATTTATTTTCAGCCGCACCAATAGTTTTGGCAGTTAACGAATCAACAATTATTTTGTTATATCGTTCTACCTGCCCGTTTGCTCTGGGAGTAGCAACAGCATTCAAAACATGTGAAATTCCCTTTTCTTTCACAAATTCTTTGAAACTGTCGCTAGTGAAGGAGGTACCCCTATCAGAGATGACTCGTCGTGGGACTCCAAAAATACCAAAATACTCTTGAAGCACTTTTATAGTTGTTTGAGTCTTCGTGTTTCTTACCGGTTTTAAGTAAATATACCGTGTAAATGCGTCCACCAACACTAAAATATACATATTACCCTTACTACTTCGTATAAAAGGTCCAGTGTGATCAATGTGAATCGTATCGAAAGGGGCTGCAATTTTTGGTATTGGGTGTAGAAATCCAGGTTTCTTACCAGCAGAAGATTTTGAGTATGCGCACTCTAGACACGAATCAACGTATTTTTTTATAAAGTGTCGCATTTTCGGAAACCAGTAATTACATTTAATCTTTTCTAGTGTCTTGTCGAAAGCGAAATGACCAATATCGTCATGACATTGCTTGACAATCTGCCATCGTACCCCCTTCGGTACTACCCATCGATCACCATCTGGGGTAATTCTAAACAACTTATCGTGTTTCAACTTGAAATTCGATTTTACATCGACTAAATCGTCAAGTTCGGGATTTTTTAAGATTCCAATTTTTCTTTGTATATCATCATCTGCATTCTGGACAGTAGTTAACCAGCTGGAATCAGATACAAAGAGTACATCTAAACATTCCGAGTCAGGAATTGGGTTTCGGGTAAGTGCGTCGACATGGGACATAGCTGTACCTGGCCTGTATTCGATTAAGAAGTTATATTCTTGCATCTGTTCCCACCAGCGTCCTACCCGAGGGAGCATGTCTTTCTTTTGAAATGTTGCTTTTAGAGAGTTGCAGTCCGTGACTACTTTAAATGTAATACCGACTAGATACACACGGAACTTCTGCAGTGCAGAGACAACAGCTAGGGTTTCCAAGTCATAAGATGAGTAGTTTTGCTCTTCGGGGGTCGTCTGTCGACTGAAATACGCAACCGGCCTAAGAACATTGCCTTCATCCTTCTGCAGAAGAATTCCCGCTACCCCTAATTTGCAAGCGTCGGTATGCAATTCTATTGTAGCCTCAGGATTATAAAGAGCTAACGTGGGTTTTTCAGACAATTTCTTTTTCAGAACTCCAAATGCTGTCTCCTGATCGGGTCCCCAACTCCAAGGGATATTCTTCCTCAACAAATTGGTAAGAGGCTTGGCTATTATAGAGAATTTCGGAACAAAGCGCCGAAAGAAGCTAGCCAGTCCTAAGAACTGCCGAACGTTGTGCTGATTTTGTGGAGTGGGGAACCGTTCCACAGCTTCAATTTTGTTGGCACCAGGACGAATACCGCTTTCTGAAACTTCGAACCCTAAGTAGTCCACTGTACGTTTAAAGAAGAAACACTTGGATGGTTTCAAGGAGAGCCCTGCATTCTTGAACAGCTGCAATACAGATTTCAATCTTGTCATACCCTCGGCAATACTCTTAGATGGGATTATGACATCATCCAAATACGCCAATGCCTCCCCGTGACGTGCAGCTCCTAGTATCTGGTTCATTATCCGTTGGAAAGTCGCAGGTGCATTTGCAAGCCCAAATGGCATTCTGTTAAATTCATAGTGTCCATCTGGGGTAACAAAAGCTGTTTTGTGTTTATCTTCTTCGCAAACGGGTACCTGGTAATAGCCAGAGGCAAGATCGAGGGTTGTATAAAACTTATTTCCAGCCAGAATGTCAAGCTGGTCATCAATTAGAGGCATTGGGTAATTTTCCTTAACGGTTTTTCTGTTAAGTGCCCTGTAATCGATACAGAGACGTAATTCTCCGGTTTTCTTCCTTACCAGTACTATGGGACTTGCATATGGCGAGGTAGATGGGCGTATGATATCGTTGTTCAGTAGTTCAGAAATCATTCCTCTTACAGTTTCCTTTTCTTTAATCGCAAGACGATAAGGTCTATAAACGATTGGTTGGTTGTCATGCAAATCTATTTTCATACTTCCTTCTGAGGTTTTCCCTAATTCCGCAAGATGAAACGCAAAACATTCCCTGTAACCATTCACTAAGGACAACAACTGTTGTTTATCAGCAATAGGTAAATCGTCATCAATGTTTAAGTCCGATACAGTGATGGGATGGAGCTCACGAGCTGAACAATCCGTGACGGTTGCAACTTGAACTGCAGTTTCTTCAAAGGCTATTCGCCCACGAGCTATGAAGAAATCCTTTTGTAGGCTTAATTTTGATGATGAGGAGCAACTCACGACTATTTGTCCACGACCTTTTTCAATACTGTACAGACCTGACGATACGGAGTATCTTATATGACCATTGTACCGCAGGCTACCCTCAACATACACTTCCCCGTCGAAACTAGTATCCTCGGTATACACGTTAATAACAGTAAGGCCTGCTATTTCAACCTGGTCTTGACAAAATAACTTAACTTTAAATATCGCATCCTCACATAGTCCAAGGCTTGAAATCTCTAAAGATTCACAGGTTTTCCGAACAACTACATGTGGCTGCTCCGTAAAGGTTTGTCCAATCATAAGGGAAACATGCATAACACTGTCGGGGACTATGATTAAGTCTAAATCAGCAGCAATGCCATCTATAATTATATTAACATTACACTTTCCTACGGCTCTGACTACTGAGTTGCCGAACCCCCGTAAAACCGGTAAATTTGCACTGTCCGATGGTGCATTGATCTTTTGGAATTCGCTTTGTTTAATCATGGAGCATTCACTCCCAAAGTCGATGAAAGCTTGCATGCAAACCCCATTTATAATGGCCTGTTTGAAATATTTCTGACTAGGTTCAGGGCAAGTAGGATGATTGAATGTAAAATCTGTTTTATTACTGGCAACTCGCAACACCTTTTTATCAGGAATAGGATTTTTAGAATAACATTGCTCAGTCTCATGTCCAATTTTACCACACTTTCCACATTTCTTTAATGGAACTTGACACTGAGCTAGCAAGTGACCCTCTTGCCTACAGTTTAGGCAACGAGATGGTCTTCCATGCGTTCGCGGTTGTGCGTCAAGATTTTTATTTACAGGACCCTTATTCATTTTGCGTTCAATCATCGGTTTAACGTTTCTCACGTTACGTAAATATGACAATAGTTTGTCGGGATCATCATATTTGACAGCTTCAGCTCCTAATCTAACCGACCTATCGTCGATGCCATGTAAAACGCATTCCACTGCCCGTGTCCCTACGATCCCGCACCTATTTATCAGACCTATCTTTTCGTAATAATACTCTTCTAGAGAGTCTGTGAACTTAGCTCGTTTGGCCAGCATATCGCTGAGCATTTGTCCATAATTTTCCTCCGAAGGGAATGCAGACAGAAGTTTCTTTTGCCACTCACCCCAGGAGTAAAGAACAGAAGATAAGCCGCCGTACCATCTTTGGGCTACACCTCGTAGTTTGGGTAACGCAAAATGAACAGTTTGTTTTTCCGACCAGCCGTAAATGCTGGCGCATTCATTCACTTTATGTATCCACATGGTCATCGTCTGCTCTTTCATGCCAGGATCAAATTCTGGTACTGTATTGTGCATAGACCCTAACTTATCCAACGAATCTGCTTGGTTAACAGATTTTAGTAATTTAACAATATGAGCTAAACTATCAAAATTATTATAGGGATGCGTTGATGGCTCCCTGGAATCACGAATTCTCGAATGCGTGTCACGTGGGCGGCTTGACCGTTCATCGCGACGCTCGCGAGTCTGCACGTCACGCAGATCGCGTGAACGCTCATTGTGTCGATCACGTGACCATGCGTCACACCAACCGCTCGGCTGCTCATCACGGTAGCTGCGAGATCGTGCGTCATGCCGACCGCTCGGCTGCTCATCATGGCGGCTACGAGACCGTGTGTCCCGCCGAACGCTACGCTGAGCATCACGGCGGCTGCACGACCGTACGTCACGCATACCGCTTGGCTGCTGATCATGACGGCTACGAGACCGTGTGTCCCGCCGAACGCTACGTTGAGCATCACGGCGGCTGCATGACCGTGCGCCACGCATACCGCTGGGCTGCTCATCATGGCGGCTACGAGACCTTGTGTCCCGCCGAACGATCTGCTGCTTATCACGGCGGTCACACACCCGTGCGTCATGCAGACCACCCGGCTGGTCATCATGGCAGCCGAGAGACCGTGCGTCACGCAGACCGCTCGGCCGCTCATCGCGGTGGCTGGGAGACTGCGGTTCGCGTGGGCCGTCTGGCTGACCATTGTGGCGGCTACGAGACCGCGCCTGACGTGGACCACTTGACCCCTCGTCATGGCGACCGCGAGGGCCGCGTGCCCGAGAAAATAGGATGGGGCTTATCACTGACCTTCTATCCAAGGCTTCCGTGGCGTCTCTCGTTCCGCTCTCTAACATGCAGCGACTCATACGGCCCTGCGAACTGCGACGCATTGGGCTGCGAGAACGATGCTGACTAGCCCTGGTTCCCGATCCAGATTGTCGGGGGTCACACCTTGATGACCGCAGCGGTGACTCAGATAGTTGTTGATCCATTTCGTCTGAAATAAAAATATGATTTCTTTTTACGCAGATTGCCTGTTCTATGAATACCTATTATGTCTAATATGTATCAAAATTTGCATAATTTTATTATGATTGTACACTCATATATTCTATAATTGTAAACAAACATATAGAATATCATCCCACCTTTATGAGGATATAGGTGCCAATATCACTTTTGAGTAATATACGTATTATCAGGAATAACCAAACATACCTACATAATAACTCATCACCTTAAACATACAGAGAGGAGAAAAAAAAATTGTGCGCGTAGACTATCCCAATTCTGAGATGTTCGACAGCAAAGCTGCGTTTGTACCTAGTGTAAAAATAGTAGAATTCGTATGGGAGTTTTGTGTCCAAAATAAAATAATAAGCGTACAATTTGCCAGATAACATTAATTTATTCCATTTTAACACAATAATGACAAACAGCGTAAATAAGTATAACATCTGTCTGACAACAATTAATTATTAATATGGTCTGTACTCACATTTTCAGAATATCCAACAACACTCAAATAGTAGTCCGATCACTACAATATCCAACACGACAATCACCCGCTCGCTCGTACAACAGTCTTATTTATACCCACAGTGGTGGGGCGAGTACAACGGTAACGACTTGTGTTGCAAGGACACAAGTCGTTTACGTACTTTTTATTTTTATACAAGCAAACGGATACTATCGTAATAATTATTTAAATACGAACCAAATTAGTTGTTTTGGTTTGTAATATGTACCTTAATTGTTTATTAAACCAAAAATGCTGACATTTGATACTAACTTGAAAATAAATGAAAGCTCGACTTCGTTTTTTTCGATTAACTCTTTAAGGCGCAATAATATGACCAAATACCTTGGAGGCATCTTTTATTTTTCACTTTCCGACTAGATTTATACAATTTACCGAAACCAAAGTCATACCTCAGTATTCTTTGATAGTTTATCTAGTGAAATCATAAATTGAATACACGATTGTAATTACTTCACTCGATAGAAAATAGTCACAAAGATGACGTATTTTCATGGATATTTTTTTAAACATTTTTCTCGTTTTAGAAGAACTTAAAATAGTTTCCGATTTTTGGTATTTATACTCACATATTAACCAATAGTTTATCTAGTGAAATCATCAAAAATATCTGTAAAAAGTACTTTAGTTAATTCTTTTTAATCGAAAATACACACGCGCACGCACTTCTCGGAGGGCTGGGTAATCGCGTTTCTCATAGGAAATATTCCTCTGAACCTATCTTAACGAATAAATTTCCACGTTAGATATCACAGTATAAGAAAGAGTATCTAGTACTAAAGACAGTACGGACACTCCCTGCCCCGCACCAATTTTAACCTCACCCCCTCTAGTAGGAAGGAAGCGTGGCGGAAAATGTTCACTGAGAAAAAAATGCTACGTATACGTAGCCCGTCTCAGCTTACTTACCACGTAGCTTACGACGCGATTTGTTGTTATAATGTCTTTAACGGCTCTGGATACTAGTCCTTTTGAGCCATTCCTTATTTTTTTTCTTTATATTCTTTATTTTGATGATGGGATGATAAATGACGATGAATCTGTGGTCGATTTCGTAAGCTCGCGCGTTGCCGCCTAAATGACCATGTACGAGTTAACTTGAACCAAAACTTATGTTCTGTTATCGTATTTATTTGAGATTCCTGTTACGTCGGTCGCTTTACGCAACTGTTTGGTACACAATCCGCGCGAAATTATGTCACAAATATCACTAAAACAAATTTTTTACGAATTTCAAATAACACGAAACACAGCAAGAGCAATGGCGCTAAGCAAAACTCCGCTTACGACGCGATACTGATTACGAGTGTTGCAACAATGAAGAGTTTCATTGTGAAGTACGAGACAATTTAAATACTGATGCAACACTCTGAATCAGTATCGCGTCGTAAGCTACGTGGTACGTAAGATGCGACGGGCTACGTATACGTAGCACTTTTTTCTCAGTGTAGGCAATGGCGTATTCCTGTCTCACTCGCACTGTGCTTACCTCCTCTTTTTAATTTTCCCATTTGCATGAAATGACAGCTAAAGTGTCCAATTTGAGAAAAAAAATCATGTTTTCTATTTTAAATGATTCCAAAAGACATTTCCCGGAACGCGACTAAAAAAAAAATGCAATAGAAACACCAATAATTCATAAAATGGAATTTCGAATTCCGGCGGCCATAGCAAAAACGGGCCAAAGGGCTAATGACTGAAGAATCTCATTGTTGTTCGAGGCAGGCATTTATTCGACGAACAAAATCCATTCGGATACAATTATACCTTCTGTCGAATCACCCGCCATTTTTTATTTTTACTTTTTAATTGATAACTATTCTTTTTGCCAGTGCTCTATTTTTGATTAGACATGTTTAAGGGGATATAATTCGGAGCGCGCTCCATACAAACGTACTATGGTGATATTTTCAATACTAACCAATTAAACTCAATTAAATTTTTCAGAATCTTTCTAAAAACTGCCTCAAAGATTTCCATAGAAATCTTAAATTAATCCTAGCATTGAAACTGCATATTTTAACGAAAATCTGACTCCATACAAGCATAGATATTTGTTTCAAGATTGTTTCAGCAAAATTTCATTGACTTTCATTGGTTAGTATTGAAAATATCACCATAGTACGTTTGTATGGAGCGCGCTCCGAATTATATCCCCTTAAGGGACTATGTCGAAAAATAATTGATGAGAAATGGGCGTGTGATATACAGGGTCCTTCTTAATATGCTGACACTTTTTTAAGCGGATGATCAGACCATCAAACTGAACAACTTTCTCTATGGGACCAACATCGAAATCGCGAAAAAAAATCACCTATCCCATACATTTGGCTCGAGTCGGTTTGCAGTTTTGTCTGGAAGAGCTGATTTTTTTTTCGTGATTTCGATGTTGGTCCCATAGAGAAAGTTGTTCAGTTTGATGGTCTGGTCAGCCCCTTAAAAAGTGTTAGCATATTAAGAAGGACCCTACATATTTGTAAAGGATTTCCATAAAAGCTCAACGAAAATGCTAATAAATTAAAGATGTCAAATCGCAAAGTGGATTTTTATTACGAATTTCAATAAAACCTCTTTTATCAAATGAATGATTTTATCGTCTGTGCTTAAAAAAAAACAAATAAACAAGTTGTTCTATCGGCTAAGAGTCGAGTGACATTTCAAACAGAAATACTACTTTTTATGGGTAATAAATCTTTGCATACTTTGCCTTGTTAAGCAAACACACTAAGCACTTCTTAACTAAATTATGTAATACTAGCTTTTGCTTGTGATTTCGTCTGCAGAGGGTCTGGTACCCTCTAGCATGATTTTGGCCTTTTTCCATACTATTAAAAGCGCGACTAAAAAGCGCGGAAGGGGTAATCCGCGAGTTTCCAACTAGTCAAATTAACAACTCTTTATCAAACGTCAAAACGCGTGCTTTGTATGAAATATTCTAAGAGGAAGGATCTCTCTTTAAGACTAGAGTGAGCCATACCAATTGTAAAGTGTCCACTTTTTTGACGTTTAGGTTTGAGTGTGTGGTGTCAAGTAGTATGGACAAAAGGCACCAAGTGACATATGGCCTTATGTTTACGGTCACTTTTCACACACACTAGCTCAAAAAAAAGTGGACAGCCGCATAAACAAATATCTATAGTTCCATCTCCTTCTACTATTAAAGGTACGTCATAAGACAAAAGAGATCAACTACAATCGTAAATTTATGCGGACTCTATGGAGATCCTTCCTCTTAGGAAATATTGTACTAAAAATTGAATAGTGACGTCATTGTTTTACGTCGTCGTTTTGATACTTTTTATAGTTTATCCAGTTATTAAAAATAGTATTCAAGCAACAGCATTACTGAAAATGTGAATTTAGCGTTATTTTCAAACGGTTTATTTACTGAGCAGTTAAAACTAACATATAGTTTTATGTAGTCAACTCCCATATTTTCAAGAACAGTAGTTTTTGGGTGATGCTATAACAAAAAAAAAATCTGTGATTTGGAGTCAGAGACGCCTAGAGATCAATCGCGCTAAATAAATCTCAACCGAACCGTGATTGGACCGCGTGCGAACCACAACTTTTAAGGGTATATTACTGTTGGCGCGCTCCATACAAACGAAGTCTGGTGATATTTTTAATACTAACCAATTAAACTCAATGAAATTTTGCAGAAACAATCTAGAAACAAATATCTATGCTTGTATCGTGCCAGATTTTCCTTAAAATGTACAGTTTTAAAGTTACAGTGCCTCAAAGATTTCCATACAAATCTTAAATTAATCCTAGCATTATAACTGTATTAACAAAAATCTGACTTCTTACAAGCATAGAGATTACTTTTACTTCTTTCTTTTACTAGAGCTAAATGTATGGGACAGCTGATTTTTTTTCTCGCTATTTCGTTTTTGGTCCCATAGTGAAAGTTTTTCAGTTTGATGGTCTCTAAACCACACCATTAAATGTTTATTTGTATTTTTGTAACACCTTGTATTCCTTTTAGGGGTCGACATAGACCCAATGCGAAACCAATAGTGTCTAAAAGTCCGTTCTGAATTCAAGATCAACTCAGAAATTCAATACAAATATCTCGTATTGAATTATAGATACGCAAAACCGGTTATCCAGCCATTAGTCTCGGCCATTTGCCTATAAATTTGTCAAGTTATATCTACTACGAATTTGTCTAATTATATTAGACACCATTTCCTTTTGCTATGTGACAAAAAATGTCAATAACCTTTTTTTAAAGGTTAAAAAAAACTGTTTAATAAAATGACGATTTCTACGCTGGGACTCATTGACGTAGAATATTATGGACGCCGGGTCTAGTACAAAATACTCGAATAAAGTGTCCGAGACTAAAATACTTAACCTAAGTACGTATAGTAATTTAAACCAACTAAAAACATTGAAAATGCTGAAATTCTTTTCTGTCAAGAAATAGACATACAAAAATATACAACGTGTTAATGAATAAGCGCAAAACCTCATACACCCCAACTGATTTATAACAAAACAATTAGATTGAAACAATAATTTCATTATTTTGATAGTTAAAATTTAAAGTTATTCGCATTTAATGTTTTGAGGCAAATATGATTTGTTATCATTTCAGCAATGAATGAAAGCGCTAACGTGCTCATGGATACATTTTAAGAATCTTGTTTTGGTAGTAAGTAGGGTGTGAGTGCCGGAGCGGTGGGTTGAGATCAAGTTCAGTAAATTTTAAATTTTACAAACAAATAATTTAGTATTTTGAAAAAATTACCTATGTTGAAACCATGATAATTGGATTCTGCTCACGATTCTAAACAAACTACTTTCTAGTTTTGCGTTAATTCATTAACACGTTGTATACATACTTACATATAAACATACATACTACATTTACTATACAGGGTCTTTCTTAATATGCTGACACTTTTTTAAGGGGATGATCAGACCGTCAAACTGAACAACTTTCTCAATGGGACCAACATCGAAATGGCGAAAAAAAATCTGTTGTTCCATACTAAACTGCAAACCTACTTGAGCCAAATGTATGGGATAGTTGATTTTTTTCCGCGATTTTTTTGTCTGTCCCATAGAGTAAGTTCTTCAGCTTGACGGTCTGACCGTTCCCTTCAAAAAGTGTCAGCAAATTAAGTTGGACCCTGTATGATAATAAACGAATTTTATTATTATACATACGCTCGAAAAACATAACCCTCCTTCTGGCGCAGTCGGGTAATAATAGGGTTGCCACCCATAGGCTTGTAGAAAACTTATCAGTAAAAAAATTTAACGAATAATTGATTTCCCAGTCACACAAGCCTCAAATAGTTACTGCCCACCCCCTACCGAGATAGTCTTATAGATAACAGTCAATGGAGATGTCTAGAGGTTGTTGGAATCAAACGAATATTTAACGATTCCATCCACAATTCACGTCCATCAAAAAAGACCTAAAAATTACTATTTAAGGATGATATTTGTACGATTTCTGGGACTTCCTGTTTGGAATACATTTTGGGAGAGATAGAATCTACTGTGCCGAGGTAGTGGTATTTCAAAAATTTTTAACTGATACTGATGTACGGTTGGAATATTAGGAGTTTTTGTTGAAATTATTTACCTGTTTTCTTTAAAGGACCACCCCTACATAAAAATCCTCTTTGGTAGTTGTTGTTCGTATCCTTTCGTGAAGGGAACGAAGACCATACAGCCAAAGACGTAGAAATACTTAATTAAGAGGATATGTGAAAAAAATAGGATTCTTCAAAGCATCATATATCATGAAGGACTAATAGTAGGAGTATGATTTGCGGATATGTGTAAATTGAACATATAATTGAAGTTTTGATTAGAGCCAAAACACGATTAAGAGACATTTTCTCGATAGAAAAATAAGTCAAAGTAGCCTCCGTCTTTATCGATAAACTCTTGGAACTGCTAAACGGTGAATAATAGAAACACGAGACTTGATTTAAATAAGAGATTGATATTTTATAAAGTTTGATTAGAGCAGAAATGAACTTACATAAATATGTGATTGTACACAATGAAATAAAGTTTGTTTTACGCTTGCGTCGTTTCAGGCGCGCGCGCCGCCCCATCTCTTTCTCTCGCATCATGCATTACTGCATAATCAATTTCGCTTCAAATATTTGTGGACATTCGTTATGGTAGACAAACAATTTCTCAAATCGTCGGAGATTGGTTCTAAATTATTCGAATCTTCAGTAAATGATATGATATGAGAATATTAATGTCCTCAAATAGCAACGAAATTATAAGGCTATTTTGATTTACAGAAACAGAGATTTAAAACTCTTCCTCTCACTTATTCTTAGAACCGCTTTAGTAACGTCCAAGATATGTCGGATATATCTTTCTGATTAATACATTATAATTATGATATCATGAATCTTTTTTAATAGTTGTTATAGGACAAGGAAAATTACAAAAGACAAAAGATCGACTACCGAAAAGACAACCTCCAAAACGGACCATTTTTGTACTACCAAATGTTATGTGCGGCGTCATAAAAATATGGTAATAATAGTTTGCATAAACATTTTACTAAAACATTATATTTCAACGATATATTTTGTCGTACAAACGAGATTTCTTGTATTTTATGATGGATACTTTTGTTCCAAGTGTGCAAAAATGACGGGAAAAAAATCGTTTTTTTGTATCGCTAATTGCGCTGTTTGTAATTACTTCGAGTTGTCATAATATTACTATGAATATTTTGTAACACAAAACTACTTTATTTGGGGCTATTTCTGCAATTGGATTGTATTTCTATCATATTCGTCTATATTATAATGTGAATAGCAAAGCTATCACATGCATATCACAAATTAGCCGAACGGCCCATACATGGACGCATGTTGTCAATATTAATGTTATTCAAACATTTTCACACGATTTTCAATTAAAATTACGCTTTTAAGCCCACTATGAATGCAATGAAAAACAAATATTTTAATTCCAAAGGTATTTTATAGTCCACTGACATGCTATCACTACACGACCGTCAGTGGTATCATAAGCCCATATGTATACCTGTGTTCCTTCGCCTTTTCTTTTTTTTTTCAACCGCCAGGCACCATCCCGCGCTAATGTGTGTATGTACTTTTATATTTTTAAAAACTCCGCTGTAAGTTATCGAATCGAACGATCGTTGCCAATATTTTTTTCTTCGTTTTTTTAATTTCTGAAGGACGACTGCGGAATTATTAATTTAAATTCTGCGTAATGGTTTGTTTTGCGTAATGATTTGTTACGCAAATAACGCTGTAAAGATACAATTTTTCTTAGAAAACGTAGGGTCCTTCTTAATATGCCGACACTTTTTTAAGGGGATGATCAGACCGTCAAACTGAACAAATTTGAAAAAAAAATCTGCTGTTCTATACAAAACTGCAAACCTTCTCGAGCCAAATGTTCAGTATGATGGTCTGGTTATCCCCTTAAACAAGTGTCAGCATATTAAGAAAGACCCTATATACAACGTGTTAATGAATCAGCGCAAAACCTCAAACACCCCAACTGATTTATAACAAAACAATTCGATTGAAAAAATAATTTCATTATTTTGATAGTTAAAATTTAATGTTACTGGCATATTAAGTTTTCAGTCAAAAATGATTTGATATCATTTCAACAATGAATGAAAGCGCTAACGTGCTCATGGATACATTTTAAGAGTATTGTTTTGGTAGTAAGTAGGGTGAGTGTGCACGTGCGGTGGGTTGAGATCGAGGTCAGTAAATTTTAAATTTTACAAGCAAATTATTTAATATTTTGAAAAAAAAATTATGTTGAAACCATGATAATTCCATTCTGCTCTCGATTCTAAACAAACTACTTTCTAGTTTTGCGTTAATTCATTAACACGTTGTATAGGGTCCTTCTTAATATGCTGACACTGTTTTAAGGGGATGATAGACCGTCAAACTGAACAACTTTCTCTATGGGACCAACATCGAAATCCCGAAAAAAAAATCAGCTGTTCCATACAAAACTGCAAACCTACTCGAGCCAAATATATGAGACAGCTTTTTTTTCAGTTTTTCGAAGTTGTTCAGATTGATGGTCTGATCATCTTCTTAAAAAAACTGTCAGCATATTAAGGACTCTACATTTATCAAGGACGCTAAAGCCATGCAAAACCGGGGCGTGTCACTAGCTCATTCTAATAAAAACAACAGTATAACATGACAGGACAAATTGTAAAAGCCTTAATAAAAAAAAAAGAATACCAACCTACTTTAAATACCTCAAAACATGAATTTTAAACTCTATCACTTTGCAATAACAACTTCTTTAACTGCAAAACGATAAAAACCAATTCTTGCTACAAAATGCGGTAGAAATTTTAAGAATGAGCTTTAATGTCATTGAAATAAGGTTTATAAAGGTGTAAAAGAACTTTTTGTTTGTAGGATGACATCGTGAGAGGTCCTATGGAGTGGAAACCATAAAATTTAGGGCCAGTAGCACGAACTAGTTTGAACGGTTAGTTAAACAGTGATTAAAGTTAAAGGAACAGTTAGCAACCCTAACTAGTCTTTATCTACGGAAATCGAGTTTGCTTGGCGCCATTGCTCTTGTTGTGTTTCGTGTTATTTGGAATTCGAAAAAAAATGGTTTTAGTGATATTTGTGACATAATTTCGTGCGGATTGTGTACCAAACAGTTGCGTAAAACGACCGACGTAACAGGAATCTCAAATAAATACGATAACAGAACATAAGTATTGGTTCAAGTTAACTCGTACATGGTCATTTTGGCGGCAACGCGCGAGCTTACGAAATCGACCACAGAATCATCATCCCATCATCAAAATAAAGAATATAAAGAAAAAAAATAACGAATGGCTCAAAAGGACTAGTATCCAGAGCCGTTAAAGACATTATAATAATAATAATCTACGGAAATCTACTATCAGTACGGAATCGCATTTTTTCACGCTCTAACCTTTTCTATCGCTCAGGAACGTCATTGGCTAGAGCACAGAACATTATAAGAGGGGTTTGAAATGCAAAGTAGCGCTTTTGCTTCGGAGACGGCTGTCGCCACTTCTCTTCCCGCTCACGCTGCTACAATTACTTATGCCATCTCGCTCGCACCACGCCGCGCGCCTTATGGTGTTATGCAAATTATTGCATAACCTGTGGCGACACGCTCCACGCCTACTTTGCACTTCTAACCCCTCTTATAATGTTCTGTGGGCTAGAGCGACAAAGGTCGCAGCACTGCCGGTGCTGTCGCGTGCGATCGCATTCCCGCTATCTTTCTCGCTCTAGCAAATGACGTTCCGGAGCGACAGAAAAGGATGCAGCGTCAAAAAGTTCGAATCCGTGCTGCTAATTGAGGTTCAACCCTTAAAAAGAATGAATGAATTTAATACTACATACTTACATACATAAACTGACGATCATAAACCCCTCGGTGAAATAAGTGGAAGGTTTCGGTACTACTAGTGAAACGCGGATGTTCTGAGGTTTCAGAATATCTCTGACTATCCCCTCAGGGAATATAGTCGTGAGCATATGCTTATGCTATTCTTTGGGGAAAATTTCTCTTCCGCGATTTGTACTATTTTTGTTTTCGTGTCGCAAGTAAAGAATATTGTATTGTTTGCAAATCGTAGCGTTTAGTAAACTGCGGGTTTCTGCCTACCCCCTGTGCATTTTTCACTCTTAGTTGGCATATTGCCGATTGTTTGTTGATGCTTTAAATGAAAAAATCATTTAAAAGTTTAACACACTGTCACTCAGTTGCAGAAACGACCATTAAAGTTAATCCTCCATTAAATCTCTTGCTGTCACATTTTGTCTTGATGACGTTGTAAAAGCTAGCAAGATATTTAATGGAGGATTAACTCTAATGAGCGTTTCTGCAACTGACGGTAAGAATTTAAAAGACAGTTAACAGCAATTGCAACTGGCCCGTAACTTAACCTTAACCACTTTAGCTTAGACGATCACATTACGCCATTGTTACGTCCCAACTTAACTACTTGTGTACAACGACACACTGTATAATAAACCTACCTGACTTATACAAGGTGTTAATATCAAAGAAAGTAAAACCTCAAAACTACTTTTCCAAAATCGGTAAATGAACAACTCTTCTAGGTATTCACAGCAATAAAAATACAAATTGCTGGCCGCATTGATATATTTAAGTTTGTATGGAAAGTAGATACAAAATTTGTTATTTTCTGAAAGTTTAATATGTTGATCATTCGGTTTCGGTTAAAATAAGATATAAAAAACGTAATAGTACAAAAAGGTAATCGAAATTGCGTAGGTATAACAATTATAAGTAGTTCACATATATAGATAAGGAAAAGACTTGATCCGAGGACACTTCCCTGAAGGACACCTCTGGATATAGACACATTAAGTTGTTATTTTTTGTTATCTTATTAGGTTAATGAATAAAATTAGGACCTAGATCTATTCGTCCACCTAATAATACCTAGATTCTTGTAATAAATAAAAAATATACATCTCTTGTTTGGAAATCACGATAGCGTCCGTCTGAAGCTAACCTAAATACTTGTAATTTCTTTTTTCTCCGGTTGGTAGGTAGCCCTTTACATAAATACGTCAAAATTGATCGATTGAGCGGCTTAAACATATTCTTTTTAGCTCCCGCGTAGTATGCAAAACTGATTTGACATTTTACGTTTCACAAGAAGATATGTCGCTTTGACAGTTTGTGCAGACGACTTGACAGTTGCAGCGGAGTTAAAAAAGGATAGAACTTGGGAGTCACGTTGCAGGTTCTGGGCCTATAGACAAAGTATCTTTCGATTAGCGTTAACGACAGTAGAAAGGATAAAAATGTATAGTGGAGAAAGCAAACGTCAAAATGTTTCGTTCGCTAATGTCAAATCCATACATTCTGTTATTTTCTACTAGCGTCAACACCAATAGAATGTCACTTTGTCTAGGGCTAAGAGGAAGGATCTCTCTTTAAGACTAGAGTGAGCCATACCAATTGTAAAGTGTCCACTTTTTTTGACGTTTAGGTTTGAGTGTGTGGTGTCAAGTAGTATGGACAAAAGGCACCAAGTGACATATGGCCTTATGTTTACGGTCACTTTTCACACACACTAGCTCAAAAAAAAGTGGACATCCGCATAAACAAATATCTATAGTTCCATCTCCTTCTACTATTAAAGGTACGTCATAAGACAAAAGAGACCAACTACAATCGTAAATTTATGCGGACTCTATGGAGATCCTTCCTCTTAGGTCTAGGGGGGCTGGAGTGGAATTTTCTAAGCGCAAACATCGTCACAACTTTAAATTCGTCGTTGAAACATCGGTGAGCTGTCAATTCGGTATTCGCTAAGGTTATGTCATGTGTCAAACTGATATAAAACGTCGACGATCTGAAGGATGCAAGAAGGATGTTACATCTGTGAGCTCATCGATGTTTTTGACAGCGATGTGACGCTTAGAGAATTGTACTCCTGACACGAGCACGAGATTACTTTCTCGATTGTTTCTGAAAAATTTCACTGACTTTAATCAGTTAGTATTGAAATTATAAACAGACTTCGTTTGTATGGAGCGCGCCAACAGTAATATACCCTTAATTAAATAGATGTAGATATTGTAAACCGAAACATAGCAAAGCAATATACAATATAGTAACAGTTTTCTCTACCACGAGTTACGATTTCAAACCGCTTAATAACTTGTATTCAATGTTAAGGCGGCTATAGAGGCAAATAAGGGCATAAAGAGCGATAAAGTTATGAGATGCGAGAAATAGATCCTTGTGTCGACTATGTCCTTAGATTACTTATATGCGGACCCGCCTCGCCTTAGCATTTCCCCTCTGCCAACGTGCAAGATCAAAAGATCTTACGCATTTACATACAATTTTATGCCTTATCACTAAGCGCGACAGCCTATAATTGTGGAACAATAATTTCGAACTTTATGACGTTTGGGGTTCACATGACACTGTTTGTCATGATTTTTAACATTTAAAATTAGAATCTAAACTAATGAAATAAAATTCAAAGTTGCGTATCTCGTGCTACCTCGCCCCCCGCAAAAAGTGGTAGAAAATTTGGTTAGTAGAATTACACGCGTAACTAGTCCTCATAAATAAGTAGTCTAAGACTATGTCCAACAGTGGGAAGTTATTCAGCTGAAATACTATATATATTTTGTTTTGTTTAAAAGAAGTGTGTTGTAGAGTTTCTGGCCCCATCTTCTCTACAACGGAATACCTTCCGACGCGGTGGTAGATTCATAAACATGAAAGAAAGAAAGAAAGAAAAGAAGAGAAGAGGAGTTAGAAAGTTATCTATGTGATATTATTAAATATTAAATAATGGGATGGAATGATAATTTGGTTCGGTGTAAATTTTGGTGTACTGCTGAAACTCTGTTCATCCTATTAAGCGAAATGAGCGTGAGTTTATGCATGTAGTTTATACAGGATGTAACAAAACACCCCAAAAAGTCCAAAACAATGAAAAAAAGCATAATATAAACTGGATGATTATTTAAATGATCAAAATGCTGAGATTCAGAGTCGATTTTTAAGTCATAGTTCGAACGCCCGTATGTCAAAATCCATACATTTTGCCTGCTTAGCTCGAGCTAAGACTAAAAAAATCGTCAGTAATGCAACTGTTTACCCTAACACCCTGTAGTACCTACATCGTGACATTTCGCTAAAAATATTGGCATACAATTGTGTCGAGTAGTTCAGAAAATACCTCGTTCAAAGTGAAACGCTGCACTCAGCACCTTAATAAGCTAGAGAGAGACGGCAATATTTATCAATAAAACATTATACAGCGTGATCCCGTTCCACTAATGACTCTCAATGGTATAATTTAATCACACTGTAGCAATTACAGTAATGCTAGATCAAGATCCAAGATAAACATCTTTACTAATAAAATGTTATGTCAGTTTGTTACAGAGATTTAATAGGACATGATCCCGTTGCTAGTTCTCTACAACCATTATGTTTAGGCAGTGGAAATATAAAAGTTTGGAAGAGAAAAACATTGTGTTGCCACATTTTAGGCCTAGAGTTGCTATTAATCGTATTTTAAAACAAAGTCATCATCATCATCAGCCTATACAACGTGTTAATAAATAAGCGCAAAACCTCATACACCCCACCTGATTTATAACAAAATAATTAGATTGAAACAATAATTTCAGTAGTTTGATAGTTAAAATTTAAAGTTATTTGCATTTTAATTTTTCAGGCAAAACTGATTTGTTATCATTTCAGCAATGAATGAAAGCGCTAACGTGCTCATGTATACATTTTAAGAATCTTGTTTTATTAGTTAGTAGGGTGAGAGTGCCCGAGCGGTGGTTTAGGATCGAGTTCAGTAAATTTTAAATTTTACAAACAAATTATTTAATATTTTGAAAAAAAATCCTATGTTGAAACCATGATAATTCGATTCTGCTCTCGATTCTAAACAAACTACTTTCTAGTTTTGCGTTAATTCATTAACACGTTGTATAGGGTCCTTTATACATTTGGCTAGAGTAGGTTTGCAGTTTTGTATGGAACAACAGATTATTTTTTTTGCGTTATCGATGTTGAAAGTTGAACATGGAGAAAGTTGTTCAGTTTGGCGGTCTGATCATCTCCTTAAACAAAATGTTAGCATATAAAGAGGAACAAAACACCTAGTAATAAGCCGTGGTGGTCCAGTGGCGAGTAACCTTGTCTGCCGTGCAGGAGGCGATGGTTCGATCCCCGTCCAGGCCGACTCGTACCAATGAGTTTTTCGGAACTTATGTACGATTTGTAACACCACTGGCTTTTCGGTGAAGGAAAACATCGTGAGGAAACCTGCATGCTTCAATTTCGAGGCATGTATTGTACCCACTGTCCATTATGTGGCAACGGGCTCACCCCCCGTCACACTGGACAGAGTTTCGGTACTACTGGTGAAACGTGGATGTTCTGAGGTTTCAGAATATCTCTGACTACCCCCTCGGGGAATATAGTCGTGAGCATATGCTTATATATGCTTATGCAAAATACCTAGTATACTTAAGGATGTGCTTCAGAGCATCAAACTGAAAAACTTTCCTATAGTTTTCTTAGGGAAAGTTGTTCAGTTTCATGGGTACAATCACCCCTTAAGGGCCTATGTCGAAAAATAATTGAAGCGAAATGGGCGTGTGATAGCTTATATTACTGCCCGATGCGAGAGAAAGAGACAGGGCGGCGCGCGCGCCTGAAACGACGCAAGCGTAAAACAAACTTTATTTAATTGTGATTGTACTATTTATGTAAGTTCATTTCTGCTCTAATCAAAATTTATAAAAATCTATCTCTTTTTTTTAAATCAAGCCTCGTGTTTCTATTATTCACCGTTTAGCATTTCCAAGCGTTTATCGATAAAGACGGAGGCTACTTTGGCTTGTTTTTCTATCGAGAAAATGTGTCGTAATCGTGTTTTGGCTCTAATCAAAACTTCAATTATATGTTCAATTTACACATATCCGCAAATCATACTCCTACTGTTAGTACTTCATGATATTTGATGCTTTGAAGAATCCTATTTTTTTCACATATCCTCTTAAAGTAATGCAACTGTTTATCCTAACGCCCTGTATTACTACCGAATATTTTCTACAAGGAATTCTAATTTCAAATGTTTAAATAAACAAGTAACAACCATATTGTGAAATTTCAAATCAAATTAAAGATAAAAATTAAGTCTCGGGCGGGACTTGAACCCGAAATCAAGGAAAAGGATCGTTAAGGAACTTTGACTATTTATATGTGGACTGGTTACGCGTGTAATTCTACTAACAAACATTTCTGACACTTTTTGCGGGGGGCGAGGTAACATGAAATCCGCAACTTTGGATTTTATTCCCCATAACTTTAGATTCTAATTTTGAATGTTAAAAATCAAGAAAAGTAGTCTCGTGTGAACCCCAAACGTTCTAAGTTCGAAGTTATTAGTTATTATTTCGCAATTATAGGCTGTCTCGTTTAGTGATAAGGTTTAAAATTGAATGTAAATGCACAAGATCAATTGTGCTTATACCGTGGCAGAGGGAAAATACTAACGCAAGGCTAGTCCTTATAATAATTAGTCAAAGTTAAGGAATTCTAAATTCTAACCTAATTTTGAATGCCCCAAAAACGACACCATCAAATAAAACAAGCAGCACAAGACTCGCCCCGCGACTCCGCCCAGACCATTGACATTCAACCGGCACTTAATACGATTCCTGTCGTGATTATATACTGGTTTTTAAGTATAGATATGGAAATAGGTATAAAATGAACGGCTTGTGAGTAATACCGATCAGACATCGGATCGGACAGATCTCAAAAGATACTCTTTTTTTGGAACTGATGAATACAGTGTCACTTGGGAAGCAGCTACTGCTTATGAAAGCATTAATTCATCATTGGCCTGTCATCGTCCACTGCTGAACATAGGTCTCTACCAAGGCGCGTCACAAAACTCTATCCTCGGCCTTCCTCATCCAGTCGCTACCCGCTACCTGTCTCAGGTCGTCTGTCCAGCGCCGGAGCGTCAGACACTACTGTCCGACAGTTCGTGGTCTACATTATACAACTCTGACTCACCCAGTCGCTCCCCGCTACCTGTCTCAGGTCGTCGGTCCAGCGCCGGAGCGTCACACACTACTGTCTGACAATTCCTGGTCTGCATTATACAACTTGGTCTCATCCAGTCGCTTCCCGCTACCTGTCTCAGGTCGTCGGTCCAGCGCCGGAGCGTCACACACTACTGTTCGACTGTTCGTGGTCTACATTATACAACTCTGACTCACCCAATCGCTCCCCGCTACCTGTCTCAGGTCGTATGTCCAGCGCCGGAGCGTCACACACTACTGTCTGACAATTCGTGGTCTGCATTATACAACTCGGTCTCACCCAGTCGCTCCCCGCTACCTGTCTCAGGTCGTCGGTCCAGCGCCGGAGCGTCACACACTACTGTCTGACAATTCGTGGTCTGCATTATACAACTCGGTCTCATCCAGTCGCTCCCCGCTACCTGTCTCAGGTCGTATGTCCAGCGCCGGAGCGTCACACACTACTGTCTGACAGTTCCTGGTCTGCATTATACAACTCTGACTCACCCAGTCGCTCCCCGCTACCTGTCTCAGGTCGTATGTCCAGCGCCGGAGCGTCACACACTACTGTCTGACAGTTCCTGGTCTGCATTATACAACTCTGACTCACCCAGTCGCTCCCCGCTACCTGTCTCAGGTCGTATGTCCAGCGCCGGAGCGTCACACACTACTATCTGACAGTTCGTGGTCTACATTATACAACTCTGACTCATCCAGTCGCTCCCCGCTACCTGTCTCAGGTCGTATGTCCAGCGCCGGAGCGTCACACACTACTGTCCGATAGTTCGTGGTCTACATTATACAACTCTGACTCACCCAGACGCTCCCCGCTACCTGTCTCAGATCGTATGTCCAGCGCCGGAGCGTCACACACTACTGTCTGACAGTTCCTGGTCTGCATTATACAACTCTGACTCACCCAGTCGCTCCCCGCTACCTGTCTCAGGTCGTATGTCCAGCGCCGGAGTGTCACACATTACTATCTGGCTACCGTTTAGCTTTAGATTCACTGCATCTTTGATCTGAACTATTATTTAATTTTCAGTGTTTCGCGTTTTATCACATTCAGTATACTCTACTGATTTAATGAGTCAAGACTGTTGTTATCATGCGCTACAAAATGCAGTCACTGTAGTTTATTTGATGATAAAAAATAGCATGATTGCCTCACAGAGACAAAAAAATCATAGGCACAATTACAAGAGTTCATCTCTACAAACAACTCTTTGGCAGTAAAGCGCTATCATTAATCATTTGAATTAAGAATCGTTGGATGCGCGCGCATCGTCATCGTGACTCGTTTCGGAAATTCTGAATTTGAATTCTCGGATCTGATTGGTTAACAATGTTACATTACAATCTTGTTATTTATAAGAGTTTGAATTGTACGTTTTTTGATTATACCAGTGCAGGTTCGAATCCGCACGGACGACATGCCATGTACCAGTCACTTTTTTCCCCCAGTTGGTTAGGATAGGACATTGCAGGCTGAATCACCTGATTGTCTGAAAAGAAAGATGATTCCGTGCTTCGGATGGCACGTTAAGCCGTTGGTCCCGGCTACTATCTCTGGTGGTAGTAGTCGTTAATTAAAAACCACGTCAGAGGCCGTAGGTGGTCTGAAAATACTCTGAAACCAGGGCTTGCCACACGATAAGAAGAATAGAATATACAGGGTGTAAAATTAAAAGCGTTACATATTAAATGCGTTGTATACAGGATGCTTAAGACCGTCAAACTGAACGACTTTTACTACGGGACCAACTTTGAAATAGGGGAAAAAATCTGCTGTTTCATACAGTTTAATCGAGTATAGCTATTGACATTTTCTATGACTACTGGTGAAACGTGGATGTTCTGAGGTTTCAGAATATCTCTGACTACCCCCTCGGGGAATATAGTCGTGAGCATATGCTTATGCTTAATTTAAGAGAAGTTTATTCCGAATGCGTAAATGCGCGCTGCATAAAAACGAAGTCTGGTGATATTTTCAATAATAACCAATTAAATTCAATGAAATTTTGCTGAAACAATCTTGAAACAAATATCAGATTTTCGTTAAAATACACAGTTTCAATGCTAGGATTAATTTAAGATTTGTATGGTAATCTTTGAGGAACTGTAACTTTAAAACTATACATTTTAAGGAAAATCTGATAAGATACAAGCATAGAGATTACTCTCTAGATTGTTTCTGAAAAATTTCACTGACTTTCATTGGTTAGTATTGAAAATATCACCAGACTACGTTTGTATGAAGCGTGCCAACAGTAATATACCCGACCAAAGCTGTTACTGAGCTCTACGAGCTCCTAACAGATATTAGAAGTGAAAAACACCTTTGCTTGCTGAAGGAATTTTTTCTAGAATAACAAAAGTCAGTAAAACAAAAAAATGTACAAAACCAAAAATAAAGTAAAATATAACATTGTTGCAAAGAGTTTGTAACATTCTCCCCCAACCAATTTGTGAGGGATTTTCTCCGAAGAACGTTTACAAATAGTTTATAACATCTTTATTCGTTAACACAAATTACGTTACATAAAAGATCCTTTTGACATCTTATATTTGACGAATCGAATGAAATATAAAACTACGTCATTGCTGTGCCAGTACAGGCGACCAGCCAGTACTCACACTCACCCTTAAGGGCCCAACACACGGGCTTAAAACAAAAGCCGCCGGGACGCAGTCAAAGGGTCACAGACAGACAAACACAACGTTCTATATTATTACTGGTACCGCTACGTTACCGAGACCTCGCGATCTCATCGGTCTGCTATCGACGAGTTTAATCTTAGGGGCGCTATTCTTGACTCTATCAACAATATTTAACCTAAAGTTGATGGAGTCTTATACATAAGCATATGCTCACGACTATATTGCCCGAGGGGGTAGTCAGAGATATTCTGAAACCTCAGAACATCCACGTTTCACTAGTACCGAAACTCTGTCCAGTGTGGGGGGTGAGCCCGTCGCCACTTGTAATGGACAGTGGGTACAATACATGCCTCGAAATAGAAGCATGCAGGTTTCCTCACGATGTTTTCCTTCACCGAAAAGCCAGTGGTGTTACAAATCGTACATAAATTTCTAAATCTCATTGGTACGAGTCGGCCTGGACTGTATTCTTATACTCCATTCAAAATAGTAACGAAATTTTAAGGCAACAAAGATTTGAAACACTTCCTCTCACTTATTTTTAGAACAGCTTTAGTGACGTCCAAGATATGTCGGATAGTATATGTATCCAATAAATTAATTACATTTGTTAATCAGAATTGGCCAGAAAGCTAAATAGGAATCTTAAAATCTCGTCTTCCTTATTCGAAATGTCGATTTCTACTACATCATCCTCCGTGCCTCCATTGTCTAATGGTTAAGAGCATTGGGCTCTTGACACGGAGGTCGTGGGTTCGATTCCCACGGGGGACATCCCGGCTACTCACTTTTGTGGTAATAGTCTTTACATAAAAACCACGTCAGAGGCCGTAAGGCGGTCTGAAAAAACTCTGACACCAAAGCTTGCCCACACGATAAGAAGAACGCTAAAATTTACAATTAAAAATAAATAAATAAAATCTTGGACATTGTCACACAAATTATCTAGTCACATTTAAAGTACCAGAATCTGGCCTGGACTTGTGTTATGATGACTAGACAACGATATAAAATACATATAAATAGATACAAACATCCTTGACTCGGGTACAAATATTCATATTCATCATACCAAATATTTGTCCCTTACGGGATTCGAACCCGCGACCTTCTGCACAGCAGGCAGGTTCACTACAGACTGTGCTATCGGGCCGTATTGAAAAATACACTACTAGATATTTTAGTACCTTAGAAATTATACAATACATTTTATAGTGCGCTGGAGTCGTAGATCTCTATCGGTTTCAAGAATAGATCGTTTGCTATGTGATCTATGCTGATTCGATATCGATTCTCTTTCTCATGGTTTGTTTATTCGATTTTAAAAATAAGGTTATCGATTCGATCTAAAATAGTTTTCACGAATGTGTGCGTGTTTTTTGTAGACGAAATAAAATGCATTGTTTCTTTTTCCGTTAGCTGATTCGACTAATGGGAATTCTATAAAACTGTTGACCTACTAAAAACTAAAAAGCCGTGGTGGTCCAGTGGCGAGTAACCTTGCCTGCCGTGCAGGAGGCGAAGGTTCGATCCCCGTCCAAGCCGACTCGTACCAATGAGTTTTTCGGAATTTATGTACGATTTGTAACACCACTGGCTTTTCGGTGAAGGAAAACATCGTGAGGAATGCATGCTTCAATTTCGAGGCATGTATTGTACCCACTGTCCATTACAAGTGGCGACGGGCTCACCCCCCGTCACACTGGACAGAGTTTCGGTACTAGTAAAACATGGATGTTCTGAGGTTTCAGAATAGGTATTTAGTCGTACACACGGAAATAAAAATACAATGGTACATAAAGGGAGAGCTTATCTCGCGAAGCCTTTTTCCATAGCAAGGAATAAGTGAAAAGATCACTTCAGAATTCGGTAGGTATGTCAAGTTTTTTTTGTCTTAATTTTATTTTTTTTTACTGATAGAAGACATAATTTTAAGACACCTATTAATTTTTTATGACGATTCATCGAGTTTATCAAAATAAATTTAATTTTTAGTTTATTTTGAACTGTAATCTCTAAATGCAAAAATGGTGGAGAGAAAATATATCGAACTCTATGGAGAAAAACTAGGTACTGCATTATTAAAAAAAATAAAAATCACCTGTCTCCTCTTTCTAACTCTATGTTGGAAGCAGAAACGGCAACATCAAGTGTCAAATTCTGACATTGTGAATGTTATTTTTCATAATGGCTAGTTATTTAAAGTTGATTTTAAGAGTTTTTGCTTGGCGCCATTGCTCTTGTTGTGTTTCGTGTTATTTGAAATTCGTAAAAAGTTGGTTTTAGTGATATTTGTGACATAATTTCGTGCGGATTGTGTACCAAACAGTTGCGTAAAGCGACCGACGTAACAGGAATCTCAAATAAATACGATAACAGAACATAAGTTTTGGTTCAAGTTAACTCGTACATGGTCATTTTGGCGGCAACGCGCGAGCTTACAAATCGACCATAGATTCATCGTCATCTACCATCTCATCATCAAAATAAAGAATATAAAGAAAAAAATAACGAATGGCTTAAAAGGACTAGTATCCAGAGCCGTTAAAGACATTATAAAAAAAAAAAAAATTTAGTTTACCAAGGAGTTTACAGGTCCGACGAGTGACGTCACTCGTCGTCGTCGATGTATGGAAATACATTTGGGTCGAGTCGCCCTTGACTTGCCCAGGAGCCCGATTGCGCTAAGTTAAAATATCGAAGTTCTATTCCTATCCAATTTCAGTTCCAATCACATTGCAATCCAATTACTATTCAACTGTGCTGAATTCCGCATCACGCTAAACTCTATGTAACTGACAGTCCTTAACGTCTGAGCGATCTGTCAAAACGGCTCTATAGTCGGGGAAATCTACGGATTTTTGTATGGAGAAGGTTGCATTAATTGCACTTTTGGTGAACATTTGGAATATAGTAGATACATACCTGAGAAACACAAATTCTCAATAATCCCCGATTTTTTATGTTGTATTATTGAATAATTAAGACATTTACAAAACATTAAATTTAGGTATGAACAAAAAATGGAAAACTGGTGATTTTGTACAGGATGGCTTCGTTCAATACGTTTTACTTATAACAATAATAATCCACGGTTAATATCGTTAATTTGGGTAGATATTTAATATTTTGTAAGTCTTCAAAAATTATAACCTCAAAAAAAAAATTATTTACTGTTTGTTTTTACACATTAAATTTGCCTTTTGATAATTAACTGTCTCTATTGCTGGTATGCTGGTCGAAATATTTTTAGAAATAAGCTTGCCATTTGTACATTAATATCGATTTTAAGGTATTTCTCAGGTTCCTGAGCCTATATAACCACGAAATCTCGACAAAAGTGTTATAAACTAACAGTAATATTATTTCAAACACAATTTACTAAAGTGTCTTTAATGCAATCTCAAAACTTATTTTTCCTAGACTATAACGGCTGTCAAGAGCAGTACCGCGATTAGAGCAATACCAAATGTGTCCAAAGTTATGGTTCGTACGTAGTCCAGTCACGGTTCAATCATCGAATATTGCACGCTAGGCTTTGACTATTTATATGTGGACTGCTTACGCGTGTAATTCTACTAACAAATATTTCTGCCACTTTTTGCGGGGGGCGAGGTAACATGAAATCCGCAACTTTGGATTTTTATTCCCTATAACTTTAGATTCTAATTTTGAATGTTAAAAATAATGAAAAGTAGTCTCGTGTGAACCCCAAACGTTCTAAGTTCGAAGTTATTATTTCGCAATTATAGGCTGTCTTTAGTGATAAGGTTTAAAATTGAATGTAAATGCACAAGATCAATTGTGCTTATACCGTGGCAGAGGGGAAATGCTATCGCAAGGCTAGTCCTTATAATAATTAGTCAAAGTCGCTAGGTTATTTTTATCTAGAAATAAAAATTAATTCCACGCGAGCAAAGTCACGGGACAAATACTAGTATAAAATATAGCATTTCCAAACCAATATATTACTAAAGGAAATGGGCGTAAGTCAAAAAGCATCCCATAATATATTCAAGGTTTAACGATAAGTGGGTGGACACAGACAATAGAGGTAAATGCTTGTGAGTGGGTGAATTGGACATGTTTGGGTTTGTTAAAATTATTAGCTTCGCTCCTCGGCTTTCCTTTCTGTTTGTTTTGTACCTTTTTTATGTTTTAAAGATATTGTCGCTAGATGGCGTTGGTCTAAAGATAATCTGATAGCCTATTTGAAGTGAGCCTATTCATTACAAACATACAAAAATAGGTACAAATCTTTCCTCTTTATAATATTAGTGTAGATATCGTTATGTCCCTTAGTCGAATCTTCCGATACCCACGGGAAGGTCGAGTGGTCTATTCTAAGCCAGAACCACAAGATTTCCCATAGAAAAATTTTACAACAAAAAAAAACCTGTATTTAAATAAATAAACTAACGTTCTTAGAAAAAGTTTAGGTATATGTCTAGAATGAGCCTAACGCTTCTAAACGTACAAAACGGACCAACTTTATTAGGTTTGTGTGCGTGAGGCGTCATACAAATTATGTCTGTGTACGTGCATGTGGATAGGGTTTAGACGCCAGTACTGATTGAAATTTTTTTCAAAGTTTTTTTAAAAATAATTAATGGACTTCTTGTTTGTGCGTGAGAACCGCATTTCCGCCAATTTCAAGTGGTTTGAGGGAGTATCTATCCAATCTCGAGGATTGTTTTTGAGTAAGAACACAACTGAGAAGGATTGCGGAGCCCTCTGACTATTTATATGTGGACTGGTTACGCGTGTAATTCTACTAACAAACATTTCTGCCACTTTTTGCGGGGGGCGAGGTAACATGAAATCCGCAACTTTGGATTTTATTCCCCATAACTTTAGATTCTAATTTTGAATGTTAAAAATCATGAAAAGTAGTCTCGTGTGAACCCCAAACGTTCTAAGTTCGAAGTTATTGTTCCGCAATTATAGGCGGTCTCGTTCAGTGATAAGGTGTAAAATTGAATGTAAATGCACAAGATCAGTTGTGCTTATACCGTGGCAGAGGGAAATGCTACCGCAAGGCTAGTCCTTATAATAATTAGTCAAAGGCGGAGCCTCGTGGCAGGCTGAAACGCGAACCGCGCGAACACCACGCGAAGGACAAGTGTTCGGGGCAAACCCTGCAACGTGACTCCGAGGCTTTCTTAGCTTCGACTGTCAATCTTTACATAAAACTTATTCAATCTGACGTTATTTCAAATGTTCTGTTCCAAAAAAATACTAAGTCCCTGTTTCATCACTTCTGAATAAGTTCTTGATATCTTATTTGACAGATCTGTTGGGAACGTGGCCTACCGGTGTTTTATTCGGCTCCGCTGGAGAGGGTTTAGTGGACTGTAGTTTTTCTGGTGGCAGGAGTGGTTCCATGTAAAGGAAAGTCTTGTTTGCAGCACTGGAGGTTTATTTTAGTGATTTTTACACCAGAGTTAGTTACACGCACAAGCACCGTACCAATATGGAAGCCGGAAACGGAAATACTACTTTTTTAATTACTATTTTATTTATTTTTATAATATCTTTAACGGCTCTGGATACTAGTCCTTTTGAGCCTTTTGATGATGGGATGATAGATGACGATGAATCTGTGGTCGATTTCGTAAGCTCGCGCGTTGCCGTCAAAATGACCATGTACGAGTTAACTTGAACCAAAACTTATGTTCTGTTATCGTATTTATTTGAGATTCCTGTTACGTCGGTCGCTTTACGCAACTGTTTGGAACACAATCCGCACGAAATTATGTCACAAATATCACTAAAACCAATTTTTTACGAATTTCAAATACAACGAAACACTGCAAGAGCAATGGCACCAAGCAAACTCTAATTACTACATTTTATGTTGGTGTTGCCAACAAGACATATTTTTCATACAAAATTTGTCAAACATGTTGTCAGATAAGCTAACAAGATCTTATAAAAAAATAGTGAAACAAGCCCTAAGTAGGTATAATAACTTTCAACTAACTTACCAACTATCAAATCAAAAATTTTCCTACAAAAAATCGAATACATACGAATTTGATCCTAAACCCAACATAATAAAGCACATAGAAGATGGACAGTTAAAAAATAACGCTATTTTGACAGTAACTTTCGCTGGATGATTAAGAAACATGACACGGTAAAATTTTTGTTGACAAACGCTTGGAAGTGTTGCCAACCCTACTGTTTTAATAGTAGATTTACTGTGGTACAAAACAAATAAAAACTCACTTATGCATGGGTAGTCAGAGATATTCTGAAACCTCAGAACATCCACGTTTCACCAGTAGTACCGAAACTCTGTCCAGTGCGACGGGGAGTGAGCCCGTCGCCACTTGTAATAGACAGTGGGTACAATACATGCTTCGAAATTGAAGCATGCAGGTTTCCTAGCGATGTTTTCCTTCACCGATAAGCCAGTGGTGTTACAAATCGTACATAAATTCCGAAAAACTCATTGGTACGAGTCGGCCTGGACGGGGATCGAACCAAAGCAGGCAAGGTTACACGTTTTGAAGGGGATGATCAGAGCGTCAAACTAAACAACTTTCTCTATGGCACCAACATCGAAATCGCGAAAAAAAAATCAGCTCTTCCATTCAAAACTGCAAACCTACTCGAGCCAAATGTATGGGAAACGGATTTTTTTTTTGCGATTTCGATGTTGGTCTCATACAGAAAGTTGTTCAGTTTGACGGTCTGATCATCCCCTTAAAAAAGTGTCAGCATATTAAGTTGGACCCTATACAACGTGTTAATGAATTAACGCAAAACTAGAAAGTAGTTTGTTTAGAATCGAGAGCAGA
Source organism: Agonopterix alstromeriana (assembly GCA_963924505.1). NCBI lineage: Eukaryota > Metazoa > Arthropoda > Insecta > Lepidoptera > Depressariidae > Agonopterix > Agonopterix alstromeriana. The sequence continues at coordinate 7,381,670 of OZ004690.1, read as the reverse complement.
ATCGAATTATCATGGTTTCAACATAGGTAATTTTTTTGAAAGTATTAAATAATTTGTTTGTAAAATTTACTGAACTTGATCTCGACCCACCGCTCGGGCACTCTCACCCTACTTACTACCAAAACAAGATTCTTAAAATGTATCCATGAGCACGTTAGCGCTTTCATTCATTGCTTAAATGATAACAAATCATTTTTACCTGAAAACTTAAAATGTGAATAACTTTAAATTGTAACTATAAAATAATGAAATTATTGCTTCAATCTAATTATTTAGTTATAAATTAGTTGGGGTGTATGAGGTGTTGCGCTTATTTATTAACACGTTGTATATGGTTCACAAGATATAGCCCTTTCAAGGAAGGACAGACAGACAGCTCCGTGTAAACTTAATAATAGGAACAGGGTCTTCCATTTCGAAACTAATTAAGTAAAGAAGTACTCATGAAACGTAATTTTCAAATTTTTAATCTGTACTTACATTTTGAATCAAAATTAATGTCATCTAAATTTCATGTTCTGATTCGACCATTTTCTGTTTTTAAATGGTAATTTGCAGCTTTTCTATCTTAGTAGAGCTGGCAACACTGCCTTTAGGAAAGGCGGGTAGAGTGTGCTTGACCCAAAACTCTTTGATATCTTTCTGATACTTAAATTGTTAAATATTTTGACAGCTAGAGAACTGTTGAAAGAATTTTATTAACAGTTGCAGAGAAAGCTTGCAGTCTTCATACAAAGAACGAAAAATATTACTCTAATTTTAAATCTCAAAGTACATAGGGTCCTTCACACTTTCTTAAGAGGATGATCAGACCATCAAACTGAACAACTTTCTCTATGGGACCAACATCGAAATCGCAAAAAAAAATCTGGTGTTCCATACAAACTTGAGCCAAATGAATGGGACAGCTGATTTTTTTTTCGCGATTTCGTAGTTGGTCCCATAGAGAAAGTTGTTCAGTTTCACGATCAGACAGTTAAACTGAACAACATTCTCTATGGGATCAAGGTCTAAGTTGAGAAAGGAAATCAGCTGTCCCATACATTTGGGTCGAATTTAGAAGATTCCCATAGATAGAAGGTCCCATACAGAAAGTTGTTTAGTTTGCTGGTCTGATCATCTCCTTAAAAGACCGTCAGCATATTAAGAAAGACCCTATAGGTCTATTCCAGTTCTTTTGTGCGTATAATTATACCTTAGTCACCTTATAAGACACCCAAGTTGTGGTCCATTCTAAAGAATCGCATGGCGAGAAATTATTCCATAACAAATCAAAGAAATAGAGAAATTACCTAAGCGCCAAAATGAATAATTTCCACAAACAGCCCAAAGTAAAATGTTAAAACTCGAAAAAACGACAAAAACATCAAAAACTCCGAGGGCCCATGACACAGAATGTGTTTAACAAAATTCTTACAAGCCAAGCTAAAAAAAAAACGAACCAACGACGAAAAAAAACCAAAGAACAAAAAAAACTGGAGTTGCCTTACGCTTTGGTTCACAAAAAACATGTTAGTTGATTTAGAAGGATTTATTAAGAGTGGCCGATGCGTCGTTTTTTTCCATTTTTTATTTTTCAACTTTGTGACAGTTCTCGGATTTGTTATTGTATAATCAGCAGTCATTTCTTCAAATATTTTTTTTATTTGCATGATGACGTATTTGCCACAAAATTAAATAAAGGCTGATGATAATCGAGACTTTTCATGTTAAATAATGGGATAAACAACATATAAGCATGTGCTCATGACTATATTCCCCGAGGGGGTACACTTGAAATGGACAGTGGGTACAATACATGCCTCGAAATTGAAGCATGCATTCCTCACGATGTTTTCCTTCACCGAAAAGCCAGTGGTGTTACAAATCGTACATAAATTCCGAAAAACTCATTGGTACGAGTCGGCTTGGACGGGGATCGAACCATCGCCTCCTGCACGGCAGGCAAGGTTACTCGCCATTGGACCACCACAATCACCAAATCTCTAACAATAACCAATAATAATAACTCCGTTGCCAAAAGTAATGCTATCAATGAAAATATACCTCCTTCATTGTCGATGTCTCGATGGCAATAAGCAAGTCTTAATATTCTTCTTCTTATCGATTGGGCAGCAAGCCCTGGTGTCAGAGTTTTTTCAGACCGCCTCACGACCTCTGTCGTTTATGTAACGACTACTACAACCTTAATATAATAATATTGTGTGTGTTAATATTGTGTCCAAGTGTGAATTAAATGAAGAAGAATCTGCAAAAACAAACCCGATTGACAACATTTCATTTTAAGAAAGGTACCAAAATAAGAAAACCATTTGGAGATTATGTGATTCAAAGCTTATATCATAATTACCAGATTTTTCTATCCATTATTTCTCGAGTTATTTGAAAAATATAATAGAGGTTGAATGAGATTTTATTCCTTTGCCTGCTTGGCTTTTCTATTGTATTTGACAGTTTTTATTTTTAATGTTATTGCGGCCAAGGTATCTTAGCCATAAATCCTACGTTTTTCAGAAAATTCAAAAGTAAATTAAAAATAGAAATATCGGTCACAAAAAATCGGAAAAATACGTATCTCTTATTTTTTAACCTATTTTATATTTTTATTAAAAACAGGTGGTTAAAAAATGTTGTCAATTACAAACCACCTTTGACGTAAACGCCACACAACAACAAAAAAATCCTCAACTCAATTTAATTCATAAAACCCATCCATCTTGGTAATAACTACTCTAAGAAGCCGCACGCGACCGAATGGGCGTATCCCCCATAAAAACAATTACATACCAACGCCGTAACTAATTGAATTATTATTTAGTTTACTAACTGAATAATTGTGGGGTTTTAACAGTACTATGTAATTTTGTTTGTTTGTTTGAAAGATTTATTGTTAGTTTTTATTTTGGTTTTGAAATTGTGACGTGTTTTTAACTAATCGCTCGTAATGGAGATTCTGTATTGGAAACTATTAAAGATAAGGGTATATATTACTGTTGGCGCGCTCCATACAAACGAAGTCTGTTTATATTTTCAATACTAACCATTTAAAGTTAGTGTATTTTTTCAGAAACAATATAGAAAGTAATCTCTATGCTTGTATCTTGTCAGATTTTCGTTAAAATGTGTAGTTTTAAAGTTACAGTGCCTCAAAGATTTTCATGCAAATGTTAAATTAATCCTAGCATTGAAACTGTATATTTTAACGAAAATCGGACACGATACAAGCATAGACATTTGTTTCTAGATTGTTTCTGCAAAATTTAATTGACTTTAGTTCGTTAGTATTGAAAAAATCACCCGACTTCGTTTGTATGCAGCGCGCATTTACGCATTCGGAATAAACTTCTGTTAAGCAACGTCAGGTCTGGTCAGTCTTTGGATGGGTGACCGTTTAGTGGTATTTCATCTCGAACGTTTCCGTGCTTCGGAAGGCACGTTAATCTGCTGCATGGGTGCTATAGCTGAATTTATATCGTAATGTCAATGTTGGCTCCATAGTGAAAGTTCAGTCTGATGGTCTAAACCCGCTTCAGTATGTAACACATTTAAGTTTACACCCTGTATATTATTCTACATCATTCATCGGTGGCGGATAATCTAAGTAACACAATATTAACCTTATAGTACGTAGCATAGCGTCGTTCTTATCGTAAAGGAGAATCGCGCCCGCGCCTCCAGGTGACGTCGCCTGGAGGCGCGGGCGTAATTCTCCAAACGACGCTATGCTACGTACTATAAGGTTTATAATGTTACTTTGACTATCCGCCACCGCCACACGTCTCTTCTATACAATGTGTTAATGAATTAACGCAAAACTAGAAAGTAGTTTGTTTAGAATCGAGAGCAGAATCAAATTATCATGGTTTCAACATAGGTAATTTTTTTCAAAATATTTAATAATTGGTTTATATTATTTAAAATTTTCTGAACGTGATCTCAACACACTGCTCGGGCACTCTCACCCTACTTACTACCAAAACAAGATTCTTAAAATGTTTCCATGAGCACGTTAGCGCTTTCATTCATTGCTGAAATGATAACAAATCATTTTTGTCTCAAAACTTAAAATGCGAATAACTTTAAATTTTAACTATCAAAATAATTAATTGATTGTTTCAATCTGATTATTTTGTTATAAATCAGTTGGGGTGTATGAGGTTTTGCGCTTATTCATTAACACGTTGTATAAACCGCGCCTTAGAAATAAACTGTTTTCTAACATCTAAACTGTTAAAATAACCTATTATTAATGACCCACCAGTTAAATTTAAACTTGTTCGTTGTAAGAACAATATTTTTGTCTATTAAACGTCGTAACATGACATAATGATATCGTAATCTATTTTGATTGACATTGATATTTGACTTCCGTCCTTTTGTGTGTCACGGACTTTAATCTGTTAATAGCTTAATATAAATAATTTTGTAATTTCTTCATTTGTCACTACGCCCTTATTGGGCATACTAGCTTCAAGAGTGCGAATAACTAATCGAGGATATGTGAAAAAAAATTGGATTCTTCAAAGCATCATATATCATGAAGTACTAACAGTAGGAGTGTGATTTGCGGATATGTGTAAATTGAACATATAATTGAAGTTTTGATTAGAGCTAAAACACGATTAAGAGACATTTTCTCGATAGAAAAATAAGCCTCCGTCTTTATCGATAAACGCTTGGAACTGCTAAACGGTGAATAATAGAAACAAGAGACTTGATTTAAAAAATAGAGATTGATATTTTATAAAGTTTGATTAGAGCAGAAATGAATTTACATAAATAGTACAATCACAATTAATTAAAGTTTGTTCTACGCTTGCGTCGTTTCAGGCGCGCACCGCCCCATCTCTTTCTCTCGCATTAGGCAGTAATATAAGCTATCACACGCCCATTTCGCTTTAATTATTTTTCGACATAGGCCCTTAACTCCGCACGCCGGTGGTGAACTCGAGATGGTATGCTTAGAGCCGTATCACACACGCGATTTTTGAGCACTTCAAACAACGTTTTAGATTTGACATGATATGAACATCATTATACATTTCGTTACTACTCATCGTATGAACATCATTATACATTTCGTTACTTTTAATAGTTCATTCTGTTATTTAGTATTTAAGCTATTAAGAATCACAGATTATGTGAAGTTAGTGTTATTTTCCAACGTTTATTATTTTTACTGAGAGGATTAAAATAAAATATATTGTATGTAGTTAAATCCAACGGGTGCGCGCGCCTGACTGCATTCCCTTGCTCGGCTCACCTCAAGTTTCCCCTGAAAGTGTGAGGTGAGGTTGGGTATCTGAAGTCAGAAGGGGATGGGTAGTGGCCGTTCTGTATGTAGAACTATACAGGGTCCTTCTTAATATGCTGACACTTTTTTAAGGGGATGATCAGACCATAAAACTGAACAACTTTCTCTATGGAACCAAGGTCGAAATCGTGAAGATAAATCAGCTGGCCCATACATTTTGGTCGAGTAGGATCAGTTTTGTATGGGACAGTAAATTTTTTTTTCGTGATTTCGATGTTGGTCCAATAGTGAAAATTGTTCAGTTTCATGGTCTGGTCATCCACTTGAAAAACTGTCAGCATATTAAGTTGGATCCTGTATACTATTATTTATTCTGTGCCACCGTGACGTCGCACGGAGCTGAATCGCCGGGAGTTTTATTGAGAGTTATCACCGCTATTCCGCCTTGATATCACAACGATTCTGCAGCATCACTGATAGATCGAAATATCGCGGCGAAAAGGTAGCGATGTCCCGGCGATTTCGCAACGATGTAACGGCGGAATCGTTATTTCAACGCCTACGCTCAAAAATAGCTTGTGTGTAGGTATATCGGCTCTTATTGTTTAATCTTGATTATGTTTCTTTAAATAAGCACAAAATTGTACTTTAAATCATATGTAATTTCTGCACGGCACAGGCATCTAAGTATGATGATAATGATAATTTAGGTTTAGTTAATAATTTGTGTTACCTTTACATTTTAACTAAACACAATTTTATGTTTGTTACAGAAATCCACAATGACTGAATAGCAGATTAGAGAGACCACACGATCAAGATGGAGAATCCGGCATCACAACCAACCACCGAAAAAGAAAGATCATTCAACAAAGAAACTGACAGAATACCTTCTTTAAAAGATTTAGAAGAAGGAATAAGAAGTAAAGACAATATTAAATCAGAAATAACCAATATCTACGATATGAAAAGACCGAACTATGTTGTTTATAAACATTTCGGTTACAGAGAAGAGTTGACAAGAAGAAGTAATCTAAAAAAGGAATACAGTTTTTATAATTACTGTTTAGTTAGCGTATGCATCAGTTTTATATTAGGCCTGACAATAGGCATCGTCTTAATGGGCTCGACACAAAAATTAAATCAAAACATGAATGTGAAAAGGATAAAAGTAAACGACTCTAGACATGTCACAACAAGAACATTAAACTCTCTGAGAATCGACTCAAAAGATTACAAGACTGAACAATTTGATACGAAAATAAGTAAAAAGAACAAACTGAATAGATTCTCAGCAGTTTCCTTCACGGGCAACGAATCACATAAATACAAAAAAGACGTCTACCCTAAAGGTTTGACAGAAGATATGAAAGATATACTCAAAGATAACAAAGCCGCAAATCACAAGCACACTATAATCAACGTTATAAATAATAATAAAACAAATTACGTGCCTAACGACGGCACAGTTTTGTACGATAACATATTTTGGGGTCCCGAGATTGAAAATTCGATGCCCCAGGGCTATGGCGAAAACACTGCTGATATTTGGGAAAGATACGTAAACCAAAGTGAGGTTGTAAAGATGGAGTCCGGCTGTGGACGGATGCAGAACCGCCTGGTTACTTTCAGAGATGGTATCCAGGCTTGCGTTCGTTACAGACAGAATACAGATCAGATTCAAGGAGAAATATTCAGTTTTTATGTAGCCAGGTTACTCAATTTGACAAACTTGGCTCCTTCTGTTGTTAAAGTTGTTGATTTGAAGGATAAACTGTGGGTTAATGTCGCTAATGATATAGCGGTGGCTCAATGGAGTACCAATAGGGCTGTGGTCCTAACTCAATACATTCCTAGTCTAGAATCAGCTACGATACCTGATATTTTCAAACCATCTAACAGACATTTGAATAAAAACGATGTACTAGAAATTTCTTTAAAAGAAAACGATGCGAAGGATAATTCAAAACAGTTATTAATAGAAAAATTGAAAGCTAAAAATGTAAAGACCAAAAAAGAGGTTGTAACTGAAAATTTCGATCACATAGACATGATTTTGAATAAGAAAACTATTGCAAATTTTGTTGAATTAGCCCAATGGTCAGATTTGATTATTTTCGATTATCTAACAGCAAATTTAGATAGGATAGTAAATAATCTATTCAATTATCAATGGAATATCAACATCATGGATGGACCTGCCCATAATTTGGCTAGAAAAATGGACAGTGGTCTACTCTTGTTCCTGGATAATGAATCAGGGTTGTTACATGGATACAGACTCTTGAAAAAATATAATGTATATCATAGTCTAATGTTGGACGACCTTTGTGTATTTAGAAGAACAACAGTGGATGCTTTGAAACGATTGTTTGAACAAAGTGTAGGAGCAAAATTAAGTGATATGTTTCACAAGAAAAACAATGCTGTAATTAGAGATATTTTACCACCATTGCCTGAGAAAAATGCTAAAATATTACACGAAAGAATAGGCAAAGTTTTGAGTCAAGTTGAAAAATGTGAACAGAGTTTTTCCAATAGATAGTGCTTACAATTTTATGCTCGCATTTGAAGGTATGGGACATTTTGTTGAATCCTATAGTAAAGTGTATTAAAAACATACTTAATCATACTTTTCCTTACACCCTGTATCAATCAAGATATTAAAGTCCGGCCGCTGAAAGATTGCGTTTGACAGTTACCATAAAATTGTAAAAAACTGAATGAAAACTATAAATGCCGATCATTATTTAGTAGCTTTTTGAACTTAAAAGGGCAGCTAGTGCCCTGTGTACTAGAGTGAGCACAGGTAAACAATATTTTCATTCAGTTTTTTACAATTTTATGGTAACTGTCAAACGCAATCTTTCAGCGGCCGGACTTTAATATCTTGATTGATACAGGGTGTAAGGAAAAGTATGATTAACCTTTAAACCACATACTCTCCAAACTGAACAACGTTTACTATGGGAGAAACCTGTCAGAACAAAAAAAATTTCTGCTGTCCCATACTCGATTCAAACGTATGGGACAGCTGATATTTTTTTTTGTTCTGGTTGGCTCCCATATTAAAAGTTGTTCAGTTTGATAGGTAGAGTATGTGGTTTAAAGGTTAATGATACTTTTATTTATGTCAATGATTACAAATTAGAAAAAACATTGTAACGGCCAAAAATATACAGGATCCTTCTTAATATTCTGACGGATTTGTAAGGAAATGATCCGTTGAACTGAATAGCATTCTCTATGAACCAAAAAAATCAGCTGTTCCATAGTAATTTTTGCAAAAACACACACACATTTTTTTACAGATTGTAAAATGAGTCTTTGCTTTTGAAATGCGAGTTAAAACAAAGTGATATTTTTTGATAAGCATTTTTCGATACCAAATAATTAATAATTTATTGTAAAAATATATTTAAGTTATGAATAATCGTGCCAGTGTGTTATCAGGTGATATTTAAATGTTGTTTTGTTTTTAGTTTTTATTTTAAGGTATTTTTTAATTTGTAAATAGAGTCCTATGTTTACGATAGCTTAGTTTTGGCGTAAGTGCAATTAAATGTTCGTATGGATTGAGGAGCCACATTTGCTATTGAAAAATTGATTCTATGTCCATTTTGTAGTAAGATGCATCTGGTGTGACGAGCCACCTTTTTGTTCAAGTCAAGTCAAGTCAATATAATTTATTCAATATAGGAGCTTGCAGCACACTTACCAAACGTCAAATCTTTTTTAAAGCTACCACCGCGTCGGTACGTGTTGTCGCTGTAGAGAAGATGCGGCCAGAAACTCTACAACATAACACGACTTAATAACTATTACAATATAAATTCTTAAGCTAAAGTTATGTATATAATAATACATAGTATATTTAATAAAATAATTGATACTATAAAGTAAATAAACTATAAGCTAGTGACCTCAGATGTTCATGTAACTTCTCTTTACTTTTGCTACAAATTCCAGAATTGGGCCTACAAAATCTACTAATTTCCTACAAAAAGAGCATAGAATCCTTTTTTCAATAGCAAATGTGGCTCCTCAATCCATACGCAAATGCAATTAAGACTATTTACCTTTTTGAAATGGGGATAAAATACGTCAAATTAAAGATTGAAAATTCGCCACCGAGCCCACAATCCAGAGAACGAAATTTTCTATATATTGCGTCTTATCTTAAGAGACGTAGCGCCATCTAGTGGCAGTTATTACGAAAAAAAAATGTACGTACGTTATTATTAAAAATACGAAATAATTTTTATCTATTTTAAAAACACGCGGTTCTCAGATCCCAAAAGAAAATGCTAGTATAATTATTAATATACTAAAATATTCTCAGAAATATGGAGATCCCGTATGTGAAAGATCAACAAAATGGTTGTTGTAGTTTTTGAGAAAATTTCAACCCACACACACACAGAACCTCTTCTTTTAAAAGTTGGTTAAATTCAGAGCGCGCTCCATACAAACGAAGTCTGGTGATATTTTCAATACTAACCAATTTAAGTCAATGAAATTTTTGAGAAACAATCTAGAAAATAATCTCTATGCTTGTATGTAGTCAGATTTTCGTTAAAATATACAGTTTTAATTCTAGGATTAATTTAAGATTTGTATGTAAATCTTTGAATCTTTTTTAATTTTTAACGAAAATTAGTCTCTAGATTGTTTCTGAAAAATTTCTTGATTTTAATTGGTTAGTATTGAAAATATCACCAGACTTCGTTTGTATGGAGCGCGCTCCGAATTATATTCCCTTAAGGGGATCATCTCGTACACCTTTCCCCTAGGTTTAAACATTTAAACATTGCACTTACTTCTTTTCTAAGCTGAAGCGAAGCCTGCGAGCTTTAAACTCAAAATTATGTAAATAAGTGTAAAAATATGTAACTATAATGAATAAATGAACTTCCAACAGCTAACTGTCTTTTGTTATTTACACAAGAATGAAGAGGAAAGCATTCATAAATAATTGATGGTTAAGAGGATATAATTCGGAGCGCGCTCCATACAAACGTACTCTGGTGATATTTTTAATGCTAACCAATAAAACTCAATGAAATTTTTCAGAATCAATCTAAAAACAAATTTCTATGCTTGTATAGAGTCCGATTTTCGTTAAAATGTATAGTTTTAAAGTTACAGAGCAAATTAATCCTAGCATCGAAACTGTATATTTTAACGAAAATCTGACTCCATACAAGCATAGATATTTGTTTTAAGATTGTTTCAGCAAAATTTCATTGAGTTTAATTGGTTAGTATTGAAAATATCACCATAGTACGTTTGTATGGAGCACGCTCCGAGTTATATCCCCTTAAGGTGGTTACAGAGTTGTCAATTTCATACAAAAGATTGACGCATAACACGCGTAGACGGTATTAATAAAAGTAATATTATATATATAGGAAAAAATAGTTCAGAAAATCCTGATGTCGCGTTACAAATAACATTTTTACAATTTATTATCTAGGGTCCTACTTAATATGCTGACACTTTTTTTAGGGGATGATTAGACCTTCAAACTGAATAACTTTCTCTTTGGAACCAACATCGAAATCGCTGCAAACCTACTTGAGACAAATGTATGGGACAGCTGATTTTTTTTTCGCGATTTCGATGGTGGTCCCATAGAGAAAGTTGTTGAGTTTGATGGTCTGATCATCCCCTTGAAAAATTGTCAGCGTATTAAGTTGGACCCTATACAACGTGTTAATGAATAAGCGCAAAACCTCATACACCCCAGCTGATTTACAACAAAATAATTAGATTGAAACAATAATTTCATTATTTTGATAGTTAAAATTTAAAGTTATTCGCATTTTAAGTTTTCAGGAAAAAATGATTTGTTATCATTTCAGCAATGAATGAAAGCGCTAACGTGCTCATGGATACATTTTAAGAATCTTGTTTTGGTAGTAAGTAGGGTGAGTGTGCCCATGCCCGTGGGTTGACATCGAGTTCAGTAAATTTAAAATTTTACAAACTAATTATTTAATATTTTGAAAAAAATACCCATGTTGAAACCGTGATAATTCGATTCTGCTCTCGATTCTAAACAAACTACTTTCTAGTTTTGCGTTAATTCATTAATACGTTGTATATGGAAAATAGTTCAGAAAATCTAGATGTCGCGTCACAAATAACATTTGTAATTTATAATATTAATACGAAGATATAAAGCTTTGAAATTTTCCACTAACAAGGAAAAGTTTATTACCTTTTAAACCACATACTCTACGCATCAAACTGAACAACTTTTACTATCGGAGCAAACCTGTCAGAACAAAAAAAATATCAACTGTCTCATACATTTTAGTTGAGTAGATATTGCACTTCAGTATGGAAAAGCTGATTTTTTTTGCTCTGACAGGTTTGCTCACATAGTAAATTTATACACATTGAGCTTACCTCAGAAAACGCGAAAAAAAATCTGCTGTCCCATACATTTGAGACGGGCAGATACAGCAGTTTTATATGGGACAGCGGATTTTTTTTCGTGATTTCGACCTTGGCCCTATAAAGTTGTTCAGTTTGACCGTCTGACTATCCCCTTAAAAAACCAACGACCATGTACAGGGTGTTAGGGTAAACAGTTGCATTACTTTAAGGGGTGATTGTACCCATGATACTGAACAACTTTCCCTAAGAAACATATAGGAAATTCGCAAAAAATTTTTTGGACTTTCCATACTAAATGCAATCGATACTAGATGGAACGTTTGTATGAAAAGTCGAAATTTCCTATTCGTTTCTTTTGGGAAAGTTGTTCATGGGTTAAAGAAAGTTATAGCCTGTAGAATCCCACTGCAGGGCAAACGCCTCCTCTCACGGAAAAAGGCTGAGAGGGAGTGGGCCATACTCCACCACGCGGGCCCAGTGCGTGTTGGTGGAGGCAAGTTAGTGGTCAACTTGCTGTCAGAGAATTTTCAAGCCGCCTTAATAGGCCTCTGACCTGGCTTAACGAATAGTTACAACGCCATCTGACGGAACTATCCGAGACAACGTGCCTTCCGAAGCACGGAAACGCTCGAGATGAAATACCACTAAACGGTCACCCATCCAAAAACTGACCGGACCCGACGTTGCTTAACTTCGGTGATCGTTTCCAGGTTAAAGTAATGCATCTAATTACCCTAACACCGTGTATATTGCCCTAAGTATATGACGCCTACTAAGGAATGCAAAACATGCGTGCGCAGGTTAACCTAGCAGTTATTGTTACAAAATTGTCACACAAACCACGTAACGTTAATTGTTAAATGGCAATTAGTTCCAGTTTAAGCCACGGTTTATACAGAAGAGACGTGTGGCAGTGGCACACAATATAAACCTTATAGTACGTAGCATAGCGTCGTTTTTGTCGTAAAGGAGAATCGCGCTAGCGTCTCCAGGTGACGTCGCCTGGAGGCGCGGGCGTAATTCTCTAAACGACGCTATGCTACGTACTATAAGGTTTATAATTGTGTTACTTTGACTATCCGCTACCGCCACACGCCTCTTCTGTATAAACCACGCCTACGAGAGGCCGAAACCAAAAAATACTTACCTAAAATAAAATTAAATAAAAAGTTTAAAGTCCATCCATCAAAATAAAGGGTCCAACTTAATATGCTGACAGTTTTTTAGGAGGATGCTCATACCATCAAACTGAACAACTTTCTCTACGGGACCAACATCTAAATCTCAAAAAAAAATCTGTTGTCCCATACATTTGGCTCGAGTAGGTTTGCAGTTTTGTATGGAATAGTAGGATTTTTTTTCGCGATTTCGATATTGGTGCCATAGAGAAAGTTGTTCAGTTTGACGGTCTAATCATCCCCTTAAAAAATTGTCAGCATATTAAAAAGGACCGTATATACCTAAGGTAGATGAACATTATCATCATCATCTCAGCCGATGGACGTCTACTGCTGGACATAGGCCTCCCCCAAGGATCGCCATAACGACCGGTCCTGCGCTGCCCTCATCCAACGGGTTCCCGCCGCCTTCACCAGGTCGTCGGTCCACCGTGTGGGGGGACTACCCACGCTGCGCTATCCACTAAGCGGTCGCTTCTTGAGAACTCTTCGGCCCCATTAGCCATCGGTTCTGCGAGCAATGCGCCCCGCCCATTGCCACTTTAGTTTAGCAATTCTTTGGTAGCCCTAAGAATTGCTAAACTATCTTAGAATCATTGTAAATGAACCTCCAAATTTCGCATAGTAGAATTGCAAACCACAAACTTTCTATAAACCTTTTCTTTGTCATTTTAATAATTGGCATTACATACTATTCAAAAGTCAAATTCAAAGTCAATATAATTTATTCAATATAGGAGCTCGCAGCACACTTATCAAACGTCAAATCTTTTTTAAAGCTACCACCGCGTCGGAACGTGTTGTCGCTGTAGAGAAGATGTGGCCAGAAACTCTACAACATAACATGACTTAATAACTATTACAATATAAATTCTTAAGCCAAAGTTATGTATACAATAATACATAGTCTATTTAATAAAATAATTGATACTATACAGTAAAGTAAATAAACTATAAGCTAGTGACCTCAGACCCAAGATTTTCATCATTTAAATAATCATCCAGTTTATAATATGCTTGTTTACAGAGGACTTTTTTGATTTGAGTTTTAAACATGTTTTCGGAAAGATTCAAAATGGTCTCGGGGATTTTATTATAACAACGTATACGACCCATGAAAGACGTGTTGACCCTACTAAGCCGAAAGTGTGGAGATATCAGTTTATTTTTGTTTATTATTTCCATATACCTAGTTTCATATGAGTAGGTACACTAACATCCTACGTTTTTTTTGTAGCCCAGAAAAGTTACAGTGCACATGTATGGCGAAAGAAAATAATATATAGCAGTCGTTTTATTTCTATACTTTAGATTATAATTCTAGTTATCATTTAGATTGAAAATCCAACAAAAAATGTTCTAAAATAAATAGACAAAGTAAAATAAACATGATAATATTTTTATATTAGAACTAAATCCAAAGACCACCACGGTATCTTTGTTTTTAAATAAGTAGAAATTACGAAATACTCAATTTTAGTACAAACTTTACACAGCGTATGTATGTAACCTAAAACAAACAATAAATAAAAAAATCTGACATAAGTAAATAAAAAATTAACATTTTAGTACTAAAGACTAGAGTCGCGCTGCAAGTCTGGCGGAGTACGGACGCGTGCGTATCGGTGCGTTGGGCTTGCACGTGGCTCCGCCATTTTGTGAACTATTTTGTGTTTTAACCTTAAATCAATCACTTGAGATTATAAACTACTTACATTGGCAAAACTGCCACGCTAGACTTAATTAATACCACAGAACATTATAAGAGGGGTTAGAAATGCCAAGTAGCGCTTTTGCTTAGGAGACGGCTGTCGCCACTTGTCATCCCCCTCACGCTGATACAACCACTCATGCCCTCTCGCTCGCACCACGCCGCGCGCCTTATGGTGTTATGCAAATCATTGCATAACCTGTGGCGACACGTTCCACGCCTACTTTGCACTTCTAACCCCTCTTATAATGTTCTGTGATTTATACTACTGATCGTTTTCCTTCGTATACTCTCCACATAACGAGACATTAGCTGAATTGTGATAAAACATCGGATGCCACTAAACAAACATTGAATTGATAAAGTATATTAATATAATTTGAATAAACGATCAAGCAAAAAAATTCAATCGATCCCCTGGCTTGATCCCTATTTGGGGTCAGCCCTCCTGATACTATTTCGCCACTATTATTCCAAATGCGTAAATGCGCGCTGCATACAAACGAAGTCTGGTGATATTTTCAATACTAACCAATTAAACTCAATGACATTTTGCAGAAACAATCTAGGAACAAATCTCTATGCTTGTATCATGTCAGATTTTCCTTAAAATGTACAGTTTTAAAGTTACAGTGCCTCAAAGATTTCCTAGTTTTGAAAATATCACTTGACTTCGTTTGTATGGAGCGCGCCAACAGTAATATATACCCTTAAGCCCATCGTCAACATATCTTTCGAGACGGTTCGCATCCAGCGCCCGCGGCATGGTGCCTAGATAAACGTTTTATCGCGCATGCTAACTCGTTCGTTTGCGTGCAAAAAGAAAGGGAGCTAGGGCGCGATAGAGCTTTATCGCACCATCATGCCGCCGGCGCAGGTGGTCGGTGGGCATCCTCTATCTCTTTTTCCCTCTTCTATGGCCATCACCTGCCTATAATTATGGTTCTCGCTTCGGCGCATAATGTGTCCATACCATCGCAATCTATTCTAGCAAAAAAATTGCTTATTATAAATTGTTGTTGTTAAAAAAGCCGTTGTGGTCCAGTCGCGAGTAACCTTGCCTGCCGTGCAGGAGGCAATGGTTCGATCCCCGTCCAGACAGACTCGTACCAAAAAGTTTTTCGGAATTTATGTACGATTTGTAACACCCCTAGCTTTTCGGTGAAGGAACACATCGTGAGGAAACCTGCATGCTTCAATCTCGAGGCATGTGTTGTACCCACTGACCATTATAAGTGGCGACGGGCTCACTCCCCGTCACACTGGACAGAGTTTCAGTACTACTGGTGAAACGTGGATGTTCTGAGGTTTCAGAATATCTCTGACTACCCCCTCGGGGAATATAGTCGTGAGCATATATGCTTATAAATTGTTTCCTTTCAACACGTATTTTACTGGGCTATTGGAAAACCTGGAATTGTCTTTTGTAGTAAAGTCTGCTAAAATAAATAGTTGTATTCTACTAGATACCTTTCTCCGTGTACTCGTGTGCTGTTATGTAATTTTATACCGAAGTATCTTTGAAATATATTTAAAGTATTTACTTTTCGTGACTACTTTGCGTCATTTTAAGTTTGCTTAGCTAATGATACGTAGAGTTTAGACTTGGAAAGTAAACTCTACAGTACGTTGAACTGAACATTGTACAGGGTTTAAACTTAATAATCTTAACTATTATAATACTCGATTTTATTGTTTCTACGGATGTATGCCATGTTACTCGTAGCTTAATTAAATTAAAGATTGAAAAAGTCCGGCGGCGAGCGGGATACATGGCATACATGTAGAATCAATAAATTCGATTAGTTTCAGATTTTTTACTCCAGTATTTTAGAAGTTAGAGCGGTACGCCCTATTTTTGACTTTGAGCGCAGATATCTCGAGACAAAAGGATTATAACGATTTAGTTTCTCTGGATCTCTGGATGGGAGACAGTCTTGGCATATGCTCACGACTATATTCCCCGAGGGGGTAGTCAGAGACATTCTGAACCTCAGAACATCCACGTTTCACCAGTAGTACCGAAACTCTGTCCAGTGTGACGGGGGGTGAGCCCGTCGCCACTTATAATGGACAGTGGATACAATACATGCTTCGAAATTGAAGCATACAGGTTTCCTCACCATGTTTTCCTTCACCGAAAAGCCAGTGGTGTTACAAATCGTACATAAATACCGAAAAACTCATTGGTATGAGTCGGCCTGGACGGGGATCGAACCATCGCCTCCTGCACGGCAGGCAAGGTTACTCGCCACTGGACCACCACGGCTTATCGGCACCACAGTCTTGGTTACTTACCTATCCTCCGCGTATGGTCGACGGAGCCAGCCCTGAGCCTCGCCCTCCGAGCTGGACTCAGGGTTGCCAGTGTTCAAATTCAGTTGTGTTACATCACTCACCTATCCTCCGCATGTGGTCGACGGAGCCAGCCCTGAGCCTCGCCCTCCGAGCTG
The DNA here is from genome assembly GCA_963924505.1 of Agonopterix alstromeriana. NCBI lineage: Eukaryota > Metazoa > Arthropoda > Insecta > Lepidoptera > Depressariidae > Agonopterix > Agonopterix alstromeriana. Next base: position 7,364,669 of record OZ004690.1, on the reverse strand, counting down.
GACTCAGGGCTGCCAGTATTCAAATTCAGTTGTGTTACATCACTCACCTATCCTCCGCATGTGGTCGACGGAGCCAGCCCTGAGCCTCGCCCTCCGAGCTGGACTCAGGGTTGCCAGTGTTCAAATTCAGTTGTGTTACATCGCTCACCTATCCTCCGCATGTGGTCGACGGAGCCAGCCCTGAGCCTCGCCCTCCGAGCTGGACTCAGGGTTGCCAGTGTTCAAATTCAGTTGTGTTACATCACTCACCTATCCTCCGCATGTGGTCGACGGAGCCAGCCCTGAGCCTCGCCCTCCGAGCTGGACTCAGGGCTGCCAGTATTCAAGTTCAGTTGTGTTACATCACTCACCTATCCTCCGCATGTGGTCGACGGAGCCAGCCCTGAGCCTCGCCCTCCGAGCTGGACTCAGGGTTGCCAGTGTTCAAATTCAGTTGTGTTACATCGCTCACCTATCCTCCGCATGTGTTCGACGGAGCCAGCCCTGAGCCTCGCCCTCCGAGCTGGACTCAGGGTTGCCAGTGTTCAAATTCAGTTGTGTTACATCGCTCACCTATCCTCCGCATGTGGTCGACGGAGCCAGCCCTGAGCCTCGCCCTCCGAGCTGGACTCAGGGCTGCCAGTGTTCAAGTTCAGTTGTGTTATATCACTCACCTATTCTCCGCGTGTGGTCGACGGAGCCAGCCCTAAGCCTCGCCCTCCGAGCTGGACTCAGGGTTGCCAGTGTTCAAATTCAGTTGTGTTATATCGCTCACCTATCCTCCGCATGTGGTCGACGGAGCCAGCCCTGAGCCTCGCCCTCCGAGCTGGACTCAGGGTTGCCAGTGTTCAAATTCAGTTGTGTTACATCACTCACCTATCCTCCGCATGTGGTCGACGGAGCCAGCCCTGAGCCTCGCCCTCCGAGCTGGACTCAGGGCTGCCAGTGTTCAAGTTCAGTTGTGTTATATCACTCACCTATTCTCCGCGTGTGGTCGACGGAGCCAGCCCTGAGCCTCGCCCTCCGAGCTGGACTCAGGGTTGCCAGTGTTCAAGTTCATTTGTGTTACCGTCAAACAACTTTCTCTATGGGACCAACATCAAAATCGCGAAAAAAAAAAATCTGCTGTGCCATACATTTGGCTCAAGTAGGTTTGGAGTTTTGTATGGAAGAGCAGATTTTTTTTTCGCGATTTCGATGTTGGTGCCATAGAGAAAGTTGCTCAGTTTGACGGTCTGATCATCTCCTTAAAAAAGTGTCAGCATATTAAGAAGGCCCCTGTATAAGATCGTGGCCAATGACAATCTTATTGAACTCAAAGTAAATGGGCGATTTTCAAAAAATGTGTTTACAGGAAAAGTACCTTGTCCTATGAAGTAAGCTTGCCTTACAAAATACTGAAAATGTTAAATTAAAGATTGAAAAAGTCTGGCGGCGAGCGGGATTCGAACCCACGACCTGCCTATCCGGGGCATGCTCCACTTCATGCATGCTTGGAATAAGGTGTGACATCTATATCGCATGAATTCTAATTGTAACATTAGACGTGTGAATCAGTAGTTTGTATAAACTCTCAGTAGTTTGCAAAACTCTGGTAGATGGCGCTGACGTTCCTTAAAGACGATGATTTAGATTGAAAATTTCGTCGTGGCCTGCGGGGCGCCGACAGCTCTGTTGGAGTGGAGCATGCCCCGGATAGGCAGGTCGTGGGATCGAATCCCGCTCGCCGCCCGACTTTTTCAATCTTTAATTTTATTATAAAACTGTAACATAAGTGTGTCTGTACATTGAAGATATTTACATGAAAAATATTACGATATGGTTTTTAGGTATCCCGGACTCCAAATCAACCTTTTTTAGAGTTTTTGTCCGTCTGTTTGTTTGTTTGTATGTTTCTAACAGCATCAAGCAAAACTACTGAACCGATCCGCAATCGGAATAAAAGCTATCAGCATAGTATTAAATTTTTCGTATGCTATCAGTCCACTCCAAGAGAGGAAACGGCCGTGATTATGTTTGACAAGGATGAAAGTACTACCTCATGACCTTTTCTGAAAACAGCCACAGATAAAGAAGTATTTAAAATAAAAAAAGCTACAATCTTACAACCGAAATTGCTTGGAAGTTTAAAAGGTGACAAACAGGCATACGGACAGATAAAAACATAGTTTGTGAGTAAAGACTAAATAATATAAAGTACGATTTTACTGTGTGCACTTTAAACGAGTTTGTTGACCGATTATAAGATGGTATGGCTAAGATAGAGTCGGGTTTTAGGGCGACGGGTTCAGTATAGTAGTTTTTTTTATTTACGGTTTTTCATTAAATTAATCTGAACTCAGAGGTTGGAGGGGAGTGGCCGTTCTGTATGTAGAACTATACAACGTGTTAATGAATAAGCGCAAAACCTCATACACCCCAACTGATTTATAACAAAATAATTAGATTGAAACAATAATTACATTATATTAATAGTTAAAAATTAAAGTTATTAGCATTTTAAGTTTTGAGGCAAAAATGATTTGTTATCATTTCAGCAACGAATGAAAGCGTGACATGCTCATGGATACATTTTAAGAATCTTGTTTTGGTAGTAAGTAGGATGAGAGTGCCAGAGCGGTGGGTTGAGATCGAGTTCAGTAAATTTTTAATTTTACAAACTAAGTATTTAATATGTTGAAAAAAATTTCCTATGTTGAAACCATGATAATTCGATTCTGCTCTCGATTCCAATCAAACTACTTTCTAGTTTTGCGTTAATTCATTAACACGTTGTATACTATTACCTATTCTGTGACATAATCTGGCCTCGCGACGTTATACATTACTCTACGTATGCGCGGCCAGCTTATTATGGTTTTGCGTTGCTTGATGTGTCGCCTTGTGTGTGTACATAAACAACACATACACACATATGCTCACGACTATATTCCCCAGGGTAGTCAGAGATATTCTGAAACCTCAGAACAACCACGTTTCACCAGTAGTACCGAAACTCTGTCCAGTGTGACGGGGGGTGAGCCCGTCGCCAAATAATGGACAGTGGGTACAATACATGCCTCGAAATTGAAGCATGCAGGTTACCTCACGATGTTTTCCTTCACCGAAAAGCCAGTGGTGTTAAAAATCGTACATAAATTCCGAAAAACTCATTGGTACGAGTCGGCCTGGATCAAACCATCGCCATGGACCACCACGGCTTTTTACATAAACAAACGATTGGTTATAAGTATCAAAACTTTTTGCCATTTATAACCAAATGTTTGAATATGTGCTACATAAACAGTTTGGAAATCACAAACGTTTGGTTAATTGTTCAAAACATTGTTACAGATTAATTGGTATTAGATCTTTGATTAAATTAAAATAGGAAGATAGATGACGTTCTTGCATTACGTCCTCGAACAATGGATCTGCTTTTCATTGACTTACTACAATTGAAAAATAATTCCGTGTGATTTGTTTTTTCTTTTTGTATGATTTGTAAACCGAGTAAAAGCACACGAAGGCATTGTACCATTATTCCGCCTAAAATCAACAAAGTATCTCAACACAGTAATCACAACATCTTTGCCATTTCGATTTTAGCTCCACAGAGAATGTTGTTCAGTTTGCTGGTCACATTTAACACGTAAAGCATGTAATTTTACACCCTGTATAATATTCGACATGTGCCTGTGCAACTCTCCGCCATCTAACGGAACTATACCAACTACTTAACGTGCCTACCGAAGAAAGGAGACGCTCAAGACGAACCACTAAAACGGTAAGATAATTTAGGCTACGAAATTTGTTTTAAGGGTTTTAACATTAGTCCAGCGGACCCCTAAAAGCGTTGTCACCTCGTCCCGCTAGGACACTACTTAAAGGCAGGTACATTAAAGGAAAAAAATAAAAGCTCCGTACGTACATGAATCATCACCGCTATCAGGATCTTAAACCTTCAGATAAATGGAGTATGGGGCCGCATAGATTAAGCAAACGTGCAGATGCGACGGTCGATACTGTTGCCGGAGTATTTGTACATAAGAGATTAAGGAAAAAAAAGTAATGTTAAACGAAATGTAATTTTGAAATTAAAATACAGGGTGTAGGTGATAGCCTAGCAAATACTGAAACGATGAACTCAGACCATCAAACTGAACAACTTTTTGTATGGGACCAACATCGAAATCACGAAAACTGCAAACCTACGCGAGCCAAATGTATGGGTCGTATGATTTTTTTCTCGCGGTTTCGTTGTTGGACCCGAAGAGAAAGTTGTTTAGTTTGACGGTCTGATCATCCCCATAAAAAGTGTCAGTATATTAAGAAAGACCTTGTATGTGTGCCGAACGGCTATCCTGTACATCAATTCGCGGATTTTTTTTGTGTATGTCGACTATAAGCCATGTTGACATTTTGCATTGTACGCGGGAAAGTAGATAGATAGATAAATAATGACATTATTTGAAAATCCATCCATTCTTCTTATCGTGTGGGCAACAAGCCCTGGTGTCAGAGTTTTTTCAGACCGCCTTACGGCCTCTGACATGGTTTTTATGTAACGACTACTACCACGAGAGATAGTAGCGGGGACCAACGGCATAACGTGCCATCCGAAGCACGGAATCATCTTTCTTTTCAGACAATCAGGTGATTCGGCCTGCAATGTCCTAACCAACTGGGGAAAAACGCACAAAGTGACATATCACTGGTGTCCCCCGTGGGAATCGAACCCACGACCTCCGTGTCAAGAGCCCAATGCTCTTAACCATTAGACCACGGAGTCAGTCATCCAAATAATCCATCCATTGATAATCTTCCTTACACTCAACAGAAGAAGAAAAATACATAGGTATAAGTTTGAAAAATAGGCATAAATTACTTCGTAAACCTAAAATCAAACAAGTGAACTACCTGCGTTTCCATTTATACCCATCAAAGCCCACATTAACTGGGAGGTCTTTCGAGCTGACATGCAAGCTAAGCGATAACTAACTTATTAGTTAAGTGCTGTTCAAAGTTACGCTAAAAATGTCTACCGTGCGTTGTCAAAATATGCATTAGTATGTTGTTATACCTAACTACTCGTAAGGTATGCCAGTTGTCGCATTTCTTGAATGTATTATGGAAACTATTAACTGAAAAGAGAAAAACAAGCTCTATAATCACTAATAAACTATAACAGCTTTATTTGAGCTAATATAATTTGAATGTTATTAGGTAGGTATCGCAAACGGGGACAAAGACGATTTTTGGTTGGTTATAGGTTTGCCCCCGCCTGCAATACCTACCTAATAACATTCAAATTATATTAGCTCAAATAAAGCTGTTATAGTTTGTTAGTGATTATAGAGCTTGTTTTTCTCTTTTCAGTTAATAGGTTTTTTATGCAGTCGGGTTTTTGTTTATCTTAATAATTTAGTTTATTTCAAACTTTTTAGTCTTGTGTCGAAACTGTAACATAAAAGTAGGTACTATAATATATATATTTTTGGAATCGTCAGATCACTAGCTTTTTATTCTCCCTCTCTTTTTTATTTTGCCGACGCCATATTAAAATAATATAGCCTATGTCACTCTCACAGTTTTTACAAACCTAATGACACCTCAGACGTTAAAATCCATCAAGCCGTTTAGGCTGTAGGCCGTGCCAAAGAAATAGACATACAAACATATCTCTGACTACCCCCTCGGGGAACATAATCGTGAGCATATGCAGAAATACATTATTTTGCTTACATCAAAACATAAAAAGCGACCGAATAATATTGCACTTTTTAAACGTTTGTTTTTGGCGTTGGGGGTTTTTTAAATTAGTAATTTAATGTTATTCCGTAATTTTTAAAGTTACTTGAAAACTGTTGAACCGATTTTCATGAAACACAGCTAAGAAGAGAAAGAAAAAGATACACTCCACGACGTATGAATTATACAGAGTAAACATTTCCATTACTTTAATGGGTGATTATAGGTACAAACCAACTTTTCCTAAGAAACCCACAACCAATTGCGAAAAAAATGTGTATTTTTCATACTTAAATACAATCAGCCGATCGAACGTTTTTATGAATAGTTAAAATTGTTATTTGCGAATTTCTCTTTGTTTTTTTTGGGTTTGTTCAGTATTATGAGTACAAGCAATTAGAAGTGCGGCTGACTGCATTCCCTTGCTCGGCTTCCCTCAAGTTTCCCAGAAAGTGTGAGGTGAGGTGGGGTATCTGAAGTCAGAGGGGGGCGGGGAGTGGCCGTTCTGTACGTAGAACTATACAGGGCCCAACTTAATATGCTCACAGTTTTTTAAGAGGACGATCAGACCATCAAACTGAACACCTTTCTCTATGGGGCCAATGTCGAAATCGCGAAATAAAAATCTGCTGTCCCATACAATTGGGTCGAGTAAGATTTCAGTTTACTATGAAACAGCTGATATTTTCTTGGCGATTTCGACATTGGTCCGTTTGTTGAGAAAGTTGTTCAGTTTGGTGGTCTGATCATCCCCTTAAAAAAGTGTCAGCATATTAAGAAGTACCCTATATACTATTACCTATTCTGTGACCGTACTTAAGAACCGAGAACATACCCGAGTTCACTAGCGGAAGAAAGGACTAGCAGCCAGATCTCTGTCCAGCACGGCTAGCATGCCACCCACGACAAAGCGTTTAAACGAGAAAATCGTCATGCGCGCTCTCTCTGGCTTATGTAATATAATAAGGATGGAGGCACAACTCGAATTTTATCGTTTTCTCGGGGGTGGCATGCGAGGCCTACAGAAGGGACTTGAAAGTTAGGTAAAACATAGAGTCTAGGGCACTAGACTCTACACACAGGTTAGGGCACTGGAATCCTCTCACGAATAAACTTATGAGTACCTCCCTACCTACTTAAGAGGTATACCCAAACGAACGACATTGACCCCTTTAGAGCCGCCTCAACTCTACTAAACTACATTATTTTAGTAGGTATACCCGAGTTTAGTAGGTAGACTGGTTTGTCCTTCAATGTGGTTCCTTCTAATCCAAGGAAATCAAATTAGAAAATCATAATAATTCGCACCTGAATTTATCTAATTAACTCACTGTGACCTCAACCTATAAAGTAGGTAGATGCACATAATACCTACAGATTTTTTCCAATATTTAGGCTTTCCTTTGAACACAGGTTTCATATCGTTGGCTAAAGTGTCAAACCTCGTAACTCCATTTTATTTTTTCAAATTACATTTTATACAATTTTATACAGCCGTGGTGGTCCAGTGGCGAGTAACCTTGCCTGCCGTGCAGGAGGCGATGGTTCAATCCCCGTCCAGGCCGACTCGTACCAATGAGTTTTTCGGAATTTGTGTATCATTTGTAACACCACTGGCTTTTCGGTGAAGGAAAACATCGTGAGGAAACCTGCATGATTCAATTTCGAGGCATGTATTGTACCCACTGTCCATTATAAGTGGCGACGGGCTCACCCCCCGTCACACTGGACAGAGTTTCGGTACTACAGGTGAAACGTGGATGTTCTGATGTTTCAGAATATCTCTGACTACCCCCTTGGGGATATAGTCGTGAGCATATGCATGCATGCATGCATGCACAATTTTATTACTGATTTCTGAATGCATCCATGGCACAACTCTTAAATCCTATTAAAAAGTCGTTACAATTTCAAATGATAAATAAAAAACCACATAACTCTGGGCTGCCATTTTTCGTGCCTCCTGTTAAATTTGATCTAATGGAGTTACGAGGTCACATTACACATTTTATAGAATAATAAGAAATATACTTCATATCAAATAAAGTTGCTATATTTTTAATTAATTCATGACTTTCAAATAACGAGATGATAGCTTTTTTTTTGTTCAATTCAAGGCAAAGGGTTATATATCCCATACAGCCGATGTCTTTAATAAAATCCTCCTATTTATACCAATTAAAACGTTGGTGTTCGACGTTTTGACGCTTCTTTGGAGTTTTTGGAGACAACCGGAAGACGAAGGAAACGCAGAGAAGTCCACAGGAGAGAGGTGAACCGATCGCTTTGCCGCGCTACAAATGACGGAACACTTTTCCTGTTTACGACCCATACACCATCATATTTCACAGAACTGTATATTGTTCACTTGCACGACACTTTGTTACGCAAAACAACACCAATTTTACGAACCAAAACTCACTATCTATATATGTATATAAAAATGAATCCCTATTTCCCTTGGTCACGGCATCACGCCTGAACCGATTGCGATGAAACTTTGGTGGGTTGTTGTGCATATACCAGGGAAGGTTTACAAACAAAAAAAATGGCCAAGTGTGTGTCGGGTAGGTGTAGGGTAGGTGTAGGGTAGTTGTAGGGTAGGTGTAGGGTAGTTGTAGGTGTAGGGTAGGTGTAGGGTAGGTGTAGGGTAGGTGTAGGGTAGTTGTAGGGTAGGGAAAATGGCAGAACAACGTCTGCCGGGTCAGCTAGTAAACAATAAAAATTCGATGAAATATGAGGACTCCAAACGTAACTGACAAGTTCCCGCCAAAAAACCCCGAGAAGATATATCTTCTATTCTAAAACCCAGCAAAATATGGCCCGACCCTGCGTCTATCTGTGGGGAGCGCCTTAAATTTTTAATCTGTTCTTTTACGTATGATCCATAACAGATAACAAAAAAAAAAGAGACACAAATATCATCATTCTGTTATGGTACTTACAGTGGTTATTTGTCTTTGTCTATTTATAATCTGTGCCAGTATTAGGATTAAAGAGCGGTTAAGAGCGAGTCGCGATTGATTTTTAAATGGTTCCGTAGTATTTTTATTCATGTATCTACTCTACACTAATCTAGATGGATATACACTAATCCACACTATTAATTTAAGGGAATATAATTCTGTGCGCGCTCCATAGAAACGATTTCTGGTGATATTTTCAATACTAACCAATTAAAGTCAATGAAATTTTTCAGAAACTATTTAGAAACTAATCTCTATGTTTGTTTGAAGTCAGATTTTCGTTAAAATGTATAGTTTTAAAGTAACAGCGCCTCAAAGATTTCCATCATGATCATCATCATCATCAGCCCATCATCGTCCACTGCTGAACATAGGCCTCTCCCAAGGCGCGCCACAAAACTCTGTCCTCGGCCTTCCTCATCCAATCGCTCCCCGCTACTTTTTTTAGGTCTTCTGTCCAGCGGGCAACAGGGCGTCCCACACTACGACTACCATTTCGCGGTCTCCACTCTTGAACTCTGACACCCCACCGGTTGTCAGTTCTTCGGCAGATATGACCAGCCCATTGCCACTTCAGCTTGCTAATTTTCTGAGCTATGTCAACCACTTTAGTTCTCTGACGTACTTATCACTTAATTTCTGATGTGATCTCTCAGAGAAATACCGAGCATAGCTCTCTCCATAGCTCGCTGAGCGACCTTGAACTGATGAACTAGTCCTATCGTCAGGGTCCAAGATTCCGCACCATAGGTCATTACTGGCAGGACGCACTGATTGAACACCTTTGTTTTGAGGCATTGTGGTAGAGCCGAGGAAAATATTTGACGAAGTTTCCCGAAAGCAGCCCATCCCAGTTTGATGCGCCTAGCGGCCTCCTTGTCGAAGATTTCCATACAAATCTTAAATTAATCCTAGCACTAAAATAGTATACAACGTGTTAATGAATAAGCGCAAAACCTCATACACCCCAACTGATTTATAACAAAATAAATAGACAACAACATATCTTAAATTAATCCTATCATCTAACGAGTTTTGTTTCTTGATGGTTTCTGCAAAATTGAATTTAATTTAATTGGTTAGTATTGAAAACATAACCAGACTTCGTTTGTATGGAGCGTGCAAACAGTAAAATCCCCTTAAACATTTCTCTACCAGACTAAGGAACCCTAAAACCCGAAAGTATGATACAGTCCGCCCGCTGCGACCGCCGCACTAAGTGATTCCTGCTATTTCACTAACTCCACCTAATTAATCACTCTAAATAATACATGTTTGTATAGGCTCAGTCATTTGATCGACATGTCTTGATACTTTCATATTAGACTTTTGACCCGTATTAATAAACACGGAGTCACGTTGCAGGTTCCGACCCGAGAACATGTCTCGCGTGTTGTCCGCGCGTCGCGTCTTTGCCTGCCACGAGGCTCCGCATTCCTTAATCTCTTCTTTTTCTTTATCAAAAACAATCCCTGAGATTGGGATAGATACTCCCACAAACTACTTGACATTGGCGGAAATGCGGTGCTAACGCACAAGCTAAAAGTCCATTAACTATAAATAAAAAAAATATATATTAATAAACACTTATACTCCATTCAAAATAGCAACGAAATTTTAAGGCTATTTTGCATTACAGAAACAGAGATTTGAAACACTTCCTCTTACTTATTCTTAGAACAGCTTTAGTAACGTCCAAGATATGTCGGATAGTATATGTATCCAATAAATTTATTACATTTGGGAATCAGAATTGGCGAGAAAGCTAAATAGGAATCGGAAAATCTCGTCGACCTTGTTTGGAATGAAGTATAGGGTATTTTACACCATAAGCTCACGAATATATTCCCCGAGTGGGTAGTCAGAGATATCCTCAAACCTCAGAACATCTACATTTCACCAGTAGTACCGAAACTCTGTCCAGTGTGACGGGGGGGTGAGCCCGTCGCCACATAATGGACAGTGGGTACAATACATGCCTCGAAATTGAAGCAGGTTTCCTTACGATGTTTTCCTTCACCGAAAAGCCAGTGGTGTTACAAATCGTACATAAATTCCGAAAAACTCATAGGTACGAGTCGGCCTGGACGGGGATCGAACCATAGCCTCCTGCACGGCAGGCAAGGTTACTCGCCACTGGACCACCACGGCCACCCCACATCTTACATACCCACTGTCCATTACAAGTGGCGATGGGCTCACTCCCCGTCACACTGGACAGAGTTTCGGTACTACTGGTGAAACGTGGATGTTCTGAGGTTTCAGAATATCTCTGACTACCCCCTCAGGGAATATAGTCGTGAGTATATGCTTATGCTTAAATTTTATAATTCATAACAAATTTACACTCCTAATATTTGATTCGGCCGTTTCGTGAACAGGGCTGCGTTCAGAACCTACGGGTGCGGTTGTTTGGTTGTTTTTCAATCTAAGGTACGGAACGAACAGTTGTTTTTTAACTCGCAATAAGGTACGGAACGATCCCGGTTGTTTTATAACCTCAAATTTTGACATTGACAGTAAAATGGGCTTCCAGATCTTCCAGGGCTTCCATCATTTCCAAATACAATAAAAACTCATCTTCCATGCTAGAGAATTAAAAAGTGCATAAAAATAATTTGAAAAAAACAAACTTTTATTCAAAATTAGCAAAAAGTCAAGTAACCACAGATAATCAAAACGTCAGAGTGTTTTTTAACCGTCGAATTTGATGGTTAAAAGTTGCAATCTGTCAGAGGTTCGGAACGGTTGAGTTGTGACAACCGAGTTGCAAAGAGCGTTTTTTCACCGAGGCTCTGAACGGCGTTAGTGCGAAAAGTTGCACCCAGAGTGCACTCTGGGCGTAGGAAGTAGAAGTGAATACATTTTTCACCTAACATCCATATGAATGTAGCGAAATGACCAAGCCACATAATTTTGACTAAGGTGTAGAGTTTGTGAAGTTAGGTATTGTAGAGTTAGGGCGTCTAGAGTTAGAAGCTTGACTCTACATGAGATCTGATAGCTTTTTGACAGTGCGAGCCATATGGTCTCGTCTTGGCAACATTTTACATTAACATTATTTTGATGGGATTGTTTTTACTCTATGACGATGCTATCAAGCAGGCTATATTTATTATTATTGATGCTTTTAAGGACTATACCTAAAACCCAAAACAATAAAGTTAAAATTATGACAACTACCAAAATATTAGTCATAACCTTCCCACGCCGTCCTGCCATCACAAAAATCGTTTTTAGGGTTCCGTAGTCAAACAAGGAACCCTTTACTTTTGTCCATTTTGTCTGTATGCCCCGCCTCAATTACTTGCTCATTTTTGCACCTATTTTGCATGAAGACAGATATAAGTAACCCAAAAAGTAAGTTTAAGAAAAAAGTTATAGCCTGCAGAATCCTACTGCAGGGCAAATGCCTCCTCTCACGAATAAAGGTGAAGGGAGTGTGCCATACTCCACCATGCGGGCCCAGTGCGTGTCAACAACAGTCAACTTGCTGCCAGAGAATTTTCAAGCCGCCTTAATAGGCCTCTGACCTGGCTTAACGAATAGTTACAACGTCATCTGACGGAACTATCCGAGACCAACTGCTTAACATGCCTTTCGAAGCACGGAAACGCTCGAGATGAAATATAACTAAACGGTTACCCATACAAAGACTGACCGGACCTGACGTTGCTTAACTTCGGTGATCGTTTAAAATACCGAAGCTCCACTACGCCACAGGTCCGCCACTTCAAACAACGTTTTGGATTTGACATGATGACGTTCGCACATGCGCACTTGGTGCTAATTGTCTTTGACATATGTGTAGGGTTGACTTTCCACGTATCGTATGAACATCATCTACATTTCGTTACTTTTTATTGTTCGTTCTGTTATTAAAAATAGTATTTGAGCTAAAGAATTACTGAAAATGTGAATTTAGTGTTATTTTTCAACGTTTTTTATGCACTGAAAAGAGTAAACTTTATGTAATCAAATCCAACGTGTGCGCGCGCCTGACTGCATTCCCTTGCTCGGCTTCCCTCAAGTTTCCCAGAAAGTGTGAGGTGAGGTGGGGTATCTGAAGTCAGAGGGGGCGGGGAGTGGCCGTTCTGTTTGTAGAACTATACTATTACCTATTCTGTGACTACGCCAACGAGCGCTTCAAATGAGAAAAACAATTGTAAAAAGTTTTCAATCTAATACGAGTAAAATGACTACGGAACCTTATCATGGGCAAGTCTGACACGCTTTTAGCTGGTTTTATTTTCAAAAAACGAAACAGCTGGAACAAAAAGACAGCAAGTATCAAAACATATCGGCCCTCGCACCGACCTGTCAGATTATTGAGGCGAACACAATAATATTCAAAACGACTGAGATACCGGTGTACGCGGACATACGTACACACATGGTGCTCTAAAACACTCTACAAATTATACAGGGTGTTAGGGTAAACATTGGAAAGATATATTTACTACAACGTTGAAAAAAATATTCTTCATTTTTTAAAAATAATTAAAGGCCTTCTTGCTTGTGCGTTAGCACCGCATTTCCACCAGTGTCAAGTGGTTTGAGGGAGTATCTATTCAATCTCTTTTGGTGAAAATTTGGAATATAGTAGATACATACCTAAAAACATAAATTCTCAATAATCCCCGATTTTTTATTGTGTATTATTGAATAATTAAGACATTTACAAAACATTACATTTAGGTATGGAAAAAAAATGGAAAACTGGTGATTTTGTACAGGATGGCTTCGTTCAATACGTTTTACTTATAACAATAATAATCCCCGGTTAATATCGTTAATTTGGGTAGATATTTAATATTTTGTAAGTCTTCAAAAATTATAACCTCAAAACTAAATTATTTACTGTTTGTTTTTACACATTAAATTTGCCTTTTGATAATTAACTGCCTCTATTGCTGGTATGCTGGAGGAAATATTTTTAGAAATAAGCTTGCCATTTGTACATTAATATCGATTTTAAGGTATTTCTCAGGTTCCTGAGCCTATATAACCACGAAATCTCGACAAAAGTGTTATAAACTAACAGTAATATTATTTCAAACACAATTTACTAAAGTGTCTTTAATGCAATCTCAAACCTTATTTTTCCTAGACTATTTTGAGTAAGAACACAACTGAGAAGGGTTGCGGAGCCTCGTGGCAGGCTGAGACGCGAACCGCGCGAACACCACGCGAAAGACAAGTGTTCGGAGCAAACCCTGCAACGTGACTCCGATATTCTTCTTTATTTATTATTATACAGGTGTTAAGGTAAAGAATTGCAGTGGTTGACTTCTTAGCAAAAGAAGCTTGTTTGAAAGGTAGCGAGGTTTTTGTGATACCAGACTTCACTGAAATGCTCCCTAAATATAAAGCTAGATGCTATCTTAATTGGCAGGAGTATTTTAACGAAACCAACGATGAGTTTTTCGGAATTTATGTACGATTTGTAACACCACTGGCTTTTCGGTGAAGGAAAACATCGTGAGGAAACCTGCATGCTTCAATTTCGAGGCATGTATTGTACCTACTGTCCATTATAAGTGGCGACGAGCCGTCCCCCGTCACACTGGACAGAGTTTCGGTACTACTGGTGAAACGTGGATGCTCTGAGATTTCAGAACATATCTGACTACCCCCTCGGGGAATATAGTCGTGAGCACATACATACATTTTAACGAAAGATCAAGAGAAAGGGATCTGGAATAAAACCATGCAAAGTGAACCTCCTCGTATACCGGTTCAGTGGTTCCTGTCTTAGTAGGAAGTTAGTTAAATAAATTTGCGTTTTTAATGAAAAAGGCACCCTCACCTAACTGCGAGGTGTGCGGTACTGTGGAGGATGTCCAGCATTTATTAGTGGAATGTGTCAGGTATCAATCGCAGAGGCTATTACTGTATAATAGTTTAAAATTAAATATTTTGAATGTAGGCTCTTTTGTCACCATTTTAGCCGCCCCTACGTCGGGAGAGGCTAAAATGGTGTACCTTTTTACCCGACTGCGCCAGAAGGAGGGTTATGTTTTTCGAGCGTATGTATGTATGTATGTATGTATATATGTATGTATGTATGTATGTATGTTTGTATGTCTATTTCTTTGGCACGGCCTACAGCCTAAACGGCTTGATGGATTTTAACGTGTGAGGTGTCATTGGATTCATAAAAATTGTGAGAGTGACATAGGGTACATTATTTCAAGATAGCGTCTACGAATTAAAAAAGAGAGGGGGAATAAACAATTTTTTTTGTTAAATTGATTTTTCTTAATAATTTAGTTTATTTCATACTTTTTAGTCTTATGTAAATATAAATAAATAAATAAATATCTTGGACATTGTCACACAAATTATCTAATCACATTTGAAGTACCAGAATCTAGCCTGGACTTGTATTATGATGACTAGACAACGATATAGAATACATAAATAGATACAAACGTCCATGACTCGGGTACAAATATTCATATTCATCATACAAATATTTGTCCCTTACGGGATTCGAACCCGCGACCCTCGGCACAGCAGGCAGGTTCACTACCGTCTGTGCTATCGGGCCGTCGAATGTCGAATGTCGAAATGAAAACATAAAAGTACTATAATATTTATATATTTGGAATCGTCTAATTACTAGCTTTCATTTGATACCCATATTGTAATATTATTTATAGTACTAGTGTTTAGTTTTATATTCGTTAGGAATTGTTAGGTTTTCATTGTATTGTTGTGTAGAATCGCAAGGTTAAGACACGATGGGGCTGGCATAACCTCAGGTTTAAAATCCCCAATTAAAAAAAAAAAAGATGGCAATAAAAAACTTTAAGGAAAGACATATTTACTACAACGTTGAAAAAAGATATTCTTCTTTAAAAAAAAAAAATACTAATGGACTTCTTGCTTGTGCGTTAGCACCGCATTTCCGCCAGTGTCAAGTGGTTTGAGGGAGTATCTATCCAATCTCGAAGATTGTTTTTGAGTAAGAACACAACTGAGAAGGGTTGCGGAGCCTCGTGGTAGGCTGAGACGCGAACCGCGCGAACACCTCGCGAAAGACAAGTGTTCGGAGCAAACCCTGCAACGTGAATCCGATATTCTTCTTGTTGTGTGTGCAGCAAGCCCTGGTGTCAGAGTTTTTTCAGACCGCCTTACGGCCTCTGCGGTGGTTTTTATGTAACGACTACTACCACCAGAGATAGTAGCCGGGACCAACGGCTTAATGTGCCATCCGAAGCACGGAACCTTCAGGCTGCAATGTCCTAACCAACTAGGAAAAAAAGGTAAAAAGTGACATATCACTAGGTGTCCCCCATGGGAATCTAACCCACGACCTCCGTGTCAAGAGCCCAATGCTCTTAATCATTAGACCACGGAGGTCAAAAAAAGATGTAAAGGCAGATTTTTTTTGTTGCTATTTTGGTGTTGGTCCCATAGTAAAAGTTGTTCAGATTGATGGGTAGATTATGTGGATTAAAGGTTAATTATACTTTTCCTTACACCCTGTATATCTGACTAGTAATTTTTGAGCATTGCTGCCACTACATTCTTAAACAGAAAGTTGATAGTTGTAGAAATGTTTCTGAATACCCCGAAAGAGGTTACGGTCGTGAGTTTATGTATGTTTTTATATCTGACTACACCTTCGAGAAATGTAGTCGTGACCATAGATGGATAACTATATAAACGAACTAAACACATAAAATTAACTTAATTATTAATCTAAAACTAATTTGGTATGAAATTTTAACTTAAGGCGCAATACGACGAAATATCATTTATTTTTAAATTTTCGACTAGATTTATACAATTTACCGAAACCAAAGTCATACCTCAGTATTCTTGGATAGTTTATCTAGTGAAATCATAAATTGAATACACGATTGGAATTACTTCACTCGATAGAAAATCGTCACAAAGATGACGTATTTTCATGTATTTTTAAACGTATTTCTCGTTTTAGAAGAACTTAAAATAGTTTCCGATTTTTGGTATTTATACTCACATATTCACCATTACTTTATCTAGTAAAGGCATAAAAAAAAAATTATTAATCAAAAAAAGAAGAGCATATGGTCACGACTATATTCCCCGAGGGGGTAGTCAGAGATATTCTGAAACCTCAGAACATCCACGTTTCACCAGTAGTATCAAAACTCTGTCCAGTGTGACGGGGAGTGAGCCCGTCGCCACTTGTAATGGACAGTGTGTACAATACACGCCTCGAAATTGAAGCATGCAGGTTTCCTCACGATGTTTTCCTTCACCGAAAAGCCAGTGGTTTTACAAATCGTACATAAATTCCGAAAAAGTCATTGGTATGAGAATAACGAAGAGGGATACACAATTATAAATAAGCTAAATAATTAACTAGAACTAAACTTAATATAATAGACAAGAAGAACATATAACTAAGATGTGAATGAAATATTTATAGACGACAAAAGTTAAAAAAGGAAAAAAAAGGAAGAATAAAATAAGAGAGAAGAAAGGAATGATATATCGTTGGTGTAGTAAAGTGTCAAATCTCGTCACTCCATTTTATTTTTAACACTACTTACTACACTACTTTTTATACAATTTAATTATTAATTTCTGGTACAACTCTTAAATCCTTTTAAAACGCCGTTACAATTTAAAATGATAAATAGACAACCACAACTCCATGCCATTTTTCGTGGGGAAGTTTTTTGTGCCTCCTGTAAAATTTGATCCAATGGAGTTACGAGGTCTGACACTATGCCACAGTAAAAACAATCTGTAAAAAGTACTTTTACTAATTCTTTTCAATCGAAAATAACGTCGTTTCACATAGAAAATATTCGTCTGAACCTATAGCCCCTTAAGAGAAACACCTAAAGTGTTAATTTAGTAAATTTTTACATCCACATTTGTACATAATAATGACTATAAATTTCGCGCCTGCGCTCTAGCCCACCGTGTAGGAGCGTCGAAACATTATTTTTATACAAAAGCAAAAATAACGGTTTAATATATTGGGATGGTGTTATGCAATATGGAGGACTAGATAATCTGTGTGACGATATCCAAGATATTTATTAACATAAAACAAATAAACGTATGTAAATTATAAATTAAAAATAATGAGAACTTATAACTAACTTAACCTTAAATATGGTGCAGGTCTGGGCCGCGCGGGAGGGTAGACAAGATGCTGGCAGCGTTTCCTCGCTGAACGGCTAAACTGATAAGTTGAGCGAGGAAAGCGCCAGCCCTTGGTTCCCCTGTCGAGTCTACCGGCGCCCAGGCGCTTTTTAAAGATCTGTCAAAGCGCCTTGGCGCCGGGACCCCACGGTCCAAGGGTTTCGACACCGAATGCTACGAATTTGTATTGGGTGCTGATACCCTTGTATGTTAATAAATATTCAACTATTATAGATATTTATTAAAATAAAACTGACTTAAATATAACTTACTAAAATATAACTAACTAAAATACCGCAATATTTATTTAGTTTAATATTATAGTGCGTTTGAATACATAATCATGTAATACAGCTTTTGAGATTTACGCGGTTGTTATTTAATCTAGAATTAAACATTTTAACGGATTCTTACCGCGTTTTGGTATATGTATTTGAGTTCCCGATATTTCACATCATGGCAGTTGTAACACAGCAGAAATATCAGGAACTCAAATATACCAAAAGGTTCTTTATTGGTTGGCACATTCTGGATTCGGCAGTGTCTGAATTCGACAGTTTCTGGATTCGAAAGATTCTGGATTCAGCAGATTCTGGATTCGGCAAATTGTGGATTCGTCATTCTAAGTCCAACTTATTATGCTGACAGTTTTTTAAGAGGATGATCAGACCATCAAACTGAACAACTTTCTCTATCGGACCAAAGTCAAAATCGTGAAAAAAAAAAAAGCCATACAATTGGCGCGAGTAAGATTTCAGTTTAGTTTGGAAGAGCTGATTTTTTTTCGCGATTTCGACATTGGTCCCCTAGAGAAAGTTGTTCAGTTGGATGGTCTGATCATCCCCTTAAAATAGTGTCAGCATATTAAGAAGGACCCTGGATTCTGGATTCGGCAGATTCTGCATTTAACAGAAAATGTTAATCGAAATCGCTAATATAACCTTCCTGCCTCACTACAGCATAAAGTAGACCATCTAAAACACACAAACACTGCCGAGTCCATTGATTCCGTCAATAAATTAAATAAACCGAATTTAAATAATTACACAGTTAAGTTTGACACCAGCCATGATATGTCAAGGAGTTGTGTCTGAACTTTATATTTTGGAGACCTCATCTTTGGTTCTTTTTGCTTTCTAGCATAAACTCAGAAGAATTACCAACCATACAGTTTAGTATACAGGGTGTTAGGGTAAACAGTTGCATTACTTTAAGGGGTGATAGTACCCATGATAATGAACAACTTTCCCTAAGAAACCCACATAAACTTTTCGACATTTCATTCAAACTTTTGATCAGCTGATTGCATTAAGTATGGGAAAACAACAAATTTTTTTGTTAATTTCCTATAGGTTTCTTATTGAAAGTTGTTCAATATCATGGATAAAATCACCCCTTAAAGTAATGCAACTGTCTAACTACCTAACACCCTGTAGACAAGCGGCGCCCGTGGCATCGTACGCGCAGACCACTGATTTCAAATACTCATAACTTTTGATAGGAAGAACTGATTGCGATGAAATAAAGGCTAAATATTCATTTAAACGAAGACCTATGTTTCTGTAATAGTAGTTTTTAAGTGATGCAATCAAACACACAAACAAACAGACAAACAGACAGACAGAAATTCTAAAAAAGATTGATTTGGAGTCAGGGACACCTAAAAAGCATATCGTCATCTTTTTTTGTAAATATCTTCAATGTACAGACACTCTTCTGCTAAAGTTTTATAATAGTTAAGATAAGATGTATGACAATAGATGCATAAATATTTATATCTTAAAAGTTATTAAGATTCTGGATTTGGCAAATTCTGGATTAGGCAGATTCTGCATTTAACTGAAGACCAAACCATCCAAGTCATCATAAGTACTTTTCTCAATCCTAGTTACCACAGCATTATTTAACTTAGGTAACAATCCCAAAGAAAACTTTGATCAAAAAAAGTAAACAACTTTTTTCGTAACTCGATGTCAACCTGCCATTTGTCAAAATGGCCACCGAGCGCCATTTTAAATGAATAATGATAGATACCACCCGTTTTGACTATCCAAATTGTCTATATTTATCTCTCTTCTTCATTCAAGACCTTTTTATTCGATTACCATCTCTATTTTCATCGCCATAACTTTTATTTTGTTTAAAACTTTCAACCGTGTTATATTTGACACATTTTTTCTGCGAAATTTTAACGCTGCAAATAAATATAACAGTATCAAGAAGATTTACATAAAGGTGATAAATAATCGTAAAATTATGACGAAACTGAGATTTTATTCGCCAAATCCGACTTTAAAAGTTTTTAACTAACGTAAAGACAACTTTGGTGACGATTAAACGTCAAAACGACGTTAATAGGTCGTTAAAATTTGTTTAATTTTGATATAAAATGTGTACTGAGCAAATTTGCGTCGTCGATGTTATTTTGTTTACTATAACCCGACTAAATAATGTGGTATTTGACTTATCAGTTATTTTAATTGTGATCGTGGCAATGGGCTGGTGATATCTTCTAAAGAACTGACCGATGGAGAGTCCAGGTCCGCGAATGGAGACCAGGAACTGTCAGGCGTAGTAAGGGACGCTCTAGCGCTCTAGCGCTGGATTGATGACCTGAGATTTGCAACAAAATCCTATGTGGAATATTGAATAGAGGTTGGATTGGTTTGGATTTTGCTGCAAATCTCATTGAGACAGTTAAAATGATGTAGCAACGTTTTCGAGATTCAGACACTTTTCTGAACATTTAGAAAATCGGCACTAAGGACCTAAAAACACGGTCTCAGGGTGTAAAATTAAATGCATTACATACTTTAGGGGGTTGCTTCAGACCATCAAATCGAGCAACTTTTACAACTGTACGACCGTTGAAGAAAAATTATGCAGATTGGTAGCAAATTTTTCTTCAACGTTCGTACGGTTCTAAATGTTCAGAAAAGTGTCATTTGGGTCTAGTGGACATTGAAATTTTCTACAGGGTCCTTCTTAATACGCTGACACTTTTTAAAGGGATGATCAGACCGTCAAACTTAATGACATTCTCTATGGGACCAACATCGAAATCGCAAAATAAAAATCTGCTGTCCGCTGTCCCGTACATTTGGCTCGAGTAGGTTTGCAGTTTTGTATGGAACAGCAGATTTTTTTCACGATTTCGATGTTGGTGCCATAGAGAAAGTTCAGTTTGACGGTCTAATCATCCCCTTAAAAAAGTGTCAGCATATTAAGCAGGACCCTATATAGAACAATAACAATTAATATCGCGATTTCGATGTTGGCTCCATAATGATAGTTGTCCAGTTTGATAGTCCGAGGCACTCCCGATAGTATGAACTAACGCATTTAATTTTACACCATGTACATATTATCGCTTCTATTTTTTTGATTGATCTGACCCTTGAGGTTTTAAAAGTAGTAAGTAAAAAAAGGATAATTTAACTAGTTAGCAGGTACAAATCAGAGCAAAACCGATTGCAGTTAACAAATAGTAAAATAGCCCGGAAATCGATTCATTTACCCCATACCAAGTCAATCGAACACACATATTCGTCACACCTATTTATCGTCTGGTCGAATGGAGAGATCTTTGCCTTTTTAAAAACCTATTCCGATCAAAATCGATGGACGTGCGTAAAGGAACCAATTTAAATTGACCTACGAAATAAAATAGTTTGGGTTTTGTGATAATTATAATATTGTATGTATATGCTCACGACTATATTCCCCGAGGGGGTTATAATGGACTTGGCACTTATAATAGACAGTGGGTACAATACTAGTCTAGGAAAAATAAGGTTTGAGATTGCATTAAATACACTTTAGTAAATTGTGTTTGAAATAATATTACTGTTAGTTTATAACACTTTTGTCGAGATTTCGTGGTTATATAGGCTCAGGAACCTGAGAAATACCTTAAAATCGATATTAAAGTACAAATGGCAAGCTTATTTCTAAAAATATTTCGACCAGCATACCAGCAATAGAGACAGTTAATTATCAATTGGCAAATTTAATATGTAAAAACAAACAGTAAATAATTTTGTTTTGAGGTTATAATTTTTGAAGACTTACAAAATATTAAATATCTACCCAAATTAACGATATTAACCGGGGATTATTATTGTTATAAGTAAAACGTATTGAACGAAGCCATCCTGTACAAAATCACCAGTTTTCCATTTTTTGTTCATACCTAAATTTAATGTTTTGTAAATGTCTTAATTATTCAATAATACAACATAAAAAATCGGGGATTATTGAGAATTTATGTTTTTCAGGTATGTATCTACTATATTCCAAATTTTCACCAAAAGTGCAATTAATGCAACCTACTCCATACAAAAATCCGTAGATTTCCCCGACTATACATGATGTTTTCCTTCACCGAAAAGCCAGTGGTGTTACAAATCGTACATAAATTCCGAAAAACTTACTGGTACGAGTCGGTCTGGACGGAAATCGAACCATCGCCTCCTGCACGGCAGGCAAGGTTACTCGTCACTGGACTACCACTGCTCATATGTATTATAATATTGATAGCGCATATTATTTGTCGTATCTCTGCACAAAAATGAGGAAACGTGGACCCTTACGATAGGATTTGTCTCTAGGCAGTCTATAGTGGTACCTATACTTCATTCCATATAAGGTCGAAAAGATTTTCCGATTCCTATTTAGCTTTATGGCCAATTCTGATTGGCAAATAATATTCAACCTAATATTTAAAAATATTCTAATATTATTTATTTTACAATACGACATAATTATCTTGGACGTTACTAAAGTTGTTCTAAGAATAATTTCTGTAATTCAAAATATGTAGTTGCTATTTAGAATGGTGTGTAGTAGTACATTATTTATTGTATTATACCTACACTAAAACAACATACCTAATTTTGAAAAATTACTATAAGTCGTGATGTAGGTACAGAGGCGAACTTTACTCGAAAAGAGTTTTCTTCCAGCAAACCGTTGAGTGAGAGGAAAACTAATAATGTTTGGGTAACATTAGTGTGCTTACATGCATGCATGCTTATGCTCACGACTATATTCCCCGAGGGGGAGTCAGAGATATTCTGCAACCTCAGAACATCCACCAGTAGTCCCGAAACTCTGTCCAGTGTGACGGGGGGAGAGCCCGTACTTATAATGGACAGTGGGTACAATACATGCCTCGAAATTGAAGCATGAAGGTTTCCTCACGATTTTTTCCTTCACCGAAAAGCCAGTGGTGTTACAAATCGTACATAAATTCCGAAAAACTCATTGGTACGAGTCGGCCTGGACGGGGATCGAACCATCGCCTCCTGCACGGCAAGCAAGGTTACTCGCCACTGGACCACCACGGCCACCCCACATCTTACATATACAGGGTCCTTCTTAATATACCGACACTTTTTTAAGGGGATGATCAGACCATCAAACTGAACAACTTTCTCTATGGCACCAACATCGAAAATGCGAAAAAAAATCAGCTGTCCCATAAATTTGGCTCAAGTAGGTTTGGAGTTTTGTATGGAAGAGCAGATTTTTTTTACTTTCCACTGGACCACCACGGCTGTTCGTGTGCCTAAACACAAAATAAAGGCCAAATTTAAAATTAAATTAAATTAAATTCTTATCTATTACGCAACGCTCCGCCCAGTTGTCATTAGTAGGTATTATTTAATTTGACAAATAATAAGTTAGTCCCTATAAAACTGATAAAACTTTAAATAAAATTTTTTTACTTATATGAAATCAAGTAAAAATAAATCTTTGACATTCAACAACTAGAGTCCTCCGTAATTTGGTCAAGTTAACATTCGAAATGTGAATCACGGTTTCTTTTTAAATGGACGTGTTTTTTTTCTAAAAGCAATGTTTGACAAAAGAGTTTGAATTCGGTTAGTTAAGCCCAGACACAGTAGTTTCATTCTATCCTTTTTTTTCTGATTTCGTTGAGCATTTTGTGAGAGAAGTTTGGGTTTGTAGGTGTGGAATTGTAGATAGATTGTTAAAAGTTTTTAGGGTTCTGTATAAGCAAAACGTTTAACGGCTGTGTTATATTTCTATGCAAAAACGAATATTTGTATGAAACAGTGATTACAGCTATTTATTTTGATAAAAAAATAAAATAATACTAACACAATAATTTGTTTGTAAAATTTAAAAATTGTGGTTGGTACCGAACTCGATCTCAACCATGGTGTAGTTACATAGGTCTTTTAAAAATATTGTGGGTGTGGGAAAACCTTTTTCGATTTAGGGAACCTTTAGCGAAATATTAAGCTTTGGCTGGCATAACCTCAGCACCAATTTAAAAGAAATAAAAAAAAAAAAAAAAAAATTTTGTTAGAGTCAAGTGTCCCACCCTAACTGGTTGTTTCTGGATACGTGAAAAAATTCACGGCAGTAGTGTATAAAACGTTTTAATGAATAAGCGCAAAACCTCATACACCCTAACTGATTTGTAACAAAATAATTAGATTGAAACAATAATTTCATTATTTTGATAGTTAAAATTTAAAGTTATTCGCATTTTAAGTTTTCAGGCAAAAATAATTTGTTATCATTTCAGCATTGAATAAAAGCGCTAGTGTGCTCGTGGATACATTTTAAGAATCTTGTTTTGTTAGTACGTAGGGTGAGTGTGCCCGTGCGGTGGGTTGATATCGAGTTCCGTAAAATTTAAATTTTACAAACGAATTATTTAATTTTTTAATTTTATTAAATTTACCTATGTTGAAAACATGATAATTCGACTCTGCTCTCGATTCTAAACAAACTACTTTCTAGTTTTGCGTTAATTCATTAACACGTTGTATAATGAATTTAAAAGGAAAACTATCACCGCTAAGTAGGCTTTACAAGTTAACGAGTAATAGTCGAACAACTTGTAAAATGCACGTTTTAGACTTTATTAGCCGTTAAACCGTAGTATAAAACAAAAAGACCCCTTCTAAGTCCGTTTATTGTGACGGGCAACTACGGAACCCTACCCTGCGCGTGGCCCGACACGCACTAGGCCGGTTTTTTTTTAAACGTAGGTATTCTTGATTTGAGAACTTTTAAGAGAAGTTTAACTCGAATGCGTAAATGCTCGCTGCATACACACGAACCCTGGTGATTTTTTCAATACTAGCCAATTAAAGTCAATGCAATTTTTCAGAAATTATCTAGAAATATGTTTGTATGAAGTCAGATTTTCGATAAAATATACAGTTTTAGTGCTAGGATTGATTTAAGATTTGTATGGAAATCTTTGAGGTGCTGTAACATTATAACTATACATTTTAATGACTGACTTCATACAAACATACAGGGTCCTTCATACAAAGAGCGAAAAATGTAACAGTAATTTTAAACCTCAAAGTATTTAAATTACTTTTATATAGGGTCCTTCTTGATATGCTGACACTTTTTAAGGAGATGGTCAGAACGTCAAAGTGAACAACTTTCTCTATGGGACCAGCCTCGAGATCGCGAAAAAAAAAACTGTTGTTCTATACAAAACTGCAAACTTACTTGAGCCAAAGGTATGGGACAGCAGTTTTTTTTTCGTGATTTCGATGTTGGTCCCATAGATAAAGTTGTTCAAATCAAATCAAATCAAATATCAAATAATTTATTTGTTGAAAGTAGGTACAATGCATATAGATCTTATAATATAACATAATAATTAGAGTTCTTGCTACTCTCAGCCAACAGTGGCGTACAAATATTTGAGAAAAATTAAAGGAAATTGTATTATAAATTATAGAAATGTCAATAGGTATAAATGTCACAAGAAATTAGATTTAAACATAGGTACTTCAAAAAAAAATATTCTTAGATCAATTCATCCAATAAATAATCATCAATTTTATAGTAACATTTGTCCAGTAATATTTTAGTCAATTTACATTTAAAGTTCATAATATTCATAGATTTTACACTTTCTGGTAACTTATTATAAATTTTAGGAGCCATGCAAAGCACACTTTTATGCATGAGAGTTGTCTGTGACTGCTGCAAACAGAGCCTGTTCTTTTGCCTTAGATTTCAGTTTCATGGTCTGATCATCCCCTTAAAAAAGTGTCAGCATATTAAGAAGGACCCTGTATAGATTAGTTTCTAGATTGTTTCTGAAAAATTTCATAAACTTTAATTGGTTAATATTAAAAATATCACCAGACTTCGATTGTATTAAGCTCCGAATTATAATCCCTTAAGGGCCTATGTCGAAAAATAATTGAAGCGAAATGGGCGTGTGATAGCTTATATTACCTCCTGAAACGACGCAAGCATAAAACAAACTTTATTTAATTGTAATTGTACTATTTATGTAAGTTCAATTCTGCTCTAATCAAAATTTATAAAAAAATCTATCTCTTTTTTTAAATCAAGCCTCTTGTTTCTAATATTCACCGTTTAGCACTTCCAAGCGTTTATCGATAAAGACGGAGGCTACTTTGGCTTGTTTTTCTATCGAGAAAATGTGTCTTAATCGTGTTTTGGGTCTAATCAAAACTTCAATTATATGTTCAATTTACACATATCCGCAAATCGTACTCCTACTGTTAGTACTTCATGATATACGATGCTTTGAAGAATCCTATTTTTGTCACATATCCTCTTTAGAGAAGTTTATTCTGAATGCGTAAATGCGCGCTGCATACAAACGAAGTCTGGTGATATTTTCTATACTAACCAATTAAACTTAATGAAATTTTGCAGAAACAATCTAGGAATAAATCACTATGCTTGTATAGTGTCAGATTTTCGTTAAAATATACAGTTTCAATGCCGTGTTGTCAATTGTCATATAGTAAATACATCGAGGTAACATTTATTGGCCGTAAAATCTAGCATCTAATTAACTGATCTTGTTACGGGATATTCACATTCATAACCGCAGTTAATCTCACACAAACATGCACACACTCACACATAATTGTACTTTGATAGTATGCATGCATGCGTATGCTCAGGACTATATTCCCCGAGGGGGTAGTCAGAGATATTCTGAAACCTCAGAACATCTGTAGGGAACGTGGCCTACCGGTGTTTTATTCGGCTCCGCTGGAGAGGTTTTAGTGGACTGTAGTTTCTGGTGGCAGGAGTGGTTCGATGTAAAGGAAAGTCTTGTTTGCAGCACTGGAGGTTTATTTTAGTGATTTTTACACCAGAGTTAGTTACACGCACAAGCACCGAACCAATATGGAAGACGGAAACGGAAATACAACTTTTATGATCCGATACCGAAACTCTGTCCAGTGGGACGGGGAGTGAGCCCGTCGCCACTTGTAATGGACAGCGGGTACAATACATGCCTCGAAATTGAAGCATGCAGGTTTCCTCGCGATGTTTTCTTTCACCGAAAAGCCAGTGGTGTTACAAATCGTACATAAATTCCGAAAAACTCATTGGTACGAGTCGGCCTGGACGGGGATCGAACCATCGCCTCCTGCACGGCAGGCAAGGTTACTCGCCACTACCACGGCTTTTTAAATATGTATTTGATCGTAGGTAGTATTTTATACACCACTAGTTTTGAATTACTAACAACATGTTAAGGGTGTATTCAGACAATGAAACTAAACAACTTTCCCTAAAAAAACATGGGTTGAAAAACGAAAAATTTGTTTGAACCTCCCTTACAAAAGTGCGGTAATTAAAAACCTTTGACTATTTATATGTGGACTGGTTACGCGTGTAATTCTACTAACAAACATTTCTGCCACTTTTTGCGGGGGGCGAGGTAACATGAAATCCGCAACTTTGGATTTTATTCCTTATAACTTTACATTCTAATTTTTAATGTTAAAAATCATGAAAAGTAGTCTCGTGTGAACCCCAAACGTTCTAAGTTCGACGTTATTGTTTCGCAATTATAGGCTGTCTCGTTTAGTGATAAGGTGTAAAATTGAATGTAAATGCACAAGATCAATTGTGCTTGTACCGTGGCAGAGGGGAAATGCTACCGCAAGGCTAGTCCTTATAATAATTAATCAAAGTTAAAAACTAGTGGTGTATACAGGGTCCAACTTAATATGGTGACACTTTTTTAAGGGGATGATCAGACAAACTGAACAACTTTCACTATTGGATCATTGCAGTTTTGTATGGAACATCAGATTTTATTTCGAGATTTCGATGTTGGTGCCATAGAGAAAATTATTCAGTTTGACGGTCTGATCATCCCCTTAAAAAAATTTCAGCCTAGAAGGTAACAATTAAGAGAATAATAAATCCTTACCAAATAATCAATCCAAAACCTACATTATCTCAGCAAAATTCCATTTTGGAAACCGACAAAAACATCATTCAGATAATATTTCGATTTTCAAATAGTATTAGGTTACTTGAGACGTGCGAATTTAACAACAAAAGAGTTTCGCGCCAAAAAAACTCTATTCTCTATGGATTAACGATTTGACAAAGACTGGTTGGAATTCTAAGGTGGGTATTACAAACTTATTTTGTGCAGAAATTTTAAAGATGCAACTATCTTAACGAAACGGAATAAAGTTGAGATTATTTTTGAGAAACATAAAACATAAAATTGTAAATTTAATTTTTTTTCGAATTTAATAAAAGGTGTTTCCATAGTGTTTCGTTTAACAAAGAATTGAACCGTCAAAATCCCTCCGAAAATCTTTTGAAATAGTAATTTCTTGCTGTAAACACGGTTTTTTGGAATATTTGAAATTAGAAACTTTAATCGCATGGGTTGTCGGATTTGCTCCATATTTGAAACATGGCTCGATGACAGATGTTACTGCGGTATATTTTTTTATTAGGGTTCCCTAGTTTGACAAGGAACCCTTAGGCATAAAGATTATACAGATATCTGTCTGTCCTTTTGATCTAGTAGTATAAGAGATAAGAGGAATTTTGGTAACCATCAGCTGCAAGGCTGATTCAGTATTCATAGGGTGTAGAGCATGTTGTTATTTTGGCAGTAAGTAGGGTGAGTGTGCCCGTGCAGTGGGATGAGATCAAGTTCAGTAAATTTAAAATTTTACAAACAAATATATTTATGTTGAAAACATGATAATTCGATTCTGCTCTCGATTCTAAACAAACAACTTTCTAGTTTTGCGTTAATTAATTAACACGTTGTATAAGAACCGTCGTGATTAATTCGTGATTTTGTTCGGTAATTATAGGGCAGATTCTGGATTCGGCAGATTCTGGATTCGACAGATTCTGGATTCGCTTTATTCTGGATTTAGCAGAACCATAATTAGATACAAAAATTAGGAGATTTAGGAAGAAAGAATCAATTAGGTATACAACGTGTTAATGAAAACTTAAAATACGAATTCTTTCAATTTCAATTATTAAAATAATGAAATTATTTGTTCAATGCAATTATAACGGGGTAACTAGACAATACCGATACCAGCTTCCTGTGTAACATTCAAAATAGAAAATATTTTTTGTAAAAATCATATGTCAAAAAGGTCGAGGACAATCGAAGACCTAGAATTTTCTACGTTAGGGGGGTTTTTTTTTTAGGGTTCCGTACTCAAAGGGTGAAAACGGGACCCTGTTACTAAGCCTACCTTGTCCGTCCGTCCATCCGCCCTAACTATTTAGGGCTGTATCTTTTGAACCGTAATAGCTAGACAGTTGAAATTTTCACAGAATATGCGTTATTACGGCGGATTTGTTAACAAATAATAAAAATTTAAGGGGGTTCCTCAAACAAGAAACTAGTTTTTATCAACGTTTTTTCTTCTCGCTCTATCGTAAAAACGGAAAACAAACATATTATAAGCGTCAAACTTGGTGTGATTACAGAGCATACTCTACAGTATTACAAAAATAATAAAAACCGGCCAAGTGTGAGTCGGTCTCGTGTTAAAGGCATAGAATAAAAAAACAACTTATAGTCAAATAATATCACATAGATAACTTTTTGACGTCATGTTTTTGAATCTACCACCGCGTCGGAAGGTGTTCCGTTGTAGAGAAGATGCGGCCAGAAACTCTACAACACACTTCTTTTAAACAAAACAAAATATACAAAGTACAGAATACTGTACTGTCATGGTGTTGTGTGGTGGTACGGAACCCTCGGTGCGCGAGTAGCCCGACTCTTCCTATGACTTTTTTCTACTCTGTTTCAAATAGAATTAAATATTAAAATGTGGGACCATTCTCAGAGCTACGCGTCGTACAAATAATAAAAGTGGCGTTGTTTTTAGAACAAATTAGTAACGATGTGATTTTCTCCTAGGCTGTTAGTTGACACTGGTTGTTTGATGAAGAATGTCACACGTCGCTGCCTGCAGTGTACACACGGCTTTAGTTCATTATACAGGGTGCTGGAAAAACATTATTCCTAATAGTACGCCGGAATTACACAGAGAAAAAAATGCTACGTATAAGTAGCCCTTGGCAGTTTACGTTCCAGTAGATATTTAAGTTGTCTCAAATTAAATACTCTACAACTAAAAAATGTCGTCAAAGTCAAAATAATTTATTCAATATAGGAGCTTGAAGCACACTTATTAAACGTCAATTCTTTTTTAAAGCTACCACCGCGTCGGAACGTGTTGTCGCTGTAGAGAAGATGCGGTCAGAAACTCTACAACATAACACGACTTAATGACTATTACAATATAAATTCTTAAGCTAGGGTTATGTATACAATAATACATAGTCTATTTAATTGAAAGCTATGTAATATTAATTTGAATAAAATGTTGACTTTTTAGAATATTTTTTCTGGAACCGTCCACCGCGGTGGTAGAGTCAAAAAAAATGTCGTCTGAAAGCTATGTAATATTAATTTGAATAAAAAGGTTGACTTTTTTGATTATTTTTTCTAGAACCTTCCACCGCGGTGGTAGAGTCAACAAAAAATGTCGTCTATTAGCTATGTAATATTAATTTGAATAAAATATTGAATTTTAAAAAAAAATCAGGAAGCTTCCACCCCGATGGTAGAGTACCAAAATAAATGTCGTCTAAAAGCTATTTAATATAAATTTGAATAAAATACTGACTTTTAAATATTTTTTCTGGAACGCGTTTAAAATAGAAACACAGCTAATAGTTATAAACCGCACTAAAAACAATAATTTGCATTAAAAAAAGACGTTCTCCCATACAAAAAACTGTAGCATCCTGTATGAAATGTCACATATGTGTCGGGTGGTCCCTTTCTGTTTTTTATACGTCCCATAATCTAGTGTGTAACTTTTTAAAATTCATTCTTTATTACCATAGACTTTGTAAATACAACTAATTAAAAAAAAACTTGTCAAACATCCATTTTGTTTCTGAAAAGGACATTGTTTGTTTATATTATTTGGTTCTTGTTTTGGTTTTCTATAGGGGTGAATTTTGAATGGCGAGATAATTATGTCAAGTGTAAATTTATGTGATAGGGGTGGACTTTTTGTTTTTTTTAAACTTTTTTTCTCGTTTTTTTATTTTGTTTCTAATTTTAAAGTGTACCGGTTGATTTTTGTTACCGTACCGAGCAGATTTTTTTCGCGTTTACTGGGGTAAGTTGTTCAGTTTGATGGTCTGTGGTGGTGGTGTGGTGGTGGTGTGATGGTCACCGTTTCAGTATTTGCCAGGCTGTCACTTACACCATGTACAGAGTGCCTAGCATGCCAACCACGAGAATACGACAAAAATGGAGACGTGCCTCAGTCTTTGTTACTTTGAGTATTAGTCGGGGAAATCTACGGATTTTTGTATGGAGTAGGTTGCTTTAATTGCACTTTTGGTGAAAATTTGGAATATAGTAGATACATACCTGAAAAACATAAATTATCAATAATCCCCGATTTTTTATGTTGTATAATTGAATAATTAAGACATTTACAAAACTTTAAATTTAGGTATGAACAAAAAATGGAAAACTGGTGATTTTGTACAGGATGGCTTCGTTCAATACGTTTTACTTATAACAATAATAATCCACGGTTTATATCGTTAATTTGGGTAGATATTTAATATTTTGTAAGTCTTCAAAAATTATAACCTCAAAACTAAATTATTTACTGTTTGTTTTTACACATTAAATTTGCCTTTTGATAATTAACTGTCTCTATTGCTGGTATGCTGGTCGAAATATTTTTAGAAATCAGCTTGCCATTTGTACATTAATATCGATTTTAAGGTATTTCTCAGGTTCCTGAGCCAATATAACCACGAAATCTCGACAAAATTGTTATAAACTAACAGTAATATTATTTCAAACACAATTTACTAAAGTGTCTTTAATGCAATTTCAAACCTTATTTTTCCTAGACTATATGAGAAAGTAGCGAGCGCGCATGAAGGTTTTCTCGTTTTGTCGCTTCGTCGTGCGTCGTGGCGTGCTAGACCTGCAGAGGCTTACAGAGGTTGATGATGATAATCGTATCCACCGGAAGATTTTTACCGTTCCAAAACTTTTATGGGTGATTCAGACCATCAAACCGAACCACTTTCTCTATGGGACCAACATAGAAATCGCGAAAAAAACATCAGCTGTTCCATACATTTGGCTCGAGTAGGTTTGCAGTTTTGTATGGCACAGCAGATTCTTTTTTTGCGATTTTGATATTGGTGCCATAGAGAAAGTTGTTCAGTTTGACGGTCTGATCATTCCCTTAAAAAGTGTCAGCATATTAAGAAGGACCCTATAGTCGTGAGTATGTGCTATGCTATTAACAAACATAAAGACAGCATTTTTAAACGAAAACATTTAAATAATCCCTAAACAATTAAAAACATAAAGAATGCAGAAACACAAAAATACCCACCTCTCTAAAAATTTAAAAAAACTAATGTCAAATGCTATTTGTCAAAATAGTTTAGCGTGCAGTCAGTCGGCGGAGCGGGCGGCTCCGGTCCAGGAGCGCCGACTATGTCGCGTTCCAATTTCGGAATGGCAATGTTCATTTGCAGACTCGACAGTTATTTGATTTGTCACGTTTTATACCTACACGCAGTGTTGCCAGATCACATTTTTCGAAATCCGTAGATTAAGAGAAGTTTATTCCGAATGCGTAAATGCGCGCTGCGTACAAACGAAGTCTTGTGATATTTTCAATATTAACCAATTAAACTCAATGAAATTTTCAGAAACAATCTAGAAACAAATCTCTATGCTTGTATCTTGTCCGATTTTCGTTAAAATATACAGTATCAATGCTAGGATTAATTTAAGATTTGTATCGAAATCTTTGAGGTACTGTAACTTTAAAACTATACATTTTAACGAAAATCTGACAAGATATAAGCATTACTTTTTAGATTGTTTATGAAAAATGTCACTGACTTTAATTGGTTAGTATTGAAAAATTAACCAAACTTCGTTTGTATGGAGCGCGCCAACAGTAATATACCTTTAAGGTTGAAAAATCTGGAGAAATCCGCAGATGGCCTCTTGAAAAATCCGTAGATCTAGAGAATTTTTTTTAATGCTTTATCTGACTACTTTGAAGTGGACTGACACAAAACATCGATCTAATTTGGCGAAGAAAATGGACTTAGATCATTTTAGGCGATAATAATGCCCAGACAACGTGAAAATCAATCTGTGTCAGTCCTTTTGTCATACATGTTCCATTTAAATATTTCAATTCTGAAAATCTGAATTCATACAAGCATAGAGATTAGTTTTAATTTAAAAATTAAGTGTCTTTAGTTAGTTAGTATTGAAAATATTACCAGACTTCGTTTGTATGGAGCACGCTCCGAATTATATTCCCTTAAAACCGTCAGCATAATAAGAAGATCTGTTGCGATTTCTCTAAAAAACTTTGACTAATTATTATAAGGACTAGCCTTGCGGTAGCATTTCCCCTCTGCCACGGTATAAGCACAATTGATCTTGTGCATTAACATTCAATTTTACACCTTATCACTAAACGAGACAGCCTATAATTGCGAAATAATAACTTCGAACTTAGAACGTTTGGGGTTCACACGAGACTACTTTTCATGATTTTTAATATTCAAAATTAGAATCTAAAGTTACGGGGAATAAAATCCAAAGTTTCGGATTTCATGTTACCTCGCCCCCCGCAAAAAGTGGCAGAAATGTTTGTTAGTTGAATTACACGCGTAACCAGTCCATATATAAATAGTCAAAGCTAAAAAAGGCACCTCTGTAATAAAATAACCCTAACTAATCTATGCCCTTACAAACACACACAAACAAACAATTATCATTTAAGACTGTGTATGTGTGTTAAATCATACAATCTGGCATAATGTCAAACTTGCCTAAATACAACACGAAAATATGTCGACCATCCGAGCGTCCTTTCTTTTAAATTATATTTTTTGCTCTTTGGATTTTTTTAATTGTCCTCCCTGCCTTTAGAGACATTTCGTTGGACGGTATTTAGTATGGTGTAAGTCAAAATTTTTAGTTTTTGAGTTAAATTTAAGTTTTAAACTAAGAACTGAAACTGAGCAAGTTTTACTATGGGAGCAATCCGATCGGAGCAAAAAAAAAACTAAACTCAATGTCTAGTCGACTCAAATGTATGAAACAGCAGATTTTTTGCTTCTATTGGTTTTCTCCCATAGTAAACGTTTTTCAGTTTGATGGGTAGACTCTTAGTTTAAAAGGATGCCACTGTGTAAGGTTCAGCCCATCAAACTGAACAACTTTCACTATGGAGCATCAGGAATCGCAAAAAAAATCTGCCGTTTCATACAAAACTGCTGTACCTACCCGACTCAAATTTATGGTACAGATGATTTTTTTTCGCGTTTCCTGAGGCTCCATAGTGAAAGTTGTTCAGTTTGATGGTCTAAGTTCACCGTTTCCGTTTGCGGAGGGCTGTCATGTGTTCTAATTCTAGATTTAATCATGACTTTAATACCCTGCATACCATTGTAATCCTGAAACTACTTACTTACTTACTAAACTAAATTACTTACATCTTTTCTTACAATAATTGCACCCTTGGTTTTTCTACAAATTTTTGTAAATTAGCCCGCTACATAAAATACTCTCACGCGAATAATGAATTTGAAATCGTTAAAAATTTAAAGAACTCCAACGCCAAAAACAAACATTTAAAAAGTAAAAAATAATTCGGTCACCTATTATTTTTGATATAAGCAAATGTATGTTTTACTTCTTAACTCTCTTTAAGATATTTTAGGTCAATTAATGCGTAGAGGACCGCTATGAAATAACCATTGACTTTTTACAATCACTTGCGGTCCCCGACACATTAATTGACCTGAAATATCTTAAAGAGAGTTAAGAAGCATAACATACATTTGCTTACATCAAAAATAATAGGTGATCTAATTATTTTTTACTTTTGAAATGTTTGTTTTTGGCGTTGGAGTTCTTTAATTTGTAATTTAATGTTATTTCCTAATTTTTAAAGTTACATGAAAACTACTGAACCAATTTTCATCAAACAAAGCTAAGAACACTCTCGCAAATATTAGCTTTCTATTTTAAAAAAACGTTTGGGAGCTACGATGCCACAGACAGACAGACAGACATTAGCGTTAAAAAGTAGAATTTGTACTGAAAAAATAGGTTTTTTGTGTTACACAGCTATTCTACCGGACCTGTGATTTTCCAAATGCCAAATTTTCGTTTGACATTCCATTTTGAACTTTAAACCTTTACATTAAGATCCAAAATTGATTGTGAGAAGAATTCCAAGCCAAGAATGGATACTAAGAAATTTTATTAGTAGGGTCTCTTTCGAGAAGAAAGCGATTTCTTCCAGTTTAAGTGAGTTTTTTTTGGCTAATTGTTAATGATTAATTATTTCTACTAAGTGTTTTCTTGAAACTTTACTGATGTTTTCTTGTTGATTATGCTATAAAGGATTCGCCCGCGTCTTTACTTGCGTACAGTGAGGCAAAAAAAAAAACTTGCCGCACTTCACAAATAATAAAAGTAAAAAAAAAAAATTCCGATACCGACTCACACTTGACCGGTATGGTATACAAGGTGTTACAAAAATACAAATAAACATTTAAGGGGGTGGTTTAGACCATCAAACTGAACAAATTTCACTATTTCAGAAACAATCTAGAAACTAATCTCTATGCTTCTATGAGGTCAGATTTTCGTTAAAATGTATAGTTTTAAAGTTAAAGTGCCGCAATAATTTCCATTTAAATCTTAAATTAATCCTAGCATTAAAACTGTATATTTTAACGAAAATCTGACTTCATACAAGCATAGAGATTAGTTTCTAGATTGTTTCTGAAAAATTACTTTTACTTTAATTGGTTAGTATTGAAAATATCAACAGACTTCGTTTGTATGCAGCGCGCATTTACGCATTCGGAATAAACTTCTCTTAAATGTTCTATACCACCACACAAATAATTTTACAAAAAATATTTTTTTTCCGTGGCCCTTAGCGCGAAATCGACTCAGAGTAACCCTTAGAGCGAGACCGACGAAATGATTTTTTTCTCGCGATTTAGATTTTGGTCCCATAGAGAAAGTTGTTCAGTTTGACGGTCTGATCATCCCCAAAGCATATTAAGGCATAGCATATGCTCACGACTATATTCCCCGAGGTAGTCAGAGATATTCTGAAGCTAGTGGTGTTACAAATCGTACATAAATTCCGATTAATTCATTGGTACGAGTCGGCCTGGACGGGGATCGAACCATCGCCTCCTGCACGACAGGCAAGGTTACTCGCCACTGGACCACCACGGCTTCTTAAGGACACTGTATAAATCAAATTAAGTTTGGTCCAATCCGGCCTCAGTCAAAAGGATATCACGCCATTATTCTAAAGCCTTCAAGGAAATAAAATTATAACAATCTACTTTCAAACGTCACCCACGGGGCCTAGTTAGCTGACGTTTGTATAAGGGCCGCGCATGCGCCCGACGGCTCCCGGTATAGCGTAAGAAATCGTAACAATATCATAATTATAGGAAGACGACGCTGTCCTAAGTAAACATGGCAGGTTGGGTTATGCTATCGAGTTAAACGGACAACTTAACTTTTCAAATCATCATCAGGCTATACAACGTGTTAATAAATAAGCGCAAAACCTCATACACCCCAACAGATTTACAACAAAATATGTAGATTGAAACAATAATTTCATAATTTTGATACTTAAAATTTTAAGTTATTCACATTTTAAGTTTTCGCATTAAAATTATTTGTTATCATTTCAGCAATGAATGAAAGCGCTAGCGTGCTCGTGGATACATTTTAAGAATCTTATTTTGGTAGTAGTAGGGTGAGTGTGCCCGTGCGGTGGGTTGAGGTCGAGATCAGTAAATTTAAAATTTTACAAACAAATTATTTAATATTTTGAAAAAAATTACCTATGTTGAAAACATGATAATTCGATTCTGCTCTCTACTCTAAACAAACTACTTTCTAGATTTGCGTTAATTCATTAACACGTTGTATAGGGTCCAACTTAATATGCTGACACTTTTTAAGGGGATGATCAGACCGCCAAACTGAACAACTTTCTCTATGGGACCAACATCGAAATCGTGAAAAAAAATCAGCTGTCCCATACATTTGGCTCAAGTAGGTTTGCAGTTTTGTATGGAAGAGGTGATTTTTTTTCGTGACTTCGATGTCGGTGCCATAGAGAAAGTTGTTCAGTTTGACGGTCTGATCCTTCCCTTAAAAAAGTGTCAGCATATTAAGAAGGACCCTGTATAGGGTCAGTGGCGTAGCGTAGGTTTCTGCCCCCCAGGGCACATACCGATGTTGCCGCCGCCTTATCTTTATAAGAAGACCTATACAAAAAATAACGGAGCGAGCGAAGCGTGGTCGAAATATTTTCGGGAGTGTTCAGACATCTTTTGGTTTATCCATGCAAAAACTGAAACTTAGAGCGAGTGAAGCGAGCTTGACTTTCCACCGAATCTGTTAGAGCTAGATCTTTTTACGTACAAAACATGTCCAAATACTCATTCCAATTCAAAATAGCAACGAAATTTTAAGGCTATTTTGCATTACTTATTCTTAGAATAGCCTTAGTAACGTTCAAGATTTCATTCATTTCATGATTCATTTTAATGTAATATAATTGTTATTCTATTCTATTCTATTGCAAAATATTTTAGCACGCTGATCTTATTATTCAATCCGATTGTTAGACTATTTAGGTACTTAATTAGTAATAATTATCATGTAAGTTGTGGTTGCCCATAAAAGGGTTATCACCGTGCATGTTAATGATTAAGATACTTGTTAATGAATTGTGTATAACCTGTTGGTAATCCTAATAAACAAATTGAAATTGAAATTGAAGATATGTTAAATAGTATATTTGTATCCAATAAATTAATTGCTTTTGGTAATCAGAATTGGCCAGAAAGCTAAATAGGAATCGGAAAATCTCGTCGTCCTTATTTGGAATGAAGTATAAGTAAAAGCTATAGATCGAGTGAAACAAGCTCGAAATTTTTAGCACCACTTAGCAGCTGTGGTCAGACCTCTTTAAGATTATATGTAGACACAGTAATTAAAACAGAAAGTTAGAGCGAGCGAAGCGAGCTTGACTTTTCTCTGTTCTACGAAGTAATTATAGACAGAGCTCATCAATCTTATATTTTTCCCGAATTTGCCACCTCTAGAAAAGAAAATGGAAATCTTCGAGGCACTGTAACTTTAAAACTATACGTATTAACGAAAATCTGACTCATATATGCATAGAGATTTGTTTCTAGATTATTTCTGCAAAATTTCATTAAGTTTAATTGATTAGTATTGAAAATATCACCAGACTTTGTATGTATGGAGCACGCTCCGAATTATATTCCCTTAAGATGTCCACACACCAGCAGTGTCAGCGGCCCAACGCGTATGTTCCCGCGTAACAATACAACGCAAACGAGCCGGCCATGTTGAAAAATAAATATTTTTTTTTAAATATAAAACCAGGCAAAGGGCGTCAGTTGTTCAACCTCCCGCATTCCTTCCTGTGTCAGGAAATTATTAAAAAATAAATATTTATACTTACGATTTCAAAATAGTATAACGTAGTAAGTAGTACGCACATAAAATTATAAGAGGGGTTAGAAGTGCAAAGTAGGCGTGGAACGTGTCGCCACAGGTTATGCAATGATTTGCATAACACCATAAGGCGCGCGGCGTGGTGCGAGCGAAAGGGCATGAGTAATTGTAGCAGCGCGAGCGGGAAGACAAGTGGCGACAGCCGTCTCCGAAGCAAAAGCGCTACTTTGCATTTCTAACCCCTATTATAATGTACGTGTGTTCTCGTCCCAAATCTAAGAGGAAGGATCTCCATAGAGTCCGCATAAATTTACGATTGTAGTTGGTCTCTTTTGTCTTATGACGTACCTTTAATAGTAGAAGGAGATGGAACTATAGATATTTGTTTATGCGGCTGTCCACTTTTTTTTGAGCTAGTGTGTGTGAAAAGTGACCGTAAACATAAGGCCATATGTCACTTGGTGCCTTTTGTCCATACTAACTGACACCACACACTCAAACCTAAACGTCAAAAAAAGTGGACACTTTACAATTGGTATGGCTCACTCTAGTCTTAAAGAGAGATCCTTCCTCTTAGTCCCAAATACTGCAGTGTCTCGATACCACAGGTCCGACACTCTATAGAGCGTTTTTGAATTTCGAAATGGCGTCTGCACATGCGCACTTTGTGCAAACTGTCCATGACATTGCGTGTAAGGTTGAAAGCCACGCTTTGCATTTAAATTCATCGACATTTCGATACTTTCTTGATGGTATCTGAAGTCGAGGTGAGCGTTGTATGTAGAACTAATATACTATTACCTATTCTGTGCCAACAGTGTCGTAGAATAGGTAATATAGTTCTACATACAGAACGGCCACTCCCCGCCCCTCTCTGACTTCAGATACCCCACCTCACCTCACACTTTCTGGGGACACTTTAGGAGAGCCGAGCAAGGGAATGCAATCAGGCGCGCGCACCCGTTGGATTTAGCATAAGCATATGCTGACGACTATATTCCCCGAGGGGGTACTCAGTGATATTCTGAAACCACAGAACATCCACGTTTCACTAGTACCGAAACTCTGTCCAGTGTGACGAGGAGTGAGCCCGTCACCACTTATAATGGACAGTGGGTACAATACATGCCTCGAAATTGAAGCACGCAGGTTTCCTCACGATGTTTTCCTTCAAAGAAAAGCCAGTGGTGTTACAAATCGTACATACATTCCGAAAAACTCATTGGTACTAGTCGGCCTGGACGGGGATCGAACCATCGCCTCCTGCACGGCAGGCAAGGTTACTCGCCACTGGACCACCACGGCTATTAGCCCGTACGCCCGGCCCGTTGGATTTGACTACATAAATTGTCTTTTCAGTGCATAAAAAACGTTGAAAAATAAAGCTAAATTCACAATCTTCATAACAATCTTAATAACTGAACGAAGAATAAAAAGTATCGAAATGCAGATCACTTTAAATGCAAAGCGTGGCTTTTAACCCTTGACTAATTACTATAAGGACTAGCCTTGCGGTAGCATTTCCCCTCTGCCACGGTATAAGCACAATTGATCTTGTGCATTTACATTCAATTTTACACCTTATCACTAAACGAGACAGCCTATAATTGCGAAATAATAACTTCGAACTTAGAACGCGTTTGGGGTTCACACGAGACTACTTTTCATGATTTTTAACATTGAAAATTAGAATCTAAAGTTATGGGGAATAAAATCCAAACTTGCGGATTTCATGTTACCTCGCCCCCGGCAAAAAGTGGCAGAAATGTTTGTTAGTAGAATTACACGCGTAACCAGTCCACATATAAATAGTCAAAGCTTTTAACCCTACACGCAATGTTATGGACAGTGCGCATGTGCCGACCCCATTTCGAAATTGAAAAACGTTCTATAGAGTGCCGGACAATTGCCAGTGTGTACTGCTAGTGATGAAACAGAGACGGAACAGAGACGTGGTCGTTCACTCAAGGCCTCAAAAGATTGAAAGTTACCCAAACGGCAATGGACCCTCTCCATTGCCGTTTGGGCAGTGGAGAGGGTCCATTGCCTATGCTCGGAGTTTTCCTGCCAGATCGAATCAGAAATGAAGATATCCGCAGAAGAACCAGAGTAGCCGACATAGCCAAAAGATGGTGCCATGTTCACCAGACATCGTTTGTATGGAGCGCGCTCCGAGTAATATTCCCTTAACTATTTTTTTAAATATTCAATGTATGTATGTATATGCTCACGACTATATTCAGAGATGTTCTGAAACCTCAGAATATCCACGTTTCACCAGTAGTATCGAAACTCTGTCCAGTGTGACGGTGGGGTGAGCCCGTCGCCACTTATAATGGACAGTGGGTACAATACATGCCTCGAAATTGAAGCATGCAGGTTTCCTCACGATGTTTTAATTCAAAGAAAAGCCAGTGGTGTTACAAATCGTACATAAATTCCGAAAAACCCATTGGTACGAGTCGGCCTGGATGGTAATCGAACCATCGCTTCGGCTTGCACGGCAGGCAAGGTTACTCGCCACTGGACCACCACGACTAAAATGTTCAATGTACAATTCTAAAATACAGTTTTATAATAGTGTAGGTAACTTGCAACACTAAATGTTTTTCAATCAATTATCGGTAATCACCGATTGCTGGAATGGCCTGAACTTTAAAAAGCGTAACTACTATGATACAGAATACCAATAAATCACTTCCAATTCACAAAAACATCGAGTCACAAAATTACAAAGACATTTTTTTGACAAAACTATGCCAACGTGTGCATTTAAAAGGCAGCCGCATCCGTGTCGACAAGCATAGTTATAAATCTTATTAGTCACAGGATTTTGTAAGGATTGTTCTATAGAGAGAGCTAAGCTACTCGTAAGCTA
The DNA here is from genome assembly GCA_963924505.1 of Agonopterix alstromeriana. Classification (NCBI taxonomy): domain Eukaryota; kingdom Metazoa; phylum Arthropoda; class Insecta; order Lepidoptera; family Depressariidae; genus Agonopterix; species Agonopterix alstromeriana. The sequence goes on along the minus strand of OZ004690.1, from coordinate 7,323,049 downwards.
TACTTTGCTGTAGCATTACACCCAGGTAGTACGACCAGGGGATTTTGGTGACTATTATCTAAAATGAATAATGACAAGGTATAAAAAGGGCCCCATTTAAACATGACAATTGTAATTTACAATGATATTCATGGTAAATTACAACTGTCACTTTATTAAGAGAAGTTTATTCCGAATGCATAAATGCACGCTGTATACAAACGAAGTCTGGTGATATTTTCAATACTAACCAATTAAACTCCATGAAATTTTGCAGAAATAATCTAGGAACAAATCTCTATGCTTGTATCGTGTCCGATTTTCGTTAAAATATACAGTTTCAATGCTAGGATTAATTTAAGATTTGTATGGAAATCTTTAAGGCACTGTTACTTTAAAACTGTAAATTTTAAGGAAAATCTGACACGATGCAAGCATAGACATTTGTTTTTAGATTTTTTATGCAAAATTTTATTGAGTTTAATAGGTTAGTATTGAAAATATCACCAGTCTTCGTTTGTATGGAGCGCGCCAACAATAATATACCCTTAAGGAAACCATCAATTTCAAAAAGGGTCCAGGAAAACTAGTGTCAATCTTAGTTTGCGCAGACCAGAGAGTCACCGTCGAAACCCGAAATCATTTAGTAACTAAAGGGTGCAAAATCTGATGCTACTAAGTAAATCTTTCTCTATCTTGATCTAAGTCGAGTAGCAGATTGACCGAGACACTTCGCCGTTGACAAAGGTGTGAAAATGATTATTATACGTTATATTTAAAAAAAAAAACACTAGGTAAGTAAATAAAAATCCACTTTTGAAATGTTAAAACAGGTGGGTTGACAATCTGATTTGTGGTAGTAACTATAGTACTCTGTGGGAGTTTTTGGCGGGAATTTGTCAGATACGTTTGGAGTCCTCATATTTCATCGAATTTTCATTGTTTATAGTGAGTTTTGGTTCGTAAAATTGGTGTTGTTTTGCGTAACAAAGTGTCGTGCAAGTGAACAATTTACAGTTCTGTGAAATATGATGGTGTATGGGTCGTAAACAGGAAAAGTGTTCCGTCATTTGTAGCGCGGCAAAGCGGTCGGTTCACCTCTTTCCTGTGGACTTCTCTGCGTTTCCTTCGTCTTCCGGTTGTCTCCAAAAACTCCAAAGAAGCGTCAAAACATCGAACACCAACGTTTTAATTGCTATAAATAAGAGAATTTTATTAAAGAAATCGGCTGTATGGGATTTATAACACTTTGCCTTGAATTGAACAAAAAAAAAAAATAGTACTCTGTGGTATATGCGACTTAGAGAATACCTAAAGCTAATAGCTTTTAGTGGAACATAAGCTTTATAGAGATGCCGAATATGTCGATAGAAAAGGAAACCTTGTCATTGTGCACGCGGGCGCAGGAAATGGCGAAATATTTTGTCGCTTCTAGTATTGTAACGTCTGTTAGGGTTCCGCAGCGAAATGTGGAACCTTTACCGATTTCGATGAATATTTTTGTGTTTTAAAGTTTAATTTGACTTTATAACCTGCTATTATAATTATAATATGCTGTAATTGGTGATTTTTTAAACACTTTCCAAGTTTTCAGGGGTGGTCCAGACCACCAAGATGAACAACTTTTACGATGAAAGCAAAGCTGAAATCGCAAAAAAATCTACTTTTCCATACATTTGAGTCGACTACACATTGCAATTTGTGTGTATGGAAAAACACTTTTTTTGCTGTTTCAGACTTACTCCTATAGTAATAGTTGTTCAGTGTGATGGTCAGTACCACCCCTGAAAGTTTTGAAAGTATTTACAAAATCACAAATGAAAAAGCCGTGGTGGTCCAGTGACGAGTAACCTTGCGTGCCGTGCAGGAGGCGATGGTTCGATCCCCGTCCGGGCCGACTCGTACCAATGAGTTTTTCGAAATTTATGTACGATTTGTAACACCACTGGCTTTTCGGTGAAGGAAAATATCGTGAGGAAACTTGCATACTTCAATTTCGAGGCATGTATTGTACCCACTGTCCATTATAAGTGGCGACGGGCTCACCCCCCGTCACACTGGACAGAGCTTCGGTACTACTGGTGAAACGTGGATGCTCTGAGGTTTCAGAACATCTCTGACTACCCCCTCGGGGAATATAGTCGTGGCCATATACATACATACATACAAAATCACCCAGTATCCGGTAGGTTATTCTGTGCCAGTTTATACAAGGTGTAACAAAACACCTTAGTATTGTTTAGATTAGACCATCAGACTGAAAAACGTTCACTACGGGGACAAAACGTCTAATAAAATTAAAAAAAACTGGAGCCCGATTGCGCTAAGTTCAAATATCGAAGTTCTATTCTTATCCAATTTCAGTTCTAACCACATTGCAGTCCAATTACTATTCAACTGTGCTGAATTCCGCGTCGCGCTAAACTCTATGTAACTGACAGCCTTTAACGTCTGAGCGATCTGTCAAAACGGCTCTAACGGCTGTCAAGAGCAGTACCGCGATTAGCGCAATACCAAATGTGTCAAAAGTTATGGTTCGTACGTATTCAAATAACGGTTTAATCACCGAATATTTACCGCGATTGCAGCCCTGCTGTCCCAAACGTTTTGAGCCAAGTATTACTGCATCGTTTTCATTTGACTTTTATCTTTAACCAGCGTCTTGGGAGCACTTGCGCTCGTGGCTATAGCTTTGTATGAAACAGCAGATTTCTTATTTTTATTGGCTACATAGTAAAAGTTGTTCAGTTTGATGGTATAAACAACCCCATTAAATATTACTAGGGTATTTTCTTACACCCTGTATAACATTTTGTATCTTGCTACGATCGATGACGGAATAAAAAGTAGTTTTAATTATTCTCTTTAAGGGTAATAATTACTGTTGATGCGCTCCATACAAACGAAGTCTGGTGATATGTTCAATACTTACCGATTAAACTTAATGAATTTTTTTAGAAACAATCTAGAAACAAATCTCTATGCTTGTATCGTGTCAGATTTTCCTTAAAATGTACAGTTTTAAAGTTACAGTGCCTCAAGTATTCCATACAAATCTTAAATAAATCCTAGCATTGAAACTGCATATTTTAACGAAAATCTGACAAGATACAAGCATAGAAATTTGTTCCTAGATTGTTTCTGCAAAATGTCATTGAGTTTAATTGGTTAGTATTGAAAATATCACCAGACTTCGTTTGTATGCAGCGCGCATTTACGCATCCGGAATAAACTTCTCTTAACAATCTTGTTCTAAAATTAACAAAAATTGCATCGTAAAGAGTCTGGACGGGCTTATGGTTGTGATTTCTTCCAGTAAACCTTTTATTTTTGCCACAATGGGTGTAGGATTGTAACCTTTGCATGGTATTTAGTCATGGAATAGGGTTGCGAAGATTTGTTTGGATAATTAATCGATATCGATGTTTCTTAGCCTATAACCAAGATGTTGTTTGTTATGTAATGTAGGTATTACAATGTTGTATGTATGTATGTATTATTATTCTCACGGCTATATTCCCCGAGGGGGTAGTCAGAGATGTTCTGAAATCTCGGAGTATCCACGTTATTGCAATGTTATATTATATTATTAAATTTGATGTTTAATGTAATGTGTTGTAAATGGAATGGAATGGAATGGAATGGAATGGAATGGAATGGAATGGAATGGAATGGAATGGAATGGAATGGAATGGAATGGAATGGAATGGAATGGAATGGAATGGAATGGAATGGAATGGAATGGAATGGAATGGAATGAAATGAAATGAAATGGAATGGAATGGAATGGAATGGAATGGAATGGAATATAATGTAATTTAATGAAATGTAATTAACATAATTTATATTACGGTGCCCTTACAGGGTATCATATTATGAGTGCATGTTTTGTATTTACCATTGTATGTACACATGGTGACACATCAAGCTATACAAAACCAAAAAAAGCTGGCCGCTCGTAGGTCGAGTAACGTATAACGACGCGCGGCCAGCTTATATTGGTTTGGTATAGCTTGATGTGTCGCCGTGTGTACTTGTGTGATGGCAATAAATAAAATATGAAATATCGTTATAATTATGATAATGAGGGTCGGTTTCACCACTTCTGAGTAAGTTCTTGTTAGCTTATCCGACAGATATTTTGACATATTTTGGCCTGGCCCTGAATTTTGCTCATTTCTTTAAGGTTTTACTTTATTTTTAGCAAATCTTGTTGTTTCCCGCGACTTCGTATGCGTGAAATGTTTTTGCCTATTCAGGGTACAAGCTCTGTACCATGTTTCTTCAAAATCGATTCAGCGGTAAACCGCTTGATGAAATTTTGATCGTTATTGGTGGTAAAAACGTAACAGACTAACAGAGATTTTCGCATTTTTAATTATTCAGTATTTATAACGAACGAATACAATATACAACGTGTTAATGAATAAGCGCTAAACCTCATACACCACAACTGATTTAAAACAAAATAATTAGATTGAAACAAAAATTTCATTATTTTGATAGTAAAAATTTTAAGTTATACGCATTTTAAGTTTTCAGGCAAAAATGATTTGTTATCATTTCAGCAATGAATGAAAGCGCTAACGTGCTCATGGATACATTTTAAGAATCTTGTTTTGGTAGTAAGTACAAATATTCATATTCAGCATACAAATATTTGTCCCTTACGGGATTCGAACCCGCGACCCTCGGCACAGCAGGCAGGTTCACTACAGACTGTGCTATCGGGTTGACAAAACAATATTATTGCCTTGTTTCTGTGAGTGTATGTGTGTGTACCTTTATACTTATAATGTAGGTGAGTTTTTAACACGTAATGTGTGAATTAGTTCTTTTAGCATACATAATAAGACAGTGCATCTGTTTGAACTTCATATGAAAACCTATGACAAGTTTTTACACAGAAACCATTGATCTTATACAACGTGTTAATGAATAAGCGCAAAACCACATACACCCCAACTGATTTATAACACAATAATTTTATTGAAACAATAATTTCATTATTTTGATAGTTAAAATTTAAAGTTATTCACATTTTAAGTTTTGAGGCAAAAATGATTTGTTATCATTTCAGTAATTAATGAAAGCACTAACGTACTCATGAACACATTTTAGGAATCTTGTTTTGGTAGTAAGTAGGGTGAGTGTGCCTATGTGGTGGGTTGAGATCGAGTTCAGTATATTTTAAAAACAAATTATTAATAAATTATTAAGTAAACAAATTATTTAATATTTTGAAAAAAATTACCGATATTGAAAACATGATAATTCAATTCTGCTCTCGATTCTTAACTACTTTCTAGTTTTACGTTAATTCATTAACACGTTGTATAAGGTCTAAAAAAATTAGCTGAAACTATTTTTAGGGGATGATTAGACCATCAAACTGAACAACTTTCTGTATGGAACCAATATCGAATTCGCGAAAAATAAATCAGCTGTTCCATACAAACCTGCTCGACCTAAATATATGGGACCACAGATTTTTTTTCGCGATTTCGTTATTGGTCCCATAGGGAAAGTTGTTCAGTGTGATGGTCTGATCGTCATCTTAAAATAGTTTCACCTAATTTAGTTAGGACTTATAAAGGTGGTTGTGAGGCACCTCTAGTCCCATTTTAATGTCCCTCATTTAATGTGTTTTACTTAACTCGTCTTGTGACGAACTGTTTCGACGAAAATCGCAACCATTTGTTCTCAAAAAGCTGTACCCATTTCTTTATTTATTGCTCTTGAAATTAGAGTATATTTGACTTTTTTAAAGTGTTTTCATTTTATTCAAAGTCAAAGTCAAAGTCAATATAATTTATTCAATATAGGAGCTTGCAGCACACTTATCAAACGTCAAATCTTTTTTAAAGCTACCACCGCGTCGGAACGTGTTGTCGCTGTAGAGAAGATGCGGCCAGAAACTCTACAACATAACACGACTTAATAACTATTACAATATAAATTCTTAAGCTAAAGTTATGTATACAATAAAACATAGTCTATTTAATAAAATAATGATACTATACAGTAAAGTAAATAAACTATAAGCTAGTGACCTCAGACCCAAGCATTTTGATCATTTAAATAATCATCCAGTTTATAATATGCTTTTTTACATTCACATGATGATATTCTTATACAGGGTGTTAAGGTAGACAGTTACTTTAAGAGAAGTTAATTCAGAATGCGTAAATGCGCGCTGCATACAAACGAAGTCTGGTGATATTATCAATACTAACCGATTAAATTCATTGAAATTTTGCAGAAACAATCTAGAAACCAATATCTATGCTTGTATCGTGTCCGATTTTCGTTAAAATATACAGTTTCAATGCTAGGATTAATTTAAGATTTGTATGGAAATCTTTGAGGCACTATAACTTTAAAACTGTAAATTTTAAGGAAAATCTGACACGATACAAACATAGAGATTTGTTTCTAGATTGTTTCTGCAAAATTCCATTGAATTTAATTAGTTAGTATTGAAAATATCACCAGACTTCGTTTGTATGGAGCGCGCCAACAGTAATATACCCTTAAGAGAAGTTTATTCCGAATGCGTAAATGCGATGTATACAAACGAAGTCTGGTGTTATTTTCTATACTAACCAATTAAAGTAAATGAAATTTTTCAGAAACAATCGAATCTCTGTTTGTATGAAGTCAGATTTTTGTTAAATATAAGTTTCCGCAACGCTCCCGTTTGGTTTAAGAATCATTGTCTATGGTTTTAGCATCATCGTCAGCTTCTATTCGGTCTTTGTAACTATTCATTAAGAGAAGTTTATTCCGAAAGCGTAAATTTGCGGTGCATACAAACGAAATCTCGTGATATTTTCAATCCTAACCAATTAAAGTCAATTATACAAATACAACAAATACAAATACAAATTATTTATTTTCTCACCACAAACACAAGATTAATAAAAACAAATTACAAATATTAGATTAAGTACAAGAGTTTGTGGGTGGAGACTGGTGCTTGGTAAGTATGTGTACTTGCACTTGTATTATAGTTTTCAGAAGCAATCTAGAATCTAATCTCTATGTTTGTATGGAGTCCGATTTTCGTTAAAATATACAGTGTCAATGCTAGGATTAATTTATGGTTTGTATGGAAATCTTTGAGGCACTGTAACATTTTAACGAAAAACTGAATTTATACATACATAGAGATTAGTTTCTAGGCTGTTCGATATTGGCTCCATAGTGAAAGTTGTTCAGATTTATGGTTCCGTAAGTACTTATGTGGAACCCCCTTTAGGTGTTTTAAAGTAGTAACATCGGGTGGTAGAGCCTTAAAAAACGATTGAATAAATAAACTTTGACTATTTATATATGGACTGGTTACGCGTGTAATTCTACTAACAAACATTTCTGCCACTTTTTGCGGGGAGCGAGGTAACATGAAATCAGCATCTTTGGATTTTATTCCCCATAATTTTAGATTCTAATTTTGAATGTTAAAAATCATGAAAAGTAGTCTCGTGTGAACCCCAAACGTTCTAAGTTCGAAGTTATTGTTTCGCAATTATAGGCTGTCTCGTTTAGTGATAAGGTGTAAAATTGAATGTAAATGCACAAAATCAATTGTGCTTATACCGTGGCAGAGGGGAAATGCTACCGCAAAGCTAGTCCTTATAATAATTAGTCAAAGTAAATAAACAACTTTATTATAATTATAATAAAACTGTAATAAAAACAATATTAAATACTACAAGCTAAGTTAATGACAAACTTAACTATTTTAATCTATTAGAGACGACTTGGGAACTGACTGAAACAACCCCTTCTTGGCCATCTCATCTGCCCAGTCTTCAAATTCTGCTTTTCTGGAAGAAGATAGAAAAGAAAAAGATAAATAAGAAAGATAGTCAAAGTCAAAGTCAAAGTCAATATAATTTATTCAATATAGGAGCTTACAGCACACTTATCAAACGTCAAATCTTTTTTAAAGCTACTACCGCGTCGGAACGTGTTGTCGCTGTAGAGAAGATGCGGCCAGAAACTCTACAACATAACACTACTTAATAACTATTACAATATAAATTCTTAAGCTAAAGTTATGTATACAATAATACATAGTCTATTTAATAAAGATATTAGGGCGTACCATAAAAAAATCTGCTGTTCCACACAAAAGTGAAAACCTACCCAGCCAAATGTATGGGACAGCTGATTTTTCTTCGCAATTTCGATGTTGGTCCCACGGAGAAAGCTGTTCAGTTTGATGGTCTGATCATCCTCTTTAAAAACTGTCAGAATATTAAGTTGGACCCTGTATAAGTAGTCATCATCATCATCATCATAATCATCTCAGCCGATGGACGTCCACTGCTGGACATAGGCCTCCCCCAAGGATCGCCACAGCGACCGGTCCTGCGCTGTCCTCATCCAAAGGGTTCCCGTCGCCTCCACTAGGTCGTTGGTCCACCTTGTGGGGAGGCCTACCCACGCTGCGCTTTCCGGTACGCGGTCGCCACTCGAGAACTTTTCGGCCCCATCGGCCATCGGTTCTGCGAGCAATGTGCCCGCCCATTGCTACTTTAGTTCAGCAATTCTTACTAAAATAAGTAGTACTTACTCATAAAAATCCTTGTACTTGGCCATTCGTGGTCTTCCGACTAAGAAATAGTAGGTCGATCCAGCTAAAGCGGACAAAGCGAGAGCTTGGAACAGTATGCTCCTCGTTTGCGCCCAGTGCAGACCCTTTAGGACAGGTTTGGGACGGCATGGAGGCGGCGGTGACGGGGGTGTGCATATCTGTGGGCACGGGGTCGGGGGAGGGGGAGTACACGGCGGACAAGGGGGCCCGCAACTCATGGTCCTGCAAATTGTTCATAACAGTCAAGTACCCCTGAAGCAACCACGCTAAACAGTGCCTGTAATTAATGGACCCCTAAAGCAACGATGCAGAACAGTCAGTGCCTCTAAATACCATACCCCTAAGGCACCCGCACTGGACAGTCATAGCTTCTAATTAACGGACCCCTAAGGCACTAGACAGTCCGTGCCTCCCAAAGTGGATAGAGTGAGAGCTTGGAACAATATGCTCTTTGTCTGTGCCCAGTGAGGACGCTTCACGACAGGTTTGGGACGGCATGGAGGCGGTGGCAACGGGAGTATGCATATCTGTGGGCGCGAGGTGGGGGAGGGAGATGGTCCTGCAAATTTTTCATAACAGTCAATTAACCCTAAGGTAACCACTAAGTGCCTCTAAATAACGGACCCCTAGACACCCCCACTGGACAGTCACTGCCTCTAATTAACGGACCCCTGAGGCAACCACACAGAACAGGCAGTGTTATTAATGGATCCCTAAATAAAATGCGAACCAACGAACGCAACCACACTAAACTGACAGTGTCCCTTAGGTATTAACGGACCTTCAGGCACTAATACTGGCCAGTCCTCTTAATATTAACGGACCCCTGAGGCACCCACGCTGGAAAGTCACTGCCTCTAATCAACGGACCCCTAAAGCAACCACACAGAACAATCAGTGCTCGTTATTAATGAACCTCTAAATTAAATGCAACCAACCAAGGCAACCACACTAAACTGTCAGTGTCCCTTAAGTACTAATGGACCTTCAGGCACCTACACTGGACAATCAGTGCCTATAATTAACGGACCCCTAACCAAGGCAACCATAATAAACTCAGTACCTCTCAATAACGGACCCCTCACTAATGCAATTTCATAACCAAACTCAGGACATTCAGCGCTTTTTACACAAGCGATGTTTGAGCTTAAACTTTAGTTTTTGGCCTTAGGTAAGTACCAATCGTGCATTTTGTACGGCAAACCGCCGATCACCGTCGATCAATGTGGTGTAAACCTTAACTGTAGTAGAAAATAATGAGAATTCAACTATAACAGGTGTAAGGAAAAGTATAATTAACTTTTAAACCACATACTCTACCCATCAAACTGAACAACTTTTACTATGTTAGCAAACCTGTCAGAATTAAAAACATCAGTTGTCCCATACTGCAATACCTACTCGATTCAAACGTATGGGACAGCTGATATTTTTTTTGTTCTGACAAGTTTGCTCCTATAGTAAAAGTTGTTCAGTTTGATGGGTAGAGTATGTGGTTTAAAGGTTAATTATACTTTTCCTTACACCGGTATACTTACTTCAGCTTAAATTACTTCCGGTGGGAATCTGCACTGAATTTATTAAATTCTCTAGTTTTATAATTATACCTTTGAAAATAGGCTCATTTGTCTGACTTCTGTCACTTTATTTGAAAACAGAATATTGCTTTGAAGTGAGGTTCCAACACAATGTTGATGTTTATGGAAAAGGAGTTTTTGGCGGGCATTTGTCAGCTACGTTTGGAGTCCTCATATTTCATCGAATTTTTATTGTTTATAGTGAGTTTTGGTTCGTAAAATTCATGTTGTTTTGCGTAACAAAGTGTCGTGCAAGTGAACAATATACAGTTCTGTGAAATATGATGGTGTATGGGTCGTAAACAGGAAAAGTGTTCCGTCATTTGTAGCGCGGCAAAGCGATCGGTTCACCTCTTTCCTGTGGACTTCTCTGCGTTTCCTTCGTCTTCCGGTTGTCTCCAAAAACTCCAAAGAAGCGTCAAAACATCGAAAACCAACGTTTTAATTGCTATAAATAAGAGAATTTTATTAAAGAAATCGGCTATATGGGATTTATAACCCTTTGCCTTGAATTGAACAAAAAAAAAAGTTTATGGAAAATAAAAAATAAAAACATTATCTGAGGGGTATAGACAATACCTTTCCCAGCTTCCTGATCTGAAGTCAGCACAGGAATCTTAAAAACTGGTCAAGTGCAAGTCGAGCTACTCGCACACCGAGTCCAGGGGTCCGTACCTAACCAACACACAACAAATTAACTTATAAAAAGTTTTTGTTTTCCGGGACCTTTAGCAAGGTTTTTACTATTTGTTGTTATTCTGTAGAGTTTGCCCCTCAGAGGAAGGATCTCCATAGAGTCCGCATAAATTTACGATTGTAGTTAGTCTCTTTTGTCTAATGACGTACCTTTAATAGTAGAAGGAGATGGAACTATAGATATTTGTTTATGCGGCTGTCCACTTTTTTTTTGAGCTAGTGTGTGTGAAAAGTGACCGTAATCATAAGGCCATATGTCACTTGGTGCCTTTTGTCCATACTACTTGACACCACACACTCAAACCTAAATGTCAAAAAAAGTGGACACTTCACAATTGGTATGGCTCACTCTATTAGGTATAATCTCTTTGTTTTGCTCTATAATCACACCAAAGACGCTTGTATGTATTACCGTTTTTACGATAGAGCGAGAAGTAAAAACTAGTTTCTTGTATGAGGACCCCCCTTAAATTTAAACTTTTTGACATTTTTATTCTATGACAATTTCAACTGTCTAGCTATTACGGTTCAAAAGTTACAGCCCTAAATAGGTAGGACGGACGGACAACGTAAGCTTAGTAATAGGGTCCCGTTTTCACCCTTTGGGTACGGAACCCTAAAAAGGTATTGTGCAATACCCTTTATTCCAACTTCCTGGTATTTTAGGTTACCAACAAACATGGTGTCCGGTGGCAGAATTAGAATTTCAAATTTAAGAGAAGTTTATTCCGAATGCGTAAATGCGCGCTGCATACAAACGCAGTCTGGTGATATTTTCAATACTAACCAATTAAACTCAATGAAATTTTGCAGAAACAATCTAGGAATAAATTTGTACTCGTAACATTTAAACGAAAATCTGACTCTATACAAGCATAGAAATTTGTTTTTAGATTGATTCTGAAACATTTCATTGAGTTTAATCGGTTAGTATTAAAAATATCACCCGACTTGGTTTGTATGGAGCGCGCCAACAGTAATATACCCTTAACTAATTCTCATTCCTTGCCCATCCAACTTTACAATCAAACATGACATATTTGTTAAAAAACGTCAAATGGCAAATCTGTTCGCGACGGGGCGCGGATGCACTCGTCCATTATTCCTTCCTACCTACTTTTTCTGACAATTTATCAAATTTATACTAAAGGGTAGACCTTGAACTGTCAAAGTGGTTTAGTAACAACATTTTGGCTTGATCGTACGCTGCACAAATTGGCTGGACAAAAACTGTTGCGGAGAATCGGAGTACATAATAATTAGTCGAAATTTTTGGTTGGCTGTCGGGTGGAGCGGACATTTCAGTTTTGGTAGCAGGTTTGTAACTTTGACTAATTATTATAAGGACTAGCCTTGCGGTACTATTTCCCCTCTGCCACGGTATAAGCACAATTGATCTTGTGCATTTACATTCAATTTTACACCTTATCACTAAACGAGACAGCCTATAATTGCGAAATAATAACTTCGAACTTAGATCGTTTTGGGTTTCACACGAGACTACTTTTCATGATTTTTAGCATAAGCATATGCTCACGACTATATTCCCCGAGGGGGTAGTCAGAGATATTCTGAAGCTTCAGAACATCCACGTTTCACCAGTAGTACCGAAACTCTGTCCAGTGTCCCGTCACCACTTATAATGGACAGTGGGTACAATACATGCCTCGAAATTGAAGCATGCAGGTTTCCTCACGATGTTTTCCTTCACCGAAAAGCCAGTGGTGTTACAAATCGTACATAAATTCCGAAAAACTCATTGGTACGAGTCGGCGTGGACGGGGATCGAACCATCGCCTCCTGCACGGCAGGCAAGGTTGCTCGCCACTGGACCACCACGGCTTTTTTCATGATTTTTAACATTCAAAATTAGAATCTAAAGTTATGGGGAATAAAATCCAAAGTTGCGGATTTCATGTTACCTCGCCCCCCGCAAAAAGTGGCAGAAATGTTTGTTAGTAGAATTACACGCTTAACCAGTCCACATATAAATAGTCAAAGGTTTGTAATGAAATTGTCGGAGCATTACGACTACAGGGCCCCTAGACAAAGCATCTTTCGATTAGCGTTAACGACAGTCGAAAACATAAAAATATATGGACTTGACGTATGGTGACGAAAGCAAACGTCAAAATGTTTCGATCGCTAATGTCAAATCCATACATTCTATAATTTCTACTAGCGTCTACGCCAATAGAAATGTTACTTTGTCTATACGCCTAGGGCTGCAATCGCGGTAAATATTCGGTGATTGAACTGTGATTGGCCTACGTACACGAACCATAACTTTTGACACATTTGGTATTGCGCTAATCGCGGTACTGCTCTTGACAGCCGTTAGAGCCGTTTTGACAGATCGCTCAGAGGTTAAGGGCTGTCAGTTACATAGAGTATAGCGCGGTGCGGAATTCAGCACAGTTGAATAGTAATTGGATTGCAATGTGATTAGAACTGAAATTGGATAAGAATAGAACGTCGATGTTTTAACTTAGCGCAATTGGGAGGCAGGGTACAACAAAACACCTTCAGAACATCAAACTGAACAACATTCACTATGGAGCTAACTTCGAAAACGCGAAAAAAAAAACAGCTGTTTCATCGGTACATTGCAGTACCTACCGACTCGACCTTTGATTATTTATATGTGGACTGGTTGCGCGTGTAATTCTACTAACAAACATTTCTGCCACTTTTTGCGGGGGGCGAGGTAACATGAAATCCGCAACTTTGGATTTTATTCCCCATAACTTTAGATTCTAATTTTGAATGTTAAAAATCATGAAAAGTAGTCTCGTGTGAACCCCAAACGTTCTAAGTTCTAAGTTATTATTTCACAATTATAGGCTGTCTCGTTTAGTGATAAGGTGTAAAATTGAATGTAAATGCACAAGATCAATTGTGCTTATACCGTGGCAGAGGGGAAATGCTACCGCAAGGCTAGTCCTTATAATAATTAGTCAAAGGACTCGACTCAAACGTTTGATTGTCGGCACTTCCTAAGAAGTGTAGGTGCGTCTCCAAAAATCAAAACCCAAAGCTTTTATGTCGTATTTTTGTCAGTTTGACATAATGGTAAAAAAAATCTGTACAAAATCCGAATATTCTGAATTCCGTACCTACCTGAACCGATTTAATGTCCCTGAATAACACTACGGTGCACAGTGTGACCAAATTAGAAAATCTTGGTCATAGAGTATTTGGGTCTGATATCTTACCTATTTCATTTATAAATAAGTTTTTCTCCTAATTATTCACGTTATTGTTTTATGGAGGAAAAGTAATGTGTGGCCTTAACCCTTGAACTCCCAAGGAAGCGATATTATTGAACCACCCGTTATTTCTCTATTGTTACCATGATTGCATCAAATACTTCATGATTGTTTTGTTACCTATCTTAAAGGTGGACTTCCGATGCCAGCGGCCGATGCGTCTGACGCGCGCAGCTCGCGGCCGACGGCCGATGCGACAATACTAGTTACTATGAAAACGTATGGCGCCGCTTCCGATGCCAGCGTGCAGCGTGCAGCGCACAAATCTCTATGCTTGTATCGTGTCAGATTTTCCTTAAAATGTAGTTTTAAAGTTATAGTGCCTCAATGATTTCCATACAAATCTTAAATTAATCCTAGCATTGAAACTGTATATTTTATCGAAAATCTGACACGATACAAGCATAGATATTTATTCCTAGATTGTTTCTGCAAAATTTCATTGAGTTTATTTGGTTAGTATTCAAACAGACTTCGTTTGTATGCAGCGCGCATTTACGCATTCGGAATAAACTTCTCTTAAAGCTGGGGTTGCGAGCGGTTAAATTCTCGTTACTACGAACAAGTTAGTAGGTTAATGTGTAGGCAAATAGGGGTTATAAAGGACATGAACCATGGTCCTTGCCCGACGACCGCCTCTAAACATATTTTATATTTTATTAAACCTAAAGTCCACAAAACTCGAGAGCAACACAATCTTGAACCGCCATTTTGATTTCCGAATTTTTAATTACCTACTTTTTGCGCGCCCTCGCTCCCCATTGGTCGGTTTCCACCACGCGGTCTCTTACTTTTTTAAAAGACACGTTCGTTTCCACGAAACGAATTAACAAAATAAATTTAATTTGAAACGTTTTAATTTTGCCCTCGGATTGATTGCTGGGAAAGCATTGACGGATGTCGAAATGTTTAAACAATTTCTAGGTTAATTATTTGTCGGTTTCACCTTGTTTTAATAAGGTTCAAATTAAATACCTTTATCCGGTTGAGAGTGATATTTTTATGACATTATTTTCGTCTTGGCCTGTGGTCACAGGTAGGCAGTTGCACAGCGCAAAAGTAGGTATTCAGTATTCATACAGTATATTACTGCCAGTAGCCGTGGTGGTCCAGTGGCGAGTAACCTTGCCTTCCGTGCAGGAGCCGATGGTTCGATTCCCGTCCAGGCCGACTCGTACCAATGAGTTTTTCGGAATTTATGTGCGATTTGTAACACCACTGGCTTTTCGGTGAAGGAAAACATCGTGAGGAAACCTGCATGCTTCAATTTCGAGGCATGTTTGTACCCACTGTTCATTATAAGTGGCGACGGGCTCACTCCCCGTCACACTGGACAGAGTTTCCCATATTACTAGACTAGTGAAACGTGGATGTACCGAGTTTTCAGTATATCACTGACCACCCCCTCGGGGAATATAGCCGTGAGCATATGCTTATCTATGCTTACTAACAAACATAAGTACAAACTTAACTAACTAACAAGGCAAGTTAAGTTAAAGCTAAGCTTGTACATCGTGAAGAAACCTGCATGCTTCAGTTTCGAGGCATGTATTGTACCCACTGTCTATTACCATACCAGACTATGTATTATTGTATAAATAACTTTAGCTTAAGTATTATTGTAATATTTATTAAGTCGTGTTATGTTGTAGAGTTTCTGGCCGCATCTTCTCTACAGCGACAACACGTTCCGACGCGGTGGTAGCTTTAAAAAAGATTTGACGTTTGATAAGTGTGCTGCAAGCTCCTATATTGAATAAATTATATTGACTTTGACTTTGACTTGAGTGCACATTACGGGCTCACTCCCCGTCACACTGGACAGAGTTGCCGTACTACTAGTGAAACGTGGATGTTCTTAGGTTACAGAATATCTGACTACCTCCTCGGGGAATTTTGCGATTCATCGAGTTTATCAATTTAATAGGAGAGGATTTCCATGGAGTTCGAACCTCCATGGAAAGCCTATGCTTAATTTAAAAAAGAAGAAACACCTGCCTTCTTTTTCTAACTCTATGCTGGAAACAGAAACGGCATCATCAAATGTCAAATTCTGACATTACGAATTTTTTTTTTCTTACTGGCCCGTTATTTTAAGTCTACCAAGGACTTTTATGGTCCGAAGAGTGACCTCACTCGAAACCACAGACGTTATTTTATTAAAAATATCTGTAATCCCTACAAAAAAAGAACTTGACATATCGAATTCACAACATACCTACCAAAGCTTGAGGGGAATGAATCTCCAATTCACCACACCACCCCCATTAATCATCCCTTACTAGCAACCCAAACTCAAAATGCAAGTAACTTGTAACCAATCGATCACTACCAGTAGCAGATGTCAA
The DNA here is from genome assembly GCA_963924505.1 of Agonopterix alstromeriana. Classification (NCBI taxonomy): domain Eukaryota; kingdom Metazoa; phylum Arthropoda; class Insecta; order Lepidoptera; family Depressariidae; genus Agonopterix; species Agonopterix alstromeriana. Next base: position 7,306,578 of record OZ004690.1, on the reverse strand, counting down.
TGATTTCGTATGGCGTTACGGTCAATCGTAATGGTAAATTATAAAGTTTTTTGTAGGGACAGGTGTGAATTCCTAATCAAAATTCTCATCTTTGGACTTGTTGTCAAGTTGTTTGATGGTAAATTCTGTAGGCCTACCATGAGTTTTCACCTTTGACTAATTATTATAAGGACTAGCCTTGCGGTAGCATTTCCCCTCTGCCACGGTATAAGCACAATTGATCTTGTGCATTTACATTCAATTTTACACCTTATCACTAAACGAGACAGCCTATAATTGCGAAATAATAACTTCGAACTTAGAACGTTTGGGGTTCACACGAGACTACTTTTCATGATTTTTAACATTCAAAATTAGAATCTAAAGTTATGGGGAATAAAATCCAAAGTTGCGGATTTCATGTTACCTCGCCAACCGCAAAAAGTGGCAGAAATGTTTGTTAGTAGAATTACACGCGTAACCAGTCCATATAATAATTAGTCAAAGGTTTTCACTGTACCACAGGTCCGGCACTTTAAACAACGTTTTGGATTTGACGTGATGACGTTCGCACAGGCGCACTTGGTGCAAATTGTCTTTGACATTTGTGTATGGTTGATTTACCACGCATCGTATGAACATCATCTACATTTGGTTACTTTTTATTGTTCGTTCTGTTATTAAAATAGTATTTGAATTACTGAAAATGTGAATTTAGTGTGCTGTTTTTTCAACGTTTTTTATGCACTGAAAAGACTCAATTTTATGTAGTCAAATCCAACGGGTGCGTGCGCCTGACTGCATTCCCTTGCTCGGCTTCCCTCAAGTTTCCCAGAAAGTGTGAGGTGAGGTGGGGTATCTGAAGTCGGGAGGAGCCGGGAGTGACTGTTCTGTATACAATACGTGTTAATGAATAAGCGCAAAACCTCATACACCCCAACTGATTTATAACAAAATAATTAGATTAAAATAATAATATCATTATTTTGATAATTAAAATTTAAAGTTATTCGCATTTTAAGTTTTCAGTCAAAAATTATTTGTTATCATTTCAGCAATGAATGAAAGCGCTAGAGTGATCGGTGATCGTGGATAAATTTTAAGAATCTTGTTTTGGTAGTAAGTAGGGTGAGTGTGCCTGTGCGGTGAATTGACATTGAGTTCAGAAAATTTTAAATTTTAAAAACAAATTATTTAATATTTTGAAAAAAATTACCTATGTTGAAAACATGCTAATTCGATTCTGCTCTCGATTCTAAACAAACTACTTTCTTATTTTGCGTTAATTCATTAACACGTTGTATACTATTACCTATTCTGTGACTGTACTTTACTTCTGTAGTTATGTCACCAATTTTGTATTGAATTTCGTACAGCGCTCCTAGTGATTACGTTGAGAACTAATTTCTGCCATACGAAATCGGCGACGTTACTAAAGTAGTAAAGTACAGTGAAAACTCGTAGTAGGTCTACCGATTACGCGGGAAAATGCTCGAGCCTATGTGGTCTCACCAGTAGGGCATAGTGGTGGGACCACGGTTAATCTCTAGTGCAGTGGGACTATAGTGCGTCGAAGACAGGACAGGCGGTTTTAGAGATCATGTTTTACTTTTTAAAGCTGTTTGAGCAGTCAAAACTTTATAAGACACTAAGGCCGAGACTCAGAGACGATTTGTAAGTCATAGTTCGGACTCCCGTATGTCAAAATCCATACATTTTCGCCACGCTTAGCTCGAGCTAAGACCAAAAAAATCGTCTCTGAATCTCGGCCTAAAAAGTATACAAGATTATTAACATTTAACATTAAATTTACGGGACAAACATTTTCAGAAAGTAAAATAATCGCTCTAAAAGTGGTTAACTTATCCAAGTTTTAGAGAAAACGATCTTGGACGAACTATACATGGAAAAAAATTACCTGTGGTCCCACCAGTAGGGTATATCGGTGGGACCACGGTTAAAACCTCATACAAACAGCCAACCATGAACATGTTACTCGAGCATTTCGTTCGTGCGTTCATGCGTGCGTGCGAGCGAGCATGCGTGCGTGTGCGTGCGTTTTTGCTTACGTGCGTATGTCGTTTTGCGTGTGTAATCTGTAAATTGAAACAGACCTTTCTCTAGAAATCTACTAAATTACTAACTACAACAAAACAAACGTTTCTTTTAATTTTTTATTAAAATTTACCCAATTTACAAAACTTACGAAATGTGGTGACCCTAACACTTACAATTTTATTTAGAAAAAAATAACTTGGGTCACTTTCACACTAGTCTATTATTTACATTAGGTTAAATATCGGACTTCCATCCATTAAAGATACTATTTAAATTACATTTAATGACTAAAATCTGCATAAAGAATATTTAAGACATTGTCAAAATCGTCTTTTAGTCCATCCAATTCAATATTCTACGGCTGGACATTTACAGAATCATCGCTCTATTTATTGTACTAAAACAAAAATAAGTTTGTTATAATATCTACAAATTACATCAGTAACCAACGAAGACACTAGAAGTCCACCATTCAATCCAATGTAAAATAAACTACACGTGAAAAAGTGATCTACAACAGTCACTAAAACATTGCTAGTAATAATAAAACAGAGCACAATCTAGCTTCGAGCACAGGTCGCAGTCTAGCTCAGAGCAGAACTCGCAGCCTAGCTCAGAGCACAACTCGCAGCCTAGCTCATAGCATAGGTCGAGGCGTAGCTCATAGCACAGCACAGCTCGTAGCCTAAGGGTGAAGCCAAACGAACGTAATTCTGTGAGTTCTGAGTCGCGTATTTTGAGTCCGTTTCATATGTTTGGCCTAAGCCAAATGGACAATTTCTGGATTTTATATAAAACGGACTCAAAAAATTACGCTCGTTTGGCTTTACCCTATGGCTGCCTGTCCAATGAAGCGGAGCTAGGCTGCGGAGCGGAGAAACGAAGACATATTCACCAATAGGATTGCATAAAATCTCAGAGCGGGGATTTTATGCAATTCCATTGGCCAACATTCCCTCGTTTCTCCGCATCAGTGGTCAGGCAGCCTAACTCAGAACATAGCTCACAGCCTACCTCAGGCGCGGTTCATACAGAAGAGACATGTGGCGGTGGCGGATAGTCAAAGTAACACAATAGGCTACTTGACAACTAGTCAAATCAGCTACTCTTTATTGGACATCAAAACATGCGCTTTGTATGAAATTTGTACTCAATTCTGAGTTGTCACGTCATCAACATTTCATTACTTTTTAATGTTCATCTTGTTATTAAAAATAGTATTCAAGCTAAAAACTCAATGAAAATGGGAGTTTTTGCGTTATTTTCTAACTTTATTTTTTTTTATTGAGAAGATAGAAATAAAATATATTGTATATAGTCAAATATCCAATTATAAACCTTATAGTACGTAGAATTACGCCCGCGCCTCCAGGCGACGTCACCTGGAGGCGCGGGCGCGATTCTCCTTTACGACAAAAACGACGCTATGCTACGTACTATAAGGTTTATATTGTGTTACTTAGATTATCCGCCACTGCCACACGTCTCTTCTGTATAAACCGTGGCTCAGAGCACAACTCGCAGCGTAGCTCACAACACAGGCCGTAGCCTAGCTTATGTCCTAAACCAAAATTACTAGCAAACATTTTAGTGCAGACTGAGATATGCCAAATAGGATTGTAATAGATCATCTCTCGTGGCGGTTCAATCTCCGCAGACTAGTAACACCCATGCCGTAGATAGTGAATGGAGCTGGTCCTTCGATAGGAACCTAGAAATAACATTGCAATTCGTTAGCATGACCACAAAATAAATACTTCGAAAACAGATTTAAATAAATAGTGACTCTGTGCACAGCAATAAGATGCAAAGTTATTCGCACCCGTCCTATTGTACAATTCGCGAATAACCTACCAACCGTCACAACGGCGCGCGTGCAAACAAAATAGAACCGAGTCATTAGACATGAAGGCTTTCTTTACATAGTCTCCCTCTTTTATTCTTTCACGTACTGGCAGCGTGACATCGCTTGGGTTTTCAAATCTCGCATTGACTACTCACAAAATGGCGGCAAGTCTAATGAATTGCCATTCACCACTCGGTTGGGATCGACTGTCAAGCGTACCTGAGCTGTGGAGTGAGACAGGCCTGGCATGACTTAAGGGCCTATGTCGAAAAATAATTGAAGCAAAATGGGCGTGTGATAGCTTATATTACTGCCTGATGCGAGAGAAAGAGACAGGGCGGCGCGCGCGCCTGAAACGACGCAAGCGTAAAACAAACTTTATTTAATTGTGATTGTACTATTTATGTAAGTTCATTTATGCTCTAATCAAAATGTATCAAATATCAATTTCTTTTTTTTTAAATCAAGTCTCGTGTATCTATTAATCTCCGTTTAGCAGTTCCAAGCGTTTATCGATAAAGACGGAGGCTACTTTGGCTTATTTTTTTATCGAGAAAATGTCTCTTAATCGTGTTTTGGCTCTAATCAAAACTTCAATTATATGTTCAATTTACACATATCCGCAAATCATACTCCTACTGTTAGTACTTCGTGATATATGATGCTTTGAAGGCTTGTCTCACTCCACAGCTCAGGTACGCTTGACGGCGATCCCCACCGAGGGGTGATTGGCAATAGGTTAGGTATACCGTGTAAACTTCTTGGTCAAATCTCATTAGACTTGCCACCATTTTGTGAGTAGTCAATGCGAATGCCTAATAGTTGCCGCAAATGGGGGGCTAGTATCGGCCTGCTGTGCCGAATAATATTTGGTTGGCCAAACGAATAGGTGCATAATTTTATGGTAGGATCTTAGTAGATATTATACAACGTGTTAATGAATATGCGCAAAACCTCATACACCCCAACTGATTTACAACAAATAATTCGATTGAAACAATAATGTCATTATTTTGATGGTTAAATTTTAAAGTTATTCACATTTATAGTTATGAGGCAAAAATGATTTGTTATCATTTCAGCAATGAATGAAAGCGCTAACGTGCTCATGGATACATTTTAAGAATCTTGTTTTGCTAGTGAGTTGGGAAAGTGTGCCCTTGCGGTGGGTTGAGAACGAGTTCAGTAAATTTAAAAATTTACAATCAAATTATTTAATATTTTGAAAAAAAAAAATACCTATGTTGAAACCATAATAATTCGATTCTGCTCTCGATTCTTAACAAACTACATTCTGGTTTTGCGTTAATTCATTACCACGTTGTATAAAAATTAATGTAGTAAATAGAATTAAGTTCTAAAATCACACAATATCTATGAAATAAGTTACCTCTCTGTCTTCCATGATGGTTACCTTTAAAAAAAAAGAAATAGGTAAAAGATAAAGATGCAGTTATACATGCATGCATGCATTATTTTTTTTAATGTTTTTTTTTTTTTTAGGTATTCAAAATAAACAGCAAAAAACAACATAAGGGGGATAACAAAACCTACATATTGGTTTGGCCTGAAATATCTACTTAATCAAGTCAATATAATTTATTCAATATAGGAGCTTGCAGCACACTTATCAAATATGGATTTTTTTAGAAAATCTACCTATAGATGCCGCGTATCAAATAACATTTGCAATTTATAATATAATTACGAAGATGTAAAGCTTTGAAATTTTCTATGGATAAGTTGAAAGCTTTATATCTTCATAATGCTATTCCAACAACACTAATTGACAACACTAGCAGAAATTCACCGCAGACATTATGGGAAAACAATCATAATAAGATGATAGCCGTGAACACAACGGAAAAGCAAAACTCTTAATAACGCTATATAGGAATGTAATCATTATGAATATACTTCCTGAGATTGTACACTATTTAAAAACTACAGACATTTTGAGATAGCTGACAAAATAGAAGTGCTAACATTCTGAAAACGAAGACATTTTAGGAAAACAGAAATTTCAGGCCTGAGCCATTATTTCGTTGTAATTCAGTTGGGGTTTTGCGCTTATTCATTAACACGTTGTATAAGTTGATAAAGAAAAAAACACTAACATCTTTACTGTGACGCGGAGTTGCGACGTTTTTCATGACAGGTGGTATGTTAGGTCCTAATTTCTCAGCCAGGGCTTCCACCTATAAGTTATATATTGATGAGGTCCTTCTTAGGGCTGCGTATTATCTGGCAGTAAAGTCCGACCGCTGAAAGATTGCGTTTGACAGTTACCATAAAATTGTAAAAAACTGAATGAAAACTATAAATGCCGATCATTATTTAGTAGCTTTTTGAACTTAAAAGGGCAGCTAGTGCCCTGTGTACTAGAGTGAGCACAGGTAAACAATATTTTCATTCAGTTTTTTACAATTTTATGGTAACTGTCAAACACAATCTTTCAGCGGCCGGACTTTAGTTACTTTTTTTTTTGAAATGACTAATACAGCGTTGCTCAGGGAGCAGTTACTGCTTTTTACTGCGGACTATTGGAGGGGCTACGAAGGGTCTACCGACCCAAATGAATAAACTTAAGAGAAGTTTATTCCGAATGCGTAAATGCGCGCTGCATACAAACGAAGTCTGGTGATTTTTTAAATCCTAACGAATTAAACTCAATGACATTTTGCAAAAACAATCTAGAACGAAGTCTCTATGCTTGTATCTTGTCAGATTTTCTTTAAAATATACAGTTTCAATGCTAGGATCAATTTAAGATTTGGATGGAAATCTTTGAGGCACTGTAACTTTAAAACTATACATTTTAACGAAAATCTGACAAGATACAAGCATGGAGATTACTTTCTAGATTGTTTCTGAAAAATTTCATTTATTTTAATTGGTTAGTATTGAAAATATGACCAGACTTCGTTTGTATGGAGCGCGCTAACAGTAATATATCTTAAGCAACCGACCTAGGGGCACCCAGAGAGGTACGGACCTCGGCATAGGACGTTGTTGGGGCTACGCGACGGATTGAGTAGCTGGGATCGGTGAGAGTGGCAGTACGGAAACAAATTTTTTCACGATCTATCCTTTTCTGACGCTCAGGAACGTCATTGGCGAGAAAGATCGCAGCATCGCCGGTGCCGATAGCACCATAAAGGTACTAAAGTCCGGCCGCTGAAAGATTGCGTTTGACAGTTACCATAAAATTGTAAAAAACTGAATGAAAATATTGTTTACCTGTGCTCACTCTAGTACACAGGGCACTAGCTGCCCTTTTAAGTTCAAAAAGCTACTAAATAATGATCGGAATTTATAGTTTTCATTCAGTTTTTTACAATTTTATGGTAACTGTCAAACGCAATCTTTCAGCGGCCGGACTTTAATAGAGGAACTGACAGCTGAGAGAACGAGATGTACCTAGCGGCACCACTGTATAATAGAAAGAGATACGTGACGCGAGGCAATAGAGCCGTTTTTGGGGATCTTATCGCAGGGTAAAAATTCAGTTTCTGTGAATAATTGTGAATCTAAAGTGAAATCGTAGATAATTTTGTGAAATATACTAAAACTATTTCATTAAATTATCCACGATTTCACGTTAGATTCAGAATTATACACAGAACTCGAATTTTTATCCTGCCGATAATCTCCAGAAAACGTCCAAAAACGGTATCATTTGACAACTCATGTCAGTTCCTCTACTCCTGTAAGGTATAATAACTTTATGGATAGCACTCACGCTATCTTTCTCTCTTTTAAATGACGTTCCTAAGCGACAGAAAAGGATAGAGCGTGAAAAAATGCGATTCCGTGCTGACAGAGATGTGGGTCAACCCTTAGGGATAGATGTGTTGAATACAGGCAGTTCCCAAGATCTTACAATGAATCATTTTGCAATCTATCATAGTAGGAAAACTCAATTTTTCCCATTTGTATTGAAGTGACAGCGAAAGGTCCAGCAGTGGACATCTATCGGCTGAAATGATGATGATGATAATAATAATGATGGTAATGATGATATTAATGACGACGATAGTGATGACGATGATAATGGTTATAATAATAATGATAATGACGATGATAATGGGAGTGATGAAAATAATAATGATGGTGCGGAGGGCATTTAAGTTGGTTTTTGTCTTATTACTGACGAAGCGTGTGGTGGATTTTAGATCATATCGATCTAAAATCCACCACACGCGTTGACGAAGCATATTGCGGATCTCTAACTGTTTATTTAAGGTTTCGACGAAGCATGTTGCTGATTACCGGCTGTTGTATTATTATTGAAGAAGCTTGTGCTGACTGCTTGATTCGTGTAGACATTAACGAATTATTATTATCAATACATTTTTATAATGATGATGGTGATAATGATAATAATTATGACGACGATGATAATGATAACGATGATGAAAGTAATGATGAAAATAATAATAATGATGATAACGAATAGTTACAACAGTGGTTACTAACAGTGGGGTACTGTGAGAAGCAAGCCCGGGCGCGGCCGGTACAAGGTGGGGCCACAGCTCGTCCGTACCGGTCCCGGTCCGCCGGGTCGAACATGTAGAAACCTGGGGGGTGAAGGATGGGGCTGGGATGAGGGGAGGATCTTGTGGGGGTAGGTAAACAGGGAGCAGAGTCGTTGCCGTGTTAGAGTTAAGGGAATATAATTGGCTATTTGACAATTGTTACGGTAAAATATTAAATATATTAGATTTAGTAGCTTATAGGATAACAATAATAATACAATATGTTTTTAGCATTAAAGTAACTTGTAAATATTTTATTTATCAAAAATAAATTAGAGTTTATTTATCTGTAGATTTCAAAAATTGAAACGCTGGCGGTCATGATTGAGCATCGTGTGACGTCACATTTCAAACAATAAAACGTAATGTGAGTTGAAGCGTCGTAGTTAGCTATACTTTGTTTATTGAAATATGACGTCACAGTGTCAAGTGTCACGTGATCGGATGTTTTCGCGCGAATCTCAAATTGATGAATGAAAAATATTGTTTTTTTTTTCGAATAAATAACGTTTTTTTAAGAAAAAGTTAATTGAAGGAGGTTTAAAATAAACCTACGTATAATTTAAAATATCTTTCCGAAAACTGGCAAATAGCCAATTCGGATCGCGCTCCATACAAACGAAATCTGGTGATATTTTGAATACTAACCAATTAAAGTCAATGAAATTTTTCAGAATCAATCTAGAAACTAATCTCTATCTTTGTATGAAGTCAGATTTTCGTTATAAATGTAAAGTTTTAAAGTCAAAGATTTCCATACAAATCTTAAATTAATCCTAGCACTAAAACTGTATATTTTAACGAAAATCTGACTACATACAAACATAGAGATTAGTTTCTAGATTGTTTCTGAAAAATTTCACTGACTTTAATTGGTTAGTATTGAAAATATCACCAGACTTCGTTTGTGCGCATTCGGAATAAACTTCTCTTCAGTAATCGACCAAGGGGCACGCCCAAAGGGTTCCTACGGACCTTGGCATAGTCGGCATAGTCTTGCTGGGATTACGTTGCAGTAGTAGGTATCGGGGAGAACAGAATACCTACCTCGAGGCGTCCTGAAGAGTGCGACAGCGAACTCCCCATAGCCAGCGACGAAGACACCAGCCTTCTCTTCGCGGAAGAATTCTGTTAACTGTTGGAAACAACATATTTGATTGATAGATCGACTTCGTAGGGGCTTCAATGACTGAAGCTATACACGTGTCCACATGAGGTGGATAGGTGGAATTTATCCCCCATCCCGATTTTTGAGCGTAGGGTGTTAACGGAACGATATTGACGCGATGTCGCCGCGATATATCTGAGATAGTCGCGACAGCGCGGCGACACCAACGCGACTTCTTCGCGATATCGCCGCGAAATTTTCGAGATCAGCAGCACTCTCTACGGCAATAAGGTGCAAAGTTATTCGCACCCGTCCTATCGTACAATTTGCGAATAACCTACCAACCGTCACAACGGCGCTCGTGCAAACAAAACTGAACCGAGTCATTAGACATGAAGTCTCCCTCTTTCATTCTTTCACGTGCTGGCAGCGTGACATTGCTAGGGTTTTCAAGTCTCGCATTGACTACTCACAAAATGGTGGCAAGTTGAATAAGATTTGACCAAGAAGTTTACACGGTATACCTAACCTATTGTCATTCACCACTCGCTGGGGATTGGCCGTCTAGCGTACCTGAGCTGTGGAGTGAAACAGGCCTGCCGATACGAGCACTGCTGAGCTGATCGTCCAATCTTTACACTAGTCTCCCTCTTTCATTTTTTCACATGCTGGCAGCGTGACATCGCTAGGGTTTTCAAGTCTCGCATTGATTACTCACAAAATGGCGACAAGTCTCTCAGGTCCAAGGTGGACCGACGACCTGGTGAAGGTGGCGGGAAGCTGTTGGATGAGGGCAGCGCAGGACCGCTCGTTGTGGCGATCCTTGGGGGAGGCCTATGTCCAGCAGTGGACGTCCATCGGCTGAGATGATGATGATGTCTCGCACTCAGAATACATATGTGCTATCCTTGTCTGTGTAAGAGATACCTCATTCAAAAGGGCTTATAACACGTACCTGATCGACAAGGTTCGTATCGACGGTGCCCTCCTGCCTCGCTTTGTACACAACCAGCCTGCAGACACAGTTGCCTGGGGTATAGAACTTGCGCAGGATCTGTGTACAAAACAATATTATGTACAAATTATTGAAGGAGCAGGCACTATACATTAACTTGTTTGTATACGTGTGTGCGTGAGTGAGTACATGCGTGTGGGCGCAAGTGCGTGCTGGAGTGAGTGCGTGCGTGCGCAAGTGCTTGCTGGAGTGAGTGCGTGCGTGCATAAGTGCGTGCTGGAGTGAGTGCGTGAGTGCGTGCATGCGTGCGTGCGTGCGTGCTGGAGTGAGTGCGTGCTGGAGTGAGTGCGTGCGTGCGCAAGTGCTTGCTGGAGTGAGTGCGTGCGTGCATAAGTGCGTGCTGGAGTGAGTGCGTGAGTGCGTGCATGCGTGCGTGCGTGCGTGCTGGAGTGAGTGCGTGCTGGAGTGAGTGCGTGCGTGCGTGCATGCGTGCGTGCGTGCGTGCTGGAGTGAGTGCGTGCTGGAGTGAGTGCGTGCGTGCGCAAGTGCTTGCTGGAGTGAGTGCGTGAGTGCGTGCATGCGTGCTGGAGTGAGTGCGTGAGTGCGTGCATGCGTGCGTGCGTGCGTGCTGGAGTGAGTGCGTGCTGGAGTGAGTGCGTGCGTGCGTGCATGCGTGCGTGCGTGCGTGCTGGAGTGAGTGCTTGCTGGAGTGAGTGCGTGCGTGCATAAGTGCGAGCTGGAGTGAGTGCGTGAGTGCGTGCATGCGTGCGTGCGTGCGTGCTGGAGTGAGTGCGTGCTGGAGTGAGTGCGTGCGTGCATAAGTGCTTGCTGGAGTGAGTGCGTGCGTGCGCAAGTGCTTGCTGGAGTGAGTGCATGCATGCGTGCGTGCGTGGTGGAGTGAGTGCGTGCGTGCGCAAGTGCTTGCTGGAGTGAGTGCGTGCGTGCTGGAGTGAGTGCGTGCGTGCGCAAGTGCTTGCTTGAGTGAGTGCGTGCATGCGTGCGTGCGTGCGTGCTGGAGTGAGTGCGTGCGTGCATAAGTGCGTGCTGGAGTGAGTGCGTGAGTGCGTGCATGCGTGCGTGCGTGCGTGCTGGAGTGAGTGCGTGCTGGAGTGAGTGCGTGCGTGCGCAAGTGCTTGCTGGAGTGAGTGCGTGCGTGCATAAGTGCGTGCTGGAGTGAGTGCGTGAGTGCGTGCATGCGTGCGTGCGTGCGTGCTGGAGTGAGTGCGTGCGTGCGCAAGTGCTTGCTGGAGTGAGTGCGTGCGTGCATAAGTGCGTGCTGGAGTGAGTGCGTGAGTGCGTGAGTGCGTGCATGCGTGCGTGCGTGCGTGCTGGAGTGAGTGCGTGCTGGAGTGAGTGCGTGCGTGCGCAAGTGCTTGCTGGAGTGAGTGCGTGCGTGCATAAGTGCGTGCTGGAGTGAGTGCGTGAGTGCGTGCATGCGTGCGTGCGTGCGTGCTGGAGTGAGTGCGTGCTGGAGTGAGTGCGTGCGTGCGCAAGTGCTTGCTGGAGTGAGTGCGTGCGTGCATAAGTGCGTGCTGGAGTGAGTGCGTGCGTGCGCAAGTGCTTGCTGGAGTGAGTGCGTGCGTGCATAAGTGCGTGCTGGAGTGAGTGCGTGAGTGCGTGCATGCGTGCGTGCGTGCGTGCTGGAGTGAGTGCGTGCTGGAGTGAGTGCGTGCGTGCGCAAGTGCTTGCTGGAGTGAGTGCGTGCGTGCGCAAGTGCTTGCTGGAGTGAGTGCATGCATGCGTGCGTGCGTGGTGGAGTGAGTGCGTGCGTGCGCAAGTGCTTGCTGGAGTGAGTGCGTGCGTGCTGGAGTGAGTGCGTGCGTGCGCAAGTGCTTGCTTGAGTGAGTGCGTGCATGCGTGCGTGCGTGCGTGCTGGAGTGAGTGCGTGCATGCGTGCGTGCGTGCTGGAGTGAGTGCCTGCGTGCGCAAGTGCTTGCTGGAGTGAGTGCGTGCGTGCATAAGTGCGTGCTGGAGTGAGTGCGTGAGTGCGTGCATGCGTGCGTGCGTGCGTGCTGGAGTGAGTGCGTGCTGGAGTGAGTGCGTGCGTGCGCAAGTGCTTGCTGGAGTGAGTGCGTGCGTGCATAAGTGCGTGCTGGAGTGAGTGCGTGAGTGCGTGCATGCGTGCGTGCGTGCGTGCTGGAGTGAGTGCGTGCTGGAGTGAGTGCGTGCGTGCGCAAGTGCTTGCTGGAGTGAGTGCGTGCGTGCATAAGTGCGTGCTGGAGTGAGTGCGTGAGTGCGTGCATGCGTGCGTGCGTGCGTGCTGGAGTGAGTGCGTGCTGGAGTGAGTGCGTGCGTGCGCAAGTGCTTGCTGGAGTGAGTGCGTGCGTGCGCAAGTGCTTGCTGGAGTGAGTGCATGCATGCGTGCGTGCGTGGTGGAGTGAGTGCGTGCGTGCGCAAGTGCTTGCTGGAGTGAGTGCGTGCGTGCTGGAGTGAGTGCGTGCGTGCGCAAGTGCTTGCTTGAGTGAGTGCGTGCATGCGTGCGTGCGTGCGTGCTGGAGTGAGTGCGTGCATGCGTGCGTGCGTGCTGGAGTGAGTGCCTGCGTGCGCAAGTGCTTGCTGGAGTGAGTGCGTGCGTGCATAAGTGCGTGCTGGAGTGAGTGCGTGAGTGCGTGCATGCGTGCGTGCGTGCGTGCTGGAGTGAGTGCGTGCTGGAGTGAGTGCGTGCGTGCGCAAGTGCTTGCTGGAGTGAGTGCGTGCGTGCATAAGTGCGTGCTGGAGTGAGTGCGTGAGTGCGTGCATGCGTGCGTGCGTGCGTGCTGGAGTGAGTGCGTGCTGGAGTGAGTGCGTGCGTGCGCAAGTGCTTGCTGGAGTGAGTGCGTGCGTGCATAAGTGCGTGCTGGAGTGAGTGCGTGAGTGCGTGCATGCGTGCGTGCGTGCGTGCTGGAGTGAGTGCGTGCTGGAGTGAGTGCGTGCGTGCGCAAGTGCTTGCTGGAGTGAGTGCGTGCGTGCGCAAGTGCTTGCTGGAGTGAGTGCATGCATGCGTGCGTGCGTGGTGGAGTGAGTGCGTGCGTGCGCAAGTGCTTGCTGGAGTGAGTGCATGCATGCGTGCGTGCGTGGTGGAGTGAGTGCGTGCGTGCGCAAGTGCTTGCTGGAGTGAGTGCGTGCGTGCTGGAGTGAGTGCGTGCGTGCGCAAGTGCTTGCTTGAGTGAGTGCGTGCATGCGTGCGTGCGTGCGTGCTGGAGTGAGTGCGTGCATGCGTGCGTGCGTGCTGGAGTGAGTGCCTGCGTGCGCAAGTGCTTGCTGGAGTGAGTGCGTGCGTGCATAAGTGCGTGCTGGAGTGAGTGCGTGAGTGCGTGCATGCGTGCGTGCGTGCGTGCTGGAGTGAGTGCGTGCTGGAGTGAGTGCGTGCGTGCGCAAGTGCTTGCTGGAGTGAGTGCGTGCGTGCATAAGTGCGTGCTGGAGTGAGTGCGTGAGTGCGTGCATGCGTGCGTGCGTGCGTGCTGGAGTGAGTGCGTGCTGGAGTGAGTGCGTGCGTGCGCAAGTGCTTGCTGGAGTGAGTGCGTGCGTGCATAAGTGCGTGCTGGAGTGAGTGCGTGAGTGCGTGCATGCGTGCGTGCGTGCGTGCTGGAGTGAGTGCGTGCTGGAGTGAGTGCGTGCGTGCGCAAGTGCTTGCTGGAGTGAGTGCGTGCGTGCATAAGTGCGTGCTGGAGTGAGTGCGTGAGTGCGTGCATGCGTGCGTGCGTGCGTGCTGGAGTGAGTGCGTGCTGGAGTGAGTGCGTGCGTGCGCAAGTGCTTGCTGGAGTGAGTGCGTGCGTGCGCAAGTGCTTGCTGGAGTGAGTGCATGCATGCGTGCGTGCGTGGTGGAGTGAGTGCGTGCGTGCGCAAGTGCTTGCTGGAGTGAGTGCGTGCGTGCTGGAGTGAGTGCGTGCGTGCGCAAGTGCTTGCTTGAGTGAGTGCGTGCATGCGTGCGTGCGTGCGTGCTGGAGTGAGTGCGTGCATGCGTGCGTGCGTGCTGGAGTGAGTGCCTGCGTGCGCAAGTGCTTGCTGGAGTGAGTGCGTGCGTGCATAAGTGCGTGCTGGAGTGAGTGCGTGAGTGCGTGCATGCGTGCGTGCGTGCGTGCTGGAGTGAGTGCGTGCTGGAGTGAGTGCGTGCGTGCGCAAGTGCTTGCTGGAGTGAGTGCGTGCGTGCATAAGTGCGTGCTGGAGTGAGTGCGTGAGTGCGTGCATGCGTGCGTGCGTGCGTGCTGGAGTGAGTGCGTGCTGGAGTGAGTGCGTGCGTGCGCAAGTGCTTGCTGGAGTGAGTGCGTGCGTGCATAAGTGCGTGCTGGAGTGAGTGCGTGAGTGCGTGCATGCGTGCGTGCGTGCGTGCTGGAGTGAGTGCGTGCTGGAGTGAGTGCGTGCGTGCGCAAGTGCTTGCTGGAGTGAGTGCGTGCGTGCGCAAGTGCTTGCTGGAGTGAGTGCATGCATGCGTGCGTGCGTGGTGGAGTGAGTGCGTGCGTGCGCAAGTGCTTGCTGGAGTGAGTGCGTGCGTGCTGGAGTGAGTGCGTGCGTGCGCAAGTGCTTGCTTGAGTGAGTGCGTGCATGCGTGCGTGCGTGCGTGCTGGAGTGAGTGCGTGCATGCGTGCGTGCGTGCTGGAGTGAGTGCCTGCGTGCGCAAGTGCTTGCTGGAGTGAGTGCGTGCGTGCATAAGTGCGTGCTGGAGTGAGTGCGTGAGTGCGTGCATGCGTGCGTGCGTGCGTGCTGGAGTGAGTGCGTGCTGGAGTGAGTGCGTGCGTGCGCAAGTGCTTGCTGGAGTGAGTGCGTGCGTGCATAAGTGCGTGCTGGAGTGAGTGCGTGAGTGCGTGCATGCGTGCGTGCGTGCGTGCTGGAGTGAGTGCGTGCTGGAGTGAGTGCGTGCGTGCGCAAGTGCTTGCTGGAGTGAGTGCGTGCGTGCATAAGTGCGTGCTGGAGTGAGTGCGTGAGTGCGTGCATGCGTGCGTGCGTGCGTGCTGGAGTGAGTGCGTGCTGGAGTGAGTGCGTGCGTGCGCAAGTGCTTGCTGGAGTGAGTGCGTGCGTGCGCAAGTGCTTGCTGGAGTGAGTGCATGCATGCGTGCGTGCGTGGTGGAGTGAGTGCGTGCTGGAGTGAGTGCGTGCGTGCGCAAGTGCTTGCTGGAGTGAGTGCGTGCGTGCATAAGTGCGTGCTGGAGTGAGTGCGTGCGTGCGCAAGTGCTTGCTGGAGTGAGTGCGTGCATGCGTGCGTGCGTGCGTGCTGGAGTGAGTGCGTGCATGCATAAGTGCGTGCTGGAGTGAGTGCGTGCATGCGTGCGTGCGTGCTGGAGTGAGTGCGTGCGTGCGCATGTGCTTGCTGGAGTAAGTGCGTGCGTGCATAAGTGCGTGCTGGAGTGAGTGCGTGCGTGCGTGCGTGCTTGCTGGAGTGAGTTCGTGCGTGCGCAAGTGCTTGCTGGAGTGAGTGCGTGCGTGCATAAGTGCGTGCTGGAGTGAGTGCGTGCATGCGTGCGTGCGTGCTGGAGTGAGTGCGTGCGTGCGCATGTGCTTGCTGGAGTGATCTGACCTAAAATCAGGTATATGATTTGTGCGGACGAAGTCGCGGGTAATCTCTAGTGTTTAATATAAGATCTATCCACCTGTTGTATAGACAAGAGCTTGGTGCCTTTAGGCCTAAAGTGCAAGTAGCTGTCCTGGTACAACTGGTCTCCGGACTCCAGGATCTGGTCCAGGGTTGTGGAACACCAGCGGCAGACGTCCTCCACACGGGACATGGCCACTGCCATTACGGAACAGGAGAGGGCCTGTGAAGAGGATTAGGTTAGGTTATTTGTGGAACAACAGTGGCAGACGTCCTCCATACGTGATATGGCCACTAAGGGCCGTAGCTGGGAGGGGGAGGGGGGGCATCGTGGGGCAATGAACTCCCGTATGTCAAAATCCATACATTTGCGCCCTACTCAGTTTTTTTGGTTGGTTATTGGTTTGTCCCCGCCTGCAATACCTACCTTATAACATTCAAATTATATTAGCTCAAATAAAGCTGTTATAGTTTATTAGTGATTATAGAGCTTGTTTTTCTCTTTTCAGTTAATAGGTTTTTTATGCAGTCGGGTTTTTTGTTTATCGTAATAATTTAGTTTATTTCATACTCTTTAGTCTTGTGTCGAAACGGTAACATAAAAGTACTATAATATTTATATTTTTGGAATCGTCAAATCACTAGCTTTCATTTGAATTAAAAAAAATGTTTATTCTCCCTCTCTTTTTGATTTCGCAGACGCCATATTAAAATAGTATAGCCTATGTCACTCTCACAATTTTTACGAATCTAATGACACCTCAAACGTTAAAATCCATCAAGCCGTTTAGGCTGTAGGCCGTGCCAAAGAAATAGACATACAAACATACATACATACATACATACATACATACATACATACATACGCTCGAAAAACATAACCCTCCTTTCGACGCAGTCGGGTAAAAATTGCCTCTGAATCTCGGCCTCAGTCACAGTGCTGTAAAATTTCGGGCTCTCTTCACTCGCTCCAGCCTTTGAAGGGCGTTTTAAGTATATTTTTTACACAATACGGATGCCATCAATAGATCATATATTTTACATGCTGTCAAATACCCTCTGTACACCCGTATATAGGTAATTACCTGGTTGCCTCTAGAGGCGTAGGGGAACTTGTGACATGCAATAGAGTGTGCGGCAGATAGGTACTGAGATCCGTCGTTGAGCACCAGCCAGCCGCTGGCGTTGCGCTGACCTGCAAATATTATACTTTGACTATTTATATGTGGACTGGTTACGCGTGTAATTCTACTAACAAACACTTCTGCCACTTTTTGCGGGGGGCGAGGTAACATGAAATCCGCAACTTTGGATTTTATTCCCCATAACTTTAGATTCTAATTTTGAATGTTAAAAATCATGAAAAGTAGTATCGTGTGAACCCCAAACGTTCTAAGTTCGAAGTTATTATTTCGCAATTATAGGCTGTCTCGTTTAGTGATAAGGTGTAAAATTGAATGTAAATGCACAAGATCAATTGTGCTTATACTGTGGCAGAGGGGAAATGCTACCGCAAGGCTAGTCCTTATAATAATTAGTCAAAGTACATTACGGTTAAGTTTAAGGTTGAAACACATTTACCGACGGCGACCGACGGCGGGCCCATACTAAAATGACATTTAGTATGGGAAGCCGTCAGCCATCGACGCGGCGACGACGGCTGACGGCTTCCCATACTAAATGACATTTTTTGTATTTATAGTTTATATTAATTAATGAATGAATAAGCCAACTGTGAAATATTAGAGAAATAGATATAGTTAATGTTGTTCAGTTTGATGGTCTGAGTTCACCGTTTCAGTATTTGATTGCCCTTACACCTACAACTTACACCCTGTATAGCAATGATCTTCAACATCTCGGCTTTATTTGCTATGAAGCATATTTCTTATTTTTCTATAAAATACATATGAAACCTGTGTTCAAAGGAAAGGCTAAATATTTGAAAAAATCTATATTATGTGCATCTAATTTATAAGTTGAAGTCACTTTTACTTGCGACACACACCATTGTGTAGACAATATTAAGATCTAAAAATGCTGTGAAGCAAAGAAGTTATACAACGTGTTAATGAATTAACGCAAAACTAGAAAGTAGTTTGTTTAGAATCGAGAGCACAATCGAATTATCATGTTTTCAACATAGGTAATTTTTTTCAAAATATTAAATAATTTTTTTGTGAAATTAAAAAATTTCTGAACATAATCTCAACCCACCTCACGGGCACACTCACCCTACTTACTGCCAAAACAAGATTCTTAAATGTATCCATGAGCACGTTAGCGCTTTCATTCATTGCTGAAATGATAACAAATCATTTTTGCCTCAAAACTTAAAATGCGAATAACTTTAAATTTTAACCATCAAAATAATGAAATTATTGTTACAATCTACTTATTTTGTTGTAAATCGGTTGGGGTGTATGTTTTGCGCTTATTCATTAACACGTTATATACAACATAAATAAAAATTATCCTGATGAAAATGACAGAGCAACAATCTTTGGAAAAATTTTTGCTAATATATTTATTAACCAAACGTTTCTTTATATGCTACAAAACAGTGCTAAAAAGCCGTGGTGGTCCAGTGGCGAGTAACTTTGCCTGCCGTGCAGGAGGCGATGGTTCGATCCCCGTCCAGGCCGACTCGCACCAATGAGTTTTTCGGAATTTATGTACGATTTGTAACACCACTGGCTTTTCGGTGAAGGAAAACATCGTAAGGAAACCTGCATGCTTCAATTTCGAGTCATGTATTGTACCCACTGTCCATTATAAGTAGCGACGGGCTCACCCCCGTCACATTGGACAGAGTTTCGGTATTACTGGTGAAACGTGCATGTTCTGAGGTTTCAGAATATCTCTGACTACCCCCTCGGGGAATATAGCCGTGAGCATATGCTGTAACTTAGTCGTATTTGGTATGTTTACAGTCAGAGAGTTGGCGCGGTACAGAGGCAAAACAGGTACTTTTATTCGTTAAGGGGATATAATTCGGAGCGCGCTCCATACAAACGTACTATGGTGATATTTTCAATACCAACCAATTAAAATCAATGAAATTTTGCAGAAACAATCTAGAAACGGATCTCTATGCTTGTATGGAGTCAGATTTTCGTTAAAATTTACAGTTTCAATGCTAGGATTAATTAAAGATTTGTATGGAAATTTTTGAGGCACTGTAACTTTAAAACTATACATTTTAACGAAAATCTGACTCCATACAAGCATAGAGATTTATTTCTAGATTGTTATTGGTTAGTATTGAAAATATCACCATAGTACGTTTGTATGGAGCGCGCTCCGAATTATATCCTCTTAAGTACCTCTTATGGGTCTGCCATTTTTGGACCGCTGATTGTGTATCTTGTTCTGTATAAAGAGGTCAATGGTCCAAACCTTTAAACTTGGTGTCCTCTTTGTCCCTGACATCTGCAGCACGCTGCGCGTCCATACACGTGGTGCTGCCGGGCGGGTGCGCGCGGTCACCCTCCTCCGCTCGACGCTTTCTACCGTCCATACCAACCTGATAGTGTACACACATGTTAAGTTTGCAAATCAGAATTGGCCAGAAAGCTATACAACGTGTTAATGAATTAACGCAAAACTAGAAAGTAGTTTGTTTAGAATCGAGAGCAGAATCTAATTAACATGTTTTCAATAGGATTTTTTTTTCAAAATATTAAATAATTAATTGTAAAATTTACTGAACTCGATCTCAACCAACCGCTAGGGCACTCTCACCCTACTTACTACCAAAACAAGATTCTTAAAATGTATCCATGAGCACGTTAGCGTTTTCATTCATTGCTAAAATGATAACAAATCATTTTTGCCTCAAAACTTAAAATGCGAATAACTTTAAATTTTAATTATCAAAATAATGAAATTATTGTTTCAATCTAACTATTTTGTTATAAATCAGTTGGGGTGTATGAGGTTTTGCGCTTATTCATTAACACGTTGTATAAGTCAAGTCAGTTATAGCCTGTAGAATCCCACTGCAGGGCAAAGGCCTCCTCTCACGAATAATGGTGAGAGGGAGTGGGCCATACTCCACCACGCGGGTCCAGTGCGTGTTGGTGGAGGCAAGTTAGTGGTCAACTTGCTGTCAGAGAATTTTCAAGCAGCCTTAATAGGCCTCTGACCTGGCTTAACGAATAGTTACAACGCCATCTGACAAAACTATCCGAGACCAACTGCTTAGCGTGCCTTCCGAAGCACGGAAACTCTTGAGATGAAATACCACTAAACGGTCACCCATCCAAAGTCTGACCGGACTGGCGTTGCTTAAGAGAAGTTTATTCCGAATGCGTAAATTGCGCGCTGCAGACAAACGAAGTCTTGTGATATTTTCAATACTAACTAACCAATTAAAGTCAATGAAATTTTTCAGAAACAATCTAGAAACTAATCTCTATGTTTGTATGAAGTAAGATTTTTAAAATATACAGTTTTAGTACTAGGATTAATTTAAGATTTGTATGAAAATCTTTGAGCCACAGTAACTATAAAATTATACATTTTAACGAAAATCTGACTTCATACAAACATAGAGATTAGTTTCTAGATTGTTTCTGAAAAATTTCATTGACTTTAATTTGTTAGTATTGAAAATATCACCAGACTTCGTTTGTATGCAGCGCGCTCCGAATTATATTCCCTTAAATACCAAGTTTGGGATTGCTTCATTTCGCATCACTTACTTCAAAGTGCTTAAACTAAAGTGAGGTAATAATACTGTCGTCCACATTCTTTGTTAGGGTTCCGTAGACAAACAATGAACCCTTACACTTTCGTCCATTCTGTCTGTCTGTATGCCCCGCCTCAATTACTCCCTCATTTTTGAATAGAATCGAAATTATTGACATGAAGACAGATAATAGTTATGTTGTAGAGTTTCTGGTCGCATCTTCTGTACAGCGACAACACGTTCCGACGCGGTGGTAGGTAAAAAAGATTTGACGTTTGATAAGTGTGCTTCAAGCTCCTATATTTAACACGATGCCTGCCAAATACGAATTTACTCGTAGCAGCAGGTTTCATACTCAGTGCCAGCTACGAGTATATTCGTAGATGTTCAAGGGGAGTTCTATACTAAGTTTTTAATGCTGGCAGTCAAAGCAGAGCAAGGATTCTTTGGCATAGGAAAAAAATTTGTACTTTTATACAAATACAAATTTTCAAAGAGACAGTCAAAATAAAAATACTATGTATTGTAAGTTGCGTTTTGTATGGGCAGCAAATACGGCAGAAAAAATATAATACGAGTATACTCGTACCGGCAGGCAACGTGTTAATAAATTATATTCACTTTGACTTTGATAGTAGCCCATGAAGAAACAACTTTTTTTCCCTCGCATACAACGAAAAGGGGGTTGGCAAAATTCGAACTCGATCTAGTCTAGGAAAAATAAGGTTTGAGATTTCATTAAAGACACTTTAGTAAATTGTGTTTGAAATAATATTACTGTTAGTTTATAACATTTTTGTCGAGATTCCGTGGTTATATTGGCTCAGGAACCTGAGAAATACCTTAAAATCGATATTAATGTACAAAGGGCAAGCTTATTTCTTCCAGCGTACTAGCAAAAGAGACAGTTAATTATCACAAGGCAAATTTAATGTGTACAAACAAACAGTAAATAATTTAGTTTTGAGGTTATAATTTTTGAAGACTTACAAAATATTAAATATCTACTCAAATTTACGATATTAACCGGGGATTATTATTGTTATAAGTAAAACGTATTGAACGAAGCCATCCTGTACAAAATCACCAGTTTTCCATTTTTTGTTCATACCTAAATTTAATGTTTTGTAAATGTCTTAATTATTCAATAATACACAATAAAAAATCGGGGATTATTGAGAATTTAAGTTTTTCATGTATTTATTTACTATATTCCAAATTATCACCAAAAGTGCAATTAATGCAACCTTCTCCATACAAAAATCCGTAGATTTCCCCGACTAATCACGGAGGTAGTCAAGTATAGTATTGAAGGGGGTCTTTACCTTGCTGGTGGCCGGCACTAGCCCGGCGCCCGGCGGCGCTCGCACAAGTGGAGGTTCAAATCCGCCGAGCCGCTTGATAGGCTGCACTATGATAGACATCGCGTACAGGTGGAACTCGCGTTTTAGACGTTCCGATGCCGAGAAGTTCTGTAGGTACCTGCCGGATATAAGCATACAGCATATGCTCACGACTGTATTCCCCGAGGGGGTAGTCAGAGATATTCTGAAACCTCAGAACATTCACGTTTCACTAGTGCCGAAAATCTGTCCAGTGTGACGGGGAGTGAGCCCGTCGCCACTTATAATGGGTACAATACATGCCTCGAAATTGAAGCATGCAGGTTTCCTCACGATGTTTTCCTTCACCGAAAAGCCAGTGGTGTTACAAATCGTACATAAATACCGAAAAACTCATTGGTACGAGTCGGCCTGGACGGGGATCGAACCATCGCCTCCTGCACGGCAGGCAAGATTTTGAAAAAAAATTATAGTCATCGAGAAAAACTGCAATTCAAAAACAAAACTTTTTTTTCATCCCATTCGATCCTTTTGCCGGCCTCTAAGAGGAAGGATCTTCATAGAGTCCGCATAAATTTACGATTGTAGTTAGTCTCTTTTGTCTTATGACGTACCTTTTATAGTAGAAGGAGATGGAACTATAGATATTTGTTTATGCGTCTGTCCATTTATTTTTGAGCTAGTGTGTGTGAAAAGTGACCGTAAACATAAGGCCATATGTCACTTGGTGCCTTTTGTCCATACTACTTGACACCACACACTCAAACCTAAACGTCAAAAAAAGTGGACACTTTACAATTTGTATGGCTCACTCTAGTCTTAAAGAGAGATCCTTCCACTTAGGCCGGCCTAGAGCCTACCTCAGGAAACGCGAAAAAAAAGCCGTCCCATACATCTGAGTCGGGTAAGTACAGCAGTTTTGTATGGGACAGATGATTTTCTTTCGCGTTTCCTACGGTAGGCTCCATTGTGAAAGTTGTCCAGTTTGATAGACTGAGTTCACCGTTTCAGTATTTGCTAGGCTGTCACTTAGGCTGAGATTCAGAGACGTTTTTTTTTGTCTTAATTCGAATTAAGTAGGGCGAATATGTAATGATTTTGACATACGGGATTTCGAACTATGACTTGAAAATCGTCTCTCAATCTCGGCATTACACCCTGTATAGGCTAATTTGTAAAAAGCTAGTAAATAAAAAATTGTAAAAACTTACCCAAACGCCATCAATTTGGGTGAAGTAAAGGTCAAAACACATGCAGCGCCATCGTCCTGTAACAAAGGCGTTAATTCAAAGATGATTCCGTGCTTTGGATGGCACGTTAAGCCGTTGGTCCCGGCTACTATCTCTGGTGGTAGTCGTTACATACAAACCACGTCAGAGGCCCTAAGGCGGTCTGAAACAACTCTGACACCAGGTCTTGCCTCCCAAGGAACCTCCCAAGTAGTACCTCCATACACGAACCTGTGCGTCTATCCTCAGTCCAGTTGGTCCACATGCGTGTGGTTCCATCATGTAGTAAGATGGTGCACCTGCCACCCTCCATACAGCCACGGCGTGAGGAACCGACCACAGTATGCCGTGAGTGTGAGCCTCGAAGAATCTTTCCAGAGCACATCTGTTGAAGAATGTAAATTATAATACTTTAACAGGCTATCGGATATTTTGGGAAAGATACATTTCGGGAGTGGCTGTGGTGGTCCAGTGGCGAGTAACCTTGCCTACCGTGCAGCAGGCGATGGTTCGATCCCCGTCCAGGCAGACTCGTATCAATGAGTTTTTCGGAATTTATGTACGATTTGCAACACCACTGGCTTTTCGGTGAAGGAAAACATCGTGAGGAAACCTGCATGCTTCAATTTCGAGGCATGTATTGTACCTACCGTCCATTACAAGCGGCGACGGGCTCACTCCCCGTCACACTGGACAGAGTTTCGGTACTAAAAGCGAAACGTGGATATTCTGAGGTTTCAGAAAATCTCTGACTACCCCATCGGGGAATATAGTCGTGAGCATATGCATGCATGCACGCATACATTTCGGGAAAGTGACATACTATCTACCAGTAGCACGTACGTTCATTAAAGTGAATCCTCCATTAAATCTCTTGCTGTCACTTTGTCTTTATGAAGTAGTAAAAGCTAGCAAGAGATTTAATGGAGGATTAACTTTAATGAACGTACGTACAACTGACTGTTAAGGTACTACAGTATGCCGTGATTATGATCTCTCCAGGGCATATCCGTTACGGAAAGATATATTTTGAGGAAGTGACAAAGAGACATTTCGGGAAAGGAACATTTTGAGCATGTGTTATTTTGGAAAAGACTTTCTGGAAAAGAGAAATTTCATGGAAGGTACATTTTGGAAAAGATATACTTTGAAGAAAGGTACTTTTTGGGTAAGGTACATTTCTGGAAAGGAGCAGGAGAAAGGTACATTTTGGGTAATAGCTTTTTGAGACCGACATTTTACTTATGTGACTGGGAAGGATACATTTTGGGAAAATTACTTTTTGGATAAAGTACCTACATATTGGCACAGAATAAATACTATGTACCTACCGATACAGAGGGATCACTTCGAAAACAGATTTCAAATAAATAGCGACTCTCTCTGCACGGCAATGAGGTGCAAAGTTATTCGCACCCGTCCTATCGTACAATTCGCGAATAACCTACCAACCGTCACAACGGCGCGCGTGCAAACAAAAATGAACCGAGTCATTAGACATGAAAGCTTCCTTTTGATAGTCTCCCTCTTTCATTCTTTCACGTGCTGGTATCGTGACATCACTAGGGTTTTCAAGTCTCGCATTGACTACTCACAAAATGGCGGCAAGTCTAATGAGATTTGACCAAGAAGTTTACACGGTATACCTAACCTATTGCCATTATTCACCACTCGGGATCACCGTCAAATGTAGGTGTGTATCGGAACGCAAACGAGTACAGACGGAGTGAAATGTAGCATGACACCACTGGCTAACACAATGGTTGACAGCTACAGACTGTAAATGCACTGAGTTTCTTAAGCTTAGGATTATTAGAGGTTATGCGGCTGGCACATTGCATCAGCCATTGCTCATCTGGTCTTCATCTTGATTAGAAGAATATAACACTGTTGCCGTTCCCCAACTGATTGTTTCATAACATTACAAAGCGTATCTGAGCTAAGGAGTGAGACAGGCCTGATATCTATATATATAAAATGAATCCCTATTTCCCTTGGTCACGGCATCACGCCTGAACGGCTGGACCGATTGCGATGAAACTTTGGTGGGTTGTTGTGCATATGCCAGGGAAGGTTTATAAACAAAAAAAACGGTCAAGTGTGTGTCGGGTAGGTGTAGGGTAGGTGTAGGGTAGTTGTAGGTGTAGAGTAGGTGTAGGGTAGTTGTAGGGTAGGTGTAGGGTAGTTGTAGATGTAGGGTAGGTGTAGGGTAGTTGTAGGGTAGGTGTAGGGTAGTTGTAGGTGTAGGGTAGGTGTAGGGTAGGTGTAGGGTAGGTGTAGGGTAGGTGTAGGGTAGTTGTAGGGTAGTTGTAGGTGTAGGGTAGGTGTAGGGTAGGTGTAGGGTAGTTGTAGGTGTAGGGTAGGTGTAGGGTAGGTGTAGGGTAGGTGTAGGGTAGGTGTAGGGTAGGTGTAGGGTAGTTGTAGGGTAGGTGTAGGGTAGTTGTAGGTGTAGGGTAGGTGTAGGGTAGGTGTAGGGTAGTTGTAGGTGTAGGGTAGGTGTCCCGAGGCAGGTGGGTCTGCTATCGGGCGCGTCCCCCAGGTGGTGGATAGGGGAATACCCCCCTAGATATAGGGGGTACCGGCTTGCCGGCGCGAACCAACCCAAGGTGGGGTGGTCGCATCACTGAGATGTGACCACCGGAGGGCGGCGGGTCAGCTTGACCCGACCGTGTAGTTCGTTCCTCTACGTGTCCCTCTGTTCATCAGAGGGCATAGTGGAGGAGCAAGGGCGGGCTCTACGTGTACTCACCCTACCGTAGAGCAGGCCGGGAAGGAGTTCCTTCCCCGCCACCGCCGGGCGACATAGGTCGTTATCGCCTGGAGTGTCGTTGATCACGTCTAGCGGCTCCAGGCGACCGAGGGCCTTGCCTTTATTGGCCGGGCCAAGACAAGGAAAAGTCAATAAGACCCGACAGCGAAGTCGTAAAAACCTCAGGATACCGGCTGGCCTCCTGAGTATGTAGGCTTATCCGGGCACAGGGGGCTCTACCCGGACGGACGTTTTATTTCCCCCATACTCGTGGGACTAATTATGAATTCACAAAATATAAATAAGAATAAGGGAGGCGGCCCATCGGGCAGCAAAGGGGAGGTGCCAGTTGTTTCGCTGACGCGAGTGCAGCTGCACAACACCATGGCAGGCTCTCGGGCAGAAAGCGAGGGGGAGGACACTGACTGTTCGCTGATGTCAGTGTGCTCACGGTCATCTGCGGCATCGTGCACCTCCAAGACGCGAAAAAGGAAGTCGGCAGCCCTCGGATACGACACGCAGTCGAAGAGGAAGCAGGTAACGGTTGAGGATGAGGAGGACATCCTCAACCCGTTTGTGAAACCTACGACCACAAGATCGAAGGCCAACCTGCCCAAACTGGAGGATCTCACCAAACGGTTGCAAGATCGGCCTACAGCTGATCTTTCATCCTACATCCAGGAGAACCTCCAGACTATCGAGAAGGCGATGGACAAGTCCGGAAACATCCGAGGAAATTATGTCCGTATCATGCGGATTGCGATGCTGGAAGTCCAGGCAGCATCACAGGAAATGTCCCAAAGGGCCTCCGTCGAGCGCCTGGAAGAAGAGAACGCCAAGCTCCGAAATGAGGTCGAGCTTCTCAACAGGGCGATGGGCCTACAAGAAAAGAGACTTGACAGTCTGAAGTCCCAGTTGGAAGCCCACACCTCGGGCCAGGTGGACACTACGGTTCCGGTAGACCAGTGGAAGGCCATGGTAGAAGGCAAGCTTGCCTTCCTCCAGGGACAGATTCGCCCGGAGGGCATAGTACGGCCCCCACTTGGGAAAAAATCAGCTGGTCTCGGTGGCCGTACGCCAGCACTACCGCCGAAAAGTGGTAAGACGGAGCCTACTCCAGTGCAAGCCCCAATTGGAAAGGTGCACAAGCCTACCCCTGGACCATCTGGGGAAGGGCCTAAGCTGCCCGGCGAGAAGGCCAAAAGTAGGAAGGCCCGAGGGTCACCCCCTCAAGAACGTGCGGCCCCTGCCACCACGCGTGTAGTGGAGCCTCCCTCGGCGGAACCTGAACAGCTTTGGTCCAAGGTGGTCGGCAGAAAGGTCAAGGCAAAGACCAATGCGGAAGCCAAGAGGGCTTCAGCGAAACTCGAGCCGCCACCGAAACAAGCGGCCAAGAAAATAAAGCCGCCGAGGGAACCGAAAACTGCGGCCGTCACCATGACGATTCCCCAGGGGGCTAAAACCAACATCGCTCAGGTGATGTCGGCAGCCAAAGAGCGGGTCCAACTGGCAGAACTTGGCATCCCAAGTATCCGCCAGAAGAGAGCGATCAACGGAGGCTTGATACTCGAGGTCGCCGGGCCGGATGGCGCCGAAAAGGCGGACAAGCTGGCTCAAAAGCTCCAGGTGGTTTTGGCGGATTTGGAGGTGCGCATAGCGCGCCCCGTAAAGACGGGCGAGTTGAGAGTCTCTGACCTCGACGAGTCCGTCACACAGCGCGAAGTCACAGTTGCCATCGCTGAGGCTGGTGGTTGCAAAGCCGAGGACGTTCGGGTGGGTGAGATCCATCACTCCTCCAGACGCCTCGGCACAGTCTGGGTTCGCTGCCCTCTCGGCGCGGTCAGCAAGATCGCGACCACTGGGCGGGTGCAAGTGGGCTGGGTGTCTGTTAGGGCGGAGGTACTTGCGGCACGGCCATTACAGTGCTACAGGTGCCTCAGGTCAGGACACACTGGCCTCCAGTGCAAAGAGGCAGCGGAAACAAGCACTTTGTGCTTTAAGTGCGGGCAGGCTGGCCACAAAGTCAGTGACTGCACGGCCTCTGCACCCAATTGCCCGCTTTGTGCGGGCATTGGCCGTCCCGCCGACCATCGGATGGGGAGCAAGAGGTGCACCCCACCCAAGGAGAAGAATGGCAGAGTAGGAAGTAAGCAGGCTTCCCCCTCTGCGAATCCCCAAACGGCCGGTGAGACCTTAGCGTCCCAAACGGGCAGCAATGCCCGGGGAGAGGATATGGAGGCCTAACACTCCTCCCATTACCTAAAGTCCTCCAGACTAATTTGAACCACTGCCGCGGGGCGCATGACCTGCTACTGCAAACCCTCGCGGAGTGGTCGATTGGTCTGGCAGTGATCGCGGAGCCATACGTCGTTCCATCTCACCCTCGCTGGTTCCGGGACGACCTTGGCTCCGTCGCCATCTACTGGGGCGGTGGGGAGGGTGATCCTCCATGCCTCTTTTCACAGGCCGAACCGGGGATCGTGGTGGTGGAGTGGGGGACCATAGTTGTGGTGGGTTGTTACGTCTCTCCCAATGGCAACCTCAACGATTACGAGGCGTACCTAGACCGGGTAGAGGGCGTTATACGTCGATACCTGCCCCGTCCGGTACTTGTCCTGGGCGACCTCAATGCCCGCTCCAGGGTTTGGGGTGACGTCCTCGACAATGCCAAGGGAGAGATGCTTCTCGAGCGGACGGCGGGGCTTGACCTCCGGTTACTGAACCGGGGGTCGTGTTCGACGTGTGTTCGGTGGCAGGGGGAGTCAATCGTGGACCTCACATGGGCGACTCCCTCCGTCGAACGTATGGTGTCTGGCTGGAGGGTGGCGGAGGAAGTGGAAACGTTGTCCGACCACCGTTACATCGTTTTTGATGTGGCCCTCCGCCCTCCGGCCGACGCCAATCACCGAAGCGGCAGCCCCCAGCGACGTTGGGCGCTTACTCGGCTCGACCGCGACATGCTGGTCGCCGCGGCACACGTCGCTGATTGGATCCCCACCGAAGACGAGGCCTGGCCCGAGCCGGAAGCTGAGTCGACCTGGTTCCGGGATATCATGACGTCGATCTGTGACGCCTCGATGCCCCGGGTCAGGACGACGAAGAGGCGACCGGTGTACTGGTGGTCGGAGGAGATAGCGCAGCTGCGAGTTTCCACCCTCGCTGCCCGACGCCAGTACCTTAGAGCGAGGAGACGCCGGCGAGCGACCGAAGAGGAGAAGGCGGCAGCCTATGAATCGTACCGGGACTCGTCTAAGTCACTTCGGGCTGCTATAGCGGATGCCAAGTCCCGGGCGTGGAACGAACTCCTCGAAGGCCTCGACAGAGACCCTTGGGGCCGGCCATATAAAATGGTGCTGGGGAAGCTGCGCCCATGGGTCCCTCCCCTAACGGAGACCCTAGAACCCGAATTCGTGCGAGGAGTGGTGGAAACACTCTTCCCACGGATCGGAGGGGGTGACGTTAGGCAGGAGGAGCCGCCGCCTCCGGCATGGACTGACGACCTTTCGGTCACGACGGAGGAGCTCAAATGGGCAGTGAAGCGCCTCGCCGCGCGAAACACCGCACCAGGTCCCGACGGAATTCCGGGTCGGGCCTGGGTGTTAGCTCTGGCTGTGCTGGGCGAAAGGCTGAGGCGCCTGTTCAGCAGCTGCCTTCGTTGTGGCCACTTTCCCACGCAGTGGAAAACGGCGAGGCTGGTCCTCATAAAGAAGGAAGGGAGACCCGCGGACTCCCCCTCTGCGTACCGACCCATCTGCCTGCTGGACGAGGTGGGCAAGCTCTTCGAGCGGATTATTGCCTCTCGTATCGGCAGGCACTTATCCAGCGATGGCCCGGACCTGTCAGACAGCCAGTTTGGCTTCCGTCAGGGTCGCTCGACAGTGGACGCGATTATTCGCGTCCGAGAGCTGTCCGAGCAGGCAACATCCCAGGGCAGAGTAGTGTTGGCTGTCAGTCTTGACATAGTCAATGCTTTCAACTCTCTGCCTTGGAGGGCGATCAGGGAGGCCCTGGTGTACCACCGTCTGCCTCCCTACCTGCGCGACGTTGTCGGAGCGTACCTGTCTGATAGGGGCATACGCTACATGGGTCGGTACGGAAGTACCGAGCAGGGGGATGTCGTGTGCGGGGTTCCACAGGGGTCGGTGTTAGGCCCTCTCCTGTGGAATCTCGCGTACGACGCTGTTCTAAGGACGGCACTCCCCAACGGCGTCAGTGTCGTTTGCTATGCAGACGACACTCTAGTTCTGGCAGAAGGGGAGTCCTTCGAAAGGACCGTAGAGCTCGCCGAGCTCGGGGTGGCACGCGTTGTGGAGAAGATCCACGAGCTGGGGCTTCGGATAGCGCCTCATAAGACCGAGGCGCTATGGTTCCACAAACGCAGGGGAGCGATACCTCCCAGCTTGACGGTGCGAGTAGGTGACGCAGAGGTCCAGGTCGGCCGTCATATAAAGTACCTGGGCCTCATTATAGACAGTCGCTGGAGCTTTGAGGAGCACATCGACCGCCTGGTCCCCCGAATACAAAGGGTAGCGGGTGCTATGCACAGACTGCTGCCCAACCTCGGGGGACCGTGGGAGGGAGTCCGCCGCCTCTACGCAGGAGTCGTGCGATCCATTGCGCTCTATGGGGCGCCCGTATGGTCGAAGAGACTATCGGGCGTCCGGCGTCTCGCGGCCAAACTGAACGCCGCGCAGCGTCAAATC
The DNA here is from genome assembly GCA_963924505.1 of Agonopterix alstromeriana. NCBI lineage: Eukaryota > Metazoa > Arthropoda > Insecta > Lepidoptera > Depressariidae > Agonopterix > Agonopterix alstromeriana. The sequence goes on along the minus strand of OZ004690.1, from coordinate 7,275,871 downwards.
GCAATTCGGGTCGCACGCGGATACCGGACAATATCGTACGAGGCGGCGAATATCCTGGCGCGGTTCCCGCCCCTGGATATCCTGGCGGATATGGACGCGAGGGTCTACGACCGGATTCGTGTCCTACGTCAGAGAGGCGGGACCGTACCCGAGAGGGCGGTCGCAGAGCTCCGGAGGAAGGCTCGACGACGTGCGCTTAACTGCTGGCGTGAGCGGCTCCATGAGCCGCGAAGTACACGGCAGCGCGTCGTCGGAGCGATACTTCCCTGCTTCCAGGCCTGGCTGGACCGGGAAGGCCGAGGCGTCACCTACCGTCTTACTCAGGTGCTCACCGGACACGGCTGTTTCGGTGACTATCTGAACAGGATCGGGAGGGAGACTACAGTGCAGTGTCACCACTGCGGAGGCGATCAGGACTCTGCACAGCACACGCTCGAGGAGTGCCCAGCGTGGCATTCCGAGCGGCAAGTCCTGGTCGAACACACTGGAGAAGACCTCTCCCCACCGGCCCTAGTAGCGGCGATGTTGGGGAGCCGGGCGGCATGGGACGCCGCGGTCGCCTTCTGCGAGACCGTCATGGAGCAGAAGGAGAGCGCAGAGCGAGACCGCGAGCGGGCAAATCCCGCCCGAAGACGGAGACGCCGGGGACGTCAAGTTGGCCCCCCGATGCGTCACAACAACGCCCCGGGATAAGGGCGCCCAGGGTCGCGGACGGTCGGAGAAGGGGCTCAGGCCGTCCATTTCCAAGCGACCCCTGGAAGGCAGCGGTAGTACGGCGTAGTCCCGTCCCGCTGCAGCGCAGAAACGCTGCGGGAGTGTTGGCCCGGCATTATTGCCGAGCCGGGAGAGCCTTGGCGAAGCGCTAGGAGGGCCGTGGACGCACATTGCTTCCCCATAGCCCTTCGACATGCGCTTAGGAGACTACCGGGGGGGTTTTAGTGGGTAAAAATCCCACATAACCCGACTCCTCCCCTAAGGAGCCGGGTATCTTTTCGAAGATTTCCCCCTCGACAACAAAAAAAAAAAAAAAAAAAAAAAAAAAAAAGGTGTAGGGTAGGTGTAGGGTAGGTGTAGGGTAGGTGTAGGGTAGGTGTAGGGTAGTTGTAGGGTAGGTGTAGGGTAGGGAAAATGGCAGAACAACGTCTGCCGGGTCAGCTAGTTGGGAAATATAAATTATGGGAAATTGTTATTTTGAGACGGACATTTCGTCGACGGACAGCCAGCCTTACCTGACGGTCATCTCCGTCGGTTCCTTTTGCTCCAGCTTGCCAGTGTACACCGACTCCAAATCATAACGAACGTAGTTCACTCCTAAAACGAATCTCTTCAACACCTGTAGTCAAAATGATGTCTCATAGCAGAATATAGTGGCCGCTGAGTTACGAAAACAGTCAGGACTAGGTATTAGGCTGCTGAGGCTGCGGAGCGGAGAAACGAGGGAATTTTGGCCAATAGGATTGCATAAAATATTGGAGCGGAGATTTTGTGCATAACCATTGGACAACATTCCCTTGTTTTTCCGTTCCGCAACTCGCTCCGCTTCAACACGGAATCGCATTTTTTCACGCACCATCCTTTTCTGTCGTTTAGGAACATCATTTGCTAGAACGATGATGTCATGCAGTGACAGGACCATAAACAGTGTCTCTGTAGAATACATTTTAATTTAAATAATAAACTTGTGTTTCTTGCACTATAAACCATAAACTTAGTTACAAGTTGCTATTTTAAGTGTGTGATATCGTTTGTGCAACGACAGCAGGAATGCTATCGCGCGTGGCAGTATCGGCAATATCCTCGGCAGCACGGCCAAAATGCTGGGACGCGATGGAGTGCTGACGCGTGCTACCACGCATGATAGTATGCTATCGTATGCTTTCGGCGCCGACCGAGCGCGATCGCTATCGGATTTGGCAGCACGCAAACGCGACCGCATGCGATCGCACGCGGCAGCACGCGATAGCACGCTATAGCATGCGGCAGCACACAGGGCATAAACGCAATTCCGTGCTGTCAGATGTCGATCAACCCTTACTCGTACTATAACTACGACATATTTTGTAAGGTAGGTAAAAAGTGAAAGAGGCATCTATCCATCGGTGCATTTATTTTACTCGTAGATACCCCCAAATATTGCATCCCTACCCTCTCCTACAATAAACTTCACACGCCGGGCACTCCATAGAACAGCCTGAAGATATTAAGACAAAACTACCAAACCTTACTCGACCTGAATGTATGGGACAGCAGATTTTTGTTTCGCGATTTTGATATAGGTCCCATAGAGAAAGTTGTTCAGTTTGATGGTCTGATACTCCCCTTAAAATAGTTTCATCTAATTTTGATAGACCTTATACAACGTGTTAATGAATAAGCGCAAAACCTCATACACCCCAACTGATTTATTAACAAAATAATTAGATTAAAACAATAATTTCGTTATTTTGATAGTTAAAATATAAAGTTATTCACATTTTAAGTTTTGAGGCAAAAATGATTTGTTATCATTTTAGCAATGAATGAAAACGCTAACGTGCTCATGTATACATTTTAATAATCTTGTTTTAGTAGTAAGTAGGTGAGAGTGCCCGAGCGGTGGGTTGAGATCGAGTTCAGTAAATTTTAAATTTTACACACAAATTATTTAATATTTTGAAAAAATTTCCCATGTTGAAAACATGATAATTCGATTCTGCTCTTGATTCCAAACAAACTACTTTCTAGTTTTGCGTTAATTCATTAACACGTTGTATACTACTGTGGATAAGACAGCGATTTTTGAGCGTAGGCGATGTCGCATTTGGACAACCACTACACTGAAAAGGCTGGTTTTGAAAAGGACCGGAAGGCCTAGGCAAAGCTGAACCGGTTCAGAACTAACCACGGAAGGACCACTCCCACCTCTACAAGTGGGGCCTGAGGGAGTCACCGATGTGCGACTGCGGGGCACCTGACCATACCCTCACCCATGTGGTAAATGAGTGCACTCTGCGCCGTTTCCCCGGTGGAATTGAAGAACTCCATAGGTTAACCCCGGCAGCGGAAAACTGGCTAAAACATCTTGACCTTGAAATTTAAACCTCCTCCGATCCAATCAGGATCAGGAATTTTTAAGATTGAAATGAGCAAAGAAACAGACCTGCAAAGGCAGCAGCACATCTTCTCCTGGCCTGAACTCGTATCCGAGAGCGTTGAGTGACCCAGTGAACAATTGACATCCCACGCACAGCACTTCGTCCACCTGAATACGACATGCTTCAAGTTAGGATAGTAACACCTTTAACTAATTATTATAAGGAATAGCCTTGCGGTAGCATTTCCCCTCTGCCACGGTATAAGCACAAATGATCTTGTGCATTTACATTCAATTTTACACCTTATCACTAACGAGACCGCCTATAATTGCGAAATAATAAAGAACGTTTGGGGTTCACACGAGACTACTTTTCATGATTTTTAACATTCAAAATTAGAATCTAAAGTTATGGGGAATAAAATCCAAAGTTGCGGATTTCATGTTACCTCGCCCCCCGCAAAAAGTGGCAGAAATGTTTGTGAGTAGAACTACACGCGTAACCAGTCCACATATAAATAGTCAAAGAGTAACACAGATAAAGCCACAAAGATGCCGGTTACAACAATTGCTTTAAGAAAATGACAGGGAATTAATAATCATCACAGCTGAAAGACGTCTACTGCTGGTTGTAGGCCTTCCATACGATAACAACTTGCAGTACTGTGCTGCCCTCATCCTCATCCTTCCTCAGCCTCTTTACCAGGTCATTTGTCCACCTTGTGGGGGCTCACTGTCTATTCACCCGAGGCCACCAGTCGAGAAAAAGTACTGTTACGAGCGACGGGTTCCGGGATTGGAGTGAAACGCCAAGTCCAAATTTACAGAGTTTATTTGGGTTTCTCTTACTTACGGTTCTCCGCGCAGGGATTCCCCTTACACCACTTTTCACTGTTCACTACGTCACTACTAAAACGCACTACACTGTCACTTAACTGTTCACTTTGTACTTGTCTTCCTTTTGTTTCGCACTTTTCACTGTTAAACTCAATACTGCCCTGTGGCCGCAAACTCGCCGGTTTATATACCCCTTAGAATGTTCTGGACAATTGAATTTCGATCGTCTTTTCGTTATTCCTTTGTTCCCTTCCAAACGCTTCTACTGCCTTACCGAACATTCCTGAACACGACTGTCTTTTCGTTTATTCCTTCTCCCTCTTTCTTCTAGAACATTCCTAAACAACATTAAAATCTAAAAACTATTTTCATCGGGGTGAGGTCTTGAACCCAGGACTTCTCGACTTACGTGTCAACTACAATCCATCCGTCGACCGCTGAGCCACGGAGACTGTTAATAAACCGACTGAATATTTGAATGCCTTTTTACGTTCGACGGTACTGAGCTGTGGAGAGAGACAATCCTGATAATACTAACAGTTTTGTGAGTCCAAAGATGTGGTTGTCGAATATGTGACATGCATGCTGCTACTATCGCGCTGGCTGCAGATTGCAGCAACGAGTCCCGAGTGTATCTGTTGAAGTGTAAAGTCCTTAGTCCTTTGGCTATTGGCTATCTTTGTAGTGTTCCGTACCAAAATTGGCAAAACGGAACACTTACGGAATCACCTCGGTGTCCGTCCGTCTGTCACAGGCATTTTGCTCGGAGACCGTAAGACATAGAAAGCTGAAACTTGGCACAGTTATAGCAATTAACGGTCCAATGACATAAATAAAGTCAAAAAATAGTCGGGGAAATCTACGGATTTTAGTATGGAGTAGGTTGCATTAATTGCACTTTTGGTGAAAATTTGGAATATAGTAGATACATACCTGAAAAACATAAATTCTCAATAATCCCCGATTTTTTATTGTGTATTATTGAATAATTAAGACATTTACAAAACATTAAATTTAGGTATGAACAAAAAATTGAAAAGTGGTGATTTTGTACAGGATGGCTTCGTTCAATACGTTTTACTTACAACAATCATAATCCACGGTTAATATCGTTAATTTGGGTAGATATTTAATATTTTGTAAGACTTAAAAAATTATAACCTCAAAACTAAATTATTTACTGTTTGTTTTTACACATTAAAATTGCCAATTGATAATTAACTGTCTCTATTGCTGGTATGCTAGCCGAAATATTTTTAACAATAAGCTTGCCATTTGTACAATAATATCGATTTTAGTTCCTGAGCCTATATAACCACGAAATCTCGACAAAAGTGTCATAAACTAACAGTAATATTATTTCAAACACAATTTACTAAAGTGTCTTTAATGCAATCTCAAACCTTATTTTTCCTAGACTAAAAGTCTCTTCTGTATAAACCGCGCCTAAAGAACAAGTGAACAAAGCTCACTTCTGCAGGTCCAGAGGCCTGGTGCCCCGCAGTATGGTGCGGCCGCGAGCTGTCTCCACGTATCCTGTCAGCACCTTCCACTCGTAGGTCTCGTCCGGGAGCGCGCCCTGTGGAGTCACCGGTCCTGACAACTTGGAGAATTCCCAGGCCACTTTCACTGCAGCTATTGAGAATCTGGTGAGGAGATGACGGTTAATGCTTCATTATTTGCAGCCGATAAAGGTCCACTGCTGGACATAGGCATTTCCCAAGAATCGCTACAACGACTGGTCTTGCGTCATCCCTAGTGTTTTGCAAGGTATACAATAATAACGCCCGGCATCCACCAAAGCGGAGTGGAGTGGAGCTGAGCTGACAGCTCCGAGCTGTTTAAAATCAACCAATTGAATTCGCGTGGCACCACGCGAATAGAGAAAGTTGTTCAGCATATGCTCACGACTATATTCCCCGAGGGGGTAGTCAGAGATATTCTGAAACCTCAGAACATCCACGTTTCACCAGTAGTACCGAAACTCTGTTCAATGTGACGGGGGGTGAGCCCGTCGCCACTTATAATGGACAGTGGGTACAATACATGCCTCGAAATTGAAGCATGCAGGTTTCCTCACGATGTTGTCCTTCACTGAAAAGTCAGTGGTGTAACAAAACGTACATAAATTCCGAAAAAGAAAAAATACTATTACCTACCGGTACAGAAGGGATCACTTTGAAAACAGATTTAAATAAATAGCAACTCTCTCTGCACGGCAATGAGGTGCAAAGTTATTCGCACCCGTCCTATCGTACAATTCGCGAATAACCAACCAACCGTCACAACGGCGCGCGTGCAAACAAAAATGAACAGAGTCATTAGACATGAAAGCTTCCTTTACATAGTCTCCCTCTTTCATTCTTTCACGTGCTGGCAGCGTGACATCGCTAGAGTTTTCAAGTCTCGCATTGACTACTCACAAAATGGCGGCAAGTCTAATGAGATTTGACCAAGAATTTTACACGGTATACCTAATCTATTGCCATTCACCACTCGCTGGGGATCGGTCGTCAAGCGAACCTGAGCTGTGGAGTGAAACAGGCCTGTCAAAGTCAAAGTCAATATAATTTAATCAATATAGGAGCTTGCAGCACACTTATCAAACGTCAAATCTTTTTTAAAGCTACCACCGCGTCGGAACGTGTTGTCGCTGTAGAGAAGATGCGGCCAGAAACTCTACAACATAACACGACTTAATAACTATTACAATATAAATTCTTAAGCTAAAGTTATGTATACAATAATACATAGTCTATTTAATAAAATAATTGATACTATACAGTAAAGTAAATAAACTATAAGCTAGTGACCTCAGTCCCAAGCATTTTGATCATTTAAATAATCATCCAGTTTATAATATGCTTTTTTACAGAGGACTTTTTTGATTTGAGTTTTAAACATGTTTTCGGAAAGATTCAAAATGGTCTCTTGGGGATTTTATTATAACAACGTATACAGTGACCCATGAAAGACGTGTTTACCCTACTAAGCCGAAAGTGTCGATACGAGCACTGCTGAGCTGATCATCCAATCTTTACACTACAACATGAGCGATTATCATGGGATATAACTCATACTGTCACAAAGGAAGAACAAGAATCCGTTGTGGGATTCCAAAATCCAAACAAACTAACTTGTTAGAGCCAGCCCTCGCCAACTGATCCACGTTGCTCTTGAAGGTATCTGCCAGCTGCTCGACCGTAGAGAACAACACCAGGGCGGCGGCACCACCCGGTGAAGTCTTTCCAACAGGTCCAGTGGTATGAGGGTCCCAGTAACAAAGAGCTTTGTCGTCTGACGCCTTCCAGATGCCGACGCAATAGTCTTTTGCGCAGAGTACACCGTATTTGTTCTGAAAATAGATATACATGGTGTTAATGAATAAGCGCAAAACCTCATACACCCAAACTGATTTATAACAAAATAATTAGATTGAAACAATTATTACATTATTTTGATAGTTCAGTTTTAAAATTATTTACATTTTTAGTTTTGAGGCAAAAATGAATTGTTATCATTTCAGCAACGAATGAAAGTGCTAACGTGCTTATGGATACCTTTTAAGAATCTTGTTTTGGTAGTAAGTAGGGTGAGAGTGCCCGAGCGGTGGGTTGAGATCGAGTTCAGTAAATTTCAGATTTCAGATCGTGGGGGAAGGGTATGTCAAGTTTTTGCACGGCTTGAAAGAATCGTAGAAAGGCCGGGGTGCCTCATTTAATTTTGCCGCCCCGGGCTTACGACGGGCTTAGTCCGCCTCTGTTCATAAGATCTCTTTTGAGTTAGGATGGATGGACGGACAGCATTGGCTTAGAAAATATGGTCCCTTTTGGGAACGGAACCAGAAAAGATAAAAATACTTATGCCCTAAAGTTTAGGACCTTAATACAATACAGCTTACCGACTCAAAGAACTTCTTGATTCCCTTCGCAAGACTAAGAACGCTGCCGCTTTCGCCAGCCTTGATATCGCCTACCACAATGTTGCCTTCGATGTCCAACTTGACCTTAAAACAAAATTGAACATAATGCAGGCCGTGCAAAATAAGCTGGCGACGCGTAGGTTCAATAACGTCACAGGTCTGGCACTTAGAACGTTTTTCTAAATGGCGTCTGCAAACCAGACCCTCCAGCTTGATTTCTCTACTTGCGTGTGTAATGTAAGATAAAATTTGTCGTTATTTCCAAAAAATTGTGATGTCCATAATTACAACACTCGAAACAAAAATAAACTGATATCTCCACACTTTCGGCTTAGTAGGGTCAACACGTCTTTCATGGGTCACTGTATACGTTGTTATAATAAAATCCCCGAGACCATTTTGAATCTTTCCGAAAACATGTTTAAAACTCAAATCAAAAAAGTGCTCTGTAAAAAAGCATATTATAAACTAGATGATTATTTAAATGATCAAAATGCTTGGGTCTGAGGTCACTAGCTTATAGTTTATTTACTTTACTGTATAGTATCAATTATTTTATTAAATAGACTATGTATTATTGTATACATAACTTTAGCTTAAGAATTTATATTGTAATAGTTATTAAGTCGTGTTATGTTGTAGAGTTTCTGGCCGCATCTTCTCTACAGCGACAACACGTTCCGACGCGGTGGTAGCTTTAAAAAAGATTTGACGTTTGATAAGTGTGCTGTAAGCTCCTATATTGAATAAATTATATTGACTTTGACTTTGACTTTGACGTGCGACTCGGCCTTTTCCCATACTACACAATGTCAGTAGGTACTAATGACGATGTTGATGCTAATAGCGATGTTGATGGTAATGGAGATGTTGGTGCTAACGGTTATGTTGATGCTAACTACGATGTTGATACTAATAGCGATGTCAGTGCTAATAACGATGTTGATGCTAATAGCGATGTCGATGGTAATGGCGATGTCGGTACTAATGACGATGTTAATGCTAATAGCGATATTGATGGTAATGACGATGGTGATGCTTATAGCCATGTCGATGCTAACGACGATGTTGATGATAATAGCGATGTCGGTGCTAATGGCGATGTCGATACTAAAGACGACGTTGATGCTAATAGTGATGTCGGTGCTAATGGCGATGTCGGTACTAACGACGATATTGATGCTAATAGCGATGTCAATGCTAACGGTAATGTCGGTACTAATGGCAATATTAATGCCAATGGGAATTTTGATTATGGAGTTAATCATGATGGCTATGTTGATACTCAATACTCACATTAAAATTAGTAAAAAAGTTGATGTTGATACTAATAGCGATGTCAATGCTAATATCGATGTTGATGCTACTACGATGTCGATGGTAATGGCGGTGTCGGTACTAATGACGATGTTAATGCTAATAGCGATATTGATGGTAATGACGATGTTGATGCTTATAGCCATGTCGATGCTAACGACGATGTTGATGCTAATAGCGATGTCGGTGCTAATGGCGATGTCGATACTAAAGACGACGTTGATGCTAATAGTGATGTCGGTGCTAATGGCGATGTCGGTACTAACGACGATATTGATGCTAATAGCGATGTCGATGCTAACGGAAATGTCGGTACTAATGGCAATATTAATGCCAATGGCAATTTTGATTATGGAGTTAATCATGATGGCTATGTTGATACTCAATACTCACATTAAAATTAGTAAAAAAGTAGATGTTGATACTAATAGCGATGTCAATGCTAATATCGATGTTGATGCTACTACGATGTCGATGGTAATGGCGGTGTCGGTACTAATGACGATGTTAATGCTAATAGCGACATTGATGGTAATGACGATGTTGATGCTACTAGCCATGTCGATGCTAACGACGATGTTGATGATAATAGCGATGTCGGTGCTAATGGCGATGTCGATACTAAAGACGACGTTGATGCTAATAGTGATGTCGGTGCTAATGGCGATGTCGGTACTAACGACGATATTGATGCTAATAGCGATGTCAATGCTAACGGTAATGTCGGTACTAATGGCAATATTAATGCCAATGGGAATTTTGATTATGGAGTTAATCATGATGGCTATGTTGATACTCAATACTCACATTGAAATTAGTAACATGGAATTCCTTCAGAATCTCATCCGGTACCAGTTTCGGCGCGGCTGCAGCTTGAGGCAGAGACATCGTGTACAATCTGTCCCCGTACTTGAGTATACCGTCTATGAGCTGAGGCTTCCAGTATATATATGGTTCTATATGATCTACCACTACGCCCATCATTGCGTTCGCTGCGTCCTGTCGGAGGATATTAAAGGTGGTAAAGGAAGAAAAGAATTCATGCTCTATCCTTTTCTGTCGCTCAGAAACGTCATTTGCTAGAGCGAGAAAGATCGCAGCATTGCCAATGCTGCCACGCGCGATGGTACTCGCGCTATTTGTCTTGCTGATCCAACTTTGACTAATTATTATAAGGACTAGCCTTGCGGTAGCATTTCCCCTCTGCCACGGTATAAGCACAATTGATCTTGTGCAGTTACATTCGATTTTACACCATATCACTAAACGAGACAGCCTATAATTGTGAAATAATAACTTCGAACTTAGAACGTTTGGGGTTCACACGAGACTACTTTTCATGATTTTTAACATTCAAAATTAGAATCTAAAGTTATGGGGAACAAAATCCAAAGTTGCGGATTTCATGTTACCTCGCCCCCCGCAAAAAGTGGCAGAAATATTTGTAAGTAGAATTACAAGCGTAAGCAGTCCACATATAAATAGTCAAAGTGATCAAACGATTAAACTTTGATTATTTTTGGATTTTTCCCTGAATAGCTATAAACTAGCTTTTATTTCTGGCTTGACGTCGAATTTTGGGATACCCTGTATACAAGGTGTTACAAATAAACAGGGGGTGGTTTAGACCATCAAACTGAAAAACGTTCACTAAAACACTAACATCCCAAACCGCGAAAAAAAAACTGCTGTTCCATCCAAAACTGGAAACCTACTCGAGCCAAATGTAGGGAAATGTATGTATGTGAGCCTCTTTTTTTCGTTCACCGTTTTCTCTAAGGTTGTCTGGAAGAAATCACTTCTTAGCGATAAAACCGCCTTATTTTGAACCTCTTGTATTTTTTCTCTGTATTTTACTGTTTATTTTTGGAGTAAAATAAATAATATTGGATTGATTGAAAGCAGTTTTTTAGTCCCATAAAGAACGTTATTCAGATTGATGGTCTGGCCATCCCCTTAAAAAGCTGTCAGCATATTAAAAAAGACCCTGCATAAGCTGATGATGATGAATTATGTCAACACACCTGATGATCCCTGTTAGGGTTGTCCATGAAGTAGTTCTCGTTCTGCGCGACCCTGCCTCGGACGGAGGCCACGGAACGCCCCATGCGAGTGAAGTACTATATAAGCTGATGATGATGATATGTCAACACACCTGATGGTCCCTGTTAGGGTTGTCCATGAAGTAGTTGACCCTGCCTCGGATGGAGGCCACGGAGCGTCCCATGCGTCTTCTTCTTCCTGCCCTTATCCAATTATTTGGGGTCAGCGCAATGTCGTCTTCCTCCATTCATCTCTTTTAGCCGTCATTTCAGCGCACACACCTTTTCTACGCATGTCATCTTTCACACAATCCATCCATCTTTTCTTTGGTCGTCCTCTCTTCATGCAGCCATCCACATTCATATTTAACACTCGTCTTGTAATATGCCACTCATCTCTTCTCATCACATGTCCATACCACGATAATCGATTACCGCGCAGCTTTTAATTCACAGGAGCCACTTTCAAACTTCCTCTAATATACTCATTCCTGATCTTGTCCATTCTAGTAACCCCACACATCCATCTCAACATTCGCATCTCTGCTGCATGCAGTCGTATTTCATCCGTCACTTCAACGGCCCAACACTCCGAGCCATACATGACGTGTGAAGTACTATATAAGCTGATGATGATGATATGTCAACACACCTGATGATCCCTGTTAGGGTTGTCCATGAAGTAGTTCTCGTTCTGCGCGACCCTGCCTCGGACGGAAGCCACGGAGCGCCCCATGCGAGTGAAGTACTTGCCGATGGCGGCATCGTCAAGAGGCTCTATCAGGGCTTCCTCTTGTTCTGATTGGTTTGAAAGGATAATTAACCTGTAGAGCCTCTAGAGATAAAAAGCCCTGGTGGTCCAGTGGCGAGTAACCTTGCCTGCCGTGCAGGAGGCAATGGTTCGATCCTAGTCCAGAATTTTCGGAATTTATGTACGATTTGAAACACCACTGGCATTTCAGTGAATAGAGTTTGCTCTTAGTTTCCGAGATTTGAGACACATTCTGTAGTGAACCTGCCTGCTGTGTCGAGGGTCGCGGGTTCGAATCCCGTAAGGGACAAATATTTGTATGATGAATATGAATATTTGTACCCGAGTCATGGATGTTTGTATCTATATGTGTATTCTATATCGTTGTCTAGTCATCATAATACAAGTCCAGGCTAGATTCTTGGTACTTTAAATGTGACTAGATAATTTGTGTGACAATGTCCAATATATACAAAGTCCTTCTTAATGTGCTGACACTTTTTTAAGGGGATGATCAGACCGTCAAACTGAACAACTTTCTCTATGAGACCAGCTGTCCCATATATTTGGCTCGAGTAGGTTTGCACTTTTGTATGGAAGAGCAGATTTTTTTTTCGTGATTTCGATGTAGGTGCCATAGAGAAAGTTGTTCAGTTTGACGGCCTGATCATCCCCTTAAAAAAGTGTCAGCATATTAAGAAGGACCCTGTATGATTTTGGTGGTATTCATTGCCCTCGTGTGTAGCTCACCTTCATCGCCGCCTTCCTCGGTGTCTCCCTTGGGTGACGGCCGCTTGTCCTTCAAAACCGACGTCAGCTCGTTGGTCACGGTGACAGGGTATAACTTGTATGGGGTGATGCATTGCTTCGGGTCCAGACCGCCTCTTTTTGCTGCAAAATCAAATAAGAATCGTTAAAAATCGGATATAATCCGATTGGTTGTTCATGAGTTCATTACATCTCCGATCCATTGCGCTTTGGTGGAATTCGAACCTAAATCTTCATCACGATAAAAAACCACGTCACAAGACACGCTATAGAATAGACAGAAGAATCAAGAAAATTTGTATCCGGGGGTTTTAGGGGTCGCTGACTAAGAATATGAAAGTGTTTTTTTAATCTTCAACTTTCACGAGGGTCACCCTTGAAATGCTGTTACTTTCTCGGCCCTGTAGCCCTCAAAGGTTAAGTTCTATGACAAAAGTTCATAGTACTTATTTTGTAGGAAATTATATCCAGTTTAATTTGACCATATAAAACATTTCGATAAAACTTGTAGATTCCAAGAAATAAGCGAAAAACTGAAAAGGTCACCATTAGAGCACAGATGGGGTGGCCATCTCGAGCTCACCCCCTCTTACCAAGACTTTTTAACGTTTAAACCAAGTTCCAATACTCCGAGAATTATTTCTTTATTTTTTATTTCAGAACTATTACAATACAACTATTATTGATTAAAGATTAAAAAAATTTGAAAGTGATTGTTGAAATTGGAACAGGTTGTGTCATCTATATCGTATGAATTCCAGTTGTAATGCTGGACTTGCGAGTTGGTTAGTTTGTAATAACTTCCAGTAGATGGCGCTCACGTCCCCTTAAGACGCAATAGATAGAAAATTTCGTTCTCTGAATAGTGGGCTCGATAGCGAAAATCGATGGCTCTCTTCCTCGGTTTGGAAGAGTGCGGGTTCAAGTCCCGCCCTTTTATTACAATACAGTTTTATTGAATTATTTATCGGCCAAAACGCAGAGCAGTTTGTTGGCAGTCAAAATTTAGTTATTACTGAGTATTTCTCCTGATTTTACTGGGCTACTAAACAATACTTACTGAGTTTATCGATAAACTCTCCAGGGCTGGCAGCAACTATCAGGACGGGACACGACTCCGGTGGTACAACCTCTGGTTCGGGCTCCGGTTTTTCTTCACCCTCTGCGAAAGAACAGATTCGTTTGGACCTGGACACCAAAACAATATAAATACAAAACTGCAATCCTACTTGAGCCAAATGTATGGGACAGCAGATTTTTTTTTCGCTATTTCGACGTTGGTCCCGTACAGAAAGTTGTTCAGTTTGATGGTCTGATCATCTCCTTAAAAAAGTGTCAGCATATTAAGAAGGACCCTGTATGTTCATTAATAAATATGGACGCGTGACATTCAAAAATAGCCCGGTAGTTCCAACTTCCCCCCCCCCCCCCCCCGCCCCATCTTACGTAGGCATTGTAAATTAATAGCTGTATATTCTCACCACCACCAGCTTCTTCGTCCTCATCTTCTTCTTCGCCACCTTCGCCTGGCATTTCCTCCTTCAGTCGCTGCAGACGAATCTCGTCCCCTGCACGAATAAGACTAGATAAAAAAGCTGGTGGAGAATAGTTGCGACCGCGTACCGGAAAGCGCAGCGTGGTTAGGCCCCCTACAAGTTGGACCGAGGACCTGGTGAAGGCGTTGGATGAGGGCAGCTAAGGACCGCTCGTTGTGGTGTTTTTTTTTTTATTCGGGCATAGGCTCACCACAAATTCCCACCGCTGTAACTCCTGTGAACCAGGATCAACGGCGGTGACCATTCACAACACTAGACAATGAAGTGCAGCGAGCCCGGGGGATGACTCTAATCTGTCTTGGAACCCGCAATGAAGATAGGAGGAGTAAGAAAACGATATATCCGACTTCCCTCCATTGCAAACGGGAGACAGCAATAAGAAAAAAGCAAAGGTTATTAGAGAGGCAATTCCAAAGATCATGTATGGCAGTGCTCGTGAAACGTGGATGTTCTGAGCTTTCAGAATATCTCTGACTACCCCCTCCGGGAATACAGTCGTGAGCATATGCTATGATATGCTATGTATGGCAGAGTTGAAGACCCTACTGCAAAAGCACCAAAAACAATTGATACATTACCAAAAAAAAAATATTGTGGCGATCCTTGGGGGAGGCTTATGTCCAGCAGTGGACGTCCATCGGCTGAGATGTCAAGTTACTAGGCTATGGAGGAACTAGTCGAAAGGTTCCTCCCGTGAATAGTGACGATCTTCCGTCAGGTGAGCTGCCTGCCTTAATCGATTGTCTAGCTTGACATAAAATTTATCAAAGTGTAAAATAATGAACACTATTTCATACAATTATCATTCAATTATCCATGATTTCACGTCTAGATTCACAATTATACAATTGTTAAAAAAAGGCATCATTTGACAACTCACGTCAGTTGCTCTCCTCCTTTAGGGTATAAGGTACGAGATCCGACCGGAAAATTATGCTCCTATTTGTTTGGTGAACGAAAGGTGATTTAAGTGAATGTTTATACAGAGGTTCATAGAACGCTGTCAGGTTGCCTAGCAAAATCCTGCCGCAAGTGCCTTTACCATGATGATTTATGGTACCATTTTTCCACCGATTTGTTTGAGAAGTAAATGAGGCGCCGTCTGAAGGAGATCAATCTAAAGAACTGGTAAAACTAGGGTTGCCACCTCTCAGTCTGCCGCAACACGAGGGTTGCCAGGTTCAAAGAAGTCAATTTTAAAGAGTTGCGTAGTTGTGGCAGACTGCTGCATAATTTTGCGGTCGGATCTTGGTATAATACAGTATCTGTATAGCTTAGCCCATCGGATAGTTGAGGCCATAATAATAGCAATCCTTGGTTTAAACTCACCCTTTTTAATCCTCTGAGGGGTGAGCAGACCCTTGGCAAGTGTAGGGGCTGGGTCAAAAGCCACGACCTTGCCTCCTGCAGCCATCCACACGCCCATCTGATGGTAGTCACCGACCAGCAGTGAAATTGTTGTGGGTTTTGTGGTTTCGTACCACATCTTGAATAAAAGATCCTTAATTTCTGTGGAGAAGAATAGACAACGATCTACGCGAGCTACACGTAGGAGCGAAGCTTGGTGGACCTGGTGTCCGGGGTCATGTTTTTCAACTTTTCCATCAGATTCTGGTCCACCTATAAGGCAACCGTCTGACCAAGAACGTCGCCAAGTGCACAACTTGGTGACGATCTTAGGCAGACTGTCGTATTTTTTTTTTCGAATTGTTAAATTACAGCATTTCTCAGGGAGCAGCTACTCCTTATTACTGCGAACACTTGGAGGGACCACAAAGGGTCTAGCGAGCTAGAATAAACTTAAGCAACCGACCTAGGGGCACCCAGAATGGGCAGGGACCTCGGCATTGGTTATTGCTGGGACAACGTGGTGGTCCAGTGGCGAGTAACCTTGCCTGCCGTGCAGGAGGCGATGGTTCGATCCCCGTCCAGGCCGACTCGTACCAATGAGTTTTTCGGAATTTATGTACGATTTGTAACACCACTGGCTTTTCGGTGAAGGAAAACATCGTGAGGAAACCTGCATGCTTCTATTTCGAGGCATGTATTGTACCCACTGTCCATTATAAGTGGCGACGGGCTCACCCCCCATCACACTGGACAGAGTTTCGATACTACTGGTGAAACGTGGATGTTCTGAGATTTCAGAACATCTCTGACTACCCCCTCGGGGAATATAGTCGTGAGCATATACATACATACATACATACGTGTCGTTTTTTATCGGGCATAGGTCCACCACACATTCCCACCGCTGTAACTCCTGTGAACCAGGATCAACAGCGGCAACCATTCGCAACACTAGACAATGAAGTCCAGCGAGCCCGGGGACTTGACTCTTATCTGTAGCGGAACCCGCAATGAAGATAGGAGGAGTAGGAATAAGAAATTTCCGACTTCCCTCCATTGCAAACGGGAGACAGCAATAAGAACAAAAAAACATGGCTATTAGAGAGCCAATTCCTGAGATCATTTACGGCAGAGTTGAAGACGACGGGGCTGTTTGGATGGCGGGGATTGGTGAGAAAACGTCCCTATGCAGCTTCTTCCTGCCTTTATCCCATTATTTGGGGTCAGCGCAATATGTCGTCTTCCTCCATTCATCTCTTTTAGCCGTCATTTCAGCGCAAACACCTTTTTTACACATGTCATCTTTCACACAATCTATCCATCTTTTCTTTGGTCGTCCTCTCTTCATGCAGCCATCCACATTCATATTTAACACTCGTCTTGTAATATGCCACTCATCTCTTCTCATCCAATTCTTCTCAACCGATTACCGCGCAGCTTTTCATTCACAGGAGCCACTTTCAAACTTCCTCTAATACTCGTATACTCATTCCTGATCTTGTCCATTCTAGTAACCCCACACATCCATCTCAACATTCGCATCTCTGCTGCATGCAGTCGTATTTCATCCGTCACTTCAACGGCTCAATGCTTCGAGCTTTACATGACGACAAGTCTTATGATGGTTTTATATATTTTCCCCTTCAACTTAAGGGGGATTCGGGTCCCTATGCAGCGTGACCATATAAACGGAGAACATTTTGCGCAATCACTAAGTACTTACGCTTTATTTCATCCCTGGGAGCCACTTCTTCTCCTTCTCCTAACAAATCTTTCTCTGGAGATTCTTCTTCGCCACCTTCCTGCAGTGTTAACAAATATTTAGTGAAAAATTTGTGTCGAGTAAGCAACGCACATGCAGTGCGTTGCTTACTCGTGATGAATCTTAACTAGGAGTCCGAAAACTCTTAGTTGCCAATGTGTTTATAGCATAGCATATGCTCACGACTATATTCCCCGAAGGGGTAATCTGAGATATTCTGAAACCTCAGAACATCCACATTTCATCAGTAGTACCGAAACTCTGTCCAGAGTGACGGGGGATTGATTAGAGCCAAAAAAACGATTAAAATACATTTTCTCGATAGAAAAATAAGCCAAAGTAGCCTCCGTCTTTATCGATAAACGCTTGGAACTGCTAAACTGTGAATAATAGAAACAAGAGACTTGATTTAAAAAAAGATATTGATATTTTATAAAGTTTGATTAGAGCAGAAATGAACTTACATAAATAGTACAATCACAATTAAATAAAGTTTGTTTTACGCTTGTGTCGTTTCAGGCGCGCGCGCCGTGCCATCTCTTTCTCTCGCATCAGGCAGTAATATAAGCTATCACACGCCCATTTCGCTTCAATTATTTTTCGATATAGGCATAAGTATAAGCATATGCCCACGACTATATTCCCCGAGGGTCTAGTCAGAGATATTCTGAAACCTCAGAACATCCACAATTCACCAGTAGTACCGAAACTCTGTCCAGTATGACGGGGGGTGAGCCCGTCGCCACATATAATGGACAATGAGTACAATACACGCCTCGAAATTGAAGCATGCAGGTTTCCTCACGATGTTTTCCTTCACTGAAAAGCCAGTGGTGTTACAAATCGTACGTAAATTCCGAAAAACTTATTGGTACGAGTCGGCCTGGACGGGGATCGAACCATCGCCTCCTGCACCACCACGACACCCTTAAATAAATAGATCTCACCCCAACCACGTCGGGCAGTCGAAGCGGTAGGCTCGTAGGTTTCCCAAGCTCAATGGAGAAGGTGTTCGCTCCCATCTCGAACTTCTCCGACAAGTCTCCCACCTCAATGTCCTTTCGGCCTGTCTTCTTCACGTGGTTAAGATAGTATTCCGCTCCAGCATCTGTTAGGTAATTAGAAGAAACAATGATTTGTGTATCGTGAGGAAACCTGCATACATCATCATTTTCATCAGCCTATACAGGGTGTAAGGAAAAGTGTATTTAACCTTTAAAGGTGGACTTCCGATGCCAGCGGCCGATGCGTCTGACGCGCGCGGCTCGCGGCCGACGGCCGATGCGACAATACTAGTTACTATGAAAACGTTTGGCGCCGCTTCCGATGCCAGCGACTGACACGTGCGTCAGACGCGCGCGGCCGATGAGACTACATATGGCATATGACAGAACCATGACTAATTATTATAAGGACTAGCCTTGCGGTAGCATTTCCCCTCTGCCACGGTATAAGCACAATTGATCTTGTGCATTTACAGTCTTTAATGCAATCTCAAACCTTATTTTTCCTAGACTAAGCGGAGAAACGGGGAAGTATTGCAAGTAGCTCACCTAGGAAGTTAAACATATGGTCCTGATGCATGTGTGGAGGCGGCACCGCATTTGAGGCGGCACAGAATGCGGCCGCTGCAGGCAAGGCTAGCAGACGTCCTGCCAGATCCGTCTTCTACGAGGGGAGACGACAAAGAGTGTTATTGTGACAATTTCGCCCTCTCCGGGCCTAGAAAACCTTACTCTAAGCTGTTATAGCTGATTAGTGATTATAGAGCTTGTTTTTCTCTTTTCAGTTAAGGGTATATTACTGTTGGCGTGCTCCATATAAACGAAGTCTGGTGATATTTTTAATACTAACCAATTAAACTCAATGAAATTATGCAGAAACAATCTAGAAATAAATATTTATGCCTGTATCTTGTCAGATTTTCCTTAATATGTACAGTTTTAAAGTTACAGTGCCTCAAAGATTTCCATACAAATCTTAAATTAATCCTAGCATTTAAACTGTATATTTTAACGAAAATCGGACACGATACAAGCATAGAGATATGTTTCTAGATTGTTTCTGCAAAATTTCATTGAGTTTAATTGGTTAGTATTGAAAATATCACTAGACTTCGTTTGTATGCAGCGCGCATTTACGCACTCGGAATAAACTTCTCTTAATAGGTTTTAATGCAGTCGTGTTTTTTGTTTTTCTTAATAATTTAGTTTTAAAAACCGAAACAAATAACTTTTTTTTAAATTGGACCTTCAAAAAACCGACCCACTGAAAAGCACAAAATAATTTGTACACGTATTATTGTAATTTTTATATTTATATTGTTTTTGTGTACAATAAAGAATCTAATTTGTATACAACGTGTTAATGAATTAACGCAAAACTAGAAAGTAGTTTGTTTAGAATCTAGAGCAGAATCGAATTATCATATTTTCAACATAAGTGATTTTTTTCAAAATATTAAATACTTTCTTTGTAAAATTTAAAATTTACTGAACTGGATCTCCACCAAACGCACGGGCCCACTCACCCTACTTACTATCAAAACAAGATTCTTAAAATGTATCCACGAGCATGCTAAGCGCATTTCATTCATTGCTGAAATGATAACAAATCATTTTTGCCTAAAACTTAAAAATACAAATAACTATCATTTTTGCCTAAAACTTAAAATGCGAATAACTTTAAATTTTAACTATCAAAATAATGAAATTATTCTTTCAATCTAATTATTTTGTTAAAAATCAGTTGGGGTGTATGAGGTTTTGCGCTTATTCATTAACACGTTGTATACGCCACCCCTATCCTTATCCAGTCCCTATCCCGTCTCTATTCCTACCCCGTAAAGCTAATTCCTGCCAAAAATCTTCATCTGATCATTGCTCTCGAATGTACTAAACAAAGTAATGGTAAATACGAACAGGCACTGCAGCTCTGTCGACAGCTTTCCCGATGCCAGAATTCTGTCCTCGCGGGCCCATCATGATGGCTACTGTTCCTCTGCTCAGCCACTCGAATGCTTTGCTCTGCAACATTATAAGAATAAGAATAGGTATTTATTGTTCAAACTGTGTAAAAACGATTTTATAGTAAGACAGAATCAACAGTTTGGTCCGCAGCACGGACGTACAATACAACGTGTTAATGAATTAACGCAAAACTAGAAAGTAGTTTGTTTAGAATCGAGAGCAGAATCGAATTATCATGTTTTCAACATAGGTAATGTTTTTCATAATATTAAATAATGTGTTTGTAAAAATTTAAAATTGACTGAACTCGATCTCAATCCACCGCTTGAGCACTCTCACACTACTTACTACCAACACAAGATTCTTAAAATGTATCCACGAGAACGCTAGCGGTTTCATTCATTGCTGAAATGATAACAAATCATTTTTGTCTGAAAACTTAAAATGCGTATAACTTTAAAATTTAACTGTCAAAATAATTAAATTATTATTTTAATCTAATTGTTTTGTTATAAATCAGTTGGGGTGTATGAGGTTTTGCGCTTATTCATTAACACGTTGTATAGGTGGCTTACATTATAAACCATAATAAAAACTTTTGTGGAGGAACTACTGTGGAAGGTTCCTCCGGTGAAAAGGGAAGATCTTCCGCCAGGCTAGGTGTGAAGCCTGGGGATCGGCCGTGCTCCAACAGATCGTATTTGGACCTTGTATATATATCGAATCTCTGTGATTATTTCTCTTGCGCGATTCATGTCTTGTATACGATTATGAACCTTATGTGTAGCGGCTAACGGGTTACCAATGTGACGTTGCAAGTTGTCCTTTCGTACACATTTGCGAGTGCGACCGTAGCGCCATCTGTTAGCTTCCTTGCTATAACTTGTGGGTGTTGACATCTGTGGCAAGTCCCCCATAACATCAACAACTATCTTAAAAAATTATTAGTTATTACAATAAAATTTATAAAACTAATATGACTCCTTAAATATAACTATGACTCCTTAAAATCTCCTCATTCATTGTTAGGTCAAAAAACTGGCCTAGTGTGAGAACTGGAATATCAGCGGCAGCAAGTATACTAAGGAACTTTCGAGACGTGGCATTTTTGGGTTTTGTTTTTGTATAAGGTGGTGAGCCTATGTAAATAAAATGTCGTTATCTCTGGTCATAATAAACCCCCCTTTCCCCCCTCCCAAAAACGACGTCCCTACCTCAATCTTAGTGTCGGCATGTGCAGAGTTCAACCTCTCTGATTATACCCCTCCTACCAAAATGACGTCCCTACCTCAATCTTAGTCTTCGGCATGCGCAGAGTTCCCGCCAAGACATCATAGTCATAAAGGATGTTCCATGGTTTCATCCTCTCCGCATGCTCTGCAGCTGGGATCCAGGGTAAGCTTTATTTTGTGCATCATAGCAGGCCTCTGTCACGTAGAACCAAAGTACCTACACTTAGCGATGCGCTTGCTTGATATTTGCCACGTTTGCCACTCGCGCCGCACGGTAACGTCGCATACATTGCGCAACCTCTCTGGTCATAACAAACCCCTCCCAACCAAAATGACGTCCCTACCTCAATCTTAGTCTCCGGCATGCGCAGAGTTCCCGCCAATACATCACAGTCATAAAGGATGTTCCATGGTTTCATCCTCTCTGCATGCTCTGCAGCTGGGATCCAGGGTAAGCTTCATTTTGTGCATGATAGCAGGCCTCTGTCACTTGACCTTAAGAACCAAAGTACCTAAGCGATGCGCTCGCTTGATATTTGCCACGTTTGCCACTCGCACCTCACGGTAACGTCGCATACATTGCGCAACCTCTCTGATCATAACAAACCCCTCCCAACCAAAATGACGTCTCTACCTCAATCTTAGTTTCCGGAGCGCCGATCTCAGCGTTCAGCTGGCGTTGATCTCCACGAGGATTTGTTGACGTCTGCGATCTGATACGTGGTTCTTTAGTCGGAGGAGGCATGCACTGAATCCAACCTCTCTGGTCATAAAAACCCCTCCTTCTACCTAAACTCCGTCCCTACCTCAATCTTAGTCTCCGGAGCGCCGATCTCAGCGTTCAGCTTGGTGGCGATGATCTCCACGGGGGATATGTTGAAGCTGTCGTCAGCTCCGGGGGTCAGGTTACCCATGATCACGTCAGCGAGCTCTGATACGTTGTTCTTCAGTCGGACGAGGCAGGCGCCAGCGCGGGCATCGTCTGACGGTAGACCTGTGTGGAGAAATGGGAATCTTGCTTCAATGACTGTCAGATGCACGTCATTAAAGTTAATCCTCCATTAAATCTCTTGCTAGCTTTTATTACGCGAACAAGACAAAAAGTAACGGCAAGAGATTTAACTGAGGATTAACTTTTATGACAAAAAGTGACGGCAAGAGATTTAACTGAGGATTAACTTAAATGAACGCAACTGGCAGTGAGACCGAGAAAAGAAATTAATTTAAAAAGTGGGGGTTGGATTTTTAGGCATCTGCCCTTAGTAACAAAATAATCATCATCTCAGCCGATGGACGTCCACTGCTGGACATAGGCCTCCCCTAAGGATCGCCATAACGTCCGGTCCTGTGCTGCCCTCATCCAACAGGTTCCCGCCGCCTTCACCAGGTCGTTGGTCCACCTTGTCGGGGGCCTACCCACGCTGCGCTTCCCGTTACGTGGTCGCCACTCGAGAACCTATCGGCCCCATCGGCTATCTGTTTTGCGAGCAATGTGCCCCACCCACAAACAAACAACCAGCAACAAACAGTAACAAAATGTAAAAGATTTTTAAAAAAATGTTCTTACAATAAATCAGTCCAAATAGCGGTCCAGATTTAACAGCAAATTAGTGCAGTTTTAGCTATCAGCATTTATCAGTATTTAGCCCATATTCGTCAGTCGTCATAATCAGTCCAGATTTATCATTACCTCATCTAGGATTATTCAGTCCAAACTTATCAGTAAGCATATCAGTCCTTGTTTCTTATCAGTCATTTCTTACCGTTCTCATCGCAGCCGTGAGGATCGAAGAAGTACAAATGATCATCGTGTACCCAGACCGCGGTGGATCCGCCACGCGCGGTCACCACACCAGCTTTGTGCTCCTTGAAGAGTGCTTTCAGGGAATCCTTCAGAGAGAGGACTCCACTGCCAGGCTCGGAGTTCAGTTGGCCTGGAAGAAATACGCTTTATCGACACACGAGAAAAGAAAAATATTGGTATGTGCCCAGTAATGGGACCCATAATATCAATATAATAATAATAGAGCGGAACCTATGCTCCAGGTTGGAAGTGTCATAACGCCGGGAACTGCTGACTGGTGCGCTTAGCACCGGGAACCGGCGCCCGCAGACTCACCTCTCTACAACCTTAGCCGCTCAGTACATGTTGCCGCCTTGTCGCTCCTTGCGAGCGGCCATTTTGGGGGGCCCATCAAATGAGTTGGCAAGTCACCGTCTGCCATTTTTGACAAACCAGAGACATTTGTTACGGCAGGCGTCCCGAGTCTCTCCGCAATAACCCAGATTTCCCGGTCCACCCAGTTCACCCCCATAACCCGAGTAATTTTCTGTCCTTTCTGCAATAGTCTCTGCACCAAACGTGGCTTGTCTTCTGGTGCATTTACATAATGTATTCAGATATAGACCACGCTTGGTGCATCCCCTCACATTTAGATAAAAGTGTCTCAAAGGGGCCTCTACGTGTTGGATCTGTGTCCCCACGCAAGCCATCCAAAGGTCCGGCCTACGTCCCGTGAGTAAAACCTTAACAGAGATACATAATAATAATAATATATTGTATTTCAGACATGGATTCCATAAAATTTAATATGGATACCACTACGTGGCTAAAACCGAAATTTTTAAAAACTGACCAAGGGCAAGTCTGTCTCGCGCTAGGATTCTGTACCGCAATTCTGTGTCTTTTTGTTTTGTAGTTATTGCTATATTATTTTTCTTCCGGGTTCTTAGCGCGAGCCCGACACATACTTGGCCGGTTTTTGTTATTAGGGCTCCGTAGTCAAACAAGGAACCCTTATTCTTTCGTCCATTCTGTCTGTCTGACGGAACAAAACTCTGATAGAAATCGATATAATGCATCTGTCTCTAGATCTGATCTGCGCTCAAAGTCAAAAATAGAGCTTACCCTCCTCTAACTTTTAAAATACTGGAGTGACAAATCTGAAAATGTTACGAAATATAGCTTTCGGTAAGTACTTTCAGTGAAAATTATAACAAATGCTGTTGCTCAACCAGTTTCTGAAAAAACCTGTTACATAAATATATTTTCTAATTACAAACTACTCGTAGATGGCGTTGCGGGACATGGTACGCTCGGACCCTGACCCATTTCCTCCTACCTTATCATTCTCTTGAGTATCGAAGTTAATGCCAAAACTTACCACTAAAAACGCTATCCAAGACATCAGTTTCGATACAGTCGTACTCCGACACTTTGAACCTCGGCAGCACATCGGCAGCAGCCAGGGTACCGGTCGGACCTTGACCCATTTCCTCTTCCTCATCAGTCACCTCTTCATTCTTTGGAGTATCGAAGTTGATGCCGAGCTTCTCTAGGTGTTCCATTGTGCTTTGATAGAGGATATCTCCTCGGATTAGGGTCTAGAAGAGAAGGTTAAATTTGAGGTCTTCGACGACGGCGTAATCATGATTTTAATAACCAATCAATCAATTATACTTTATTATACACCAAAAAAACATAGTATACAGAGAGCAGGATATACAAAAGGTACAAAATCAGGCGGTCGTATAGCTAAAAAGCGATTTCTTCCAGACAACCTTAATTAATCATGGCCTGTCTGTATCTACAAGGTGTAACAAAACATCCTAGTATTAAGGGGTGGTTAAGAACATCAAACTGAGCAATTTTCACTATGAAGACATCCAAGTGTTTTGTTACACCTTGTATACAGGGTGTAAGTGACAGACTAGCAAATACTGAAACAGTGGACTCAGACCATCAAACTACACAACTTTCACTATAGAGCTTTGACTAATTATTATAAGGACTAGCCTTGCGGTAGCATTTCCCCTCTGCCACGGTATAAGCACAATTGATCTTGTGCATTTACATTCAATTTTACACCTTATCACTAAACGAGACAGCCTATAATTGCGAAAGAATAACTTTTTTTCATGATTTTTAACATTCAAAATTAGAATCTAAAGTTATGGGGAATAAAATCCAAAGTTGCGGATTTCATGTTAGTAAAATTACACGCGTAACCAGTCCACATATAAATAGTCAAAGCTATAGAGCTTACCTAATCTACAACCTCAGACGTCCACAAAGCGGGGTCAATAATGTTGGCCATGGCGATAGCAGTGATGGCAGCAGGAGTGTCTTGCTTATTATGACGACTCAAGACGATCACCCCACTATAGTGAAGTGGTAATCATGACACTAATATCACATCCTACCTCATTTATATCCTCAGGCGTCCACTCAGTGGGGTCAATAATGTGGGCCATGGGGATAGCAGTGATTGCTGTAGGAGTGGCATGCTTATTATGACGACTCAAAGATGATTACCCTCCTATAGTGAAGGGGTAATTATGATACTAATATCACGTCTAACCTCATCTATGTCCTCAGGCGTCCACTCAGTGGGGTCAATAATGTGGGCCATGGCGATAGCAGTGATGGCTTTAGGAGTGACTTGCTTATTATGACGACTCAAAGATGATTACCCTCCTATAGTGAAGGGGTAATTATGATACTAATATCACGTCTAACCTCATCTATATCCTCAGGCGTCCACTCAGTGGGGTCAATAATGTTGGCCATGGCGATAGCAGTGATGGCTGTAGGAGTGGCATGCTTATTATGACGACTCAAAGATGATTACCCTCCTATAGTGAAGGGGTAATTATGATACTAATATCACGTCTAACCTCATCTATGTCCTCAGGCGTCCACTCAGTGGGGTCAATAATGTGGGCCATGGCGATAGCAGTGATGGCTGTAGGAGTGACTTGCTTATTATGACGACTCAAAGATGATTACCCTCCTATAGTGAAGGGGTAATTATGATACTAATATCACGTCTAACCTCATCTATATCCTCAGGCGTCCACTCAGTGGGGTCAATAATGTTGGCCATGGCGATAGCAGTGATGGCTGTAGGAGTGGCATGCTTATTATGACGACTCAAAGATGATTACCCTCCTATAGTGAAGGGGTAATTATGATACTAATATCACGTCTAACCTCATCTATATCCTCAGGCGTCCACTCAGTGGGGTCAATAATGTGGGCCATGGCGATAGCAATGATGGCTGTAGGAGTGGCTTGCTTATTATGACGACTCAAAGATGATTATCCTACAGTGAAGGGGTAATTGTGATACTAATATCACGTCTAACCTCATCTATATCCTCAGGCGTCCACTCAGTGGGGTCAATAATGTGGGCCATGGCGATAGCAGTGATGGCTGTAGGAGTGGCTTGCTTATTTCGATGAGCTTCCGGGAACCGATCGTTGCCCTCGTGGAAACTGCCGCGTATTATCCACCGGTTTTTGTCTACAGCTACAATAATTAATTTAATCGTACATTTTTGGGGTTTACACTCCGTTGCAGAAACGGTCATTAAATTTAATCCTCTAATAAATCTCTTGCTGTAACATGTTGTCTTGTTGACGTAGTGAAAGCTAGCAAGAGATTTAATGGAGGATTAATTCTAATGAGCGTTTCTGCAACTGAGTGTTAGTGTCAGTTGTATAATGTAGACCACGATCTATCAGGCATAGTGAAGGATGCTCTGGTGCTGAACCGACTAACTGAGATAGCGGGTAGCGGGGAGCGACTGGTTGAGGAAGGACGAGGATTGAGTCGTGTGACGCAAGGGGACTATTTTCAGAAGTGGACATAGACTGAAGATGTCTTTAAATAGAAATGTTTTGTAGTAGCAGCACAGAATATACAACGTGTTAATGAATAAGCGCAAAACCTCATACACCCCAAAAGATTTATAACAAAATAATTAGAATGAAACAATAACTTCATTATTGTGACAGCTAAAATTTAAAGTTATTCGCATTTTAAGTTTTGAGGCAAAATTGATCTTTTATCATTTCAGCAATGAATGAAAGCGCGAACGTGTTCATGGATACATTTTAAGAATCTTATTTTGGTAGTAAGTAGGATGAGAGTGCCAGAGCGGTGGGTTGAGATCGAGTTCAGTAAATTTTAAATTTTACACACAAATGATTTAATATTTTGAAAAAAATTACCTATGTTGAAACCATGATAATTCGATTCTGCTCTCGATTCTAAACAAACTACTTTCTAGTTTTGCGTTAATTCATTAACACGTTGTATAATAGTTATATAGTTCTACATTCAGAAGGCCACTCTCCGCCCCTCTCTGACTCCAGATACCCCACCTCACCTCACAATTTCGGGGAGCCGAGCAAGGGAATACAGTCAGGCCCGCACAGCCGTAGTATTTGACTGTATAAAATATATTTTATTTGTATCTTCTCCCTAAAAATAAAGATTAGGAAATAACGCTAAATTCACATTTTCAGTCATTCTTTAGCTTCAATACTATTTTTAATAACAGAATGAACTATTAAAAGTAACGAAATGTAGATGATGTTCAATACGATGCGTGGAAAATCAACCCTACACATATGTCATGCTCAATTTGCGCAAAGTGCGAATGTGCGAACGCCATCATGTCAAATCCAAAACGATGTTTGAAGTGCCGGACCTGTGGTAGCAGGCAGAGGTGATAACGTATTTCGGAGCATATCCTAACATATCGTCATGGCAATCCCAAGTCCGGAGACAGAATTTGTCCGGAGTCAAATGAGAATTCATAGATGATTCCATGATTTCACAAATACCCTCTCTCACTGGGCAATTTGCGAGTTCCTTGAATTTGCGAAAAGGACAAGATGCTCATCTGTATCGGGCAAGACAGATCATCAGTAGTCACTCACCTTTCATCTTTTTGAAAGGTTCTGGTCGCTCCCCTAGCTCGTAGACGCCGACATCAGCTATGCTGAAGGGCTTCCTTCTCATATCTGAGACATTCTCCATGAAGTATTCGCAGAGGCGAGTGATGCGTGTGAAGTAGAGGATGCAGGCTTTACCACCCCCTTGAAGGCCGACCTGCGGGGAATATCAATGACAAATCTAAATCAAAATTCCGTGCTGCTAGATCACTTTCAACCCTTACGTAGATCATCAACTTACCCGAGATCCATAACGATCAGCTGGCCACGGATGGTAAATGTAAAATTTGCCACCTTCGTTAAAAATAGCAGTTTCATACTCTCCGGGTATCTGGGAAATTCAAAATCACAGGTTTCAACAATGGATATAAGATACATAAAATAAACCCAAGCAATTTTTGAGCGTAGTGATGTCGAAACTGCACCGGTGCGACGTCGCAAATGGATCGCCGCGATTTTTAAGCACAGGCGTTGACAGAGCGTCGAGTGGCGTAGCGTGGGTTTCTGCCGCCCGGGGCACATACTGATTTTGACGCGACGAGAGAAGCGAGCTCGAAATGTTTTTGCACATCTATTCGGGTCGTGTTTAAACATCTTTTGGCATTATCCATGCAAAAATAGAAACTTAAAGCAAGCGAAGCGAGCTCACTTTTCTCTTATATATCAGAAATATCGCAGCGATATCGCGACGATAATTATTGTTTCGTGAACGCCTACGGTCAAAACTCGAATTGTGTATACCCTAAGAAGACTTTCTGTTGCCTCGATGGCGAAGATAGCCATACTCCACGTAGACCCAGAAGGGTTGGTGGAGGCAAATTGGTGGTCAACTTTCTGCCAGCGAATTGCCGAATCAGTAAACATCAAAATAGCGTGATCAAATCTCCGATTCAAAATTTAGCAAATGGGTAACTTATTTGTACTAAATGTACCCAGAGTTTGAAGATTTGTACCTTTACCGCCATGAGCCTCTGACCTGGCTTAACGAATTACCCCACCATTTTAACTGATATATCTTCCTTAACTTACCTTCCAAAACACGGAGGCGCTCGAGATGAAATAACAATACAAATCCATGCACAGATCCACTAATTTTGGCTTCGAGATCCAACACCTTGGAATTTGAGATCCAATACTTTGGGTCAGCTTACCCCAAACTCCTATCCCTCTTTTCAAATAACGTTTTAGGTGTCTACTAACCATCCGAATTCCGCCATCAGATTCCCTGAAGAACTGTTCGATGCCGCGGCACAGATCCAGCACACTTTGGAATCCGAAGACAACAGCTTGCCCCAAAATGCTATCCCCCTTTTCAAACAACTTTTTAGGTATCGACAAACCATCAGTATTCCGCCATCAGATTCCCTGAAGAACTGTTCGATTCCTCGGCACAGATCCAGCACCTTGGGGTCCGAAGACAACAGCTTGCCCCAAACTGCTATCCCCCTTTCCTAAAACAAATAGATACTGACTGTATTGTTCATAGAAGAAACCGGAGTGCGATTTTTGAAACTCATACTTTGAAACTCAGCAGTTGAAAATTTCAAAATTACTATCGAGATATGCATATTTCAACTTTTCAACTGTTCAGACGCTTCGGAAGATTTTGCATTGTAGAAAAGCAGCCACTCCACTTTACACACCTGCACTCCACTTTACACACCTTCTCTCCACTTTACAAATCTCCGCTCCACTTCACACATCTCCGCTTCATTTTGCGCTTCTCCGTTCCTGTTCACACATCTATCCTATCCACCTCACACATCTCCAGTATATCTCTTTTCCTCTCTGTTCCATTTCGCATATCTCCGCTTTTAGGATACAAACAACAACAATATTGTTACGAGCGACGGGTTCCGGGATCAGAGTGAAACGCCAAGTCCAAATTTACAGAGTTTATTTGGGTTTCTTTTACACACGGTCTTCCTCGGAGGGTCCTCTTCACATAGTCCTCGTCGCAGAGTCCTTCCCTTACATGGTCCTAGTTTCACCGGGGTGAGGTCTTGAACCCAGGACTTCTCGAATTAAGGGACCGCACCTTAACGGTTGCGCCACGGAGACTGTTAATAAACCGTCCGAATTTTTGAATGCCTTTTTACGTTTGACGTTTGGCACCATCTATGAAAATATAAAACCAAACGTACCTTATGT
Source organism: Agonopterix alstromeriana (assembly GCA_963924505.1). Taxonomy (NCBI): domain Eukaryota; kingdom Metazoa; phylum Arthropoda; class Insecta; order Lepidoptera; family Depressariidae; genus Agonopterix; species Agonopterix alstromeriana. Next base: position 7,245,396 of record OZ004690.1, on the reverse strand, counting down.
TTGTATTCTGTATCACGAATCCTGAAGGTCTCCTTCATTTCTCCGAGAACCAGCCGTCTGATGGGACCACGTCTCTCTAACAACGATTCCTACAAAAAGAAGAAAGAATCATCAAACGGAGCTTTCCTTTTCAATCAGTGGGTCCTGGTTCGATACACAGGTCCAGTACTTTACGGACAAAAATTTGCTAAGATTGTATATGCTAAGGGGATGATCAGACCATCAACCTGAACAACTTTCTCTGTGGCACCAATATAGAAATCGCGAAAAAAAAATCTGCTGTCCCATAAATTTGGCTCAAGTAGGTTTGCAGTTTTGTATGGAAGAGCTGATTTTTTTTCCCGATTTCTATGTTGGTGCCATAGAGAAAGTTGTTCAGTTTGAGTGTCTGATCATCCCCTTAAAAAAGTGTCAGCATATTAAGAAGGACCTTGTTTAATACTGAGGGTCTAGTATGAGAGGTCAATGTATGTGCCCTATACAGGCTGTTAGGGTAAACAGTTGCATTACTTTAAGAAGTGATTGTACCCATGATACTGAACAACTTTCCCTAAGAAACCTTAAGAAAATTCGTAGAAAAGTCGAAATTTTATTTGCACATTCCCTATAGGTTTCTTAGGGAAAGTTGATCAGTATCCTGGGTACAATCACCTCTTAAAGTAATGCAACTGTTTAACCTGTAGTGGGCACGATATCAGGTAACAGCAGCGTACCCTGAACAGATTGTAGCCCAGGTCCAGGGTCTCGTCGAGCACATCCTCGTTCCAGGCTCGCGCGCGCAGCCGCCGCAGCATGCCCAGCGCCGACACGCAGCACGCCACGCCCGTGAACCATTTGAACGTCTGGTACCTGCATCACAGAATATATAGTTGTACATACAGAACGGCCACTCCCCCGCCCCCCTCTGACTTCACATACCCCACCTCACCTCACACTTTCTGGGAAACTTGAGGGAAACCGAGCAAGGGAATGCAGTCAAGCGCGCGCACCCGTTGGATTTGACTACATAAAATTTAGTCTTTTCAGTGCATAAAAACGTTGAAAAATTACGCTAAGTTCACATTTTCAATAATTCTTTAGCTAAAATACTATTTTTAATAATAGAACGAAAAATTAAAACTATTGAAATATCGACGACGTTAAATGCAAAGCGCGTCTTTCAGCCCTACACGCAATGTCATGGACGGTTTGCACAAAGTGCGAATGTGCAGACGCCATTTCGGAATTCAAAAACGTTCTTTAGAGTGCCGGACCTGTGACTGCAGTACAATACACACAGGCTTATAGGCCCCGATCAATAATATTCTACAGAGTGTTCCTGGGGATATGCATTAACGTTGGCTTGTTGTTCAGACCATTAAATTGGAAATTTTTATGTACCTACACTAAAACGGGACTCCATGTCCTAGAACGTCGTAAGTATGTCAGGCATAGCATATGCTCACGACTATATTCCCCGAGGGGGTAGTCAGAGATATTATGAAACCTCAGAACATCCACGTTTCACCAGTATTAACGAAACTCTGTCCAGTGTGACGGGGGGTGAGCCCGTAACACTTATAATGGACAGTGGGTACAATACATGCCTCGAAATTTAAGCATGCAGGTTTCCTCACGATGTTTTCCTTCACCGAAAAGCCAGTGGTGTTACAAATCGCACATAAATTCTGAAAATCAATAATATTTAAACTCAGTTTATGTTCGTATTTAGGCGTTTTAAAAATATTAACCTGTAGCTAGCAAAGTGTCTGGTTCCTCTGAGTATCCACTTCTCCACGTCGAGCTGAGTGAATTGAGAGCTATAGTTGTGATCCGCCACGTCCACCGGACTGTGGAATATCGTTTCCGACTTGGGGCGCGGGATCAGATCGTCTCTGAAAACATGCAGGGTCCAACTTAATATGCTGACAGTCTTTTAAGAGGATGATCAGACCATCAAACTAAACAACTTTCTCTATGGGACCAACATCGAAATCGCGAAAAAAAATCTGCTGTCCCATAAATTTGCCTAGATTAGGTTTGCAGTTTTGTATGGAGCATCCGATTTTTTTTTCGCGATTTCGGTGTCGGTGCCATAGAGAAAGTTGTTCAGTTTGATGGTCTTATCATCACCTTAAAAAAGTGTCAGCATATTAATAAGGACCCTGTATACAGGTTAGGAGATTAAGGCTAGTGGAATTGGTAGCGAAATTGCATAACGCACTTCCTCGGTTTGGAAGAGTACGAGTTCAAGTCCCCCCGAGACAAATTTTTCAATCTTGAATTTGATACGAGATTAAGGGTCTGTTTCACCACTTCTGGAAAAGTAATTGTTAGCTTATTTGACATATTTAAAAAAAAAAAAAAATTTATCTGTCATAAGCTGACAAGAACTTATCCAGAAGTGGTGACAAAGGCCCCAATTGTTTTGCGAAGAATAGGACAATCATAAAAAACCGGACAAGAGCATGTCTGACTCGCGACGATAGGGTTCCGTAGTCATTCCTTAAAAATTGTATCCTGAAATAGCTTAAAGAACTGAAGAATTCTTCCAGAAGCAAAAAATAGTGCGACTTAATTTCGTTCAACGCCATCTATTGACGGGCGGCGACTGCCCTCGCCCCCGCGATATAGCAGGTCAGTCCTCGGGCAGTAGAAGAAGATCCTCCCCTCTCAGCTGCATGATTTGTTCATTGTAAAAACAACTTTGTCCCAACTACATAATTCGGTAATTTGTTACGTGTGCCCGTCAATCCTCGGGCAGTAGAGGAAGATCCTCCACTTACAGCTGCATGATCTGTTCATTGTTAAAACAACTTTGCCCCTTCTACGTAGGTCGGTAATTCGTCACATACCTTCCAAACGTGTGCCCGTCAGTCCTCGAACAGTAGAGCAAGATCATCCCCTCTCAGCTGCATGATCTGTTCATTGTAAAAATAACTTTGTCCCAACTACATAAATCAGTAATTTGTCACAAACCTTCCACTTCCAAACGTGTGCCCATCAGCACTCGGGCAGTAGATTAAGATCCACCCCTCTCAGCTGCATGATTTGTTCATTGTAACAACAACTTTGTCCCAACTACATAATTCGGTAATTTGTACACGTAACAAATTACCGAATTATTCAATACCAATAACCTGCAATATTGCAGGTTTTCAATTGATTTCTCTGACACGTGTTCAGTGTGTCAATCCTCGGTCAGTAGAGGAATATCCTTCCCTTACAGCTGCATGATCTGTTCATTGTTAAAACAACTTTGACCCTTCTACGTAGGTCGGTAATTCGTCACATACCTTCCAAACGTGTGTCTGTCAGTCCTCGAACAGTAGATTAAGATCCTCCCCTCTCAACTGCATGATCTGTTCATTGTAAAAATAACTTTGTCCCAACTACATAATTCAGTAATTTGTCACAAACCTTCCACTTCCAAACGTGTGCCCATCAGCACTCGGGCAGTAGAGGAAGATCCTCCCCTCACAGTTGCATGATCTGTCCATTGTAAAAACAACGTTTTTCCAACTACGTAGGTCGGTAAATTGTCACAAACCTTCCAAACGTGTGCCCGTCAATCCTCGGGCAGTAGAGGAAGAAATCCTCCCCTCTCAGTTGCATGATCTGTTCATTAGTGGGGGGAGGAGGGCCTCGCTCCGGCTGCACGGGCATTTGGGGTGGTGGCTGTCGAATATAGAGATATGTCAAAATGTATTAAGAGGCCTATTACAAGCTCAGTGGCGCCCTCATCACAATAATAAAGATTTCTCAATAAGGAAAGCCGGCATTAAAAAAGTGCTATTCCAATAAACTACAAAAGCCTTCAAGCTATTTTTATATAATACTTTTGGAGGTTTTTAAAAGGTAAACATACAAATTTGAAAAAAGATAAAAAATTCGACCAGTTTTATTTTTATTTCGAAAACCTTAAAAGTGGAATGTTTAGAACCTATACCAGTATTTTATTGTAAATCTTTATTATTGTGATGAGGGCGCCACTGAGCTGGTAATAGCCCTCTTAATTCGTTTTTATTTCAAGGCCTTCACTGTCCTGTAAGGATTGAGCCACATCTGGCAGCGCGGAATCGCATTTTTTCACGCTCTATCCTTTTCTGTCGCTCAGGAACGTCATTGGCTAGAGCAAGAAAGGTAGCAGCAATTCCGTGCTGTCAGATTTGAGGTTCAACCCTAAAAGCGACAACGGGTGAACGTCCATTGACAATCTTTAATTATGAACTGTAAAAGAAAATTACTTTAAAGTATTTCATTTTTTGGCATTCCATTGCAAATGGGAGTCGCCAATAAAGAAATTATTCTAAAAAGCATAAACTCAAAATTCGAACGTTAACTCAAAGGTTTGCCTCGTTAATTCTTAATTTAGAAATTCCATTAAGATCAAATCTTTTTAAATGTAAACTTCGCAGAACGTCTACTTTTGTATTATCTGTTTCGCAAATAGTCCACTTGGAATTCTCATAGGGCCAATTCATTATGAACAAACATATTAAGATCAAATCTATTTAAATGTTAACTTCCAAGAACGGTTACTTTTGCATTATCTATTTCGCAAAACGTCCACTTTGGAATTCCCAAAAGGTCAACTCATGACCAGTAATAAAATTACTTACTGGGTCCAACTTAATATGCTGACAGTTTTAAAGAGGATAATCAAACACCATCAAGCTGAACAACATTCTCTATGGGACCATCATCGAAATCATCAAAACAATCAGTCTGCTGTCCCATACATTTGGCTCGAGTAGGTTTGCAGTTTTGTATGGAACAGCTGTTATTTTCGCGATTTCGATGTTGGTGCCGTAGAGAAAGTTGTTCAGTTTGAAGGTCTGATCATCCCCTTTAAAAAGTGTCAGCATATTAAGAGGGACCCTGTATAAACAACTTACTTCTTTAGGCGACTTGTGGTAGAAATCCTTGACCTTTCTCCTCGACGTCGCTCTGGAAGTCGCCAAGCTGACAGCGCTCAATGAACACCGAGGATACTTGCCCTGTTTGTTTGAACAATTTTAAATCAAGGGCCCACATAACACAGGCCGATATAGCCGTTTTGGAAGTCACATTTTCCCTCAAAGTCAAAGTCAACGTCAAAATTGTTTATTCAAAATAACATCACATAGATAACTTTTTGACGTCTTGCTTTTGAATCTACCACCGCGTCGGAAGGTGTTCCGTTGTAGAGAAGAGGCGGCCAGAAACTCTACAACACACTTCTTTTAAACAAAACAATATTAAACAATATTAAATTACATAGTGTAACATTGTCAAGACCAGACATTTTGGTCATTTAAATAATCAGTAACCGTTTTACAGAGGACTTGTTTAACATGGGACTTAAACTTTTTGTCCGTCAAGTTAAGAATATTCTCTGGTATCTTATTATAATAACGTATACAGCGCCCCATGAAAGATGTGTTGACTTTACTAAATCGAAAATGTGGGAATACTAATTTATTTTTATTTCTTGTATTGTAATTATGAACTCGTGAACCTCATGAAACTTCGTCATTGGGTAATGATAGGAAGAACGCCATATTGAACTTACAGCAACAGCAGCGTTATGCCATGTTTGCGTCAGAAGCTTATATCTTGTCTTTTTCCTGATATTTTCGTTTGAGTTGAGAATCCTTGAGAAGCCCTAATTCTTCTCCGTTGTATGACATAATAATATCGTTGAATACTTTTTTTCTTGGTCAAATATCCCTATTTTTGCATTCCGGAATAACTGTATTTAAATGATTCGGTATTGGATGATGTGTTTTTACTAGTAATGGATAATAGTTTTGGATTTTTACTAGTAATTTTTAATTTTTAATCCGGACGTCTAGAGATATGGAAGTGCCTTAAAATTAGATTGCAATATAATAGAACTGAAATTGGATTAGGATTGAACTTGGATGATTTAAATTAGCGCGATCGCCCTCCTCAACGGTTTTTAGTTTTCATAAAAAATTACTGGGTCCAAACCAAATTCTCCATAGTTCTTAGCTTACGTGATTCCGTGCTTCGGATGGCACGTTAAGCTGTTGGTCCCAGCTACTATTTCTCGTGGCAGTAGTGGTTACATAAAAACCACGTCAGAGGCCGTAAGGCGGTCTGAAAAAACTCTGACACCAGGGCTTGCTGCCCACACGATAAGAAGAACTTACGTGATATCTCTTCTGGTCGATGAGTGCGTTAATGTTCATGTTGTCCCACTCACTGCGGCAGTGAGGCTTAAGTATTTTCAGGTCCAGCTCGTAGAAAGGCTCCCGGAGTAGTGGCTCCTTTTGGACTATCTGGTTTCACGTGGAAAATACAATTTTGAATTAGAAGAATCACACGTACACACGGCGCCACATCAAGCTACACAAAACCAAGATAAGCTGGTCTCGCGAACATACGTTATTCAACCTAAGCGAGGCCAGCTTATGTTTGTTTTGTATAGCTTGGTGTGTCGCTGTGTGTACAGTCATCATCATCATCATCAGCCTCTCATCGTCCACTGCTAAACATAGGCCTCTCCTAAGGCGAGCCACAAAACTGTCCTCGGCCTTCCTCATTCAGTCGCTCCTTGCAATTTTTTTAGGTCGTCTGTCCAGCGAGCAGCAAGGCGTCCCACACTACGCCTACCAGTTCGCGGTCTCCACTCTAGAACTCTGACACTCTTGTCAATCACTTGTCAGTGCTTCGGCAGATATGACCAGCCCATTGCCACTGCAGCTTGCTAATTTTCTGAGCTATACGTACGTACAGTACGACCAGCACCTCTAGCATGATTTCTCTACTGACGTGCGACTTGGCTTTTTCCCATACTGCAAGTCGCGGCAAGTGCAGCTTTGGCTCTCCGAAAAGCGCGGGAACAGGTTATTTTCTATGCAGCGAAGGCGCGTCGCGCGCGTTTAGAGAAATCATACTAGACGTGCTGGAAAATAATTCCCCTCGTCAATCTTCGTTTGTCCGACTTTTTGTCCCCGACAACTTTTACTATGGGAGCAAACCCAGAACAAAAAAAATATCAGCTGTCCCATACGTTCAGTTTGATGGGTAGAGTATGTGGTTTAAAGGAGAATGATACTTTTCCTTTCATCCTGTATACTATTACCAATTCTGTGCCTATACTTTCACATTATGGATCAAAAGGGATTTATCATATTATATTTTGATACTTCGATCGATTCGATACTTTAGACATTTTGATGCTTTGGGCATTTTCGTAATTTTACATTCTTTAAAAAATTTGATACTTTGGACATTTTGTTACTTTGGACATTTTGATACTTTGGACATTTTGACACTCAACTAAAAACTTACCTCTACACTAGTAAGAGTGATGGGTGGAGTAGGAGCTCCTTTCTTAGCTGCATCCAGTTTACCGTAGTTAGCCAGGAAGTCTAGCACGAACGAGCTTACGCCGGGGTAACGTATGAAGCCACCTCCTCCATTCTTGCCCAGGCAGCATCCTGGATTAGCTTCAGGCCTGTAGGGAGACATGCAGGGTCATGCTTAATATGCTGACGACTTTTAGGGGATTATCCAATGACATTCTAGAGGTGTTACAAAAATACGAATAAACATTTAAGGGGATGGTTTAGACCATGAAACTGACTTTATTGATTGTTGTATACATAACTTTAGCTTAAGAATTTATATTGTAATAGTTATTAAGTCGTGTTATGTTGTAGAGATTCTGGCCACATCTTTAGTCGGGGAAATCTACGGATTTTTGTATGGACAAGGTTGCATTAATTGCACTTTTGGTGATAATTTGGAATATAGTAGATTAATACCTAAAAACACAAATTCTCAATAATCCCCGATTTTTATTGTGTATTATTGAATAATTAAGACATTTACAAAACATTAAATTTAGGAATGAACAAAAATTGGAAAACTGGTGATTTTGTACAGGATGGCTTCATTCAATACGTTTTACTTATAACAATAATAATCCCCGGTTAATATCGTAAATTTGAGTAGATATTTATTATTTTGTACGTCTTCAAAAATTATAACCTCAAAACTAATTTTTTTACTGTTTGTTTGCACACATTAAATTTGCCTTGTGATAATTAACTGTCTCTTTTTCTAGTATGCTGGAAGAAATGTCTTTCGAAATAAGTTTGCCCTCTGTACATTTATATCGATTTTAAAGTATTTCTCAGGTTCCTGAGCCAATATAACCACGAAATCTCGACAAAAATGTTATAAACTAACAGTAATATTATTTCAAACACAATTTACTAAAGTGTCTTTAATGCAATCTCAAACCTTATTTTTCCTAGACTACTTCTCTACAGCGACAACACGTTCCGACGCGGTGGTAGCTTTAAAAAAAGATTTGACGTTTGATAAGTGTGCTGCAAGCTGCTATATTGAATAAATTATATTGACTTTGACTTTGAATAACTTTTACTATGGGACTAATATCGAAATCGCGAAAAAATATCGGATGTTCCATACTAAACTACAAATCTACTCGAGCTGAGTGTATGGGACAGCAGATTTTAGTGAAAGTTATTTAGTTCCATGGTCTAAACAACCCCCTTAAAAGCTTTAAATGTTTATTTTTACTTTTGTAACACCTTGTATACACAACATGGACTCACTACGTTATAGAACTCAACAATTTCACGTCTCTAATGTCACCTTATTATACTTCACTTGTGCTCTGCTGCCATACATTGATGCCAACATTCCAGACCTTTCAAATGTCCTCATTCACTAAGCAGTAATGTAAAACAATTAAGAACACTTTTACCGTCTCGTTTACAGCGGGCGGATGCGAAGTCCTTGTGTATAGAATGTCATTGGGATGATCATGATCGGACCAACATCGAAACAGCGAAAATATTCAGCTGTTCCATACTAAACCGTATAATGTGTGTGTTGAGAGTTGTGTGTGTGAGAGAGAGGGGGCTGTGTGGGTTGTACGTGTTCTAAGTGAGTTATTTGGGGGCTGAGTGAGTTGTTCGGGGGCTGAGTGATTTATGAGTTCGGGGGATGGAAGAGTTGTGTGAGAGTACAAAACTTAAAGAATAATGCTAACAACTTGTACGGCTGTCCTGTTGAGCATGTGGGGTCGAAGATGTAGCAGACAGTCTTCACTTGGCTGCCGGACTTCCAGAGAAGTCTGAGAGAATTGTTCGTATTCCAAGTGAGTTGTTCGGGGACTGAGTGAGTTGTTATGCATCTGAGTGGGTTGTTCGGGGTCTGAGTGAGTTTTTCGAGGTATGGATGAGTTCAGTGAGATTACTAGAGTTACAGAAGTGGTCCAATAATACTAACAGTTTGTTCGGCTGACCCTGATCGTTGAGCATGTGGGGGTCGAAGATATAGCAGAGAATCTTCACTTGGCTGCCGGACTCCCAGAGGAGTCTTGAGAGAATTGTTCGTGTTCTAAGTGAGTTGTTCGGGGACTGAGTGAGTTTTTCGAGATATGGATGAGTTCAGTGAGATTACTAGAGTTACAGAAGTGGTCCAATAATACTAACAGTTTGTTCGGCTGTCCCTGATCGTTGAGCATGTGGGGGTCGAAGATGTAACAGACAGTCTTCACTTGGCTGCCGGATTCTGGGCTCGGAGGGTGTCCCCAAATGAGGAAGTGCTTGTCGTTTCCAATCGTCAGAAGCATCATGTAAGTAGAGCCTTGACGTTTTTCCATCATACTGTTGGATGTCACATTTGAATCAGGGACTCTATTGTGATATTTTTGGAGATCCCCAGATTCAGATTAACTACTACCCATAATTTCTTACATACTATATTACCCATACAAAGAAAAATTATACTTACATACATAATATACATAAACTAACAACCGTAATCCCTTTCGAGGTGGTCAGAAACATTGCTACAACTATCAACTTTCAGTTTAAGAATGTAGTTGTAGCAACGCTCACATTTAGCATTTTAAGGATGGTATGAAGTATCAAGTGGTGAGAGGTGGCTAGCCTTTCGCCCACATAAACACTGCACAAGAAACCTTTAATCCCTTATTCGCCTCGTACGACACAGAAAAATTTCAGCCTTGCTGAATTGAAGTAGGTCTGGTTGGCGTCAGATCTTTGTCTATTACATTTACATACATTGTACCAACTGTTTTCAAATAGTGAGGAAACCTGCATACCCTGAAGAAGAAACTCTGATGCGTATGTGAAGTCTACCAATTCGCATTGTGCACGCATGGTGGACTAACGTAAATACGCCCTCACCATGAGGGAGCCATGTGCTCTGCTGTGGGACGTTTATAGGTTGATGATGATGAGCGAAATTGCTAGTTTATTATGATATTCAAAAATCCGGGGGGCGCAGCCTGGGTAGACCCCCAAAAGGTAGACTGACGACCTGGTGAAGGCGGCGGGAACACGTTGGATGAGGACAGCGCAGAACCGATCGTTGTGGCGATCTTTGGGGAGGCCTATGTCCAGCAGTGGACGTCTATTGGCTGAGATGATGTTAATAAACGCGTTGAATGAGGGCACCGCAGGACCGATCGTAATGGCGATTCATGGGGGAGGCCTATGTCCAACAGTGGATGTCCATCTGCTGATAAAAAATGACAAAGCAAACACCACTCAATACTCACGCCATAAGATCGCTTTCATTTTGAACAATATCAGGGTGCTTAGCCAACAATCCCTTTTCTATTTCTTGCAGCTTAACCGTGTATTTTGTGTCGTGGTAGAAGAATGAAGTCAACAGTTGATTTAACTGCAGCTGGGGCTTGCCTGCGTGGAATAACTTGTTAGTTTACTGTACTAGAAAGTCTGGGTTAAAATAAAAATGATTCTGTTGACGACAATTTCGAACATGGAAATAAAATGCCGTATCGTCTATTAACATTTTATAATCAATACAATCGACTTTTAAATACTGCGTATATTTATAATTACAACCCAATTTCCAAATCCAATCATAATTTGACACATTCTCAAATTGTAACTTTGACTAAATTGTTGTCTTATCTGTCTAATCGAAACCCCACAATAATTTTTCAATACTTTGGACATTTTGCTACTTTGTGCAGGCCTGTCACACTCCGCAGGTCAGGTACGCTTGACGGTGATCCCCACCGAGTGGTGAATGACAATAGGTTAAGTATACCGTGTAAACTTCCTGGTCAAATCTCATTAGACTTGCCGCCATTTTGTGAGTAGTCAATGCGCGACTTGAAAACCTTGATGTCACGCTGCCAGCACGTGAAAGAATGAAAGAGGGAGACTATGTAAAGGAAGCTTTCATGTCTAATGACACGGTTCATTTTTGTTTGCACGCGCGCCGTTGTGACGTTTGGTAGTTTATTCGCGAATTGTACGATAGGATGGGTGCGAATAGCTTTGCACCTTATTGCCGTGCCGAGAGAGTCGCTATTTATTTAAATCTGTTTTCAAAGTGATTCTTCTGTACGGGTAGTACTAGTATTTATTCTGTGTTTATGTAAGACTTTAGTATCAAAATGTCCAAATACTGTCGGGTTCTGGGATATGAAGTGAACTAACTCACCTTTATAGCACTTGAGAGCCAGCATGCACTGTTTGTAATAGCGGTCACCACCCTCTATGACCTCGTCGACGTCCCTCCTAATGAGCTGGGCGGGAGTCTTTTCTTCTAGTAGAGCTCGGCATACCACCGCTATGCATCCCGTTTGGGAGCCTGTGGAAAATCAAATAATCAATAAAAATAGAGATAAGTTATGGTTAGGTTATGAATAGGAAAAAGAGAGAGAGTATTGTCCCATTAAACGTGAAAATGCTTTTTTTACTTTTAACGTTGCAATCTGTATTTAAGTATTTTTAAACCCGACGTTACAAATACTTTGAAAATTTTGGACATTTTTATACTTTAGACTTTAAACGCCTGAGGGCTTATGACACTTTAAACATTTTGGTAGTCATTTTATTTGTTAATTTATATTATATATTTGGTCATTTTGTTACTTTGAACATTTTATTACTTTGGACGTTTTAACACTACTTAGTACCTACCGCAAGCAGTTGAAGAATATCGCTTAGAATTACACCCGACGCTTCCTTGAAGCATCATCTTGTTAGCGTCCACTTGAGCAAAGCCATGCCATATCTGTAGATTCAAATACAACATTCAATTCAAACTTTAAATCGCAGACCGTCCAATACGCAGTTATTCATCCAACACGCTATCCGTCCAACACGCTATCCGTCTAATACACTATTCATCCAACACGCTATCCGCCCAATATGCTATCCATCCAACACGCTATTTATCCAACACGATATCCGTCCAATTCGCAATCCATCCAACATGCAAACCATTCAACACGGAAATCGTCCAACACGGAAACCACCCAACACGGAAACCGTCCAACACGCAAACCGTCCAAAACGCAAATCGGCCAACACGCAAACCATCCAACACGTAAACCGTCTAACACGCAAACCATCCAACACGCAAACCGCCCAACACGCAAACCGTCCAACACGGAAACCGTCCAGCACGCTATCCGTCCAACACACTATACGTGCCCAGCAGAGGGACGTAAAAAATACCATTATGAAGTCTCTTACCTTTTTCAACTTAGAAGATTCATACAACGGTTGCGGTTCTGGTAATATCCTGGGTAGCTTGGGTCTGCGTCTCCGTCTGCGACGGTATGGCGGCACCCACTTGTGCATGGTCAGTTGTGGTAGCTCTACCATCTATCGGGGGTAGGATTAGAGATAACATTTATTTTATTTTAAATACAACGTGTTAATGAATTAACGCAAAACTAGAAAGTAGTTTGTCTTGAATCAAGAGCAGAGTCAAATTATCATGTTTTCAACGTAGATAATTTTTTTCAAAATATTAAATAAATTGTTTGTAAAATTTTAAATTTACTGAACTCGATCTCAACCCACCGCTCGGGCATTCTTAACCTACTTACTACCAAAACAAGATTCTTAAAATGTATCCACGAGCACCCTAGTCCTTTCATTCATTGCTGAAATGATAACAAATCATTTTTGCCCGAAAACTTAAAATGCGAATAACTTTAAATGCTAACTATCAAAATAATGAAATTATTGTTTCAATCTAATTATTTTGTTATAAATCAGTTGGGGTGTATGAGGTTTTGCGCTTATTCATTAACACGTTGTATAATGGACTCTAGCTTGTGCGTTAGCACTGAATTTCTGCTAGTATCAAATAGTTTGTGTGAGTATCTATCCCAATCTCAGGGATTGTTTTTGATCAAGAACAAGAAGAGATTGAGGATTGCGGAGCCTCGTGGCAGGCAAAACGCGACGCGCGAAAACCACGCGAGACAAGTGCTCGGGTCGGGACCTGCAACGTGACGCCGAGCATTATTGGCTATGTGCGAAGTGGGTGATGGGAACTGTCAAATCGATCGCAGCGCATGCTGTGGCAAAAATTTGTACTTTTTCCAAGCTATAAAATATGCCAGACTTCGTTTGTATGCAGCACGCATTAGCGCGTTCGGAATAAAATTATCTTAACCTAGAATTATGTAGGTACAATGAATGTTGATGAAGTTGTACTAACAATCCTAGGAATCTTCTGAGGCGGGCCAGGGGGGTTCCATGGTTTCGTGACGATCTTAACCTTGGAGATTGGAGGCCAGAGTCGTTTAAACCTCTGCTTTCTTAGCATCGCTCTGTAATTTGCTTCCCTGTTGGTTTATAAATAAAATAAATTAATAAATAAAAAGATATTTATTCATCAGATACTTGTTAACACTGATCATCACTGATCTTTTATGAGCGAGTAAGAAAGAGAAACCATTCCTGAATCGCGCTAGCGAAGTTTTCACAAGATTTGATATAAATAAATTGCATGTTTGAACCCGCAACCTGCATGATTAAATTTCGAGGCTTGTATTGTACCCACTGTCCATTACAAGTGGCGACGGGTGACGGGCCCCGTCAGTGTCACCGGACAGAATTTCGGTACTAGTGAATTGTGGATGTTCTGAGGTTTCAGAATATCTCTGACTAACCGCTCGGGGAATATAGCCATGAGCATATACAGGTAAATAAATGAAGTGTTGTCCATTCGCAATAGGTCCAGTCCAGCGATCAGATACATAATGTTTACCAAAATGACCACTTTCCCAAAAATTACTCTTTTTCAAAATGACTACCGTTTTTCACAAAATGTCTACAGACTACATTTTTCGGGTCGACTAGGTAAACAGTGGCAATTCGGTTCTGGTGCTGTGATCGCAACCCACCTAACATGCTCGTCGCTTCTCTCCTCGCTAACCTAACCGACTGAGTTATGGAAAGTTGAATTTTTGGGAAAGTGGTCATTATGGGAAAGTAGACATTTGGGGCAGTAGTAATTTTGGTAAGTAAACATTATATACCTGAGCCCAGTCCAGTATAGTCAAATTCGCAACGGGTCAAATTCGCTATTGTTGGTCCAGTTAACCTAACGAAAGGCAGAAATTCTGCCGCAGAATAAATTTCCATTCATTATCAAGTTTCACTAAAACCAGATCAACAATAAACACTTACTCTAGAGCAAGCTGTGAAGGCGTCAGAGTCACTTCCTCAGGCTCCGGAGAAGATGGTTCATCTTTCTTCCCCTTCTTACCCCCTTTCATATCCACCTTCGACTTAGCAGCAATCGCTTCATCTTTACCCCCTTTTGATTTCACCAGTTCTTCTTTACCCCCCTTGCTTTTTACAGGCTCCTCTTTACCCCCTTTGGCTTTTACAGGCTCTTCTTTTTTCGCCTTTGGATCTTCCTTTCCTTTTTTCACGGGTTCCTCTTTAGCCCCCTTTCCTTTTGGAGGAGATTCTTCCTTGCCTTTCGCTATTGGTTTCTCATCTTTTTTGTCACCACCGGCTCCTGCTACGGATCTGTGAAATATTTTTTTGGGTTTATATGAATTCTATAGTAAACCGCGTTTCTCAAACGTCCACCTTACCCGTAGGGGCCTCTCGTGGTAGGCTACCAACGGCTCTATCCGCTGTTGCCTAGCGACAAACGCCGCGCCCGCCACCTGCGCCGCAGCCATAGTACTCTCGTGCGCAGCGACAGACAGACGATTTGAGAACACGTTGGTATTTAAAGCAAAGTATCTGTCCACCTTTTAAAGCACAAAGGTCCTGTGAGTTTATGTGTAGGGCACTTACTTTTTTCTATCTGGCATTATATCTGCTTTATTTCTGAAAACCAAGTTTGTTTCTGAAAACAAAAATTTAATATCACACCCTGGACACTTTGGTGTCACTTCATACAAAATGGGCTCGCACTGACAAGAGGTATAGTCGCCATCAGATATATCGTAGCTTACAAGATGGTCAAATATTTCTGAGCAGTGCTAATTTCCAATAAATTCTTTACAGTGCATGTTACCAATTATATCTTAACGTGTATTATTATAAATATCTGAATAACAGAACTGGAAGGGACATTTTGGGAAAGGGACATTTTGAAACTAAACGCTAATTACCCGACTGCGCCAGAAGGAGGGTTATGTTTTTCGAACGTATGTATGTAAGTATGTATGTATGTTTGTATGTCTATTTCTTTGGCACGGCCTACAGCCCAAACGGCTTGATGGATTTTAACGTATGAGATGTCATTGGATTCGTAAAACTCGTGAAAGTGACATAGGGTATATTGTTTCAAGATGGCGTCTATGATTTAAAAAAGAGAGGCGGAATAAACAATGTTTTTTTTTGCTAAAAATTACAATATGGGTATTAAATGAAAACTAGTAATCAGACGATTCCAAATATATAAATATTATAGTACTGTTACGAGCGACGGGTTCCGGGATTGGAGTGAAACGCCAAGTCCAAATTTACAGAGTTTATTTGGGTTTATCTTACTCACGGTTTTCCGCGCAGGGATTCCCCTTACACCACTGTTCACTACGTCACTAGTAAAACGCACTACACTGTTACTTAACTGTTCACTTTGCACTTCTCACTATTCACTTTTCTTCCTTTTGTTTAGCACTTTTCACTGTTAAACTCAATACTGCCCTGTGGCCGCAAACTCGCCGGTTTATATACCCCTTAGAATGTTCTAGACAATTTGAATTTCGATCGTCTTTTCGTTATTCCTTTGTTCCCTTCCAAACGCTTCTACTCCCTTCTCGAACATTCCCGAACACGACTGTCTTTTCGTTATTTTCTGTTTCTTTCTAAATGTTCCTTCTCCCTCTTTCTTCTAGAACATTCCTAAACAACATTAAAATCTAAAAACTAATTTCACCGGGGTAAGGTTTTGAACCCAGGACTTCTCGACTTAGGTGTCAACTACAATCCATCCGTCGACCGCTGAGCCACGGAGACTGTTAATAAACCGTCCGAATTTCTGAATGCCTTTTTACGTTCGACGTTTGGTAGCATCCGTGACACTGCCCCTCCCTTAGTTCTGCTCGTCCCGAGCATCATTACTGCCGAAATATCGAGCTAACCGATCAACGTGCACTATCTTCAACGGGCTCCTTGGCGATCGTCGGATTCGATATGTGACGTCGTTTATTTTGGTCACTACCTCATACGGCCCTTCCCAACTTGCTTGTAACTTCGGGCACTTCCCTTTCTTTCGAACTGGATTATGCAACCAAACCGATGTTCCTTCCTCAAACCCCGTATAGTTCGCCTTCCGGTCATATCGTGTCTTCGAACGGTCACTGGATTTTTGACCTGCTACTCGAAGTTGTTCATAGATGTCGACCATTTTCTCCCGCAGTTCACTCACATAATCACTGATACTTTTAGGAGTGCCTGGTGCGCACCCTGATAGCAAATCCGCTGGAAGCTTCAATTCCCTCCCGAAGTTTGCTATTGCTGGAGTTGCTGAAGTACTCTCATGAACAGCGGTTCGATAGGCTAACAGGAAAAGAGGTATATACTCATCCCAGTTATCTTGATGATTATCGACGACCTTCGCAAGATGCCGTTCCAAAGTTTGATTGAATCGCTCCACCATGCCGTCGGACTGAGGGTGATAAGGAGTAGTCCGGGTCTTATGGATTCCGAAAATCTTGCAAACTTCCTGGAACAACTGTGACTCAAAATTCCTGCCCTGATCACTGTGCATTTCTAGCGGAACCCCAAACCGGCAGAAAACTTCATTAACCAACTTGGTAGCCACAGTTATCGCTTCCTGATTTGGAATGGCAAATACTTCTGGCCACTTCGTGAAGTAATCCATTACCACAAGGATATACCGGTTTCCTGATTTAGTGACTGGAAATGGTCCCGCGACGTCTAATGCGATTCGTTCCCAAGGCACCCCAACATTATAGATTCTCATTGCTGCCCTGCTCCTCGTATGAGGTCCCTTTACAGCTGCACAGACTGTGCACTTGCGGCACCAATCTTCCACATCGTCTTTACAATGCAACCAGTAAAATCTTTCCTTTACTTTCTCCAAGGTTTTCTTTACACCTAAATGCCCTCCGGAAGTCCCGTCATGAAAAACTCGCAGAATTTCTTTCACCTTAACTCGTGGGACCACCAACTGTAGATACAAGTCTTTGCCATTCGGTGTTTCCCATCTTCTACAGAGTAATCCATTGTGTATGACGAGGCTTTTCCACTGAGCCCAAAGTCCCTTCGTGACTGCCCCATACCTTGCCACCTCACTCCACTGAGGCTTAGAAACGTCCTTCCTTAACCAGTTCAAGACTGGCCCGACTCCTGAGTCCTTTTCCTGTTCAAGGCGCATCGCCTCGTTTCCCCACTCATCATTGATGGCATCAGTTCTGATAACCCTGAGTGAAACTGTTTCCTTCCCTTCCTGCTTGCTGCAGTGCTTACAATCTTCTGGACATGGTCTTCTTGATAATGCATCTGCATTGGAATGAACTCTTCCGCTTCGATGTTCTACTTCAAAGTTGAATTCCTGTAGTTGCTCCAACCATCTTGCAACTTGACCCTCCGGGTTCTTAAATTGGAGTAACCATTTCAATGCGGCGTGGTCTGTCCTGACTAAAAATTTACGTCCCAGCAGGTACTTCTTGAAGTGTTGTACAGTCTTCACCACCGCCAATAATTCTCGTCTAGTTACACAATAGTTTCTCTCAGGTCTAGATAATGACTTACTGAAGTAGGCTATTACAGTTTCTTGCTCACCATGTCGCTGTGAGAGCACACCTCCAATCCCGATGTTACTGGCGTCCGCATCTACAACAAATTCCCCCTGAACATCGGGATATCCAAGAATTGGTGCTATACTTAGACGTTCCTTTAACTCCATAAAAGCCTTTTCACATTCTGAATCCCATGTGAACATTCTCTTCTCTTCCGTAAGTCGATGTAATGGCTTTGCGATGTCCGAAAACCCTTTCACAAAACGACGATAGTAAGAACAGAGCCCAAGGAAAGCTCTAACTTGTGTCTTATCTCTCGGGGTCGGCCACTCCCTTACAGCAGCAGTTTTGGCAGGATCGGTCTCGATTCCTCTCTCAGAGATTACATGCCCAAGGTAATTGACTTGCCGTTTAAAGAAAGAACATTTGTTTGGACTCAACTTGAGATTTGCTCCACGCAGTCTTCCAAAAACTTTCTCCAACTTTTTCAGATGATCATCGAAGTCTCGTCCAACAATGATGATGTCGTCCAGGTAAACCAGACACGTGTCACCCAGAATTCCAGCTAGGACATGTTCCATCAATCTCTCGAAAGTCGCAGGGGCGTTACACAATCCAAACGGCATTACCTTGAACTGCCACAGTCCTTTTCCGGTAGAAAACGCGGTTTTCTCCTTGTCTTTAGGGCCTACGTCCACTTGCCAGTACCCACTTTTCAGGTCGAGTGTTGAAAACCATTTCATTCCATTCAAAGTGTCTAAGGTGTCGTCGATTCTCGGCAAAGGGTAGCTGTCTTTCTTCGTCACTTCATTAAGCTGTCGATAATCCACACAAAATCTTGTTGAGCCATCCTTTTTCTTGACAAGAACTACTGGTGAACACCAGGGACTCGATGAAGGTTCGATGATGTTACTCCTTCTCATGTCCTCTATCATTTCCTCCACCTCCTTCTCACGAGCAAACGGAATGCGCCTAGGTCGTTGCTTGATTGGCGCTACATCTCCTGTATTAATCTTGTGCTTCACCAAGTCTGTTCTACCAATATCTGCGCCGTTCTTAGAGAACAAGTCTGAAAAACGCAGCAGCAAGTTCTTCGCTTTCAGAGCCTGCAGCTTAGTCAGGTCCTTGCCAGAGTCTTCCATAACTTTCGATACTACATCCACCTCAGCCTTATGTTTTCTATGAGGATTTTCCACACATTGTCGCAACCATAAAACTTCCTCACAGTGACCAACCACCTCCCCCTTCTCAATCGTCAGCTCCACGTCTCCAACGTTGAGTATCGGGATCGAAGTATATGAAACTGATCCAACAACTGTCCTCGCCGGAATCCAACAAGTTTCAGTATTAACTTTTTCTACCACAGCACATCTCCGTGGTAATCTCCCATCATTGTTCTTAGGCAAAACAACAGGTACCAAGGTCTGTGATCTAGGCTTAAGAACTGTTCTTCTCACACAGTAGACCTTTCCCGATGATCCACCTTTCATCGGAACCTCCTCTGTGTTACACCGTAGCACTCCGTTTTTCATGTCTATATTGCACTGGTGATTTTGTAAGAAATCTAAGCCAATGATGCAATCGTCCACTATTTCAGCTACAATCACCTCATGTTTGAAAGGAGTTTCCCCGATCTTAATCGAAACTCCCAACTCCCCCTTAACAGGTATGCGCTGGCCGGTAGCTGTTGTCAACTGTAGGTTGGTTTGCTGCAGAAGTCGTTTTACCTGATAACTTTTCATTTCGCTTAACAGTCGAGTATTGATCACGGTTCTCGAAGCTCCGGTATCCAAAGTTAGTTGACAGATTCTACCATTGACCTCTCCTTCAACTAACAGACTATTTCCGTCCGATGTTTGCTTGACTCTAATGGTTGGGGTTGCAACATAACCGGCCAGCGCCCACCCCGCAGCCCTGGCTGGTTCTAGTTTTCCTGCTGCTCATCAGTCGAGACTCCTATATCCCGACGGCCTGTGCGCTTCGGGCAGGAGCTGCGAATATGCCCTCGTTCACCACACTCGAAGCACACATAATTAACGTTTCGATTTCTCGGTGCTGATGTTCTGGTCACCACAATCTCCCTGAAGCGAGCGGAACGAGGATCCTGACGTACGGCTTCCACTTCCAATGCATGAGCAACAGCATCTTTGAGTGTAACATGGTGCCCAAGTCGCACTGCAGCCCGCACCTCCGGATCCCGTATCCCATCCGTAAAGGCCTGCAGGAGCATGTCATCGATGGCTGCTGGTGATGACTGGAAAGCTTTTCGCACGAGCTTTTCCACTTCCACGGACCATTGCTGCAGACTCTCGTTAGCATGTTGGTTACGTTCCTTCAATCGCGCCCGATACATGTGCTCGAGATGCCCATCGCCGAATCTAGCCTCCAGAGCCCCGAAGAGTTTGTCGAACGTCAGGTTTTCGCCAGCACCTACGGCTTCCAACACGGTGAGAGCCTGTCCCTGGAGTGCTAATGTCAACGCAGACTGCGCCTCTTCTTTGCCCCAGCCATTAACCTTCATTGCTGTCTCGAACTGTAGCTTAAAGGCGGGCCACGACGTCAGTCCATCGTACATCGGAGTCTTGACACCTTTTGGTTGTATAGGTGAGTCAAAAACAGCAGCAATACGATTATGAGATCTGCTCTGTTCAACCTCTCGCCGGATTTTGGCAAACTCACCTTCAACACGATCAAACCTCCCTTCGAACTCACCCTTCACACGATCCAACCTCCCTTCTACGGCTTCGACTCTCTCCACTGCCTGCTGCAAGCCTTTCGAAATATCTTTATGAAGCGCCTCTTGCATCGTGCGCATCTGCTCTTCCTGCCGGCGAGCCTGTTCCTCCTGGCGGCGAGCCTGTTCCTCCTGGCGGTGAGCCTGTTCCTCCTGGCGGCGAGCCTGTTCCTCTTTCATTGCGCGCAGTTCGTGAACCTGTTCCTCCTGGCGGCGAGCCTGCTCCTCTTTCAGTGCGCGCAGTTGTTCCTCCTGACGGCGAGCCTGTTCCTCCTGTCGACGAGCATGTTCCTCCTGACGGCGAGCTGCCTGTTCCTCCTGACGGCGAGCTTGTTCCTCCATCATGCACTGGATCTGATAGAGGAAGTTTCCTGGGTTCTGCTCCGGAGTGCGCTGCACCTCACCTCCCTCAGGTCTTCTCACTGGGGTTCGCTGCACCTCAGTTGCAAGGGCCGCACCCTCCTGTCGCGCTTCCGACATGGACCGGGTGGTGACTCCTTTTAACTCCTTTGGCACCAGCGGCATCCTATTCCAATCCCACTTCTGACACCAAATGTTACGAGCGACGGGTTCCGGGATTGGAGTGAAACGCCAAGTCCAAATTTACAGAGTTTATTTGGGTTTATCTTACTCACGGTTTTCCGCGCAGGGATTCCCCTTACACCACTGTTCACTACGTCACTAGTAAAACGCACTACACTGTTACTTAACTGTTCACTTTGCACTTCTCACTATTCACTTTTTCACTTTTCTTCCTTTTGTTTAGCACTTTTCACTGTTAAACTCAATACTGCCCTGTGGCCGCAAACTCGCCGGTTTATATACCCCTTAGAATGTTCTAGACAATTTGAATTTCGATCGTCTTTTCGTTATTCCTTTGTTCCCTTCCAAACGCTTCTACTCCCTTCTCGAACATTCCCGAACACGACTGTCTTTTCGTTATTTTCTGTTTCTTTCTAAATGTTCCTTCTCCCTCTTTCTTCTAGAACATTCCTAAACAACATTAAAATCTAAAAACTAATTTCACCGGGGTAAGGTTTTGAACCCAGGACTTCTCGACTTAGGTGTCAACTACAATCCATCCGTCGACCGCTGAGCCACGGAGACTGTTAATAAACCGTCCGAATTTCTGAATGCCTTTTTACGTTCGACGTTTGGTAGCATCCGTGACAGTACTTTTATGTTACCGTTTTTTTCAATAATTTCTTTACAATTTAATTTAAAATTGAAATGTATAGAAACGGAAAAAGGTTTTTTTTTTCCTAAATTGCTCAGATGTTTATGATCACCCTGACTGCGTAGATATATTTGATGTTCCAGACGTTCAGATATTTTAGATTGGTTATGTGTGAAGAAATTTATTGAAAATAAGAACTGCTTAGAAATATTTGACCACCTTGAGTGCTATGATATATCAGATGGCGACTGTACCTACCATAAGTTATTACAGGGTGAAATTAATATCATTGGCATTCATTTAAACTAAGAGTCTACCAATCAAACTGAACAACTTTTACTACGGGAACAAACCGATCGTAGCAAACAAAATCTGCTGTTGCATACATTTGAGTGGAGTAAGCACTGCAGTTTAGTATGGAACACCTGATTTTTTTTTGCTACGATCGATTTGCTCCCATAGTAAAAGTTGTTCAGTTTGATGGGTAGACTCTTAGTTTAAAAGTATGCCAATGATATCAATTTATTACCGTTATTTCTTACCGTTCCGAAACTTTCAGGGGTAGTTCAGACCATCAAATTGAACAACTTTTACTATGGAAGCAAGCCTGAATTTGTAAAAAAATTCTGCTGTCTCATACATTTTAGTCGATTAGGCATTGCGGTATACCTATACTTCATTCCAAATAAGGACGACGAGATTTTCCGATTCCTATTTCGCTTTCTGGGAAATTCTGATTACCAAATGTAATTAATTTATTGGATACATATACTATCCGACATATCTTGGACGTTACTAAAGCTGTTCTAAGAATAAGTGAGAGGAAGTGTTTCAAATCTCTGTTTCTGTAATGCAAATTAGCTTTAAATTTTTGTTGCTATTTTGAATGGAGTATAGTATGGAACATCTGATTTTTTTTGCTAACTATTTCAGGTTTGCTCCTTTAGTAAAAGTTGTTCAGTTTGATGGTCTAATCATCCCCTTAAAATAGTTTCAGCTAATTTTGATAGACCTTATATTTTTGGTATTAGAAAGTTTTATAACAGCTTTAAAAAATAAAATTGAATCTCTAAAACCGCCTGTCAAAATCACAGAGCTATCTTGGACGTTCTTTAAAGTTTGCCACATACATACGGCATATTATGATTTTTTATAGGATTTGAAACTGAAAACGGAATTGTGGACTGGGGAAATCCATACGAAATAGTAATCCTAATTCGGAATTCCGTATGTACCTATGTAGCATAGCATAGCATATGCTCACAACTATATTCCCCGAGGAGGTAGTCAGAGATATTCTGAAACCCCAGAACATCCACGTTTCACTAGTAACTCTGTCCAGTGTGACGGGGAGTGACCCCGTCGCGTCGTCACTTCACTTGTAATGGACAGTGGGTACAATACATGTCTCGGAATTGAAGCATGCAGGTTTCCTCACGATGTTTTCCTTCACCGAAAAGCCAGTGGTGTTATAAATCGAACATAAATTCCGAAAAACTCATTGGTACGAGTCGGCCTGGACGGGGATCGAATCATCGCCTCCTGCACGTCAGGCAAGGTTACTCGCCACTGGACCTCCACGGCCACGATGTAGCTATGTGACAGGCATAGGTAAATGTGACTATTTCACCACAAGGACTGTGTTATTTTCTAGTATCAGATTCAATGCAAGACAGATTTTCATTCCGTTGATGTCAATGTCAATACTTTTTCAAACAGATATTTAATAAATCAAGTGATAAAATAATGCTCACCTTTATAATTTTTTTGTTTTAATTTTTACAACTTTTTATAAAAACGAATACCACATTTCGTCGAGCATGTCCATGGATTTTTTTCGAAATTTTTATGAAATTGACGGACGTCAGTCAAAAAAATTTCGGTTTTGATTTTCGAATTTTTCTTTTTTCGCGCCGTAACCGGGAGGTTTTATCACATGAACATATCAAGGTCACAGGGGAGTTTTTGGCGGGAATTTGTCAGATACGTTTGGAGTCCTCGTATTTCATGGAATTTTATTGTTTATAGTGAGTTTTGGTTCGTAAAATTGGTGTTGTTTTGCGTAACAAAGTGTCGTGCAAGTGAACAATTTACAGTTCTGTGAAATATGATGGTGTATGGGTCGTAAACAGGAAAAGTGTTCCGTCATTTGTAGCGCGGCAAAGCGATCGGTTCACCTCTTTCCTGTGGACTTCTCTGCGTTTCCTTCGTCTTTCGGGTGTCTCCAAAAACTCCAAAGAAGCGTCAAAACGTCGAACACCAACGTTTTAATTGCTATAAATAAGAGAATTTTATTAAAGACATCGGCTGTATGGGATATTTAACCCTTTGCCTTGAATTGAACCAAAAAAAAAAATCAAGGTCACAGGAGGTGTTTTCTGTCTTTATCTATCACGTTGAACTAAACTGAAATAGAACTACTAGTGAATGAGTGAATGAATGACCCTTGCGTTCCGTTATAACCAAAATTCGTAGATTTCGTAAAAGGTTTTTGAAAAATATAATTAAGTGAACTAATATTACTAATTACGGCAAATACAAACTAATTGATATTATACAAACCTGTTTTTTTAAAATACTTACTGTGTTTAATATCATTGCATTTAACATAATCTGAGATAAGATCCGATTATCGCTATAACAAATATTGAAAAACGTAAAAGTTGCATTCCTTTACTTTCATTCTGGACTAGAGATAAGATGTTTTAGTGAATACTTTAATGTCGATAAAAACGAATGTGATCCACAATATAATCCGCATGCCTACCATAAAACGCATCGCAATTTAAATTATTATAAATCATTTTACTCTTTGTTTTATACCTAATCCAGATTAAAGAAATTAAAATGTTTATCATTGATATTTATAACCACGTAATGATTAATACAAGTAACAGAAACTAAATTATTTTCATTATCATCATCATAATTATCTTCCTGCCCTTATTCCACAAAAACAAATATTTTTAAATAAATCGATTGAAACACAAATCGATTTTTCTAATACGTTCGATTTTCGATAAGTTCAGACTCCAGAGTACATCTCTAATGACCGAATGACTATTTCTTTGGAATGAATGGAATGACCGAATGGTTTCACATTTTGACATGACAAAACTGTCAAAAAATTGTGTGAAATCCACAAGGAATATTTTTTTTCTCGAAACATTTTTACTCTAAATAACAATGTCTGATAATAAAGAACTGCCGAAAAACGATGCCGATCCCGAACTCGACGATTTGCTAGACAGTGAGTTGTAAAAATTTGTCAAAAAAATATTTTCAAAACGATTACACAATATTATAACCTTTTTTCGTTATTATGCAAATTCTTTCGTATTATCTTTTGCAATTACCTGATTATACTTGTGATTCTAAAACAGACCTTAAGAAGACATTCTGACCCCTAAATTTTACAAGCAAAAGCAGTCTTTGTAGACTTTAATTTTATTTGTAATTAAACTTAAAATTCCATGCCGATTTTATTACCTAATTAGCCTAATTTGAGATTGTCAATGCATTCCTGATTCCTGAATTTTAATTAGGATGCAAAAAGTCATCCTGTACTTAAACATACATACATATACTCTTGTGGTGAGTAGCCGCGCCACAGTTTTATCTGTGGTATTAAAACGCTTTAGAGAGTCTGTGGACCGAACCTGGACCGCCAAAAATGTTATTATACACATATTTACTACCTAATGCTACTGCCTCCATAGTCTAATGATTAAGAGCATTGCGTTCTTGACACGGAGTTTGTGGGTTCGATTCTCACGGGGGACCCCTAGTGATATGTCTCTTTATGCGTTTTTCCCCAGTTGGTTAGGACATTGCAGGCCGAATCACCTGATTGTCTGAAAGAAAGATGATTACTTGCTTCGGATGGCACGTTAAGCCATTGGTCCCGGCTACTATCTCTTGTGGTAGTAGTCGTTACATAAAAACCACATCAGAGGCTGTAAGGCGGTTTGAAAAAACTCTGACACCAGGGTTTGCCCACACGATAAGAAGACCTAATTACCTTAAAAATGTTAAGGATGTATTCAGATAATGAAACTAAATAACTTTCCCCTAGTAATATGTATGAAAAACTAGATTTTTTTTTGAGTTCTCATAGAAAATCAATCCACACTTTTGTATCATGTTAATGTACCCTTACGTATGTATGCACGTACTTTGACATAACCCTTGTTTTTTGTTTTTTATTTCTAGTTTATTTAGATACATAGTATGATGGAGCGTGAGGTACTAGGTCTTGAACTTTTTCTCTGGACCCCGATAAAAATGTTCAAAATCTGTTGGCAGCACAATCTGTCGGCAAAGTCTTTGCTGTGCTATCTTTGTAACAAAATTCTCATAAAAAGTGGTTTGGGTAATGATACGCTAGGAATTTTGTGTTTCTTGCAGAAATATGTCGTTATTTCCAAAAAATTGTGATGTCCATAATTACAACACTCGAAACAAAAATAAACTGATATCTCCACACTTTCGGCTTAGTAGGGTCAACACGTCTTTCATGGGTCACTGTATACGTTGTTATAATAAAATCCCCGAGACCATTTTGAATCTTTCCGAAAACATCTTTAAAACTAAAATCAAAAAAGTCCTCTGTAAAAAAGCATATTATAAACTGGATGATTATTTAAATGATCAAAATGCTTGGGTCTGAGGTCACTAGCTTAATAGTTTATTTACTTTACTGTATAGTATCAATTATTTTATTAAATAGACTATGTATTATTGTATACATAACTTTAGCTTAAGAATTTATATTGTAATAGTTATTAAGTCGTGTTATGTTGTAGAGTTTCTGGCCGCATCTTCTCTACAGCGACAACACGTTCCGACGCGGTGGTAGCTTTAAAAAAGATTTGACGTTTGATAAATGTGCTGCAAGCTCCTATATTGAATAAATTATATTGACTTTGAATACTTCCAAAATAAAAAAACAAATCAAAGTAATATTTTTTTCCATTAAATATGGATAGCATTTGTCTTTAGAATATTTAATTAGAACAAAATACAAAATATGTATTTCTAAACTAAATCATGCTATATTTTATTTACTAGTTACTTTAACTACTTTTATCATAAAATGCGGGATCCCGTTATACCGAGATCCCGCACCATATAAAATTTTTGATCTCGAATATACCGAGATCCCGGAAGGGTATGCGGGATTGGAAGCTCCAGCGCACACAGTCCGAGGTGTGACTGTGTGACGGTACTGAACTTTAAACAAATTTCCAACACAGGTGCGCTCCAGGACATGACTAAGAAGCCGGAGCAGGCCCCCGTGGCCGAAGGAGAGGTCCCTCAGAACATGTGGAGCGAAGAGTTCATCAAGGAAGCCGCAGCACAGTTTGAGAGCAACATGGCTGCTATACTGGGAGGTTTCAGTGGTGTTCCAGGTTAGATAGATATACAAAGTGTTAATGAATAAGCGCAAAACTTCATACACCCCAACTGATTTATAACAAAATAATTAGATTGAAACAATTTTTCATTATTTTGATAGTTAAAATTTAAAGTTATTCACATTTTAAGTTTTGAGGCAAAAATGATTTGTTATCATTTAAAGAATCTTGTTTTGGTAGTAAGTAGGGTGAGTGTGCCGTGCCGTGTTGAGATAGAGTTCAGTAAATTTTAAATTTTAGAAACAAATTATTTAATATTATGAAAAAAATTACCTACGTTGAAACCATGATGATTCGATTCTGCTCTTAATTCTAAACAAACTACTTTCTAGTTTTGCGTTAATTCATTAACACGTTGTATAGATAACTCATTTCATCTGAACAATACAGGAAAAACAGTGACAGACAAAGGTAGAAGGTAACACCAGGCTTGTCTTACTCCACAGCTCAGGTACGCTTCAAGGCGACACAGGTCCGGCACTTCAAACAACGTTTTAGATTTGACACGATGACGTTTGCCCATGCGCAAATTTTGCATGACATATGTCTAGGGTTGTCTTACCACGCATCGTATGAACGAGTTGTACTTATATTTCTTGATATGAACATAATTATACATTTCGTTACTTTAAATAGTTCATTCTGTTATTAAAAATAGTATTTAAGCTAAAGAAAATGTGAATATAGCATTATTTTCCAACATGTGTTTTTATTGAGAGGATAAAAATACAATATATTTTATGTAGTCAAACCTTTCCCTTGCTCGGCTCCCCTCAAGTGTCCCCAGAAAGTGTGAGGTGAGGTGGGGTATTTGAAGTAAGAGGGGCAGGGAGTGGCCGTTCTGTATGTAGAACTATATACTATTACCTATTCTGTGGTATTGTCCATCTTTTGTCTTTGTAGCGTGAGATGTGTCTAGCCACTACTATGGCTATAAAACCATAATATGGGCTTGTCCGACACACTCTTAGCCGTTTTTTCAATTTAATGTGTTGGAAATTAACTTAAAATTTGTGTTGTTTTCAGAGGACCAAATAACACAAGAGCAAATTGCACAGACATTTTCCAAAATGGCTGGTAAGTTTTGGTTTACTATAGATTTTATTTTACATTATAGTTAACCCGCGACTTTGTCCGCACAAATTATATACCAGATTTTAAGTCAGATCATAAGCTGTCAAACAAAAAAAGTTTCATCAAAATTGGTTCAGTAGTTTTTCGAAACAAACACACAAACTTACATTCTAAAAATGTTGGATTTGGAGTCAGGGACACCTAAAAACCGGGTGTCCCTTAAGTTGCATAACTTTAATAATCATATTTTGAAAATCCATAACAGACATGACATAACGTTAATTCGTATAGCAATTAAAATATTTAATGTGAAAATATATAGCATTATTTGCCATAGTAATGAAAATCCATAATTTAAAAACCCATATTATATGAAAATCCGTAACTTTAAAAAACTCGTTTTAAACCCCAGATCTAACTCAATCGGTTAGGTTAGCGAGGAGCGAAGCGACGAACCTGTTAGGTATCTTGCGACCACAGCACACGAGCCGAGCGAGCGCAGCGAGCGTGCCGCGGCAGCGGCCGGTGAGTGCCAGAACCAAATTGCTACTGTTTACCTAGTCCACCCGACAATATAAGTTTTTTTCAACCTCCTTGAAAGGAGGGTTCACCTTCACCTTTCATTTTATAGGTTGCAGAGCGTTTCAAAGTAAAGGACATACAATACATACTAATTTATTCGTATTACAATTACGTGTATTCATTTTACGTTTTTTGAACGTTATGGATATTTATGTTAATCATATTAAAGATATACTTTTTTAATGTTATACATTTCAACATTATGCATTTTAATGATTATGTGTTTTGAGTGTTAAGGGTTTTCAATATAGGCATTTTCAATTATGGATTCTAATATAGACCCCTAAAAACCATATTGTAATCTTTTCCATGTAAATATCTTAAATGTACAGACACACTTTTGTTACAGTTTTATAATAGTTAAGATTATAATATAAGACTTTAATTCAACAGAGGCAGCCGCTCACGTTCTGAAACCGACGGCAGAGGGCGCCGCAGTCGAAAACGTTACTACAGAAGATCCGGCTGTCCAGGAGAAAATTGATGAGGTTACTGTACTATACAGGGTGTTAGGGTAAACAGTTGCATTACTTTAAGGGGTGATACTGAACAACTTTCACTAAGAAAATAGGAAATTCGCAGAACAAAATTGGTCATACTAAATGCAATCAGTTGATCAAACGTTTTGTATGAAAAATGCTGTTTACCCTAACACCATGTAATTATTTACTTTCCTCATTTTATATCGATTTCATTTTTATTTGGGTAAAATATGGGTACTGTCCATTACAAGTCGCGACGGGCTCACTCCCCGTCACACTGGGCAGAGTTTCGGTACTAGTGAAACGTGGATGTTCCGAGGTTACAGAATATCTCTGACTACCCCCTTTGGGGAATATACGACACTATCAATAGCTTGGATCGTCACATTACTATTCATCACACACATCCTTGCTAAAACTTAATTCTAAGCCACGGTTTATACGGAAGAGACGTGTGGCGTTGGCGGATAATCTAATGTAACACAACATAAACCTTATAGTACGTAGCACACTGCCTCCGTGGTCTAATGGTTAAGAGCATTGGGCTCTTGACACGGAGGTCGTGGGTTCGATTCCCACGGGAGACACCTAGTGATATGTCACTTTGTGCGTTTTTCCCCAGTTGGTTAGGACATTGCAGGCCGAATCACCTGATTGTCTGAAAAGAAATATGATTTCGTGCTTCAGATGGCACGTTAAGCCGTTAGTCCCGGCTACTATCTCTCGTGGTAGTAGTCGTTACATAAAAACCACGTCAGAGGCTGTAAGGCGGTCTGAAAAAAACTCTGACCCCAGGGCTTGCCCACACGATAAGAAGTCGTTTTTATCGTAAAGGAGAATCGCGCCCGCGCCTTCAGGTGACGTCGCCTGGAGGCGCGGGCGTAATTCTCCAAACGACGCTATGCTACGTACTATAAGGTTTATAATTGTGTTACTTTGACTATCCGCCACCGCCACACGTCTCTTCTGTCACAGGCCCGGCACTCTAAAGAACGTTTTTGAATTTCGAAATGGCGTCTGCACATGCGCACTTTGTGCAAACCGTCCATGACATTGCGTGTAGGGTTGAAAGCCACGCGTTGCATTTAACGTCATCGACATTTCAATACTTTTAATTGTTCGTTCTATTATTAAAAATAGTATTTGAGCTAAAGAATTATTGAAACTTTGAATTCAGCGTTATTTTTCAACGTTTTTTATGCACTGAAAAGACACATTTTTATGTAGTCAAATCTAACGAGTCAGCGCCTGACTGCATTCCCTTGCTGAGGCTTCCCTCAAGTTTCCCAGAAAGTGAGAGGTGAGGTGGGGTATCTGAAGTCAGAGGGGGCGGGGAGTGGCCGTTCTGTAAATAGAACTATATACTATTAGCTATTCTGTGCTTTTGTGTAAACCACGCCTAAAATAATTATTTTTTTCAGGTATCGGCAGCGATATCTCAGACGCTGCAGAACCTGAATAGCAACGCTGAAAACCTACAGACCCCGTTCTCTGATCAAGACCTAGCCAATATGTTCAATAACTTCAATATCGGAGGGGAAGGCGGTGGACAAGTATGTATTCAGCTCTATTTTATTGATTTCCCGCGACGTACGTCCGCACAAATTATATACCAGATTTTAAGTCAGATCATAAGCTATCAAACAAATAAAGTTTCATCAAAATCGGTTCAAAAAATTTTGCGTGATGCTGTTACAAACACATTCAAACAAACAGACGGACAAAAATTCTAAAGAAAGGTCCGGGACACCTGAAAACCATATCGTAATCTTTTTCATGGAAATATCTTCAATGTACAGGCACACTTCTGTTACAGTTTTTATATACTATTTCAACACCACTGACTTTTCGGAGCAGGAAAACATCGTGAAGAAACCTGCATGCTTTAATTTCGAGGCATTTATTGTACCTACTGTCCATTACAAGTGGCGATGGGCTCACTCGACAGAGATTCGGAACTAGGGAAATGTTCTGAGGTTTCAGAATATCCCTGACTACCCCCTCGCGGAATATAGACTGAGAGGTGGCAACCCTAGTTTTTCCACTTCTTTATATTGGTCTCCGTCAGATGGCATCTCATTTACTTCCCAAACAGATCGGTGGAAAAAATGGTACCATAAATCATCATGGTAAAGGCACTTGTGGCAAGATTTTGCTAGGCAACCCGGCGGCGTTGTATGAAACTCTGTATAAACATTCACTTAAATCACATTTCGTTCACCAAACAAAAAGATGCATAATTTTGCGGTCGGATCTCGTACCGTTACATCCATAGGGAAAGCTCTCTTTAAAATTTACTATTTAACATGTTGTCCCACTCTTTCAGCAGGATAGCAATATGTTTGTCCCGTTCATGCAAGGCATGATGCAGTCCCTCTTATCCAAGGAGGTGTTATACCCGTCATTGAAAGAGCTGGTGGACAAATATCCCGCGTGGCTTGCTGATAATAAAGGGAAGATTGAACAGAGCGAGTATGAGAGGTAATTTCTCAGTTGCAGAAACGCTCATTAAAATTAATCCTCCATTAAATATGTTGCTGTCACTTTTTGTCTCGTTGACGTAGTAAAAGCTAGCTACAGATTTAATAGAGGATTAACTTCATGAACGTTTCTGCAACCGAGTGTTAAAGTACCCCATAACAATTAGTATATTGATCTAGCTTGCGTGTCTTCAGTGAAAGATTTTTGAAAAAATTCAACTAAAACACGTACACAATAGGGTATTTGACAGCATGTAAAATATAGGATCTATTGATGGCATCCGTATTGAATATGAATTTTGGAAACCAACTATTTAGTCAGTTAACCAAAATAATTGATATTTTAAGAGAAAATCGACAAAGTAAATAATTTGTGTGACAATCCAAGATATTTATATTATTATATTATATCAGCCAATTTAAGATAATTGGTCTTAAGCCACGGTACCATTGCTTTGACCTCTTATTCCTGGAACTGTATTTACTTATTCATTATAGGTTTGAAAAGCAGCAGGAGCTGATGAAGAAGGTGTGCGGGGAACTGGAGCCCGAGCAGGAGTCAGACCCTGAGGATGTCAAGCGGAAGCGCTTCGAGACCGTTCTAGATCTTATGCAGAAGGTGCGTAACATGGACAAATTAACATAAAAGCAGCAGGAGCTGATGAAGCAGGAACTGAGCCCGAGTAGGAGTCAGACCCTGAGGATGTCAAGCAGAAGCGCTTCGAGACCGTTCTAGATCTTATGCAGAAGGTGCGTAACATGGACAAATTAACATAAAAGCAGCAGGAACTGATGAAGCCGGAACTGAGCCCGAGCAGGAGTCAGACCCTGAGCATGTCAAGTGGAAGCGCTTCGAGACCGTTCTAGATCTTATGCAGAAGGTGCGTAACATGGACAAATTAACATAAAAGCAACTGGAACTGGAGCACGAGCAGGAGTCAGATCCTGAGGATGTCATTTTTGACTCTACCTTCGCGATTTCAATATTGGTCCCATAGAGAAAGTTGTTCAGTTTGATGGTCTGATCATCCCGTTAAAAAGTGTCAGCATATTAAGAAGGACCCTGTGTGTACTTGACAACTTAAAATCCTTCTATACAGGGTGTTAGGGTTGCATTACTTTAATGGGTGATCATATCCATGATACTGAACAACTTTCCCTAATAAACCTATAGGGAATTAATTATCTTTGACTAATTATTATATGGACTAGCCTTGCGGTAGCATTTCCCTTCTGCCACGGTGTAAGCACAATTGATCTTGTGCATTTACATTCAATTTTACACCTTATCACTAAACGAGACAGCCTATAATTGCGAAATAATAACTTCGAACTTAGAACGTTTGGGGTTCATACGAGACTACTTTTCATGATTTTTAACATTCAAAATTAGAATCTAAAGTTATAAGGAATAAAATCCAAAGTTGCGGATTTCATGTTACCTCGCCCCCCGCTAAAAGTGGCAGAAATGTTTGTTAGTAGAATTACACGCGTAACCGTAAATAAATAGTTAAAGGGAATTATCAAAAAAAACTTTAGATTTTCCATACAAACGCGCGGTCAGCTGATTGCAATTAGTATGGGAAGTCCAATTTGTTTTTATACCTATGATGAAATTAAGGTGTATATTCTTACATTGCAGATGCAAGACCTAGGCCAGCCCCCTACAGAACTGGTAGGCGACATCGGCGCTCCGCCCCAAGGCTTCGCGGCGCCGGTCGGTCAGGACGCGAGCCAGTGTTGTGTTATGTAGTGAATATATCGTATCGAGTGCGTAGCTATATGATATTATATGAGATATATATACGAGGAGGTACTTGGTGGTTGATCGTTTTGTTGGTCGTAAATTTTTAGGAAAGTATCTAGAGGTTTGAGGGGCATTGATTGAAAAAAAGGTCTTGATAAAAGTTTAAAAAAGGAGCCTTTAGGAGGTGCTTCAGACCATCAAACTGAACAACTTTCACTATGAAGCCAACTTCGAAATCGCGAAAAAAAATCAGCTGTCAAATACAGGATCCTTTTTAATATACTGTCACTTTTTTAAGGGGATGATCAGACCGTCAAACTGAACAACTTTATCAAACTCAAAAATAGCTTTCTGATGTCATTTTAGACTCTATCTTCGCGATTTCAATCGTCAAAGTCACTTTTTTAAGGGGATGACCAGACCATCAAACTGAATAACTTTCTCTATGGGACCAACAGCGAAATCGCGAAAAAAAAAATCTGCTGTCCCATACATTTGGCTCGAGTAGGTTTGCAGTTTTGCATAGAACAACTGTATTATTGATGTGGGTACTATAGAGAAAGTTGTTCAGTTTGACGGTCTGATCATCCGCTTAAAAAAGTGTCAACACATTAAGAAGGACCCTGTATATTTGAGTCAAGTTGGTACTGCAGTTTTGTATGAAACAGTGTTTTCTTTCGAGATTTCGATGTTGGCGCCATAGTGAAAGTTGGTCAGTTTGACGGTCTGAATCACCCCATAAAGGCTCCAACAGGGTTTTATTTACACCCTGTAGAATGTCGTTGAGTCTAAATGATAGTGAGGTTGGGGGGGAGGGTGAATTTTTGAGTATTAGCAAGGCTCTGATTGGTGCGTTCATTAAAAACCGAGATTTTGAAGTGGTTTTAGAAAAATACATCTTTGAAAACATAAATGGCAGGACGAAAAAACGATCAATCAACCTTAGCCGCGGTTTATACAGAAGAGACGTGTGGCGGTAGCGGATAGTTAAAGTAACGCAATTATAAACCTTATAGTACGTAGCATAGCGTCGTTTGGAGAATTACTCCCGCGCCTCCAGGCGACGTCACCTGGAGACGCGGGCGCGATTCTCCTTTACAACAAAAACGACGCTATGCTACGTACTATAAGGTTTATATTGTGTTATTTAGATTATCCGCCACCGCCACACGTCTCTTCTGTATAAACCGTGTTTTAGATTGGAGTCACCGTCACCCTGAATTGTGATTCACGTTTTAAAATTAAATGATAAAAATCAAACCTCTAGTATTGTAAAATAAAGGGATTAGCTAAAACTAATACTATAATACCGACTGCTCTCAAACAGTGAAGAAAAACGTGAGGAAACCTGCATACGCTGAAGAAGAAATTCTGATGCGTATGTGAAGTCTACCAATCCGCATTGTGCACGCGTGGTGGACTAACGCCCATACCAAGGGTAGGCCTGTGCCCTGCAGTGGGACGTGCACAGAGTGGAGAAAGTTAAATGCGTTACTTTAGGGGTTGGGAACCCATCAAATTGAACAACTTTCACTACAGGACCAGAACTGAAATTGTAAAAAAAATTCCACATTTTTTTACAATTATTTATTTATGCGTATGGCGAATTTGGTTTGTAGGCATAAAGTCATAAGTCTACATCCAGCGTCTGAAGCCATCGAAGGGCCTCAGGTGTCAGGTGTGTCAGGTCCTCAGGACGGCCCGGGTAAGCTCGAAGGGGGCACCGTTGTATTATGTGTTGCATCGTCTGGTCTTCGATCCCGCAGTCACATAAGGGAGACTCCGTCCAGCCCCATTTGTGTCGGAGGTTGCACCTGCCGTGGCTGGTCCATAGCCTGTTGAGGCGACACCAGTCCCTGCGCGGCAGGTGGAATCCCTTAGGCTTGACAGTCCATAAAATGTATGGATGTACGGAACAGCTGAAAGATGGTTAGATGGTTTTCAGCATCCCCTAAGTGAACTATCACACAGCGAGCATACAGGGTGAAATTGATATCATTAGCATCCTTTTAAACTAAGAGTACCCATCAAACTGAAAAACTTTTACTATGGGAGCAAACCGATTGGAGCAAAAAAAATCTGCTGTTGCATACATTTGAGTCGAGTAGGCATTATAATAGTATGGAACAGCTGATTTTTTTGCTCCAATCTGTTTGTTTGTAAAAGTTGTTCAGTTTGATGGGAAGACTCTTAGTTTAAAAGGATGCTAATGATATCAATTTCACCCTGTAGATTATATCGCAACTGAATCTATGCGATATTTTAAGTACGGGCTTTGACTGACCGTTATCGCCGTGACACTGATCTTAGAAATATCGCGGCGATATACATAAATCTTCGAATATCGCGACAATACCGTGGTGATGACACGGCGATATCGCGACGATGTCAACGCCTACGCTCGAAAATAGCTTATGTGATACGGCCCTAAAATATGTAGGGCATTTAAGTTTACACCCAGTAAAGGCTGATGATGATAATGAGGCAAGAAGAGCAGTTGCGTGTTCAGGGTTCGAAAGAATAATTATCATTGTTAATTATCTTGATAAATGTGTGTTGATAATTGTAAAAATTTATTGGAAAATCAAAAAGCTTGCGTTAGTAATCACGGTTCGCGAAAAAAAGAAACTCACGAACAGGAAATCATTTTTTTCACTGTTTTCAATCGTTTTTCTCAATTATTTGTTAGTCATTTTGACACGAAATTATAAGGCCATAGAATAGGTGCTGGTACGTTAAGCCGTTGGTCCCGGCTACTATCTCTCGTGCTGGTAGTCGATACATAAAAACCACGTCAGAGGCCGTAAGCAGCCCCGGATCTAGGATTTATCCGGGCCGGGGCAAAAACTTGACGTCGGCGCCCCTCTCCTCCAAGGGAGTAGCAATATTTTCTTCCCACGGAGGCCAGGTCCACGTTAGGTCGTTGTAACACTTAGATACCTAAATCTTGGAGGGAATCAAAATGAGCTCGAGATTTTACTGCAGTATGATTAGCTCGTCGCAATTTTTTAAGTCGGTGCAATAAATTTATTAGTTAAACTCTTGATTTTGGCGCCCTTTTAACCTGCCGCCCGGGGCGAGGGCCCCGGTTTGACCCCCTCCTAGATCCGGGGCTGGCCAAAAGGCGTTCTGACTGAAATTGACACCAGCGCTTGCTGCCCACACGATAAGAAGGTGCAAGTTGATTTGGATATAACTTGATAAGAGTTCATTAAAGCAAAAACAGCAACATTTTAGACCTTTTAGTTAGAGATTTTGCTCAAAACTAAAAATCAGCCAAGATCATTATCTTGATAATTACCAAAGAAAATCATTATCTTGACAATTACCACAGAAAATCATTATCTTGATAATTTCGAACCCTGTTAGTAAACCATAGTCTGCTATCCCCGTGGGATATCAGCGTGATCATAGTTGGCTATCCCTCTTCTGAATGAAAGCATTTTTAATATCATTAACTTAAGTCACAGTTAAAAAAAATTGGTGCTTGGTAAAATAAATTATTAAATTATTTATTGTGTACATTGAGTTGTTTTACTACGTAATAGAGGCTACACGACTAGGGTTGCCAGGCGGCCGGAAATGTCTTTTGTCCGCTCGTCAATCTTTGTTTGCGGCAGACCAGAGTCAATAAAATCAAATCAAAATGTTTTATTCAAAATAACATCACATAAATAGCTTTCTGACGTCATTTTTGACTCTACCACCGCGTCGGAAGGTGTTCCCTTGTAGAGAAGATGCGACCAGAAACTTTACAACACACATCTTTTAAAAATAAAATATACAAAGTACAATTCGACTCGGTTAGCTGTAAGGCGTGGTTTATAAAGGAGAGACGTGTGGCGATGGTGGATAGTCAAAGTAACACAATTATAAACCTTATAGTACGTAGCATAGCGTCGTTTGGAGAATTACGCCCGCGCCTCCAGGCGACGTCACCTGGAGGCGCGGGCGCGATTCTCCTTTGCGACAATAACGACGCTATGCTACGTACTATAAGGTTTATGTTGTGTTACTTAGATTATCCGCCACCGCTACACGTCTCTTCTGTATAAACCGTGGCTAAAAGCGCACGAAATCGGGACAGCACAGTATCTGTTACGTAGGAACTTTTAAATAATCTGTGGTGCAGTGTCATCTCTAGTACGTAGTAATGATAGCTCAATGATTGTGTGCAAGTTATTGTAAACGGAAAATTGATAATCATGTTATAAACATTATTTTTGTGCCAAAGATCTTCAGGATGTTTTTACCAACTATAGATACACAAAAATGGGCTATGTATGTATGATTGAGTTCAAAAAAGAGTTGATAGTTCATATCTTTTGGAATTTTCAAGTATTTTAAAGGTAAATGCGATAATTTTTGGATTTTACCTCCAAAATGAAACTCGTCGCTATATTGCGGAAAATCATTGAAATTTTCAACTTTTACACTACATTAAGGGTCAATTCAGACTAGGCCGGGAAAATGCTCGAGCACTTTTAAGTGGTTATTAAATATCAACCTTATTTCAGTGAAACAGAGCTTAAAATTGTATGCAACTGCCTCCGTGGTCTAATGGTTAAGAACATTGGGCTCTTGACACGGAGGTCGTGGGACACCTAGTGATATGTCACTTTGTGCGTTTTTCCCCAGTTAGTCAGGACATGCGAGCTGAATCACCTGATTGTCTGAAATGAAAGATGATTCCGTACTATGGATGGCACGTTAAACCGTTGGTCCCGGCTACTATCTCTCGTGGTAGTAGTCGTTACATAAAAACCAAGTCAGGGGCCGTAAGGCGGTCTGAAAAAACTCTGACACCAGGGCTTGCCCACACGATAACAAGAAGTATGCAACAGCAAAGTCTAATCCAGCAGGACAGCATCGTCGTTTTGCGCTATGTGTGTATGGCGGCCAATAACATGCTCGAGCATTTTCCCGCCTGGTCTGAATTGACCCTAAAGGCTATAGTCGATTGTAACGCCTCTAAGGGAGGGCGCAAATCAAAAATCTACATTAGGGATTTCAAAAGATGTGACTAAAGAACTTTTTGAACTATTTAATAATAATATACTGTATAATAACACCATTGTATACGAGGTGTTTTTATAATTATTTGACTAAAAAAATGATTTAAACTGAATAAAAAAAGATAAAAAATAATTTATGGTAAGAGGCACAAAGGTTTGACATGTAATAATTTTTAACTGATTTATTTAATTACTATTGTGTTTAAATTATATTATTTATAATTTAGTAGTCATGTATAGGATTTGTTGTTAGTTGAAAAAAAATAAAAAACTGTTTAGTTATTTTAATAAAGGTTTTTTATTTACTTCCTTTTTCTTGTGGCGTAGAAGGCCAATCTATTTTTTCTCTTCTGTGACCTAGGAGGCGACTAAGGGATACATTTAAATATAGTCTTCTATTGGTGAAAGGATAGCTAACTATCACCATTTAGATACCAAATATAGCTGAAACTATTTTAAGGGGGTGATCAGACCATCAAACTGAACAACTTTGTCTATGGGACCAGTATCGAATTCGACCTAAATGTATGGGCCCAAAGATTTTTTTTCGCGATTTCGATATTGGTCCCATGGAGAAAGTTTGATGGTCTGATCATTCTCTTAAAATTGTTTTACCTAATTTTGTTAGACCTTTTATACGTGTTAACGAATATGCGCATAACCTCATACACCCCAACTGATTTATAACAAAATAATTAGATTAAAACACTTAATTTCATTATTTTGATAGTTAAAATTTAAAGTTTTTCGTATTTTAAGTTTTGAGGCAAAAATGATTTGTTATAATTTCAGCAATGAATGAAAGCGCTAGCGTGCTCATGGATACATTTTAAGAATCTTGTTTTGGTAGTAAGTAGGGTGAGTGTGCCCGAGCGGTGGGTTGAGATCAAGTTCAGTAAATTTTAAATTTTACAAACAAATTATTTAATATGACGATGTGGCGACGGGCTCACCCCCCGTCACACTGGACAGAGTTTCGGTACTACTGGTGAAACGTAGATGCTCTGAGGTTTCAGAATATCACAATCAAATTATTTAATATTTTGAAAAAAATTACCTATGTCGAAACCATGATAATTTGATTCTGCTCTCGAGTCTAAACAAACTACTTTCTAGATATGACCAGCCCATTTGCCACTTCAGCTTAGGGTATACCTAAGAGGAAGGATCTCCATAGAGTCCGCATAAATTTGCGATTGTAGTTGGTCTCTTTTGTCTTATGACGTACCTTTAATAGTAGAAGGAGATGGAACTATAGATATTTGTTTATGCGGCTGTCCACTTTTTTTTGAGCTAGTGTGTGTGAAAAGTGACCGTAAACATAAGGCCATATGTCACTTGGTGCCTTTTGTCCATACTACTTGACACCACACACTCAAACCTAAACGACAAAAAAAGTGGACACTTTACAATTGATATGGCTCACTCTAGTCTTAAAGAGAGATCCTTCCTCTTAGGGGTATACCTACCTATTTTGGACTGAAGAGCAATTGTTGCTATTGGAAAAAAAGGATTCTATAGTCACTTTGTAGGATAGGAGTAGAATATGTAGGCCCAATTCTACCACTTTAGATAACACCGCAATATTTAAATAATTTAAACGCAGTTTTCACTAGAGAAACATATACATCAGTCGAAAACAATTCAACAATCTAAATATTGCTTCACGGCTAGAATGCGTAGAAATTTCTATTTAGTTTCGTTTATGAATGGACAATTTTGTAAACAATGCCTCGTAAACATAAATGTTTCTAACATTATTGTAGATGTCTGTCATGAGCGCAAATGAATGATTCATAGCCTACTAACAACGACCGCTTCTTTATTAGAATAACAGTCAGGAACGCAGGATAACTTTACTGTAAGTGAAGTGAGTGCGCTAAACTCAGATTGCGAATGGCAAATGCCCCAGGCGGCATTTAATAGGGTTGGCAAATTCAGGAAAAATATCTATTGATTGAGCTCGGTCTATAACCATTCGTAGAGCAGAGAAAAATCGAGCTCGCTTCGCTCTCTCTAGGTTTCTGTTTTAATTACTGTGCCTACACCTCAGAGGAAGGATCTCCATAGAGTCCGCATAAATTTACGATTGTAGTTAGTCTCTTTTGTCTTATGACGTACCTTTAATAGTAGAAGGAGATGGAACTATAGATATTTGTTTATGCGGCTGTCCACTTTTTTTTGAGCTAGTGTGTGTGAAAAGTGACCGTAAACATAAGGCCATATGTCACTTGGTGCCTTTTGTCCATACTACTTGACACCACACACTTAAACCTAAACGTCAAACAAAGTGGACACTTTACAATTGGTATGGCTCACTCTATTTGGCCTACACATAGGTAATTCTAAAGAGTTCTGATCACCAACTAAGACGCGTTGTGCTAAAAATGTCTTGCTTCGCTCAATCCATAGCTTTTACTTAGGTTAGGTACTTTGCACATTTTTTGAACGTAAAAAGCTCTGGCGCTAACCCATTCGTATTGAGGAGAAAAGTGGAGCTCGAAATTTCGAGCTCGTTTCGCTTGCTCCGTTATTTTTTGTGTGAGTCTTATAAACATTTGAGGGTGGCAAAATCGGCCTGTGCCCCCAAGCTACGCCACTGTAGGTACATAGCATGTCGTCCGTGCAGATTCAAACCCGGACCTTCATAATTGAGTACCTCCTCATACCTCTCCGCAACGCGCTACCGACGCACAGAACATTCCATATGCATTAGTCTAGACCGGTTTAAAACGGTCCCAATCAAATGGAAAATACGAGAAAAGAATTACGAAAAAATATGCTAATAACCGTATTTAATAATAACAAAATTAAGTTAATTGTTTAAACTATTAACTAAATTAAAATATTATTAAGAATTACCTACCTATTACAATTGTATGACGTTAAGAGTGGGTGACGAAATTGCGATGATTAATAAGTTAAATATCACTTTAGTGGCTATTAGATATGGACTATGATATAAGCATTCCTGATCCAACTATTTTAATGAGTTTTCAATAAATTAATACCTATACAATATGGATAGGTATAATTTAGGGTTCCATAAAAGAAAAGGGATTTATTTAGTATTCCAACTACGCCACAGGCAGATGCACAAGATGTGTGCACCTGTTCCTACGTCCCCTGACGCGAACTATGTGTGAGTGTATCGACAACAGCAGGAGCCTCTGGCGCCCTGGGCCCCCGGTTCTGGGGGGCCTCCGAATCTCGAGAAGCCCATTTTAATCAAATCCAAAATAATTAAGTTAAGACGCAGTTTGGAGTTGGAGGCCCGGGCCTCCGGTTCTGGGACTAGTTTGGATTTGGAGGCCGCGTACGTTAGTCATAGAAAGTCAGAAAAAGAGTCAAAAATATTGTAATAATCAAAAAAAAAATTCCATAACCTATTATAATTTGTGGTTTGTAATTTCCACAAGTCAAAGTCAAAGTCAATATAATTTATTCAATATAGGAGCTTGCAGCACACTTATCAAACGTCAAATCTTTTTTAAGCTACCACCGCGTCGGAACGTGTTGTCGCTGTAGAGAAGATGCGGCCAGAAACTCTACAACATAACACGACTTAATAACTATTACAATATAAATAACTTAAGCTAAAGTTATGTATACAATAATACATAGTCTATTTAATAAAATAATTGATACTATACAGTAAAGTAAATAATTTATAAGCTAGTGACCTCAGACCCAAGCATTTTGATCATTTAATCAATCGCCTCGATTTCGGCATGAGCTGGAAAAATCGAGTTATATGTGTAGAAGCAAATTCACTCGCTCCTGGCTAGACACATTGCACTAGAATCTCGAGCTCACTTCGCACGCTCCAGAATTAGGTAAAATCTCGAACTCGCTTCGCTCGCTCTGGGTTTTGGATCGTATATCTTTTGCCCTGCAGTGGGATTCTACAGGCTATAACTTAACTTAACTTTTTTCGCTATAAGCTCGTCGCCGTCGGCACAAACAAACATTTTTTTGTTAATATAATTATAAATACATCTCATAGACTCATATTGTTTCCGGAGATCGGGTAATCCCACCTAATAGTTATAATTGCTTTACAGCCTAAACGTGATCTGTGCTGTTAGCACGATTTGCTTACGTCATAGCACACGAATAAATATTTATACAGAACGAAAGCTTCATACAAGCGGCCGCTGTTGGTGCGTCGCGAAATTTAACGTCCAGGGCCGTAGCTAGAACTGGATTGAAGGTAGGGCATAGGAGGTTTAAGGTAGGGCGGAAGCAAAAGGAAAGTTTTTTGGATGAGTACTCGTACCTACCTTACATAATTCAGTGTCTGTCATGATTCAAATCTTCTCTCCAGAAAAGAAAAGAACACACCAAGACTCAAAACGATGGTGTGATACTAGTTCCATTAGCCTACATAGACTTAAAACACCATTCAAAGGCTGGAGCGAACGAAGCGAGCGAAGCGAGCTCGGAATTTGACACTCCAGGACTCAAAACTGTGTTGGTATGAGTTCCACTAACCTACCTATACTTATTATTGTCATAGGCTGGAGCGAGCGAAGCGAGCTCGAAATTTTACCTTTTAAGTCTCAAAACTGTGTCGGTCCGAGTTCAATAGAAACACCATTCAAAGGCTGGAGCGAGCAAAGCGAGCCCGAAATTTCAAAAAACGACAATTTTATAAGCGAATTTTCCCCACTTGCCCATATTGTAAGGAGTGTAATAAAGTTTGGGTGATTTTTAAGGTAGGGCATTGGTATTTTAAGGTAGGGCATTGCCCCACAGTAGTTCCTACACACGCCGAAAAAAAAAGTCCTGGCTCAAGCCGAAAAATAACTCAGCTTATGTGCACCTGCACGTCTAGCATGATTTCTCTTCTTGCGCGCAACTCGGCTCTATTCCATACTACTTGTCGCGGCAAGCGCGGCTTCCGCTCTCCGAAAAGCGCGAAAACCTGTTATTTTCTATGAAGCAAAGGCAAGTCGTGCGTGTGTAGAGAAATCATACTAGACGTGCTGTTCGTACGTCCTCTAACGCGCGCTATGTGTGAATACACCGACATCGACAGCTGCCGCTTTTTATTCTATCGAGTCGATAGCATGTCGTTATTGTCGTTTTAAATTGTTGCTAGAATGAGGTTTCGTTCTGGAGGGATATTTATTCAAGTGTCGGTACTCAATTAAAAAGATGTGATTATTAAAAGTGTTCATTGTTTATTTCAGTGGTCTACGCGTACGAAATTGGCACAGGTTAAATTATAGGTATTGAACGTAAATTCATGCTACGACTATTCGCATTGACCAATTAGGTACAATAAAAAATGTATGGCTATAAATAAATAATAATTGTTTGCAAGTTTT
This sequence comes from Agonopterix alstromeriana, assembly GCA_963924505.1. Taxonomy (NCBI): domain Eukaryota; kingdom Metazoa; phylum Arthropoda; class Insecta; order Lepidoptera; family Depressariidae; genus Agonopterix; species Agonopterix alstromeriana. Next base: position 7,201,348 of record OZ004690.1, on the reverse strand, counting down.
TTGTTATTGTTTTGATCAAAACGAAACGGGTTTTTTGTACATTTTTCCATGACTCACTTTTTTGCACCTTTGAGTGCAGTGACCTGTACGTTTTTAGTTTTTACTTACAGATACAGAATAATACTACTTCAGGACGCCCGACCACATTCTGCATACAAAAGAAGTTTTGTCCTATTTTCAATATTAATAAATTAAAGAAAAACATTTTGTTAACATAATCTAGAAACCAATATCTATGTCGGACTCTTACATTCTATACATTGACTCTTGAATCTTGTCAGAAATCCGTTTAAAATTCTTTTTCATGCTAGGATTAAGTACTTAATCAAAGATTTGTATGGAAATATTTGAGCCATGGTATCTTTCGAACTAAATTTAAACGGAAATCTGACCAGGTACTCACAGATATTGGTTTGGAAAAAGTGTCAGCATACACTTTTTTAAGGGGATGATCAGACCGTCGAACAACTTTCTGTATGGCACCAACATTGAAATCGCGAAAAAAAACAGCTGTTTCATACAAAACTGCAAACCGACTCGAACCAAATGTATGGGACAGCTGATTGTTTTTCGCGAATTCAATGTCGGCCCTATAGAAAAAGTTGTTCAGTTTGACCGTCTGATCATCCCCTTAATAAAGTGTCAGCATATAAAGAAGTAACCTGTATACAGGGTGAAATTGATATAATTAGCATCCTTTTAAACTAACAGTCTCCCCATCAAACTGAACAACTTTTACTCTGGGAGCAACCCGATCGGAGCAACAACAAAAAAAGGGCTGTACCATACTAAACTGCAATGCCTACTCGACTCAAATGTATGAAACAGCTGTTTGTTTTTGCTCCGATCGGTTTAAGAGTTGTTCAGTTTGGTGGGTGGACTCTTAGTTTAAGGGCCTGTGTCGAAAAATAATTGATGCGAAATGGGCGTGTGATAGCTTGATGCGAGAGAAAGAGATAGGGCGGCGCGCGGGCCTGAAACGACGCAAGCGTAAAACAAAATTTATTTAATTCTGATTGTACTTTTTATGTAAGTTCATTTCTGCTCTAATCAAACTTTATAAAATATCAATCTCTTCTTTTCAAATCAAGTTTCGTGTTTCTATTATTCACCGTTTAGCAGTACCAAGCGTTTATTGATAAAAAACGGAGGCTACTTTGGCATATTTTTCTATCGAGATAATGTCTCTTAATCGTGTTTTGGCTCTAATCAAAACTTCAATTATATGTTCAATTTACACATATCCGCAAATCATACTCCTAGTGATAGTACTTCATGATATATGATGCTTTGAAGAATCCTATTTTTTTCACATATCCTCTTAGCCTGTATAGCTTGTTAAATGTATTTTGAGACAGAATTTCTACGCATTTAACGAATCCTGTTTTCAAACCGCAAAGGCGTGCGTGCGTGATTGTTTACTGATAAAAGCTAAGTTTAATCTCTCTGGGAAAACCTCGGGAACTTTTGCGTTGACGTCAATACGTTTTAAATAACTTTATAGTTTGAATATACTCGTATATATGTAGGTAGGTATTTAGAAGAAATGTTCCTTTAATATAGCGGATACTTTGACTAATTATTATAAGGACTAGCCTTGCAGTAGCATTTCCCCTCTGTCACGGTATAAGCACAATTGATCTTGTGCATTTACATTCAATTTTACACCTTATCACTAAACGAGACAGCCTATAATTGCGAAATAATAACTTCGTACTTAGAACGTTTGGGGTTCACACGAGACTACTTTTCATGGTTATTAACATTCAAAATTAGAATCTAAAGTTATGGGAATAAAATCCAAAGTTGCGGATTTCATGTTACCTCGCCCCCCGCAAAAAGTGGCAGAAATGTAACCAGTCCACATATAAATAGTCAAAGAGCGGATATCATCAACAAATTTTTATTAATCCTTCCAGTTTCGCCTATTCTATCTACCTGTGAAATTGAAATGCTTTTGGAATGCATCCTTACTTGATTTTTGAACCCTTCCAACCCACCAAAATTGAGAAGTCAATGTTGAAAAAGAAAGTCACAGACAGATAGGGACAGAATTGATTGTGAATTTTCGAGCTTGATACGCTCTCGGTGTTTTGGTTCTTGCTCTAAAACTAATCTCTCGCCATAGGATTGGAATGCCACGACTCGCAACTTTTGTATGAAAATCTCGAGCTCGCTTCGCTCGCTCATGACTGTATCTCGGAAGCTTAATGCGCATTGAATTTATATCGTATTGCAGGTTTGCAATCATCTGAGCCGATGGACGTCCACTGCTGGACATAGGCCTCCCCCAAGGATCGCCACAACGAGCGGTCCTGCGCCGCCCTCATCCAACGGGTTCCCGCCGTCTTCACCAGGTCGTCGCTCCACCGTGTGGGGTCGAACCTACCCACGCTGCGCTTTGTTGTACACGGAACTTTTCGGCCCCATCGGCCATCGGTTCTGCGAGCAATGTGCCCCGCCCACTGCCACTTTAGTTTAGCAATTCTTTGGGCTATGTCAGCTACTCTGGTTCTTCTGCGGATCTCTTCATTTCTGATTCGATCTCGCAGGGAAACTCCGAGCATATCCCTCTCCATTGCCCTTTGGGTGACTTTGGTTTGCAATGGCCAAATAATATTGTACTAAAAGTGGTTTTACATTTTACAAGTATTGCAAAGACCTAACTTACGGACCTGGAAAAACACCCTGAAAAAAAATTTGCTATGGGGCCAATCACAAGTTTCTGCCACAGCTCGAAAAAATCGTAGATCCGAGTCTGGGAATTTTATTTATGGTTTTCTTGATTAAGAAATATTAAATTATGTGATGACGCACTAAACGGTAAAAGGCCTCTTAAGAATAAGCTTATAAATAAGTGGTTATTAAAAGCAACCTCCGCGCTTCCTTTCATGTTTTTTTGTAGTTATTATTTGATAGGAAGTCGAATGTTTTCTCAGACCTTGACCGGAATTCGATCAAGTTTTAAAAAACTGCAATAAAAGGTCAAGTGCGAGTCGAACTCGTTTACCTAGAGTTCTTATTGCTGGGCTTTCGTGGGCGAAAGGCTTATATATGGTGAAATTGATATCATTAACATCCTTTTAAACTAAGAGTCTCTACCCATCAAACTGAAAAACTTTTACTATGGAAGCAAACCAATTGGAGCACACCACAGTGTAAGAAGAAGTACCCACGGCGACAGATCAACCTACCCATAGTTGGACCTTATGTCCATGAACATAGAGTTCAACTATGGGTAGGTTGATCTGTCACCGTGTGTACGTAAATGATTCTCAACTCAAGCGAAAATACCAGGAAAATCACAAGATATAAGCTTCTGACGCAACAACACGGCACGCTGCTGTTGCTGTAAGTTCAATATGGCGTCCTATCATCGTCCAATGATGACGATTCATGAGGGAAAATGTGACTTCAGCGCCACAACCGAGCTATCGGAACTAAAGCTGTGAGACTCATATTCAGAATGAGGCGGCGAGTTCATCCTCTACTTAGCCAAAGTGAATATAATATAGGTAATAATAGTGAGCGCGCTCTCGGGTCGCGACAGGTCTATGGTGCGCGGGGTGTGGGGCGCGGGAGGAGCGCGTCTCGGCCCGCTCTGCCTGCGGGCAGTACCCTAAGTCAACAGAGACTTGGGGTACGCGCCGGCAGTAGTGTCAAAATTTATACTTGCGAACGCGCACGTACCACAATGATTCGAACTGGTTGTATTGTGTACGGATGTGATTCCACATTTAATACCTAGGTAGATATTATGATCACTACAAATTAAAAAAATATTAAACGATGAGACTTATATTATATTGATTATCTTATATTATTTCATATCCCCTAAACATGATTGTAACAACCCTTAGCATGGCCGCCATCTTGTCGTATCGCCGTCGCATCGCGTGATTTTTTAGAAGCGCGCCTACTATATCTTATATGTACTTTGACGTAGCTAAGGCGCGTCGCGCGCTTGTAGAGAAATCATCCTAAAGGGGAAAGTTACTCAAAGGTAATGCAAAGGGCTATGCTAGAGCCTGTTTACGAGGGAGGAGTTTATGTAATTTTAAATGTGGAACCCTAAATGAAGAATCAAAAAGTGACGGCCAATGACCAAAATGACCAATGTCATGGAGAGTAATTACTGGCTATTTTCGGACTAAGGCTCGAGGCATACGTTATTGGGAGTTTTTTATTTTGGTATGTTACCTCAGATATCCGGTGTTATTGAACCGATGTGAGTTATTTTTGAATATTATATAGTATTTTTCTTTAAAAAGGCGTAGTGGTCCAGTGGCGAGTAGCCTTGCCTGCCATGCAGGAGGCGATAGTTCGATCCCCGTCCAGGCCGAATCGTACCAATGAGTTTTTCGTAATTTATGTACGTTTTGTAACACCACTGGCTTTTCGGTGAAGGAAAAAATTGCGAGGAAACCTGCATGCTTCAATTTCGAGGCATGTATTGTACCCACTGTCCATTACAAGTGGCGACGGGCTCGCTCGCCGTCACATGGACAGAGTTTCGGTACTACTAGTGAAACGTGGATGTTCTGAGGTTTAAGAATATCTCTGACCACCCCGGTGGTAGCTTTAAAAAAGATTTGATTTTTGATAAGTATGCTGCAAGCTCCTATATTGAATAAATTATATTGACTTTGACTTTGACTACCGGTAGCGTATGTCCATGTTTGCAGGTTCGAAAGACCTGTGCTTATAGACTTCGAGATGTAAGCAAATTTAAAAAAAGGAGATGGTTTTTGCGTACTGCAAAATTAGCACATGTCTTTCCAAGTTGCAAACGTGGATATACCTACGCTACTGGTAGTGGTCCTAACAACATATTAAAAAATCAGAAGTAGAGGTTAGTTTGCCATTTTCGCGATTTCTAGTGTTGGATATGACTGGCCTTATACAACGTGTTAATGAATTAACGCAAAACTAGAAAGTAGTTTGTTTAGAATCGATAGCAGAATTTAATTATTCTGTTTTCAACGTAGGTAATTTTTTTCAAAATAATGAATAATATGTTTGGAAAATTTACATACACACACCCTACTTACTACCAAAACAAGATTCTTAAAATGTATCCATGAGCACGCTAGCGCTTTCATTCATTGCTGAAATGATAACAAATCATTTTTTCCTGAAACTTAAAATGGGAATTACTTTAAATTTTAACTGTCAAAATAATGAAATTATTGTTTCAATCTAATGAGTATGAGGGTGGGTGTATGAGGTTTTGCGCTTATTCATTAACACGTTGTAATTTTTTTATTACGTCCGCTCTTACTTAGTCTGCACTTAGCCTAAATCTTTCACATTGTTTAATGGCCGAATACCTTGTATTGCGAACTTTCACCTTTCAGTAAAGTTCAAAGTCTTTGTGTTCACCTCCTATTTTAAATGATGTCAGGTCACATGTAATACTTTCATTAAAGGTGTAACAAAAGAACCTAGTAGGTAATATTTTTTAAAGGGGTGTTTTAGACCATCAAACTGAACAACTTTCACGGGGAGGAATATGTACGTCAAAAAAATCTGCTGTTGCATTTAAGTCGGGTCGCCGTTTTTGTTTATTTTTTCTCGATGTTGGCTTCACAGTGAAAGTTGTTCAGTTTGATAGGGGATTTTTATTTTTTCGATATATCATTTCGTTTCCGAGATATGTATTTTTACGTATTTAGTATTGGAATAATGAAATTGTAATGTTAATACATATATTTAAAGAATTGTAGTAAATGTTCTGCATGCCCTCTCTCGAATTATATATTGCATGCTCATGGGCAGATCACAGAGCTCTATGTACAATACTGTTAACCACCTTTATATTACCTTTGTCGCAATAAAGTCTTTGAAGTTTTGAGGTACTGACCGAAACCGAGCGAGAAACGACCGGATTTTTTTTTTTTTTTGCAACCCTCGTCGTGACGCTGTCTTTCGACACCCCTATCAGCCAAGTAGTCCCAAAATCCACGACACCAGGGCGATGTCGCACTTTCACTGAAAATCGGGACTATACCGAAGCGACAAAAAAAAACATTTTCTATGTTAAGGGAATGTAATTCGGAGCGCGCTCCATTCAAACGAAGTCGGGTGATATTTTCAATACTAACCTATTAAAGCCCATGAAATTTTTCAGAAACAATCTAGAAACTAATCTCTATGCTTGTATGAAGTCAGATTTTCGTTAAAATGATTACGCGCGTACATGGGCGCTGCATACAAACGAAGTCTGGTGATATTTTCAATATTAACCAATTAAAGTCAATAAAAATTGTCAGAAACAGTCTAGAAACTAATCTCTATGCTTGTATGAATTCAGATTTTCGCTAAAATATACAGTTTTAGTGCTAGGATTAATTTAAGATTTGTATGGAAATCTTTGAGGCACTGTAACTTTCAAACTATACATTTTAAGGAAAATCTGTCACGATACAAGCATAGAGATTTGTTTCTAGATTGTTTCTGCAAAATTTCACTGAGTTTAATCGGTTAGTATTGAATATATCACCAGACTTCGTTTGTATGGAGCGCGCCATCAGTAATATACCCTTAAAAACGATATACCGTAAAGTACAGAGGCACTATCTATTTGACCTAGGCACTAATTAAAACTATTTCGACACTTTTATTGGCACAATCCTATCCTGGACTGCAATCGCGGTAAACATTCGGTGATTGAACCGTGATTGGAATACGAACGAACCCGAACTTTTGACACATTTGGTATTGTGCTAATCGCGGTACTGCTCTTGACCGCCGTTAGAGCCGTCTTGACAGATCGCTCAGACGTTACATAGAGTTTAGCGCGGTGCGGAATTCAGCACAGTTGAACAGTAATTGGATTGCAATGTGAATAGAACTGAAATTGGATAAGAATATAACTTCGATGTTTTAACTTAGCGCAATTTGACTGATGCTTTTTATATGTAAGCTAGTTGTACACTTATTAATAATCTGTGGCTATACGGACACAAAAACTGTTTGGAAGTAGAGTCAACATTGTATAATCAACTGTGACTCGGATGGTTAGTTCTCCAGTTAATTGCTGGGGTTATTAAAGTGGAATTAACTCTAGCTTTCTGGCCAATTTTCATTAGAAATAATGTAGGTAACTGCCTATATAAATTTTTCAGATGTATAATTATAAATAATTATTTTAGGATAATACTATGGTTGAGGTTGTTATTGTAGAAATAGATTTTAGACACATCTATACTTCATTCCAAACAAGGACGAAAAGATTTACTGATTCCTATTTAGTTTTCTGAACAATTCTGATTGGCGAATATAATTTATTAGACGTTGCTAAAGCTGTCCTAAGGCGCGGTTTATACAGAAGAGACGTGTGGCGGTGGCGGGTAGTCAAAGTAACACAATTATAAACCTTATAGTCCGTGGCATATGTCGTTTTTGTCGTAAAGGAGAATCGCGCCCGCGCCTCCAGGTGACGTCGCCTGGAGGCGCGGGCGTAATTCTCCAAACGACGCTATGCTACGTACTATAAGGTTTATAATTGTGTTACTTTGACTACCCGCCACCACCACACGTCTCTTCTGTATAAACCGCACCTTAGGACAGCTTTAGCAACGTCTAATAAATTATATTCGCCAATCAGAAATCTGTATAAACCGTGGCTATGAATAAGTGAGAGTAAGTGTTTCAAATCTATGTTTATGTAATTCAAAATATCCTTAAAATTTCGTTGCTATTTGAAATGGAGTATAGGCAGGTACCAGAATTATGTGAGCAATGAATAATACAATAATTATTTTATCAATTACTAAGGCGTTTTTCCAAGAACAGTAAAAATAGAATACAGTAGATGGCATTAGTCAATTATACATAAAAACTATACAACGTGTTAATGAATAAGCGCAAAACCTCATACACCCCAACTGATTTACAACAAAATAAGTAGATTGTAACAATAATTTCATTATTTTGATGGTTAAAATTTAAAGTTATTCGCATTTTAAGTTTTGAGGCAAAAATGATTTGTTATCATTTCAGCAATGAATGAAAGCGCTAGCGTGTTCATGGATACATTTTAGGAATCTTGTTTTGGTAGTAAGTAGGGTGAGTGTGCCCGTGCGGTGGGTTGAGATCGAGTTCAGAAAATTTAAAATTTTACAAAAAAAAAAATATCTATTTTGAAAAAAATACCTATGTTGAAAACATGATAATTCGATTCTGCTCTCGATTCCAAACAAACTACTTTCTAGTTTTGCGTTAATTCATTAACACGTTGTATAAAAACCTTTCAATTGGAAGGTTTAATAATAATAACAGTAGCGTAACTGCATCCGTGGTCTAATGGTTAAGAGCATTGGGCTCTTGACACGGAGGTCGTGGGTTCGATTCCCACGGGGACACCTAGTGATACGTCACTGTGCGTTTTTCTCCAGTTGGTAGGACATTCAAAGTCAAAGTCAAAATAATTTATTCAGTATAGGAGCTTGAAGCACACTTAATAAACGTCAATTCTTTTTTTAAGCTACCACCGCGTCGGAACGTGTTGTCGCTGTAGAGACTATTACAATATAAATTCTTAAGCTAAGGTTATGTATACAGTAATACATAGTCTATTTAATTAACAGGATATGTGAAAAAAATAGGATTCTTCAAAGCATCATATATCATGAAGTACTAACAGTAGGAGTATGATTTGCGGATATGTGTTAATTGAACATATAATTGAAGTTTTGATTAGAGCCAAAACACGATTAAGAGACATTTTCTCGATAGAAAAATAAGCCAAAGTAGCCTCTGTCTTTATCGATAAACGCTTCGAACTGCAAAACGCAGAATAATAGAAACACGACACTTGATTTAAAAAAAGAGATTAATATTTTATAAATTTTGATTAGAGCAGAAATGAACTTACATAAATAGTACAATCACAACTATATAAAGTTCGTTTTACGCTTGCGTCGTTTCAGGCTCGCGCGCCGCCCCATCTCTTTCTCTCGCATCAGGCGGTAATACAACGTGTTAATGAATAAGCGCAAAACCTCATACACCCCAACTGATTTATAACAAAATAATTAGATTGATTCAATAATTTAATTATTTTGATAGTTAAAATTTAAAGTTATTTGCATTTTAAGTTCTCAGGCAAAAATGATTTGTTATCATTTCAGCAATGAATGAAAGCGCTAACGTGCTCATGGATACATTTTAAGAATCTTGTTTTGGTAGTAAGTATGGTGAGTGTGCCCGTGCGGTGGGTGGAGATCGAGTTCAGTAAATTTGAAATTTTACAAACAAATTATTTAATATTTTGAAAAAAATTATCTATGTTGAAACCATGATAAATCGATTCTGCTCTCGATTCTAAACAAACTACTTTCTAGTTTTGCGTTAATTAATTAACACGTTGTATAAGCTATCACACGCCCATTTCGCTTCAATTATTTTTCGACATAGGCCCTTAAATAAATCATACTACACAGTAAACTATAAGTTAGTGACACGCATTTTGATCATTTAAGGGCCTATGTCGAAAAATAATTGAAGCGAAATGGGCGTGGCTTAGCGCAGCAAGCGCCCCGCGCCCCGCTACCGAACATCGTCGCGCACTAGCCCGCGAAAATCAAATCACTCAAAATGCGTAGAAGACGCTTCGCTGTTAATATATTATTAGTACCTTTTGTCGTATGAAAAAACACAATATATTATAATTAAGTATCGTTCTATTTATCCTCCTTGATCAATTATTAATTTGTTACAGGATCAATTACGGACAACCAATTTATAGATAGAAACAATACCTAACTAACGATACTCTTTAATTGATTTCACTTAAAAAACTTAAAACTCATTAATATCATACCGAAAATCACTGTACCTATCTAGAAGGAAAAAAACTATCATTACAGGATTTTGTTTTACTTTATAGTACGAGAGCTACCTGTTGGTCTTCGGTTCGGTTCTTGGTTAGGCTTTACGTCTTTAGGTCCCGTAATCAAATCAATTCAACTTCTTATTTTGTACTTGTAATTGATATAATACAAGTCAAAACATTCTATGGTCAAAACATACCGACTATCTAGATGAAACCTGGAAGTTATTTTACGCCGTCAACAAAAATGTAAGAAGAACGTGAAAAAATAAGTTTCGTAATACTGCAATAATCTCAGTTATTCTCGATACCACAAGAACTTTCAGGTTGAGAAGTTGTATAACACTCATAAACCTATTTTGAAAATCCATAGGTAATTCTAAAATACCTCGCATCCCTCAGATGCATGGCATAGCATTGAAGGATGAGGATGATGCAGGATATTATAACAGGTATGAATGAATTTTAAAATGGTAAATCAACATTTATTTACAAAATCACTAATAATATTTATCTTACGACCTAAAATCAACATTTATTTATTAGTACATTACGATAAGTGTGACTTAAGTAGTTCATTATTGCACAGCGTGAAGATAGCACCCGAGCACAAGCAAGGGTGCTAAACGTATATGCAGGTTTAGGTCACAGAGTGCTGGAAAATTATTTACAACTTATTACCTTTTCTTTTCTCTCATACTTCTGGTATGTTCCTGCCTACGTTTCAAATTTAATGTTTTGTTCCGTTTTGTTTTTCATTATCACTGTTTCTCCTAGTACCCCAGGAAAATTAGGTGAAAAAAAGGGTCAACCTCGGATTGAGAGATAATAAGCTACAAACTTCTTTAAATCATCGTTATGACATCCAATACGTTAGGTCAAATGTCACATAAAATCTCGTTTATGCAGGTCAAAAGATTCAAGGTAAAATGTCAAAAAACAGGTCTTTAGGAAATATCTTCTTTTCTATGCTCTAAATGACCTTTGAAGTTATAAAAAAAATTGTAGAACTTTAAATTTTCTTCAAATTTGGTCATTTATAATAGTTAACCGTTCTTGAGATAGATAGGTAGAACGCAAAGAGTTGTAACTCCCATAACGGTTTGCTCCCATAGTAAAATTATACTTTTCCTTACACCCTGTATAATATTATTTGGCGATATTAATGAAAATACATAATTTCAATAACTATACACGAAAGAAGATGATGAAGAATTATTTCGAGTTTGAATCAATCGGGATAGAAAAACGAGTACAGAATAGTGACCCTGAGCAGCTGCCCGACAGACGCTTCAAAACAATACTTATATGGAAAGAAGACGACATGAAGATTCCGAACAACTACAAAAACTCACTCAAACGGCTGCACAACCTAGAGAAGAAACTAGACCGAGATGAAGACCTGAAAAAGAAATATGAAGAAAGAATGCAAACCCTCTTCACTTTGGGCTACGCCGAGGAAGCTACCACACCGCCGGTGCCAAATAAAACATGGTACCTACCCCACTTCGCGGTCATTAACCCCGCGAAACCGAAGATAAGAGTAGTACACAACGCCACAGCGAAGACAGCCGGACGCAGCCTGAACGATATGCTACTCTGCGGTCCAGACTTGCTGCAATCTCTGCCGGGAGCTGTAATGCGATTTCGTCAACACCAACACGCCGTGTCAGCTGACATAAAGGAATTAATGTTTATGCAAATATAAGTTCAAGAGGACGACAGAGAGGCACTACGATTTCTATAGCGGGGCGACGAGAGAGGGAACCAGCGACCGCGAGAGTACCGCATGACTTCAGTGATCTTCGGCGCGATGTCATCACCATGCACCGCGCTATACGTGAAGAATAGAAATGTTTCAGACTTCAAAGAAAAGTATCCTGCAGCCGCGCGAGCCATTGAAAAGAACCACTACATGGACGACTACATAACAAGTTTTCCGACCGAAAAAGAAGCCAAAGAAGTATCGAAATCAGTCGACTACATTCATCGGCAAGCCGGCTTCGAGCTATGCGGATGGGTGTCCAATACAAATTCAGTAGTACAGCAGTTTTCCGCCAACTCGGGCGGCGCCACGGTCTCTATCGGCGGGAGCGAGGTCCGATGGTACAACGGGCCGAGCTTCCTACGAAACCACGAACGAGAATGGCCACAAGAGACGAAGACAGAAGCACCGAAGACAGGAGAAGAGAGGGGACTTGTCACGTCACCCACCAGCGACCTGACCACGCTTACCTACCTCGAATCGAGCGATTTTCGTCGTTCCCACTTTTGCTACGAGCTACGGTGCGCATGCTACAGTTCGTCAATTTATGTCGAAAGAAGAAAAATGAAACAGTATTGGCTACGAAGCGCAAACGAACGAAAGAAAACAATAAAAACGACTCTGATTCAAAGATTGATAAGAAAACACGCAAGAGCGAGACACCGTACGTGAAGAAATGAGATAGCAACACCATCGGTATCGAAACGCACTATCTCATTCGCGCTGAGAAACTATGGTGGAAACCTGTACAAGAAGATTGTCTTTCCGAAGATTTACGTCGAGTAAGGAACGGCGCGGCGCCTCAGCCGGGAGACAAGCTGTCGGCGCTATCAGTGGTCGTCGGCGAAGATGGCTCAAAGGAAGAATCCACGTAGCACCTGACATCGTTGAAGACACTGCGAGCCCGACCGTACTCGACGGGAAACACTACTTCACGCGACTGTACATACAACACGTACACGAGCGACTACATGGCGGTATCGAAACCGTCGTGAATGAGCTACAGCAACGACTATGGGTACTGAAGATACGACCGACGGTGCGTGAACGTCATCAAACACTGTCAACTATGCAAGATACGAAGAGCGAAGCCTACTTCTCCGGCGACCGGCGACCTGAGGAGGTTCGTGGCACGAAGAGGAGTGCCTAAGGAGCTATGGAGTGACAACGCGACGTGCTTCAAGGCTGCGGAGAAGGAGCTCGCCAAGGCCGCGCTGGCGGCGGTCAGCGAGGAGGCGACGGCGCGGCGCATCACCTGCCGCTACGTACCCCCGGCCTCCCCCTTCATGGACAGCGCGTGGGAGCGCATGGTACGCACCGTGAAGGAGGCACTGCGCGTCAAACTCCACGAGCAGTACCCTAGCGACGAGACACTGCTCACCCTGCTCGCCGAGGCGGAGAACACCGTCAACTCCCACCCACTCACACACGTGGCGGTGACCCCAGAAGAACCGGAGGCGCTTACACCCAACCACATCCTGTTGGGACCCAAACGACCTCACCGCGCGTAAGCGCAGCGCGATCAACGATGGCGGACGTCTTCTGGAGCCAGGTCAAAGAGTACCAGCCTCTACTCCAACACCGGCGGGAGCCTCACACGACCAGCGCACGCTATCGGCGACCTGGTACTCGTCTGCGACCCCACCCTGCTCCGCAACACATGGCCGACAGGAAGGATCGTCGCGGTCTACCCAGGGCGAGACGGCGAGGTGAGGATCGTGGACGTCGTAACCAGCAACGGGCATGTCCTCCGGAGACCGACCAAGAGGATCGTCGTGCTACAGGTTGGATCGCAGAGCTGCGACGGCGGGAGAAATGTGCACGACAGAACCTGAATTGACTACCTTTGTACATAGTTTTTTACATTACTTTGTTTATTTCGTTTTATATACCCTTTTATACTAGTAGGATAAGTTTAGGTTAAGTGTTCATTTCAATAAATAAAATTTTCTTATTAGAATTAGGGCTTAGCACATAAGTTTTGTAAATAGTTCTAATATGATTCTTATTCGATTTCTCTAGTGATTTCTACCCCAGATTAGATTAGGTTCACTTCCCTAATAAAATTAACGCATAGCACAAGTAAATAAAACAATTAGAATCGAGTTAGAACTTATAAATTCCAATTAGAATAAGCTTCACTACCTCATTAGAAGGGGTAGAATCCTATTAGAAATAATTGTTAGAAAGAGACAGAACGCTCCATCTCTGTCAGCGCATACAGGCGAGCGAGGGGGGCCCCGGCGTCCGGAACCTGTGTTATGAGGAACCGGGGGCCGGGGTCATATAAATATTGTACCTTTCCTTTTAGTTCTGCACTCTGTTATGCACCGGCGGATGATGCACCTGCTATTTTTAGAATAAGAAAATAAGTATCTTAACTATATAATTATATTGGTTTCTAAGCGTAGAAATTAAGATTGTATGAGAAATAAAGAGATTTGTATTCAGGGCAAGAGTGCGGGGTAAGGAGGGGTGGTCGCTTGAAAATGATATAAAATGGCGCCAAATCGGCGTAGATTCATTCCGGATCCAGCACTCAAGAAAGAAACAACTTGGAAGAAGAAACTCTCTGCGACCACTCGCCTTCCCTACCCTGCCCTTCAGCCTGGCTCACCATACTGACTACCCATACAATTAAGGGCCACAGAGTTTTCAAACTCTCATACCAGGCAAGATGTTCCGGAGCAATAGAATCCTTCAACTCGGTAAAAATACTGACAACGGTTCATAAATACGTTTATAACCAGATTCCATTATGACAAATAAATTTAATTATTTGAAGAAATTGAAAAACAAGATAGTAAAACCGAAAATTACGACGACTTAAAAATAATAACAGCTAGCTCTTGGTCTATGAAGTCCAAAAAAACTGCTATACATATTTGAGTGAGAAATATACTTAAGAGAAGTTTATTCCGAATGCGTAAATGCGCGCTGCATACAAACGAAGTCTGGTGATATTTTCAATACTAACCAATCAGTAAATGAAAAATTTGCAGAAACAATCTAGAAACTAATCTCTATGCTTGTATGAAGTCAGATTTTCGTTAAAATATACAGTTTTAATGCTAGAATTAATTTAAGATTTGTATGGAAATCTTTGAGGTATTGTAACTTTAAAACTATACATTTTAACGAAAATCTGACTTCATACAAGCATAGAGATTAGTTTTTAGATTTTTTCTGAAAAATTTCATTGACTTTAATTGGTTACTATTGAAAATATCACCAGACTTCGTTTGTATGGAGCGCGCTCCGAATTATATTCTCTTAAATGTGAAGCTGCTATGGCCTCGAATTTATTTTAGATTGTATTTAATAAATTACACTATAATATTTACACGTAAGCTGGATAATTAATCGTAATTCGGAAATTGGGCATGCGAACGCAGGTCTGACGCGGGCAAAGGCCACAGCCGACTGAGCTTTTTAATAGATTGTGATAGCTTATATTACTGCCTGACGCGAGAGAAAGAGATGGGGCGGCGCACGCGCCTGACTAAATAAAACGACGTAAGCGCCAAAACAAACTTTATTTAGTTGTGATTTTACTATTTATGTAAGTTAATTTCTGCTGCAATCAAAATTTATAAAATATCAATCTCTATTTTTTAAATCAAGTCTCGTGTTTCTATTATTCACCGTTTAGCAGTTCCAAGCGTTTATAGATAAAGACGGAGGCTACTTTGACTTGTTTTTCTATCGAGAAAATTTGTCTTAATCGTGTTTTGGCGGCAATCAAAATTTTAATAATATGTTCAATTTACACATATCCTGAAATCATACTCCTACTGTTAGTACTTCATGATATCTGATGCTTTGAAGAATCCTATTTTTTTCACATATCCTCTTAAATTTCAGGCCGAATCACCTGATTGTTTGAATTATCGGACCTATAGCACAACTGCGCTATCGGACATTGCTCGTTATTTCATTTTGTTAACGCAATCAATACGCAATAGGCAACGCACTTTCATTTTCATCGAATCTTGACCCACCTAAACCAGTTAAGGTAAAACCATCGTAGGTAATCTTATGCAATAGTTACTGGACACCCGTTTTTCGCTACGATGAAAATATACATTCTTAGGCGCGGTTTATACAGAAGAGACGTGTGGCGGTGGCGGATAGTCAAAGTAAAAAGTAAAAAAAAGTAAGTTATAGCTAGCCTGTATAATCCTTAGACGATTTATATACGGACCCGCCTCGCCTTAGCATTTCCCCTCTGCCAACGTGCAAGATCAAAAAATCTTACGCATTTACATTCAATTTTATACCTTATCATTAAACGCGACAGCCTATAATTGCGGAACAATAATTTCGAACTTATGACGTTTGGGGTTCACACGACACTGTTTTTCATGATTTTTAACATTCAAAATTAGAATCTAAACTAATGGAATAAAATTCAAAGTATCTTGTGCTACCTCGCCCCCCGAAAAAGTGGCAGAAAATTTTGTTAGTAGAATTTCACGCGTAACTAGTCCTCATATAAGTAAGTAGTCTAAGGTAGAATCCCACTGCAGGGCAAAAGCCTCCTCTCACGAATAAGGGTGAGAGGGAGTGGGCCATACTCCACCACGCGAGCCCAGTGGTCAACTTGCTGTCAGAGAATTTTCAAGCCACCTTAATAGGCCTCTGACCTGGCTTACCGAATAGTTACAATGCCATCTGACGCAACTATCCGAGACCAACTGCTTAGCGTGCCTTCCGGAGCACGGAAACGCTCAAGATGAAATACCACTAAACGGTCACCCATCCAAAGACTGACCGGACCCGGCGTTGCTTAAGAACACAATGCTTAACCATTAGACCAGGGAGGCAATTATCTCTGGTGGTAGTAGTCGTTATATAAAAACCACGTCAGAGGCCGTAAGGCGGTCTGAATAAACTCTGACACCAGGGCTTGCCCACACGATAAGAAGAAGCTAGTGATATTAAGTTTATGATTTAAATAAAGATTTAAACACATTGACTAACTACTGGACGAAGGGTCCGCGCTCAAAAGTGTCCGAACCAAAAGAGCACCAAAACGTAAAAAGAGAACCAATTACGCGACAGTCTTCGTTTGATCGGGCGACTACGCGCACGCGCGCGTTCCGTGCCGCGATGCGAGTGGGATGGAAAAGAATTTCCGCATTTTCAATGTTTTTAGTTGGTTTATATTAGTACACGTACTTCGGTATGTGTAGTTTCGTCTCAGACACTTTTTTCGATAATTTTGTACTAGACCCGGCGTCCATAGTATTCTACGTCAATGTTACAAAGAAATGTCTTAAATAATATTTAGAATCACGTCGCACGCGCATCTTTTTTTCCTGTTTCCTAACGACCTGTTCGACCTTGTCTAAACAACATTTGTTTTATTGTACTTTAGTAGGAATTTTAACGAAATCCAAATCTGTCTATTAAAATAAATTAAAAATTATACCTACTTTACTTAGCTGCTTCATCTCGTCCCAAAAAAAGTCGTCCTATTGGAACGAGACAGAGTTTACAATGATCATTTTTCTATTCTCTGAATCGTTCCAAAGCTTTGACTAATTATTATAAGGACTAGCCTTGCGGTAGCATTTCCCCTCTGCCACGGTATAAGCACAATTGATCTTGTGCATTTACTTTCAATTTTACACCTTATCACTAAACGAGACAGCCTATAATTGCGAAATAATAACTTAGAACGTCTGGGGTTCACACGAGACTACTTTTCATGATTTTTAACATTCAAAATAGAATCTAAAGTTATGGGGAATAAAATCCAAAGTTGCGGTTTTCATGTTACCTCGCCCCCCGCAAAAAGTAGCAGAAATTTTTGTTAGTAGAATCACACGCGTAACCAGTCCATATAATAATTAGTCAAAGCACGATTATAACGCCATCCTTCCAATGTCTCTGAAAATTAAAAAAAAAAATACAAACGCCTCATTAAAACGTCACTTCCTTTTAAACAGGCTGTAAAATTAGAAATGAGATACATGGTGTTAAGAGGATATAATTCGAAGCGCGCTCCATACAAACGTACTATGGTGATATTTTCAATATTAACCAATTAAACTCAATGAAATTTTTCAGAATCAATCTAAAAACAAATTTTTATGCTTGTATAGAGTCAGATTTTCGTTAAAATGTTTAGTTTTAAAGTTACAGTGCCTCAAAGATTTTCATACAAATCTTAAATTAATCTTAGCATTGAAACTGTATATTTTAACAAAAATCTGACTCCATACAAGCATAGATATTTGTTTCAAGATTGTTTCAGCAAAATGTCATTGAGTTTAATTGGTTAGTATTGAAAATATCACCATAGTACGTTTGTATGGAGCGCGCTCCGAATTATATCCCCTTAACTTAAATGCATTACTTACATATCGAGCAGGTGTTTCGGACCATCAAACTGAACAACTTTCACTATGGAGCCAACATCAAAATCGCGAAATAAAAATTGTAATTGTAATTGCTATGTTCAGTTTGTTCTGTGTTGTATTATTTTTGGTATTTTAAATAAATTATAATTAACTCGAAAAAAAAAACAGCTGTTTCATAGAAAACGACAATTATCTAATGAACCAAAATATCAAAATTCACCAACCAACATCGTTATTATGAAATAAAAATTTTAATTGTAATTTTTTTTATATCTAGTTTGTTCTGAGTTGTATTATTTTGGTTTTTTAAATATATTATACATAATCCGAAAAAAAATTGGCTGTTTCATAGAAAATATTATATTTACTATTATACTTAACAAGTATACAACGTGTTAATGAATAAGCGCAAAACCTCATACACCCCAACTGATTTATTACAAAATAATTAGATTGAAACAATAATTTCATTATTTTAATAGTTAAAATTTAAAGTTATTCGCATTTTATGTTTTGAGGCGAAAATGATTTGATATCATTTCAGCAATGAATGAAAGCGCTAACGTGCTCGAGAATACATTATAAGAATCTTGTTTAGGTAGTAAGTAGGGTGAGTGTGCCCGTGCGGTGGGTTGAGATCGAGTTCAGTAGATTTTAAATTTTACAATTAAATTATTTATATTTTGAAAAAAATTACTTGTGTTGAAACCGTGATAATTCGATTCTGCTCTCGATTCTAAACAAACTACTTTCTAGTTTTGCGTTAATTCATTAACACGTTGTATATCCTTATACAAAACAAGTGGTTTCGACAGTTACTGCTGCTTAAATAAATGCTTAAATATAAATAAGTATAAATTATAAAAACCCAAAAACTCAAAATCTGTTTACTAGTACGTAGGTATCATTAATTATAATTATTAATAATCATTTAAGGTCAATACGAATTAATTTGGTCATTTGTATACTTTTTAAGTGGACAGTAAACCTGCCAATTTCCGTATATCCATCCATCACGCCTTTGATCAGTTCTTCGGAGATAGGCCTCCTCCATATTCCTCCATGACGTTCTGTCCTTCGCCCTCTGCATCCCGTTGGTACCCCCGTTTATCCTAATATAATTGACCTTAAACAATATAACTATGGACGAGATACGCGTGTAATTCTACTAATAAACTTTTCTGACACTTTTTGCGGGGGACGAGGTAGCATGAAATACGCAACTTTGGATTTTATTCCGTTACTTTAGATTCGAATTTTGATTGTTAAAATTGTCTCGTGTGAACTCCGAACGCGACTCGTTTGAAGTTATTGTTCCGCAAATATATGCTGTCTCGTTTTGTGATAAGGTATAAAATTGTATGTATTTACATGATCAATGGATCTTGTAACGTGGCAAGGCTGGTCCCTAGTTTTTTTTATTTTTTTTAAATCTATATTAAAGAGCTTGGCCTGAGGCCATGTCGCTCTGTGGGTTTTTTCCTTTGTGTAGGGTCACAGACTTTATATTATGAATTACAAAAACAAGTTAATAGAGAATGAAGAAATAGAAAAATAAACGACTACAAATTTAAAGATTTCTTATAAATGGAGTAAAGTGCCTTTGCTGCAGCCGACGTAGGTGCAGCCAAGGCACAATTACAACGCCCGATATTAAGGGACGGCAAGCCGTCAAACATCTGTCTCCTAAGGGGCTCGCCCCGCACACACTCCATCAGTACATGGAAGACGTCTTCTACTACACCACAGTCTTCACAATATAGTCTAAGGTCTATGGTCCCTAGTTATATGGTCTAAGTCATTGACCCATATTTGTGTTGGGCGGCCTCTACCCCACGTGGTTTCTCTGGGCCTCCAGTGTTCTTCCGGGCCAAGGCTCAGTATCTATACGTTCCAAAACCTCCAAATAATTTTGGAATTGGGGTCGTTTTTATGCCGGATACTTCAGACCATCAAACTGTGCAACTTTTACTATGGGACCAACTACAAAAAGAATGTCAGCTGTTTCTTACATTATTGTCGAGAGGCTATTGCATTTTTTTGCGATTTCGATGTTGTTGGCTTGATAGTAAAAGTTGTTCAGTTTGATAGTCTAAAGCACCCTGTTTCAGCTTCAAAACGACCCTGATTCCAACGTGTATAAGGGAATGAATGAATGAATGAATGACATAGCATAGCATAGCATATGCTCACGACTATATTCCCCGAGGGGGTAGTCAGAGATATTCTGAAAACTCAGAACATCCACGTTCCACCAGTAGTACCGAAACTCTGTAAAGTGTGATGGGGGGTGAGCCCGTCGCCACTTATAATGAACAGTGGGTACAATACATGCCTCGAAATTGAAGCATGCAGGTTTCCTCACGATGTTTTCCTTCACCGAAAAGCCAGTGGTGTTACAAATCGTACATCGTGTATTTTGTTGTTTGGTGTAAATAAAGTATATTTCATTCATTCATTCATTCATTCATAAATTCCGAAAAACTCATTGGTACGAGTCGGCCTGGACGGGGATCGAACCATCGCCTCCTGCACGGCAGGCAAGGTTACTCGCCACTGGACCACCACGGCTTTTTCATATGATGATGAATGACATATACCTTATTTACACCAAACAAAATACAATGCACAATAGGAAACAAAACTGATTATCGTACAAATAAGGCGGTCTTATTGCTAAAAAGCGATTTCTTCCAGACAACCTTAGGGTAGAGGAAATATAACAAAAAACGGGTCGGTGTTAATAAGAAATTGAAAAAAATATAAATACTATAAATGTAAAAGAATTGAATATAACAGAATATAAGGGGAGTAAAATAATTTTCGGGTTTATTACGAGATTAGCAGTTACACAGTCCACTCAAAGTCATAGTCAAAGTCAATATAATTTATTCAATATAGGAGCTTACAGCACACTTATCAAACGTCAAATCTTTTTTAAAGCTACCACCGCGTCGGAACGTGTTGTCGCTGTAGAGAAGATGCGGCCAGAAACTCTACATCATAACACGACTTAATAACTATTACAATATAAATTCTTAAGCTAAAGTTATGTATACAATAATACATAGTCTATTTAATAAAATAATTGATACTATCCAGTAAAGTAAATAAACGTTAAGCTAGTGACCTCAGACCCAAGCATTTTGATCACTTAAAAAATACATAAGTAGGTAGTAGGTAATTAATTAATTACATAATTTGCATGATCGTAAACGAGATTCGACGAATCTTATTGTTGTCAATACAATGATGATATGTATTATAAATAAACAGAATCGTCTTTGCTTTAGAACATAAAGTGTGATATACCTATATTGTCAAGGTCTAATCTAAAGGTATGTTTATACTGGGCTGGCTAAAGGGGAATGGGCAAAATGGACAGTCTTTTTTGTAACGGTCATTCTATCCATAATAAGAAATTTTGTTAAGAGATATCCCCCACTGAAGGACCTTGACCTTACCTCCAATAAACTACGTCATTTTAGTAGGTATACCTATTTTTTCTTCATTATGTCACATGTGGTTCCTTCTAATCCAAGGAAATGCAATTCGAAAAACATAATTCGCACCAAATTAAAAAATTATTTAATTTACTCACTAAATATTAGTCTTAAAAAAATTAAAAATAGCATTTTAAATTATTTAAATAAGTAACTCATTAAATATTGGTATAAAAATTTTAAAAATAGCAACTTTAGACCATAATATTGTCTACACAACACAATTGTGTGTGTCGCAACTAAAAGTGACTTCAACTTATAACGTAGATTAGATTAGTAGTAAAAAGGATTTTTTAAAATAAGTATTTAGGCTTTGCTTTGAACACAAGTATCATATGTATTTTAATAAAAAAATATAAAAATACTGTATAGCAAATAAAGCCGAGATGTTGAGGATCATTGCTATATTTTGCGTTTACATAGTGGGAGCATCTTGACGAGTGTGAGGTATACGCAGGGCCCGGTCATATTTTGCTGGTTATAGAAGCTATCTTCTTTCTTTATAGTAAAGACATACAAATTAATGAAAAATATAGCAATGATCTTCAACATCTTGGCTTTATTTGCTATGAAGTATATTTTTTATTTTTCTATAAAATATATATGATACATGTGTTCAAAGGAAAGGCTAAATATTTGAAAAATTACGTGCATATACTTTATAAGTTGAAGTCACTTTTACTTGCGACACAGACCATTGTGTAGCTATAACAATATTACTTAATGATCTAAAAATGACAGATTTGAATGTTTTTAACACCAATATTTAATGCGAGTTAATTAAAAATTTGGTGCGAATTCATATGCTTTTCGAATTTGGTTTCCTTGGATTAGAAGGTACTACAGTGAACGATGAAGAACAAGCCAGGAGTCAAATATAGGTAAACCTACTAAATTGACGTAGGTAGTTTAGTAGTAGATGTAGACGTGAAGCGGTTCTGAAAGGGTCAAGGTCGTTCAGTGGGGGATACGCCTTAAGGTACCTGCCCTTACAGCCTAGTTTCAAAAATCCACCCTTTAGGTACCCTTCTTAATATGCTTACACTTTTTTAAGGGGATGATGAGACCATCAATCTGAACCACTTTCTCTATGGCACCAACATCGAAATCCCGAAAAAAAATCGGCTTTCCCATACAAAACTGCAAACCTATTTTGAGCTAAATGTATGGGACAGCAGATTTTTTTTCCGTTTTCGATTGTTCAGTTCAAAAAGTTGTTCAGTTTGATAATCTGATCATCCCCTTAAAAAGTGTCAGCATATTAAGTTTAACCCTGTATACAGGGTGTAAGGCGACCACTCTCGAAAACTCAAAGGGGTGAAAGTCCCATCAATATGGAAAATATATTGGGCGATAGGTAACTTTGACTAATTATTATAAGGACTAGCCTTGCGGTAGCATTTCCCCTCTGCCACGGTAAAAGCACAATTGATCTTGTGCATTTACATTCAATTTTACACCTTATCACTAAACGAGACAGCCTATAATTGCGAAATAATAACTTCGAACTTAGAACGTTTGGGGTTCACACGATACCACTTTTCATGGTTTTTAACATTCAAAATTAGAATCTAAAGTTATGGGGAATAAAATCCAAAGTTGCGGATTTCATGTTACCTCGCCCCCCGCAAAAAGTGGCAGAAATGTTTGTTAGTAGAATTACACGCGTAACCAGTCCACATATAAATAGTTTAATTTTAGTATGAGATACCTACTTGAATAACAACACAAACAACACAGTACTACAATATCACGGACTGTTCAAATCTTTCCATCGAAAAAACCCTTTGTCGTAAGTGCATACAAATTACGCACTGAGCACGTCATCAAACTGATATCGTAATGATGTAAAAAATTAAAAAACAAAAACGTCAATTCTGGACTCAGCTTAATAAAATCACGTACGGACTTATTGTGAAAGAGAGTGGTCAGCGCAGAGCAGAGCAGTCTTCATTCCGTTGCCGAAGAACGCGCGCGTGTGAAAAAAAAGAAAATCTTTTTTTTTTTAAAGTTAAGCTGTCAAAATTTTGCAGTGAATTTTTTGTGGTTGGTTTTTTCCCTTTTGTGTATTCGGAAAATTTATTGGTAAGTTTTTTGTTTTAATTTAGGATTAAAGAAATTTTTAAACACGTGTCGGTATATGAAAAAAATAAAATTAGTAATTTATATTGTGAAGTGTCAAAGGAAATTAAAAAAACAAAACAAATCGACCATCATTATTTCATAATAAATAATGATGATAAATTATTTTAATAATAAAAAACATAGCCTTCTGGGGTAATCGGGTAAAAAAATACTTTTTCCATTTTCAAGAAACAGCGAATTCATTTTTTTATTTATTTATTTTATTATTAGGTAGGTACTATAGAAGAATATAATAATACAGGGTGTTAGGGTAAATAGTTGCATTACTTTAAGGGGTGATTGTACCCATGATACTGAACATCTATCCCTAAGAAACATATAGAGAATTCGCAAATTTTTTGCTAATCTCCTTTAGGTTTCCTAGGGAAAGTTGTTCAGTATCATCATGGGTAGGTACAATCAACCCCTTGTTTACCCTAACAACCTGTATAGTTCCTACATATACATAATTATGTATACAGGTCCAACTTAATATGCTGACAGTTTTTAAGAGGATGATCAGACCATCAAACTGAACAACTTTTTCTATGGGACCAACATCGAAATCGCGAAAAAAGTATGTTCTGCTCCATACAAAATTGCAATACTTCTTGAGCCAAATGTATGGAACAGCTGATATTTTTTTCGCGATTTCAATGTTGGTCCTATGGTGTATGTTGTTCAGTTTGATGGTCTATAAACCCCCTTTAATATGTATCGTATTTAAGTTCACACCCTGTATAGGAGATAGAAGATAGATTGATAAAAATATATCGATAAACGTTTTGAAATTCACTATCAAGAGTTGTTGCATCTCAAAGCTTGCATCAACAATTTTTCTAATCGTATCAAATACCTATTTTTTGTTAATTGAAGAGGAAAAATACAAAATTGTTTCCGTAAGTAATTTGATCTTAAGGTGGTTGCAGAGTTGTCAATTTCATATAAAAGTTTGACGCATAATACACGTAGACTTTCTATGAATAATTTTATTTGAAAGCTTGAAATCTTCGTAATTGACAACATTTCATTTTAAGAAAGGTACCAAAATAAAAAAACCATTTGGAGATTATGTGATTCAAAGTTTATATCAAAATTATCAGATTTTTGTATCAATTATTTCTCGAGTTATTTGAAAAATACTGACAAATATAATAGAGGTTGAATGAGATTTTATTCCTTTGCCTGCTTGGCTTTTCTATTGAATTTGACAATTTTTATTTTTAATGTTATTGCGGCCAAGGTATCTTAGCCATAAATCCTACGTTTTTCAGAAAATTTAAAAGTAAATTAAAAATAGAAATATCGGTCAAAAATAAAATCGGAAAAATACGTTTCTCTTATTTTTTGACCTATTTTTATATTTTTTATTAAAAACAGGTGGTTTAAAAAAATGTAATGTTGTCAATTATAATTATAAAAATTGATATCATTAGTATCCTTTTAAACTAAGGCCGAGATTAAGAGACGATTTTTTTAGTCTTAGTTCGAGCTAAGTACGGCGAAAATGTATGGATTTTGACAGACGGGAGTTCGTCTCTGAATCTCGGCCTAAGAGTCTACCCATCAAACTGAACAACTTCTATTATACTCAATGCTTTATTGGAGCAAGCCAATCGGAGTAACAAAAAAAATCATCTTTTGCTTACATTTAAGTTTTCTTTTTGCTCCTATCAGTTTGCTCCCATAGTAAAAGTTGTTCAGTTTGATGGGTAGACTCTTAGTTTAAAGGATGCTATTGATATTAATTTTACCTTGTGTAAAATATTACTTTTATTAATGCCGTCTACGCGTACCCATTATGCGTCAAACTTTTGTATGAAATTTACAACTCTGCAATCACCTTAAGGGTCAATTCACACCGAGACGCGACGCGACGCGACGATACTCAAATACCTCGAGGCGCAGTGCTGCGTGGTGCAACGTAATCTGAATTCTCACAATGTAATGTGTATCTTTTCGTGTAGTGAATAAAGTATATTCTATGAAAAATGTGCGCGCAGCGTCGCGCCGCGTCGCGTCTCGGTGTGAACTGACCCTAAGAAGGACAAATGTAGTTGTAGGTAGGTAGGTGTGTTATGTTTTCTATTCTAGTCGTTGCCGTTAAGTTGGCATAGACTTAACATTACATTACATATAAAATATTCTTTAATTGCATATCAAAATGGCAAATGTACAAATGGCTGTCTTATCACTAAAAGATATTTCTGCCAGTCAACCATGGGACAGAAGAACTCTTAAGTAAAAATCCTCTTCTTTTTCTTTTTCTTATCCTATTATTTGGGGTCGGTTCGTTTTGGCTTCGGAAAAAAGAAAGGGAAAGAGATAGGTATACAGGGTCCTTCTTAATATGCTGACAATTTTTAAGGGGATGACCAGACTATCAAACTGAACAACTTTCTCTATAGAACCAACATCGAAATAGGGAAAAAAAATCAGCTATCCAATACGTTTGGCTCGAGTAGGTTTGCTGTTTTATATGGAACAGCGGATTACTTTTCGCGATTTCGATGTTGATCCCACAGAGAAAGTTGTTCAGTTTGACGGTTTGATTGTCCCCTTAAAAAAGTGTCAGCATATTAAGAAGGGCCTTATTTAACCAAATTGAAATCGCGAAAAAAACATCCGCTGTTCCATGCAAAACTGCAATCCTACTCGACCTTTCAGTTGATAGTCTGGTCCTCCCCCTTAAAAACAGTTAGCAAGATAAAAAGCATTATATACAACGTGTTAATGAATAAGCGCAAAACCTCATATACCCGAACTGATTTATAACAAATTAATTACATTGAAACAATAATTTCATTATTTGGATAGTTAAAATTTAAAGTTATTCACCATTTTAAGGTTTCAGGCAATAATGATTTGTTATCATTTCAGCAATGAATGAAAGCGCTAACGTGCTCATGCATACATTTTAAGAATCTTGTTTTGGTGGTAAGTAGGGTGAGTGTGCCTGTGCGGTGGATTGAGATCGATATCAGTGAATTTTAAATTTTACAAACTACTTTAGATTTTGAAAAAAATTACATATGTTAAAACCGTGATAATTCGATTCTGCTCTCAATTCTAAACAAACTACTTTCTAGTTTTGCGTTTATTCATTAACACGTTGTATAAGGTAATTGACACAACACAGAATAAGCGTCTGGCGAAATGCAACCGTCTACTCCAACACCCTGTATTCTCAGTACAATAAAATAATTACCAATTCCAACTTGACCTTATTCATGAAATGTTTGTAGTGTAAGTAAGTGAGGTGATTAAAAATTTAAATTTCACTGCGCGTCAATTATATTATTAAACGCAGAACGTAAAAGACATTTTGTATTACCTCAACAGTATTTGCCTACAAGCACACAAACACAAAACTGCAGTACCTATTCGACTCAAATGTATGGGACAGCTGTTTTTAGGGTTCCGTAGTCAACAAGGGACCCTTATAGTTTGTGGCCGCATCTTCTCTACAGCGACAACTCGTTCCTTTGACTAATTATTATAAGGACTAGCCTTGCGGTAGCATTTCCCCTCTGCCACGATATAAGCACAATTGATCTTGTGCATTTACATTCAATTTTACACCTTATCACTAAACGAGACAGCCTATAATTGCGAAATAATAACTTCGAACTTAGAACGTTTGGGGTTCACACGAGACTACTTTTCATGATTTTTAACATTCAAAATTAGAATCTAAAGTTATGGGGAATAAAATCCAAAGTTGTGGTTTTTATGTTACCTCGCCCCCCGCAAAAAGTGGCAGAAATATTTGTTAGTAGAATTACACGCGTAACCAGTCCACATATAAGTAGTCAAAGACTCGTTCCGACGCGGTGGTAGCTTTAAAAAGATTTGATCTCTCTATTGATATCTATATTGAATAAATTATATTGACTTGATATTGACTTGACTTGGGTATACATATTTATCACGCCGACAAAGGCGTAAAATAAAGCCATGAAAAATTTTTTTTTAGGGTACCTTGAAAAGTTAGGATGCAATTTTCTTTTTTCGTCTATCCCATGGTGTGGGGTATTGTTGGATAGGTCTTTTAAAAATATTGTGGGTGTGAGAAAACCATTTTTCGATTTAGGGATCCGTTAGGGAAATATTAAGCTGTAAAGTGCAAATTTTTGTTAGAATCAAGTGGATCTAGGATTGTTCAGTATCATGGGTACAATCACCCCTTAAAGTAATGCAACTGTTTACCCTAACAGCCTGTACAGTTCCTACACTTCCTACATACAGGGTCCAACTTTATATGCTGACAGTTTTTTAAGGGGATGATCAGACCATCAAACTAAACAACTTTCTCTATGGCACCAACATCCAAATCACAAAAAAAATCTGCTGTTCTATACAAAACTGCAACGGACAGGTGATTTTTTTTCGCGATTTCGATGTTGGTCCTGTAGAGAAATTTGTTTAGTTTCATGGTCTGATCAACCCCTTAAAAAATGTCAGCATATTAAGAAGGACCTTGTATACAACGTGTTAATGAATAAGCGCAAAACCTCATACACCCCAACTGATTTATAACAAAATAATTCGTTTGAAACAATAATTTAATTATTTTGATAGTTAAAATTCAAAGTTATTCACAGTTTAAGTTTTCAGGCAAAAATGATTTGTTATCATTTCAGCAATGAATGAAAGCGCTAGCGTGCTCGTTGATACATTTTAAGAATCTTCTTTTGGTAGTAAGTAGGGTGAGTGTGCCCGTGCGGTGGGTTGAGATCGAGTTCAGTAAATTTAAAATTTTACTAACAAATTATTTAATATTTTGAAAAAAATTACCTATGTTGAAAACATGATAATTCGATTCTGCTCTCGATTCTAAACAAACTACTTTCTAGTTTTGCGTTAATTCATTAACACGTTGTATAAGCGACTGATGGCCACTTACACAAGCATCTTTGTATTTGTATACTTAGATAGCTTAGCTTGGTCATTGGTATGCTTAGGCTTAGGATAAATTTCACCTAAGTGGCATAAATCTATAATATTAAGTTCCCAATCTGTATTTACTAGTGTTTCAAGTAATTATATGAAAACATTTGTAAATTATTATTATTATTGTATCTCTAACGGAATTTCACGGGCCGTAGCCCGGACCTTTGGAAGGCTTGCGTGGGGACACAGGTCCAACACGTAGAGGCCCCTTTGAGACACTTTCATCTAAATGCGATTGGATGCACCAACCGTGGTCTATCTCTGAATGTATTATGGAAACGCACCAGAAGACATAGCACGTTTAGTGCAGAGACTATTGTAGAAAGGACAAAAACTACTCGGGTTATGGGGGTGAACTGGGTGGGCTGGGAAATATGGGTTATTGCGGTGAGACTCGGGACGCCTGCCGTAACAAATGTCTCTAGTTTGTCAACAATGGCAGACGGTGACTTGCCAACTCATTTGATGGGCCCCCCAAAATGGCCGCTCGCAATGAGCGACAAGGCGGCAACATCTACTGAGCGGCTAAGGTTGTAGAAAGGTGAGTCTGCGGGCGCCGGTTCCCGGTGCTAAGCGCACCAGTCAGCAGGTCCCGGCGTTATGACATTTTACACTTCCAACCTGGAGCATAGGTTCCGCTCTTGCAACTCCACTCCTGGCCGGCCGGTTAAGGCAAGACAGGAGGCGAGGGCCAAATCAATCCGGGCCCTCTGGAGAATCGGGTCCGTGGTGTCGCCACTCATCAACAGCTCGCCACAAGCTGCCCTGCGGGCTATTATTATTATATATTTTTGTTGTTTTGTTAACTTCTTTATCAAATTTCATTATAATAGGTCTAGCCGTGAAATAAAACGTGATCATCATACTCATCATAGCCGGTAGGTAAACATGCAACTTTATGAGACAGATACCTTACTAAAAATGATACACAGAATCTTAGATCATAAATTATCCAAGCACAGGACAGATGTTAGACCGGTTATAGAATCCAGTTAACAAATTCTTTGTGCTTTGGGTAAATCCATAAAGCACTTAAATACCTAAATCGTGTTTTAAGGCGCTTCCCATAGGTAAAGTCAGGGCCGGGACAAATTTTCCTGGTTTTTAGAAGCTATACTGAGAAAATAATGCTAAAGTCGGGCCAATTTAATAGATCACATTTGACATCTATTAATACTTCATC
The DNA here is from genome assembly GCA_963924505.1 of Agonopterix alstromeriana. Lineage (NCBI taxonomy): Eukaryota > Metazoa > Arthropoda > Insecta > Lepidoptera > Depressariidae > Agonopterix > Agonopterix alstromeriana. The sequence continues at coordinate 7,171,617 of OZ004690.1, read as the reverse complement.
AAACGTAACCGTGTAACGGCGGGCATAGAATAATGTTTACTCTTTTCAATTACGATTACATATCTATGGTAATAATGACCAAAGAAGGAAATTTTACGATTTACTTTCACTAATAAACATAAAAAAAAAAATCTGTTCTAAAGAACTGAACGTCGTTACAATGTTGCGTCTGTGAACCCTTTTTCTTTTTTAACACTAGGGATGTAACCCAAAAAATCGAAGAAAAACGTAGTCCAACAAATCGCGATATTCACATATTTAATTCGATTCACGTAAATTTGAAATCCGTATCGATTCATTCACTTTAATCGAGGTTTTTAAGCAGGTCACCTCACTACGAAGCTAAAACTGACAGATGTCAAATGTGACCTATTAAATTGGCCCAACTTTACGTATACGTAGCCTACTTGTTGTTAAGGTACTAAGTTGTCTCGTACTTCATAATGAAGCTTCATTATGAAGTACGAGACAACTTAAATACTAATGCAACACTCGTAATCAGTATCGCGTCGTAAGCTACGTGGTACGTAAGCTACGACGGGCTACGTATACGTACCATTTTTTCCTCAGTGTATGTTCTCGTTATTTGAAAGACATACAAATTAATTAATTTGCAATTCAGCGTGGCAACGCTGCTAGCGTTTTGGGCTCCTTTGCGCCAGGTTCGACAAGAGGCGGGTTATTTGACTGAGCGTGTTTTTCAATGTTTTGACGAAGCTTGTTGCTGATTTATGACTGTTTATTTGTGTATCTGTGTTATTGACGAAGCTTGTGCTGACCGCTACATTTTTGTGATTGATGTTTTGACTTATTTAAATAAATTTTTTTTTGTTTCAATTAATGAAAAATATAACAATGATCTTCAACATCTCGGCTTTATTTGCTATGAAGTATATATCTTATTTTTCTATAAAATACATATGAAACCTGTGTTCAAAGGAAAGCTTAAACATTGGAAAAAATCTGTATTATTTATGTGCATCTACTTTATAAGTTGAAATCACTTTTACTTGCGACACACACCATTGTGTAGACAATATTAAGATTTAAAATGCTCTGAAATATTTTTTTTTTAAGACCAGTACAATGAGTTAATAAGATAATTATAAAATTTAGTACGAATTCTTATAATTTTCGAATTTGATTTCCTTGGATTAGAAGGCACCATAGTGACAGAATGAAGTACAAGCCAGTCAAAAATAGATATTACTAAAATGATGTAGCTTAGTAGAGGTGAGGCGGCTCTGAGAGGGTCAAGGTCGTTCGGTCGGGGAAACCTCTTAAGATGACAGTGTGGCTCCCAATTACCATACAAAAAGCGATTCGTTTTTATTTTTACAAATTAATTATAATAAAACTAAATAAAATAAAAGTAGGTATGTCTGAACATTGAAGATATTTACAAAAAGAAAGGAGTGGTGTTGTGACAAACTTTTCTGCAACTTTTTGCGGGGAACGACGTAGCATGAAATCCGCAACTTTGAATTTTATTCCATTACTTTAGATTACAATTTTGATTGTTAAAAACAGTCTCGTGTGAACCCCAAACGCGATCAGTTTGAGAAATGTTAAGGCGAGGCTGGTCCCTATTTATAAAGGGTGTTTCTTAATATGCTGACCTTTTTTAAGGGAGTGATCAGACCATAAAACTGAACAACTTTCTCTATAGGACCAACATCGAATCCGCGAAAAAAAAATTGAGCTGTCCCATACATTTGGCTCGTGAAGGTTTGCAGTTTTTTATAGAACAACAGATTTTTTTGGAGCCGTGATGGTCCAGTGGCGAGAGCCGTTGTTGTCCAGTGGCGAGTAACTTTGCCTGCCGTGCAGGAGGCGATGGTTCGATCCCCGTCCAGGCCGACTCGTACCAATGAGTTTTTCGGAATTTATGTACGATTTGTAAAACCACTGGCTTTTCGGTGATCGGTTTCGCTGCATGCTTCAATTTCGAGGCATGTATTGTACCCACTGTCCATTATAAGTGGCGACGGGCTGACCCCCCGTCACACTGGATAGAGTTTCGGTACTACTGGTGAAACGTGGATGTTCTAAGGTTTCAGAATATCTCTGACTAACCCCTCGGGGAATATAGTCGTAGTGAGCATATAAATAATAATAATGCTGCAGTCGAAATCGATGACGAAGCAATATATCTAATTACGGTTCAATACTAAAAAATGCATACCTATTATTGTTAGAACGTAAACAAATCATCATTATTGTTATGTCAGTGTATACGACAACGTAACACGTCATATAAATACGTAAAACTATTGCATATTAGAGTACCTAGGTATTAATATTATTCTGTGGTACTTACACTAGAGGGTTTAAAAATTCGGTATGTCAAGTTTTATTTGGAGGGCTGAATCAAAAACCATTTCGAGATAATTGTCATATTTTCTATGTCAGACATTTTAAAATGAAAGGATTACAGATATTTTTAATAAAATATCGTCGTTTTCGGTCCTTCCAGTGACGTCACTGGAAAACCAGTGAACTTAAAATCAACCTAAAATAACCTGACCATTATAAAAAAAATACATTCACAATGTCAAAATTTGACATTTGATGTTGCCGTTTCTGTTTCCAGCATAGAGTTAGAAAGAGAAATCAGGTTTTTTTTAAATAAAGGAGTAAGTAGTTTTTCTCCATGGAGTTCGAATTATTTTCTCTCCACCATTTTTGCATTTAGAGATTAAAGATCAAAGTAATTTTGCATTTGTTCCAATCAGTTGGGGTGTATGAGGTTTTGCGCTTATTCATTAACAAGTTGTATATTTGACTTCTGAAGTTCTTCCTGAAGACTATTAAATTTGAATCTACCTAGGTAATAATTAAGTTTTTGTGTTCACACGTGTAGGTAGTGTCTTTTTAGTGTTCACAAAGTGTTCACACGTAGTAAAAAAGTGATTACAGAATTGTTGTATTATTAGTAAGTTTACTGAAGCCACTAAAGTGTTTTAGTAAACATTATTTTATTTACTTACCTAAGTACATTATATTTGCATTTTGTGACATCCGATTTTAGACTGACCTCTCAAGTTTACAATATTAAGAGGCCTATTACAAGCTCAGTGGCGCCCTCATCACAATAATAAAGATTTCTCAATAAAGAAAGCATAAGCATATGCTCACGACTATATTCCCCGAGGGGGTGTAGTCAGAGATATTCTGAAACCTCAGAACATCCACGTTTCACCAGTAGTACCGAAACTCTGTCCAGTGTGACGGGGGGTGAGCCCGTCGCCACTTATAATGGACAGTGGGTACAATACATGCCTCGAAATTGAAGCATGCAGGTTTCCTCACGATGTTTTCCTTCACCGAAAAGCCAGTGGTGTTACAAATCGTACATAAATTCGGCCTGGACGGGGGTCGAACCATCGCCTCCTGCACGGCAGGCAAGGTTACTCGCCACTGGACCACCACGGTATATAGAAACCCTAAATTAAAAAAGTGCTACTCCAATAAACTACAAAAACCTTGAAGCTATTTTTATAGAATACTCTGACGGGGGGTGAGCCCGTCGCCACTTATAATGGACAGTGGGTACAATACATGCCTCGAAACCCCGATTCACCTACTTAACCTATACTTCATTCCAAATAAGTACGACGAGATTTTCCGATTCCTATTTCGCTTTCTGGCCAATTCTGATTACCAAATGTAATTAATTTATTGGATACATATACTATCCGACATATCTTGGACGTTACAAAAGCTGTTCTAAAAATAAGTGAGAGGAAGTGTATCAAATCTCTGTTTCTGTAATTCAAAATAGCGTTAAAATTTCGTTGCTATTTTGAATGGAGTATAGTACAAATAGTTATGTAACATAAATAATTAAATATGTACATTATTGACTTAATTCTTTTAGGTAGACTTTTAGGGCACCTAAAGTGATAGATTAGAATTGTCAATTCGAATATTAAGAGGATATGTGAAAAAAATTGGATTCTACAAAGCCTCATATATCATGAAGTACTAACAGCAGGAGTATGATTTGCGGATATGTGTAAATTGAACATATAATTGAAGTTTTGATTAGAGCCAAAACACTATTAAGAGACATTTTCTCGATAGCAAAATAAACCAAAGTAGCCTCCCGTCTTTATCGATAAACGCTTGGAACTGCTAAACTGTGAATAATAGAAACACGAGATTTGATTTAAAAAAAAGAGATTGATATTTTATAAAGTTTGATTAGAGCAGAAAAGAACATACATAACTAGTACAATCACAATTAAATAAAGTTTGTTTTACGCTTGGGTCGTTTCAGGCGCGCGCGCCGCCCCATCTCTTTCTCTCGCATCATGCAGTAATATAAGCTATCACACGCCCATTTCGCTTCAATTATTTTTCGACATTAAATATATTAAATAAATAAACATCTTGGACATTGTCACACAAATTATCTGACACATATAAAGTATCAGAATCTAGCCTGGACTTGTATTATGATGACTAGACAACGATATAGAATACATATACAACGTGTTAATGAATAAATTTAAAATTTACTGAACTCGATCTCAATCCACCGCTCGGGCACTCTCATCCTACTTACTACCAAAACAGGATTCTTAAAATGTATCCATGAGCACGTTAGCGCTTTCATTCATTGCTGAAATGATAACAAATCATTTTTGCCTCAAAACTTAAAATGCGAATAACTTTAAATTTTAACTATAAAAATAATGAAATTATTGTTTCAATCTAATTATCAATTCAATTCAATTCAATTCAATTCAATTCAATTCAATTCAATTCAATATAATTTTATTCAATATAGGAGCTTACAGCACACTTATCAAACGTCAAATCTTTTTTAAAGCTACCACCGCGTCGGAACGTGTTGTCGCTGTAGAGAAGATGCGGCCAGAAACTCTACAACATAACACGACTTAATAACTATTACAATATAAATTCTTAAGCTAAAGTTATGTATACAATAATACATAGTCTATTTAATAAAATTGATACTATACAGTAAAGTAAATAAACTATAAGCTAGTGACCTCAGACCCAAGCATTTTGATCATTTAAATAATCATCCAGTTTATAATATGCTTTCTTACAGAGGACTTTTTTGATTTGAGTTTTAAACATGTTTTCGGAAAGATTCAAAATGGTCTCGGGGATTTTATTATAACAACGTATACAGTGACCCATGAAAGACGTGTTGACCCTACTAAGCCGAAAGTGTGGAGATATCAGTTTATTTTTGTTTCGAGTGTTGTAATTATGGACATCAAAATTTTTTGGAAATAACGACAAATTTTTTCTTACATATAAAATGTTTTCATAAATAAACTGTCCATAAACTGTTAAAATATTAATTTCCTTAAAAAGGTCGCGAAGCGAATCACGACAGCGCAGACCATATATAGCTCGAATTGCCCGTTTCTGTAGGATAAAGATTGTCTCAATGTCTGCAGCACGACCCCACAATAAAATACCATAGGACATGATACTATGAAAGTAACTGAAATATACGAGTCGGGCTGTTTCAATATCAGTTTGTTGTTTAATTTTTCTGACTGCATATGCTGCAGAGCTTAGCCTACCAGCTAGAGTTTCAATGTGGGAACCCCATTGCAGCCTAGAGTCAATCGTTATTCCCAAAAACACTGTATTATCAACAAAATCTAGACTATCTCTGTTTAAAGTTACTTGGTTATCTACAATTGGTACATTTGGCAAAACAAATTTTATACATTTCGTTTTTTTTGCATTAAGTGCGAGATTATTTGCGTTAAACCAGTTCAAAACTTGTTGAAGGGTATCATTTACGTCGTCAAGTTTTTGGTCCTTCCTATTTACTTTAAAAATCAGAGAAGTATCATCAGCAAATAATACTATGTTCGACAAGTTTTGTACCATATGTGGCAAATCATTTATGTAGACCAAAAAAAGGAACGGACCCAAAATTGAACCCTGGGGCACGCCTGTTTGCACATGTGATCCAGATGATTTAGATCCGTTCACTAAAACTTTTTGGACTCTGTTTTTTAAGTAGGAGTCCATCAAATCAAGAGCTGAGCCATTAACTCCGTAATGTTTTAGTTTTAACAGCAAAGTTTTATGATCAACGCAATCAAATGCTTTGGAAAGATCGCAAAAGACGCCTATCGCATTTTGGTGCTCCTCCCAAGCGCTGAAGATGTGCTGAATCAGAGTAACTCCTGCGTCTGTAGTTGAGCCTTTGGTAAACCCGAACTGCTGATCATGCAGCAGTTTATTTAGATTGAAATGAGACAGCATTTGATTGAGAATAATCTTTTCGAAAACCTTGCTGAGAACTGGTAATATTGAGACAGGTCTATAATTGTTGGGATCATGTCTATTGCCTGATTTAAAGAGAGGTACGACTTTACTATGTTTCATAAGATCGGGAAAAGTACCTTGATCGATGCAGATGTTAAATATTGATGCCAAGTAAGGTGACAGGACACCAATGACAGATCCAAACAACTTAACCGACATACCCCATATATCTTCCGAGTTTTTAAGATTAAACTTTTTATAAATTTTAACAATTGTATCAGGGTCAACATGCCTAAATCTGAATTCGGAAGTGCATGCATTTACATTCTTTTGTAGTATTGTCTCGGCCAGAGCAGATGAGGAACCTAATGACCCTGTAATCTTTACTGGAATGTTAGTAAAGAATGTTTCAAATTCCTGAGCTACTCCCGCCTCTGAACTGATAATACCGTGATCAGTTTGAATAGTTATGTCTGGATCACGTGGTTTTGTTTTGCCTGTTTCATGATTTATTACTTTCCAAACGGCTTTGATTTTGTTATCTGAACTCTTAATTTTTCTGCTAATGTGTAGTGATTTTGCTGTGATACAGACTTTCTTGAATGTTTTTGAATAAAGTTTTACAAATTCAAGAAACTCATCATTATGAGTATAGGTCTTTTTATCATATAGATCAAAAAGGGTTTCTCTACTTTTACGGATTCCTTTTGTTGCCCAATCGCTGAATTTAAATTTAATTGATTTTACAATATCTTGTTATAAATCAGTTGGGGTGTATGAGGTTTTGCGCTTATTCATTAACACGTTGTATAGATACAAACATCCATGACTCGGGTACAAATATTCATATTCAGCATACAAATATTTGTCCCTTACGGGATTCGAACCCGCGACCCTCGGCAGCAGCAGGCAGGTTCACTACAGACTGTGCTATCCGGTTGACAAAACAATATTATTGCCTTGTTTCTGTGAGTGTATGTGTGTGTACCTTTATACTTATAATGTAGGTGAGTTTTTAACACGTAATGTGTGAATTAGTTCTTTTAGCATACATAATAAGACAGTGCATCTGTTTGAACTTCATATGAAAATCAATGACAAGTTTTTACACAAAAACTATTGATATCTTATGTATAACAGATGTAGATTCACAATCAACGTGACAGATTCAAAAGAGATTCAAAAAATGGCAGATTCAAATGAGCTCGTACAGTCGCCATCAGATATATCTTAGCTTACAAAGTGGTCAAATATTTCTAAGCAGTGCTAATTTTCAATTAATTATTTACAGTAAATGTTACCAATTATATCTAAACATGTATTGTGTCATAAATATCTGAACAGCTAATTTTCAATAATTTCTTTACAATTTTATTTAAAAGTGAAATGTATAATAACGGAATAAGGACCTTTTTCCTAAACTGCTCAGATGTTTATGATCACCCTGACTGCGTAGATATATTTGATGTTTTAGGCGTCCAGATATTTTTGATTGGTTATGTAAAAAGAAATTTTTGAAAATGAGAACTTCTTAGAAATATTTGACCACCTTGTTTGCTATGATATATCTGATGGCGACTGTACGAGCTCTTTTTTGTACCGGCTGACAGAAAAGATACCAAATACGACAAAGTATATGAATCAAAAACAGCATATTCGAGCTTCAAATTATCCTGCTTCATGGATATATATCCTTAGCCTTTTTAAAAAGATATGCGTGTTCTTGCCTGCCGTGCAGGAGGCGATGGTTCGATCCCCGTCCACGCCGACTCGTACCAATGAGTTTTTCGGAATTTATGTACGATTTGAAACACCACTGGCTTTTCGGTGAAAGAAAACATCGTGAGGAAACCTGCATGCTTCAATTTCGAGGCATGTATTGTACCCACTGTCCATTACAAGTGGCTACGGGCTCACCCCCCGTCACACCGGACAGAGATTCTGTACTACTGGTGAAACGTGGATGTTCTTAGGTTGCAGAATATCTCTGACTGGGTAGTCAGAGGAATATAGTCGTGAGCATATGCTTATGCTTATGTATGTTCTCTTACAAATTTCGCTATTTCCAATATACAATGTGTTACATAATTAACCAAAAAAAATAAAATCCGTCATCGAAGGTATAAAAAATCCCAACTCTAGTGTGACATTTGAAACATAGACAATTTTTTCAGAAGGGTAGTGTTTGTAAGTCATTTGCACCTAAATTTCAGTAAGAGACGAAGAAGCAAGGAAGAGGAAGAATTTTCATTCTTATAAGTAATGGCAGATCTTTTAATGAGGGTGAACGAAATCTCTAAAAGTAAAATTGAAATTAATGAAACTATCGTTAAAGAAACAGAGTTCAAAGGACAATTGAGTGATATAAATAATAAGAAGGTACTTACAAAAGAAATTAGAATGCATTTTAACTCGGAGTGAATCGGTAAATAATTAACATTCATGCCCCCGGCCCCGGTGGCCTTCGTAATAAACACTGATATCATTGACTTACTAAGTTATGGACGGAGAGTCTAATACAATATTCTCAAAAAAGTGTCCCAGACTAAGAGGAAGGATCTCCATAGAGTCCGCATAAATTTACGATTGTAGTTGGTCTCTTTTGTCTTATGACGTACCTTTAATAGTAGAAGGAGATGGAACTATAGATATTTGTTTATGAGGCTGTCCACTTTTATTTTAGCTAGTGTGTGTGAAAAGTGACCGTAAACATAAGGCCATATGTCACTTGGTGCCTTTTGTCCATACTACTTGACACCACACATTCAAACCTAAACATAAAAAAAAGTGGACACTTTACAATTTGTATGGCTCACTCTAGTCTTAAAGAGCCATCCTTCCTCTTAGGTCCCAGACTAATATACCGCGTCTTCTTCTTATCGTGTGGGCAGCAAGCCCTGGTGTCAGACTTTTTTCAGACCGCCTTACGGCCTCTGACGTGGTTTTTATGTAACGACTACTACCACCAGAGATAGTACCCGGGACCAACAGCTTAACGTGCCATCCGAAGCACCGAATCATCTTCCTTTTCAGACAATCAGGTGATTCAGCCTGCAATGTCCTAACCAACTGGGGAAAAACGCACAAAGTGTCCCCCGTGGGAATCGAACCCACGACCTCCGTGTCAAGAGCCCATTGCTCTTAACCATTAGATAATGGAGGCACGGAGGATGATGTAGTCGAAATCGACTACACTTCATTTCGAATAAGAACGACGAGATTTTCCGATTCCTATTTAGCTTTCTGGCCAATTCTGATTAACAAATGTAATTAATTTATTGGATACATATACTAGCCTGCAATGTCCTAGCCAAGTGGGGAAAAATGCACAAAGTGACATATCACTAGGTGTCCCCCGTGGGAATCGAACCGAACCCACGACCTCCGTGTCAAGAGCACAATGCTCTTAACCATTAGACCATGGAGGCAGTCCCAGACTAATATACAGGGTGAAATTGATATCATTAGCATCCTTTTAAACTAAGAGTTCATCAACACCCATCGAACTGAACAACTTTTACTATGGGAGCAATGCCTACTCGACTCACAAATGTATGCAACAGCTGATTTTTTTTTCGGTTTGCAATGGAATGCAAAAAAAGGAATGCAGTCTTTTTCCAAAAAAGGCACTAAGAGTAACTAGAAGCACATATGCTAACGATTATATTCCCCGAGGGGGTAGTCAGAGATATTCTGAAACCTCAGAACATCCACGTTTCACCAGTACCGAAACTCTGTCCAGTGTGACGGGGGGTGAGGCCGTCGCCACATAATGGACAGTGGGTACAATACATGCATCGAAATCGAAGCATGCAGGTTTCCTCACGATGTTTTCTTTCACCGAAAAGCCAGTAGTGTTCACTAATCGTACATAAATTCCGAAAAACTTATTGGTACGAGTCGGCTTGGACGGGGATCGAACCATCGCCTGCTCCATCGACTACATTACGATCTATAATAAGTACCTAGTTTATTATTTTGTAGTTTTTTTTTTAATTATTATTATTTGTATTTATCATACGCCAGTGGCTCCAGTCGCGCTGCTCGGATCCAACCAACCAGGTTTGGGTTCATTGTGAGATGCAATCACTGAAATTGTAATAATTTTAGACGGCGGCAGGCAAGGTTACTCGCCACTGGACCACCACGGCTTTTTCGCATAACTAACTAGTAACTAGTATCGCATAGTAAAATGAAACATGATTTTCCCAAAATTCTCAGATCCGATTTTGATGCGCCTTTCTGTGAGTAATGAGGTAAGGTCTCCCAACAAATATACCACACTCCCATCCCTATTGGTTCATAAGCCACTCTCCATACAAAGTTGCCTATTCTCTTTTATCATATTATTGTACTTAGAACAACACATTCAACGGAGTGGATAGATTAAAAACGTGTTGATTTGTTATGAAGCAAGTGAAAGGGACAAAAATTATGAATCCCATAATACCATAGATAAATTAAACTTTCTAACAATTAAGATTGGTAGATCGTTCTCGTTGCTCATGGTGCGTATCGAACAGGGCGAGTGAAGCTTGGTCTACACTTGCGTCAAGATTGCGTCTTATAATTAGTGTTATTTGTTGTCTTATACCTGAACAACCATCTAATCGAATAGCCCACCTCGTCGAGCCTTTGCCATACGTGTCCATTCAAAATTCAAACACAACATTGTTTATTCAAAATAATATCACATAGATAACATTTTGACGTCATGTTTTTGAATCTACCACCGCGTCGGAAGGTGTTCCGTTGTAGAGAAGATGCGGCCAGAAACTCTACAACACACTTCTTTTAAACAAAAGAAAATTTAAAAAGTACAATTACATAAATCCAATATTAAATTACATAGTGTAACATTGTCAAGACCAGACATTTTGGTCATTAAAATAATCATCGAGTTTATAGTAACCTTTTTTACAGATGACTTATGTTTAGCATAGGACTTAAACTTTTTGTCTGTCAAGTTTAGAATATCCTCTGGTATCTTATTATAATAACGTATACAGTGCCCCATGAAAGATGTGTTTACCTTACCAAGTCGAAAATGTGGGAATACTAATTTATTTTTATTTCTTGTATTGTAATTATGAACGTCACTGTTTTTGGGAAAGAGAGACAAATTTTTGCGAACGTATAAAATATTTTCGTAAATATATTGATATCTTTGAAAAGATCTCGTAGTGAATCTCGACAACGCAGATTATAAATCGCTCGAATTGTGCCAGCTTTTGAAGGATAAAGACAGACTCAAGATCTGTAAGCACGGTCCCACAGCAAAATACCATAAGACATGATACTATGGAATTAGCTGAAGTACACCAGTCTCGCAGTAGCTTGTCTAATTTCGAACTGCATAGGTTGCCGAGCTCCGAGCCGAGAGATTATGCTCGCAACATTGCCACATTGGACTGTCAATGAGATACGCTGGACGAAACAGACCCGGAGTGGGTTCAAAGCCCCTCTCCCTCAGCCTGCGGTCCAAGACCCTGACAAAAACGTCGGCTTCGGCAGCCCAAGGACCTGCCGTTTCTACCGCAAGAGGCACAAACTTCCAATACTTGATATTTTCTGCAGCATTCAAAAGATGGCCGAATGATGGAGACTGGAGACACACTGGACAGAGTTCCACTACTAGTGAAACGTAGATGTTCTGAGGTTTCAGAATATCTGACTACCCCCTCGGGGAACATAGTCGTGAGCATATGCTTCAGAAGATTAGGAGAATTTATTTTTTACTTTTTGAAGTCAGTTTGTTTTTAAAGAAATATGTTTTTTTAGCAGATCGTTAGATGTGAGTATAGGTCATAATGAGCTCGATCTTTTATAAAAGGCAGGCACAGCCTTGACATGCTTGTCACTATGTCAGGCCAGGAATGTGGTATAGGTATCACTGACCAAAAGTGTTCGCATATGTAGGTATCCAATATCCATGTGTCAGGCACCACTTTTCTATGGGGCGATAAACATCTAATAAGAAGTTTAAATACCTACTTGTAATCTGTTAATTAGGGTTCCTTATAGTTTTGCCATGTCCGTCCGACTTTCCGTCTGTCCGTCTGTCCGTCTGTCCGTCTGTCCGTCTGTCCGTCTGTCCGTCTGTCCGTCTGTCCGTCTGTCCGTCTGTCCGTCTGTCCGTCTGTCCGTCTGTCCGTCTGTCCGTCTGTCCGTCTGTCCGTCTGTCCGTCTGTCCGTCTGTCCGTCTGTCCGTCTGTCCGTCTGTCCGTCTGTCCGTCTGTCCGTCTGTCCGTCTGTCCGTCTGTCCGTCTGTCCGTCTGTCCGTCTGTCCGTCTGTCCGTCTGTCCGTCTGTCCGTCTGTCCGTCTGTCCGTCTGTCCGTCTGTCCGTCTGTCCGTCTGTCCGTCTGTCCGTCTGTCCGTCTGTCCGTCTGTCCGTCTGTCCGTCTGTCCGTCTGTCCGTCTGTCCGTCTGTCCGTCTGTCCGTCTGTCCGTCTGTCCGTCTGTCCGTCTGTCCGTCTGTCCGTCTGTCCGTCTGTCCGTCTGTCCGTCTGTCCGTCTGTCCGTCTGTCCGTCTGTCCGTCTGTCCGCCTGTCTGCGGCTTAGCTCAGAGACGCTTAGTACTAGAAAGCTGTAATTTGACATGGGTATACATATTTATCACGCCGACGAAGTGGCAAAATAAAATCTTGAAAAATATTTTTTTTAAAGTGGGGATGCAATTTTTTTTCTCGTTTATCCCATGTGTGGGGTATCGGTGGATAGGTCTTTTAAAAATATTGTAGGTACGGCGAAACCATTTTTCGATTTAGGGATCCGTTTGCGAATTATTAAGCTTTAAAGTAAAAAAAAAATGTTACCTGCCAGCTAAACGGTTGTTTCTAGATACGTGAAAAAATTCACGGCAGTAGTGTATATAACGAATTTAAAAGGAAAACTATCACCACTAAGTAGGCTTTACAAGTTAACGAGTAATAGTCGAATAACTTGTAAAATGTACTTTTTAGAGTTTATTAACCGTTAAACCGTAGTATAAAATAAAAAGCCACCTTCTAAGTCTTTATATTGTGACGGGCAACCACGGAACCCTACCCTGCGTGTGGCACACGCACTTGGCCGGTTTTTAAAATATAAAACACACTAGCTATTAAAAAAATAGGCAGAAAAATCTAAAGATCAGCCTCAATTTCATAACATCGATCTTATCTTATGATCTTAGTACCTAAATAAATAAATATCATGGACATTGTCACACAAATTATCTAGTCACATTTAAAGTACCAGAATCTAGCCTGGACTTGTGTTATGTTGACTAGACAACGATATAGAGAATACATATACAACGTGTTAATGAATTAACGCAAAACTAGAAAGTAGTTTGTTTAGAATCGAGAGCAGAATCGAATTATCATGTTTTCAACATAGGTAATTTTTTTCAAAATATTAAATAATTTGTTTGTAAAATTTAAAATTTACTGAACTCGATCTCAACCCACCGCACGGGCATACTCACCCTACTTACTACCAAAACAAGATTCTTAAAATGTATCCATGAGCACGTTAGCGCTTTCATTCATTGCTGAAATGATAACAAATCATTTTTGCCTGAAAACTTAAAATGCAAATAACTTTAAATTTTAACTATTAAAATAATGAAATTATTGTTTCAATCTTATTATTTTGCTATAAATCAGTTGGGGTGTATGAGGTTTTGCGCTTATTCATTAACACGTTGTATAGATACAGACATCCGTGACTCGGGTACAAATATTCATATTCATCATACAAATATTTGTCCTTTACGGGATTCGAACCCGCGACCCTCAGCACAGCAGGCAGGTTCACTCCCGACTGTGCTATCGGGCCGTCTAAATAACTATTGATTGACAATCTGGTACCTTTAAAATCTGTAACACATACAAATGTAGTCTCTGCTTAAAGCTGTTAAGATGTAGAACACAAGATAGTTTAACTCGTGTATCATATTTCGTAACATAATGGAATGGACTAGCTTAGGGAAACATTTAGTTGTGTTTTGATTCGATCTACAACTTTGGTTAATAGTCGGGGAAATCTACGGATTTTTGTATGGAGTAGGTTGCATTAATTGCACTTTTGGTGAAAATTTGGAATATAGTATACCTGAAAAACATAAATTGTCAATAATCCCCGATTTTTTATGTTGTATTATTGAAGAATTAAGACATTTACAAAACATTAAATTTAGGTATGAACAAAAAATGGAAAACTGGTGATTTTGTACAGGATGGCTTCGTTCAATACGTTTTACTTATAACAATAATAATCCACGGTTAATATCGTAAATTTGGGTAGATATTTAATATTTTGTAAGTCTTATAACCTCAAAACTAAATTATTTACTGTTTGTTTTTACACATTAAATTTGCCTTTTGATAATTAACTGTCTCTATTGCTGGTATGCTGGTCGAAATATTTTTAGAAATAAGCTTGCCATTTGTACATTAATATTGATTTTAAGGTATTTCTCAGGTTCCTGAGCCTATATAACCACAAAATCTAGACAAAAGTGTTATAAACTAACAGTAATATTATTTCAAACACAATTTACTAAAGTGTCTTTAATGCAATCTCAAACCTTATTTTTCCTAGACTATAAGAGGATAGGCGGGATGAAATCCTAATTTGGAGAATTGGTTACTTTTCCGATTGTATACATATTTGTCCGTTCCGCCCCACCCATACACCCCACCGACTAGATATCATACTATATCTACATAAAATCGACGAAAACAGCATTTCGTATTCCCCAGTTTCCTCGATGGTTCGATCCCCGTCCAGAGCGACTCGTACCAATGAGTTTTTCGGAATTTATGTACGATTTGTAACACCACTGGCTTTTCGGTGAAGGAAAACATCGTGGGGAAACTTGCATGCTTTTCATTTTTTAGGCATGTATTGTACCCACTGTCCATACAAGTGGCGACGGGCTCACTCCCCGTCACACTGGACAGAGTTTCGGTACTACTGAAACGTGGATGTTCTGAGATTTCAGAATATCTCTGACTACCCCCTCGGGGCTGTTTCCTCCTCCAAAACTAAACGATTTTAATCATTTCTTCAAGAATAATATGAGAAAGACTTTGGCTATGTCTGTATGTTTTGCTTTTTTTGTTTATTTTGGTCAAATTTGTTTGGTGGATGTCTGTAAACGGGCGGTAAAATTTGTCATTTTCGAAGGTCCCTAGTTCATACAGTAATTAATTAATGCAAAAAAGCAAAACATAGGGACATAGCAGAGGTAACATAGATTGTAGGGTAAAAAAAGTTTTGCTCTTGTGACATTATCCAGGGAGGAAACAGGGGAATACGTTTGTATGGAAAAAACGGTACTCGCCTATCCTCTTAAGTTCGAAACTGATTATTCTATCTATATCGGACTTTCAAGTCTCGCATTGACTACTCACAAAATGGCGGCAAGTCTAATGAGATTTGACCAAGAAGTTTACACGGTATACCTAACCTATTGCCATTCAGCGTTCCGTGGGGATCGGCTGTCAAGTGAGACGATCCAGTGGAGTGAGATAGGCTAATCCTACTAATATTATAAACGCGAAAGTTTGTAAGTATGGATGGATGTTTGTTACTCTTTCACGTAAAAACTACTGAATGGATTTTAATGAAATTTGCACACAAATAGAATATGATCTGTATTAAGACATAGGATATTTTTTTAAGGTCTACGCAGACGGAGTCGCGGGCAACAGCTAGTACTAAATATTCTGCAATAAGCCTCAATTAAACCAAACGGAAACGTTTTGAACCAATTCACAGCTCATTTTAAAGTCCTAATAATATTTATTATTACTTATTTTGAACTCCATTTTGTCGGTAATGTTCATAATGATAGGAAACCACTAGATCAGCAACTATTGCGTATTGCCTTAGAAAGTTGTGTTACGGACATTGTAAGTTGATAGGTACCTACATAGATCAAATAGCTTAGCTGGTAGTAAATTTAACCGCAAGAGGAAATATATTAGTTTGAAGATTTTTTACGATTCCCGATCTCATTTTCTTTCATGATCTCGGAGGCACAGGTCCGGCACTCTATAGAACATTTTAGAATTTCGAAATGGCGTCTACACATGCGCACTTTGTGCAAACTGTCCATGACACTGCGTGTAGGTTGAAAGCCGCGCTTTGCATACTTTTATTGTTCGTTCTGTTATTAAAAAAAGTATTTTAGCTAAAGAATTACTGATAATGTCAATTTAGCGTTTTTTATACACTGAAAAAACACAATTTTATGTAGTCAAATCCAACGGGTGCGCGCGACTGCATTTCCTTGCTCGGCTCCTCTTAAGTGTCCCCAGAAAGTGTGTGGTGAGGTGGGGTATCTGAAGTCAGAGGGGGCGGGGAGTGGCCATTCTGTATGTAGAACTATATACTATCCTGTGGTCGAGGTTCGTACCCCCTACCTTTTGCCAGGTTGCTTAAGGGGATATAATTCGGAGCGCGCTCCATACAAACGTACTATGGTGATATTTTCAATACTAACCAATTAAACTCAATGAAATTTTGCTGAAACAATTTTGAAACAAATATCTATGCTTGTATGAAGTCAGATTTTCGTTAAAATTTATAGTTTTAAAGTTACAGTGCCTCAAAGATTTCCATACAAATCTTAAATTAATCCTAGTATTAAAACTATATATTTTAACGAAAATCGGACACGATACAAGCATAGAAATTTGTTCCTAGATTGTTTCTGCAAAATTTCATTGATTTTAATTGGTTAGTATTGAAAATATCACCAGACTACGTTTGTATGCAGCGCGCATTAACGCATTCGGAATAAACTTCTCTTAAGTTCATTCACTGGTTCGGTTGACCTACCAGGGTGCTTCGCCGTCACTGGTGTGGCCCCCACATATTACGCAGTAATAAGCAGTAGGTAGCTGCACCTTGAGTGTATTTGTCATTTTTAAAAAACTGGCCAAATGCGAGTCGAACTCGCGCAGGAGGGTTCCGTTCCACCATACAAATATTTCCAATTTTTTTTTTCTCTGCGCAAATTCACATACACTTCACGGGTTATTATTATTTGTTATTTTACCTTAGTATATATTAGAGTATGTATTATAATCACCTTGTCTCGCGTGGTGTTCACGCGTCGCGTTTTAGCTTGTCACGAGGCTCAACAATCCGCAATCTCTTCTTGTTCTTGATCAAAAACAATCCCTGAGATTGGGATAGATACTCCCACAAATTACTTGACACCGGCCGAAATTCTGTGCTAACCAAAGAGATTATACCTAATAGAGTGAGCCATACCAATTGTAAATTGTCCACTTTTTTTGACGTTTAGGTTTGAGTGTGTGGTGTCGATTAGTATGGACAAAAGGCACTAAGTGACATATTATGGCCTTATGTTTACGGTCACTTTTCACACACACTAGCTCAAAAAAAAGTGGACAGCCGCATAAACAAATATCTATAGTTCCATCGCCTTCTACTATTAAAGGTACGTCATAAGACAAAAGAGACTAACTACAATCGTAAATTTATGCGGACTCTATGGAGATCCTTCCTCTAAGGTGCTAACGCATTAGAAAAAGACTATTATTTTTAAATAAATAAAAACGTGAAAATGTCAACTCGCAACCTATAACAGTTCAAAATACCTATCTAGAAGCCCTTTAGAGCGAGGAAGGATAGACGGACGGACGCGGGATGGACAGCGTAGGCTTATGAATAGAGTCCCGTTGGCAACCTTTGGGTACGGAACCCTAGAAATACCACAGTTCATGACGACTTAGACCTTTTTATGGACAATGACTCAAATGATCTGTTATGTATAATGAATGCGGAAAAGATAAGGTGATTTGTATAATCATAGCAGGTGATCGACTATCTATCATAATAGGAAACGTGTATGATTATAGGTAAGTGACCGTAACTACAACGTGTTAAGAGGATATAATTCGGAGCGCGCTCCATACAAACGTACTATGGTGATATTTTCAATACTATCCAATTAAACTCAATGAAATTTTTCAGAATCAATCTAGAAACAAATTTCTATGCTTGTATAGAGTCCGATTTTCGTTAAAATATATAGTTTTAAAGTTACAGTGCCTCAAAGATTTCCATACAAATCTTAAATTAATCCTAGCATTGAAACTGTATATTTTAACGAAAATTTGACTCCATACAAGCATAGATATTTGATTCAAGATTATTTCAGCAAAATTTCATTGACTTTAATTGATTAGTATTGAAAATATCACCATAGTACGTTTGTAGGGAGCGCGCTCCGAATTATATCCCCTTAAGAGGATATGTGAAAAAAATAGGATTCTTCAAAGCATCAGATATCATGAAGTACTAACAGTAGGAGTATGATTTCAGGATATGTGTAAATTGAACATATTATTAAAATTTTGATTGCCGCCAAAACACGATTAAGACAAATTTTCTCGATAGAAAAACAAGCCAAAGTAGCCTCCGTCTTTATCTATAAACGCTTGGAACTGCTAAACGGTGAATAATAGAAACACGAGACTTGATTTAAAAAATAGAGATTGATATTTTATAAATTTTGATTGCAGCAGAAATTAACTTACATAAATAGTAAAATCACAACTAAATAAAGTATGTTTTGGCGCTTACGTCGTTTTATTTAGTCAGGCGCGCGCGCCGCCCCATCTCTTTCTCTCGCGTCAGGCAGTAATATAAGCTATCACAATCTATTAAAAAGCTCAGTCGGCTGTGGCCTTTGCCCGCGTCAGACCTGCGTTCGCATGCCAAATTTCCGAATTACGATTAATTATCCAGCTTACGTGTAAATATTATCGTCGGCTTACCGGCAAAACTCATTAAGTGATCGTTCCCAAACTTTACAGGAAACGCAAAAAACGATTTGAAATGTTATCGTTCATAATTTTGTTTGTGGGATTTTAGTCGAATAAGTGAAAACGCATTCGGTAGTAATAAACGTTTATTAACAAAATTAAATGAAAAAATATCCAATCGGACTGTCAGTTTTTTTTTAAAAGGCCAAAAGAAATAGTTGATGACTTTTGGCAGTTACCGTTTTTTATAATTAGACAAGTAGTGATTTTTGAATCACTTACAACTATGTTAAAACTATGTAGGAACATACAAATTGCAAATCAGTCTCAATTATTTAGATATTAGGTACTTAAACTTTTCAACCAAAAACTTTCATAATCATCTTGGCTGTGTACGTTGATGACATGTTGATCTTCTGGAATGATGCAGAGGAGATAAAGAAGGTCAAACGAGATCTTATGACCAAGTTTGAGATGAAAGACCTTGGAAAAGCGGAACTTATTCTTGGGATGAAAATCAATATGATAAGTCTATCGCACTTGATCAAGAAGATTATATTGAGGAATTGCTGAAACAGTATGGTATGCAGGAGTGCAAGCCAGCTGCTACACCAATAGCTCCAGGACAAAAACTAGAGAAGCCGAAAGAGATTGGTGAGACGAATATACCTTACCAAGGGCTAATAGGTTCATTATTATATCTGGCCCAATGCACTCGACCAGATATAGCCTACGTCGTGAGTTACCTCAGTCAGTTTAACTCATGCTATTCCATGGAGCACTGGATAGCTGCTAAAAGAGTACTGAGATATCTAAAAGGTAACAAGGGTCTTCAACTTACCTACGAAAAGGGAAATACACATACAAGGTTAGTTGAAGCTTATGCAGATGCTGATCACGCTGGAGACATAACAGACAGAAAGTCTTTCTCCGGGTTTGCATATCTTATGCAAGGAGGAGCAGTAGTATGGGAAAGCAAGAAACAAAGGACTGTCGCTCTCTCCACAGCGGAAGCTGAATATGTAGCTATGTCAGAAGCTGCAAAGGAAGCTATCTTCTTAAGCAGGTTTATGACAGAGTTGGTGGAAGGACTTCCTTCAGAGGCTATATACATACACAGTGACAGTCAATCTGCAATAGCCATCGCTACAAATCCTGTGCATCATCAGCGCACTAAACATGTTGATGTTCGGTACCATTTCATAAGAGAAACAGTAGAGTCTGGCATAATCGTGATCGATTATGTGGAAACTGCTAAAATGGTGGCAGACATCCTGACGAAGCCCCTGTTGAGAGGGAAGTCTGAGTGGTGCGTGTTCAGGATGGGCCTGAGAGCGAATGAGTGATGAATGAGAAGGAGGAGTGTTAGAAAGAAGGTCTCACACATAACCTAGTCTCTATGCTATTTACGAGCTATGAAAAAAAAATATAGTTTGAACGTGGATATTCAATTATTTTCTTTGCTCTGTCAATGTCTTATTTTACTGAAAGAGTTAAATAAATTTATAACTAAATTTATTAATAGTGTTTGATTGATTTAAAACACTATTAATTTGGTTCTAACCTGGTAGCAGTTGAAGTAATCCACGGACAGATTAACTGCAACCTAGCTTTTTAAAGCTATAGCCATAGTAGTCTAGATTTAATACTTAGGTACACATATAAATGTGAGAAGGTCGTTGTTCATGTTTCTTAGCATCCAGCCTTCCACAATTACTTAGAAACAAAGTTGCGAATCAGTCTCGATGTCGTCTCAATAATGACGACTTGAATACTAACATAAAATAATAATATCTATAACAAACATACGATTAAATAATCAACAATTATACAAAATAAAAAGATGGTTCTCGACCAGTCTTAGTTGTGACCTTTCGATAAAAATGTAAGTGCCTGTTTTTACCACTTTTTACCCGACTGCGCCAGAAGGAGGGTTATGTTTTTCGAGCGTATGTATGTATGTAAGTATGTATGTATGTATGTTTGTATGTCTATTTCTTTGGTAAGGCCTACAGCCCAAACGGCTTGATGGATTTTAACGTATGAGGTGTCATTGGATTTGTAAAAATCGTGAAAGTGACATAGGGTATATTGTTTCAAGATGGCGTCTATGAATTAAAAAAGAGAGGGGGAATAAAAAATTTTTTTTTTGCTAAAAATTACAATATGGGTATCAAATGAAAGCTAGTAATCAGACAATTCCAAATATATAAATATTATAGTACTTTTATGTTACCGTTTCGACACAAGACTAAAAAGTATGAAATAAACTAAATTAAAAGATAAACAAAAAACCCGACTGCATAAAAAACCTATTAACTGAAAAGAGAAAAACAAGCTCTATCATCACTAATCAGCTATAACAACTTTGTTTGAGCAAATATAATTTGATTCTTATTAGGTAGGTATTGCAGGCGGGGACAAACCAATCAATAACAAAACAAAAATTTTCTTTGTCCCCGTTTGCGATACCTACCTAATAACAATCAAATTATATTTGCTCAAACAAAGTTGTTATAGCTGATTAGTGATGATAGAGCTTGTTTTTCTCTTTTCAGTTAATAGGTTTTTTATGCAGTCGGGTTTTTTGTTTATCTTAATAATTAATAAAAAACTTAGGTTATGTAACTTATCGTTTGACATAATTATTATTATGTTGTCTGAAAGATATTTGTCAGATAAGCTAACACGATCTTATTAAGAAGTGGTGAAACAGGCTCTTACACCCGTATTCTTAGTTGTTTTCTTGAGATTCCCTCAGTCGAGTCGAGGACGTTTTAGACTTTTTTGTCATACAAATTATGCTAAAAACGTCCTAACTCGGCTGAGGAAATTTTAAGAAAGCTACTAAGAATACGGAGGTTAGTCTTAAACACGTCTTACAACAGTAAAAATAAAGAATTAAAAGGTAACATAAAAATTAAGCTCTTTACTTATGATATGATATTCAGGGTCTGTTTCACCACTTCTTAATAATGTTCTTGTTAGCTTATCTGACAAATTGTTTGACATATCTGTCATAAAAATATGCCAAACTATCTGTTAGATAAGCTTACAAGAACATTATTAAGTGGTAAAACAAGCTATACTAACCATTTTAATATTTGAAATCATCATCTCATTTCTTTTTGGTATCAATTTGGAGCATGAAAATAATCTTCTTCTTTCTCGTTAAAGGTGATCACACTTTGAAATAATAAAGTAAATTCATAGTTTATTTAGCAAACATGACATTGCATTACCTACAGCTAACACAATTTTCACAATGTAACTTTTACTTAAAATAAAACATAATTAATTTTAATAATAAGAAGTAATTAAAGTATTAAATAAGTAAGGAAGTTTATAGTTTCATAAACTGTTACCAAGTGGAATATTAAATTATAGTATTTTAGGCCGCGCAACGTTACAATAATAATAATCGTTTTTGTAATATCGAACTGTTCATTTAGCTCAAAGAAAACCATAGTAATCAAACATAATTACTTATGCTTGGAATACGTCCGTTCCTAAAATTCACCTAACTATTGATAGGTGGGAATTTTAGTAACGGGCGTATTAACCTAACTAATGTTTGGTGAATTTTAGGAAAGGACGTATTCCATGCATAAGTAATTATATTTGATTACTATGTTTTTCATTGAGCTAAATGAATAGTTTGATACAACAAAAACGTGATATACAATGTTAGTGAAGTTTGTAAAGAGGCGGGTTGTTTATTCTTGGTGTGTGATTGTCACCTAAAACTCATTAATTACATCAAGTGAATTTTTCATATATTTTTCTTCTTCAATCAACGTAAACCTCTACAACGAGAACTCATTATTTCAAGTTGATAATTTTATTCAAAGCTCATTTAAAAATTCTAGTAACTTATTTAAATAAAATGAGTTTCTTGCAACAAGAATGTCAAAAATCGGAACATAGTGACTTTTTGCAAGTCGTAAAATCTAAACGAGAAGGGATATCAAAATAACGGTTTTTGCATCTTGTAGAGCTGGACGCGGTGAGTATCATGGTGTATCTAACTGAGTTAGTGACTTTTAGGCAGTTAATGAGTTTTGCCGGTAAGCCGACGTTATAGTGTAATATATTAAATACAATCTAAAATAAATTCGAGGCCATAGCAGCTTCACATTTAAGAGAATATAATTCGGAGCGCGCTCCATACAAACGAAGTCTGGTGATATTTTCAATATTAACCAATTAAAGTCAATGAAATTTTTCAGAAAAAATCTAAAAACTAATCTCTATGCTTGTATGAAGTCAGATTTTCGTTAAAATGTATAGTTTTAAAGTTACAATACCTCAAAGATTTCCATACAAATCTTAAATTAATTCTAGCATTAAAACTGTATATTTTAACGAAAATCTGACTTCATACAAGCATAGAGATTAGTTTCTAGATTGTTTCTGCAAATTTTTCATTTACTGATTGGTTAGTATTGAAAATATCACCAGACTTCGTTTGTATGCAGCGCGCATTTACGCATTCGGAATAAACTTCTCTTAAGTATATTTCTCACTCAAATATGTATAGCAGTTTTTTGGACTTCATAGACCAAGAGCTAGCTGTTATTATCTTTAAGTCGTCGTAATTTTCGGTTTTACTATCTTGTTTTTCAATTTCTTCAAATAATTAAATTTATTTGTCATAATGGAATCTGGTTATAAACGTATTTATGAACCGTTGTCAGTATTTTTACCGAGTTGAAGGATTCTATTGCTCCGGAACATCTTGCCTGGTATGAGAGTTTGAAAACTCTGTGGCCCTTAATTGTATGGGTAGTCAGTATGGTGAGCCAGGCTGAAGGGCAGGGTAGGGAAGGCGAGTGGTCGCAGAGAGTTTCTTCTTCCAAGTTGTTTCTTTCTTGAGTGCTGGATCCGGAATGAATCTACGCCGATTTGGCGCCATTTTATATCATTTTCAAGCGACCACCCCTCCTTACCCCGCACTCTTGCCCTGAATACAAATCTCTTTATTTCTCATACAATCTTAATTTCTACGCTTACAAACCAATATAATTATATAGTTAAGATACTTATTTTCTTTTTCTAAAAATAGCAGGTGCATCATCCGCCGGTGCATAACAGAGTGCAGAACGAAAAGGAAAGGTACAATATTTATATGACCCCGGCCCCCGCTTCCTCATAACACAGGTTCCGGACGCCGGGGCCCCCCTCGCTCGCCTGTATGCGCTGACAGAGATGGAGCGTTCTGTCTCTTTCTAACAATTATTTCTAATAGGATTCTACCTCTTCTAATGAGGTAATGTAGCTTATTGGCATAACTTCTAATTGGAATTTATAAGTTCTAACTCGATTCTAATTGTTTTATTTACTTGTGCTATGCGTTAATTTTATTAGGGAAGTGTACCTAATCTAATCTGGGGTAGAAATCACTAGAGAACTCAAATAAGAATCCTATTAGAACTATTTACATAACTTATGTGCTAAGCCCTAATTCTAATAAGAAAATTGTATTTATTGAAATGAACCGTTAACCTAAACTTATCCTACTAGTATAAAAGGGTATATAAAACGAAATAAACAAAGTAATGTAAAAAACTATGTACAAAGGTAGTCAATTCAGGTTCTGTCGTGCACATTTCTCCCGCCGTCGCAGCTCTGCGATCCAACCTGTAGCACGACGATCCTCTTGGTCGGTCTCCGGAGGACATGCCCGTTGCTGGTTACGACGTCCACGATCCTCACCTCGCCGTCTCGCCCTGGGTAGACCGCGACGATCCATCCTGTCGGCCATGTGTTGCGGGGCAGGGTGGGGTCGCAGACGAGTACCAGGTCGCCGATAGCGTGCGCTGGTCGTGTGAGGCTCCCGCCGGTGTTGGAGTAGAGGCTGGTACTCTTTGACCTAGCGGCTCCAGAAGACGTCCGCCAGGCGTTGAGCGCGCTGCGCTTGCGCGCGGTGAGGTCGTTTGGGTCCCAACAGGATGTGGTTGGGTGTAAGCGCCTCCGGTTCTTCTGGGGTCACCGCCACGTGTGTGAGTGGGTGGGAGTTGACGGTGTTCTCCGCCTCGGCGAGCAGGGTGAGCAGTGTCTCGTCGCTAGGGTACTGCTCGTGGAGTTTGACGCGCAGTGCCTCCTTCACGGTGCGTACGATGCGCTCCCACGCCGCTCCATGAAGGGGGAGGCCGGGGGTACGTAGCGGCAGGTGATGCGCCGCGCCGTCGCCTCCTCGCTGACCGCCGCCAGCGCCTTGGCGAGCTCCTTCTCCGCAGCCTTGAAGCACGTCGCGTTGTCACTCCATAGCTCCTTAGGCACTGCTCTTCGTGCCACGAACCTCCTCAGGTCGCCGGTCGCCGGAGACGTAGGCTTCGCTCTTCGTATCTTGCATAGTTGACAGTGTTTGATGACGTTCACGCACCGTCGGTCGTATCGTCAGTACCCATAGTCGCTGCTGTAGCTCATTCACGACGGTTTCGATACCGCCATGTAGTCGCTCGTGTACGTGTTGTATGTACAGTCGCGTGAAGTAGTGTTTCCCGTCGAGTACGGTCGGGCTCGCAGTGTCTTCAACGATGTCAGGTGCTACGTGGATTCTTCCGTTGAGCCATCTTCGCCGACGACCACTGATAGCGCCGACAGCTTGTCTCCCGGCTGAGGCGCCGCGCCGCTCCTTACTCGACGTAAATCTTCGGAAAGACAATCTTCTTGTACAGGTTTCCACCATAGTTTCTCAGCGCGAATGAGATAGTGCGTTTCGATACCGATGGTGTTGCTATCTCATTTCTTCACGTACGGTGTCTCGTTCTTGCATGTTTTCTTATCAATCTTTGAATCAGAGTCGTTTTTATTGTTTTCTTTCGTTCGTTTGCGCTTCGTAGCCAATACTGTTTCATTTTTCTTCTTTCGACATAAATTGACGAACTGTAGCATGCGCACCGTAGCTCGTAGCAAAAGTGGGAACGACGAAAATCGCTCGATTCGAGGTAGGTGAGCGTGGTCAGGTCGCTGGTGGGTGACGTGACAAGTCCCCTCTCTTCTCCTGTCTTCGGTGCTTCTGTCTTCGTCTCTTGTGGCCATTCTCGTTCGTGGTTTCGTAGGAAGCTCGGCCCGTTGTACCATCGGACCTCGCTCCCGCCGATAGAGACCGTGGCGCCGCCCGAGTTGGCGGAAAACTGCTGTACTACTGAATTTGGATTGGACACCCATCCGCATAGCTCGAAGCCGGCTTGCCGATGAATGTAGTCGACTGATTTCGATACTTCTTTGACTTCTTTTTCGGTCGGAAAACTTGTTATGTAGTCGTCCATGTAGTGGTTCTTTTCAATGGCTCGCGCGGCTGCAGGATACTTTTCTTTGAAGTCTGAAGCATTTCTATTCTTCACGTATAGCGCGGTGCATGGTGATGACATCGCGCCGAAGATCACTGAAGTCATGCGGTACTCTCGCGGTCGCTGGTTCCCTCTCTCGTCGCCCCGCTATAGAAATCGTAGTGTCTCTCTGTCGTCCTCTTGAACTTATATTTGCATAAACATTAATTCCTTTATGTCAGCTGACACGGCGTGTTGGTGTTGACGAAATCGCATTACAACTCCCGGCAGAGATTGCAGCAAGTCTGGACCGCAGAGTAGCATATCGTTCAGGCTGCGTCCGGCTGTCTTCGCTGTGGCGTTGTGTACTACTCTTATCTTCGGTTTCGCGGGGTTAATGACCGCGAAGTGGAGTAGGTACCATGTTTTATTTAGCCCAAAGTGAAGAGGGTTTGCATTCTTTCTTCATATTTCTTTTTCAGGTCTTCATCTCGGTCTAGTTTCTTCTCTAGGTTGTGCAGCCGTTTGAGTGAGTTTTTGTAGTTGTTCGGAATCTTCATGTCGTCTTCTTGCCATATAAGTATTGTTTTGAAGCGTCTGTCGGGCAGGCGGTGACTGGTTTCATTCAATATCTTCAATGCGCGCTGCTCAGGGTCACTATTCTGTACTCGTTTTTCTATCCCGATTGATTCAAACTCAAAATAATTCTTCATCATCTTCTTTCGTGTATAGTTATTGAAATTATGTATTTTCATTAATAACGCCAAATAATATTATACAGGGTGTAAGGAAAAGTATCATTTTACTATGGGAGCAAACCGTTATGGGAGTTACAACTCTTTGCGTTCTACCTATCTATCTCAAGAACGGTTAACTATTATAAATGACCAAATTTGAAGAAAATTTAAAGTTCTACAATTTTTTTTAAAACTTCAAAGGTCATTTAGAGCATAGAAAAGAAGATATTTCCTAAAGACCTGTTTTTTGACATTTTACCTTGAATCTTTTGACCTGCATAAACGAGATTTTATGTGACATTTGACCTAACATATTGGATGTCATAACGATGATATAAAGAAGTTTGTAGCTTATTATCTCTCAATCCGAGGTTGACCCTTTTTTTCACCTAATTTTCCTGGGGTACTAGGAGAAACAGTGATAATGAAAAACAAAACGGAACAAAACATTAAATTTGAAACGTAGGCAGGAACATACCAGAAGTATGAGAGAAAAGAAAAGGTAATAAGTTGTAAATAATTTTCCAGCACTCTGTGACCTAAACCTGCATATACGTTTAGCACCCTTGCTTGTGCTCGGGTGCTAACTTCACGCTGTGCAATAGAGAACTACTTAAGTCACACTTATCGTAATGTACTAATGTAAATAAATGTTGATTTTAGGTCGTAAGATAAATATTATTAGTGATTTTGTAAATAAATGTTGATTTACCATTTTAAAATTCATTCATAACCTGTTATAATATCCTGCATCATCCTCATCCTTCAATGCTATGCCATGCATCTGAGGGATGCGAGGTATTTTAGAATTACCTATGGATTTTAAAATAGGTTTATGAGTGTTATACAACTTCTCAACCTGAAAGTTCTTGTGGTATCGAGAATAACTGAGATTATTGCAGTATTACGAAACTTATTTTTTCACGTTCTTCTTACATTTTTGTTGACGGCGTAAAATAACTTCCAGGTTTCATCTAGATAGTCGGTATGTTTTGACCATAGAATGTTTTGACTTGTATTATATCAATTACAAGTACAAAATAAGAAGTTGAATTGATTTGATTACGGGACCTAAAGACGTAAAGCCTAACCAAGAACCGAACCGAAGACCAACAGGTAGCTCTCGTACTATAAAGTAAAACAAAATCCTGTAATGATAGTTTTTTTCCTTCTAGATAGGCACAGTGATTTTCGGTATGATATTAATGAGTTTTAAGTTTTTTAAGTGAAATCAATTAAAGAGTATCGTTAGTTAGGTATTGTTTCTATCTATAAATTGGTTGTCCGTAATTGATCCTGTAACAAATTAATAATTGATCAAGGAGGATAAATAGAACGATTCTTAATTATAATATATTGTGTTTTTTCATACGACAAAAGGTACTAATAATATATTAACAGCGAAGCGTCTTCTACGCATTTTGAGTGATTTGATTTTCGCGGGCTAGTGCGCGACGATGTTCGGTAGCGGGGCGCGGGGCGCTTGCTGCGCTAAGCCACGCCCATTTCGCTTCAATTATTTTTCGACATAGGCCCTTAATGAATAAGCGCAAAACATACACCCCAACTGATTTATAACAAAATAATAAGATTGAAACAATAATTTCATTATTTTGATAGTTCAAATTTAAAGTTATTCGCATTTTAAGTTTTGAGGCAAAAATGATTTGTTATCATTTTAGCAATGATTGAAAGCGCGTGCTCGTGTACATTATCGGATACATTTTAAGAATCTTGTTTTGGTAGTAAGTAGGGTGAGACTGCCCGAGCGGTGGGTTGAGATCGAGTTCAGTAAATTTTAAATTTTACATGCACATTTAGATATTAATATTTTGAAAAAAATTACCTATGTTGAAACCATGATAATTAGATTTTGCTCTCGATTCTACACAAACTACTTTCTAGTTTTGCGTTAATTAATTAACACGTTGTATAACTATGCTCGGAGTTTCCCTGCGAGATCGAATCAGAAATGAAGAGATCCGTAGAAGAACAAAAGTAGCTGACATAG
The DNA here is from genome assembly GCA_963924505.1 of Agonopterix alstromeriana. Taxonomy (NCBI): domain Eukaryota; kingdom Metazoa; phylum Arthropoda; class Insecta; order Lepidoptera; family Depressariidae; genus Agonopterix; species Agonopterix alstromeriana. Next base: position 7,142,533 of record OZ004690.1, on the reverse strand, counting down.
CCCAAAGAATTGCTTTGCTCGCAGAACCGATGGCCCATGGGGCCGAAAAGTTCTCGAGTGGCGACCGCGTACCGGAAAGCGCAGCGTGGGTAGGCTGGGGGGCCGACGACCTGGTGAAGACAGCGGGAACCCGTTGGATGAGGGCAGCGCAGGACCGGTCGTGATGGCGATCCTTGGGGGAGGCCTATGTCCAGCAGTGGACGTCCATCGGCTGAGATGATGATGATGTTACTAGTCCTTTTGCGCCATTCGTTATTTTTCTTTTCTTTACATTCTTTATTTTGATGATGGGATATTTGACGAAATCGACCACAGACTTGGTCGATTTGGTCGTAAGCTCGAGCGTTGCCGCCAAAATGACCATGTAACTTGAACCAAAACTTATGTTCTGTTATCGTATTTATTTGAGATTCCTGTTAAGGGGATATAATTCGGAGCGCGCTCCATACAAACGCACTATGGTGATATTTTCAATACTAACCAATTAAACTCAATGAAATTTTTCAGAATCAATTTCTATGCTTTTGTATAGTTTTAAAGTTACAGTGCCTCAAAGATTTCCATACAAATCTTAAATTAATCCTAGCATTGAAACTGTATATTTTAACGAAAATCGGACACGATACAAGCATAGAGATTTGTTTCTGGATTGTTTCAGCAAAATTTCATTGACTTTAATTAGTTAGTATTGAAAATATCACTATAGTACGTTTGTATGGAGCGCGCTCCGAATTATATCCCCTTAAGCACTATGCGATATTATGAAAATAAACAAAAAGTGATCATAACTTTTGAACTATGAACAATGGGACCCTAACTAACTTGACCTTTTTGGTTGGAAACGAGCTCAGCTATCACCTTATTTCGTTTGATCAATGACTTTTGGGCCACCCTGTATAGAAGACTATTTTACAAAAACTGCCCAATCTTCACGTTAGCTTGGAACATGGCGATACCGAACATAATATTTGACCAACTAAATAAATAAGAACGACGAAGTTGTTAACATAAGACAGCGTTATTTGACTATTCGTCAAATTGTTCACAGCCAAATAGTGAATAATATTGAATTCGTACTTATTTCTAAAGTCCGGCCGCTGAAAGATTGCGTTTGACAGTTACCATAAAATTGTAAAAAACTGAATGAAAACTATAAATGCCGATCATTATTTAGTAGCTTTTTGAACTTAAAAGGGCAGCTAGTGCCCTGTGTACTAGAGTGAGCACAGGTAAACAATATTTTCATTCAGTTTTTTACAATTTTATGGTAACTGTCAAACGCAATCTTTCAGCGGCCGGACTTTACTACATTTAAATACATATGAATATATATTTCTATAAATATAAAACGATTGACAGACAGACAACGTATAGCCTAAACCACTAGACAGATTTATTAAATTTTGATGGTTTGAAGCACCCTGTTGAATATACAATACCACAGTGTGTTTTGTTACATCCTGTACCTATACTTACAGGGTATAACCATTGACTTACCACTACTGGACGGAGGGTCCGCGCTCAAGTGTCCGAATAAAAAGAGAACGAAAACGTAAAAAAGAGAACGAATTACGCAACAGTCTTCGTTTGATCGGCTTGTGCGGCGGCGTTGTGCCCCGATGGGGGAGTGGAACGGAAGATTTTAAATTGTTTTAGTTGGTTTATAGTACTATACTTACTTAGGTTTGTGTATTTTAGTCTCTGACACTTTATTCGAGTATTTTGTACTAGACCCGGCGTCCATAGTATTCTACGTCAACGGGTATAACAACGTGTTAATGAATAAGCGCAAAACCTCATACACCCCAACTGATTTTTGACAAAATAATTAGATTGAAACAATAATTTCATTATTTTGATAGTTAAATTTAAAGTTATTCACATTTTAAGTTTTGAGAGAAAAATGATTTGTTATCATTTCAGCAATGAATGAACACGCTAACGTGCTCATGGATACATTTTAAGAATCTTGTTTTGGTATTAAGTAGGGTGAGTGTGCCCGTGGTGGGTTGAGATCAAGTTCAGTAAATTTTTAAATCTTACAAACAAATTATTTAATCTTTTGAAAAAAATTACCTATGTTGAAACCATGATAATTCGATTCTGCTCTCGATTCTAAACAAACTACTTACCAGTTTTGCGTTGATACAAAAGTGCGGATCAGCCGACCAACTTTCAAATGTATGGCTAATCATGACCAATTATGTTATTCGGGCCCTAAACATGACTAATGCTTAGCATAAACTGGTTTGATTTGCCTATAAAGGTCAACCAATCCATAATATAATCGTACTCGTAAAGATCCATCTAAAAATAGTTATGTTAGCTATTTCCTACTCGAATCACATGGTTTCTATTTGATACAAAAAATACAAGGTCTACCTAATATTATAAACCATTAGTTTGTTATCGTGAGGAAACCTGGGCTGCAATCGCGGTAAATATTCGGTGATTGAACCGTGATTGGACTACGTACGATCTATAACTTTTGACACATTTGGTATTGCGCTAATCCCGGTACAGTCGCCATCAGATATATCAAAGCAAAAAAGGGGTTCAAATATTTCTAAGCAGTTCTGATTTTCAATAATTTCTTTACACATAACCAATCAACAACATCTGGACGCCGAGAACATCAAATGTATCTAAACATCTGAACAGTTTAGGAAAAGAGATTTTACTCCATTGTTTTACATTTCAATTTTAAAGAAAAAATTATTGAAAATTAGATGTTCAGATATTTATGGCAAAATACAAGAATGTTATTGAAGAACAAACTAATTCGTTAATGTCTACACATAATAAGTAGTCAGCACAAGCTTCGTCAATAATAATACAACAGCCGGTAATCAGCAACATGCTTCGTCAAAACCTTAAATAAACAGATAGAGATCTGCAACATGCTTCGTCAACTTACCTAACCAAAATCCACCTCACGCTTCGTCAGTAATACAACAAAAACAGGTTTAAAAAATACTAGTTTAGATATAATTGGTAACATTTACTGTAAAGAATTTATTGAAAATTAGCATTGCTCAGAAATATTTGAACGCCTTGTATGCTAAGATATATCTGATGGTGACTGTACCTACTGCTCTTGACAGCCCTTAGAGCCGTTTTGACAGATCGCTCAGACGTTAAAGGCTGTCAGTTACATAGACTTTAGCGCGATGCGGAATTCAGCACAGTTGAATAGTAATTGAATTGCAATGTGATTAGAACTAAAATTGGATAAGAATAGAACTTCGAGAAAGATACAACTGCAGCTCGGACCAATTTTATCTACATAAAATCGACGAAAACAGCATTTCGTATTCCCCTGTTTCCTCCTCCAAAACTGAACCGATTTTAATAATTCTTTCGAGAATAATATGAGAAAGACTTTGGCTATGTCTGTATGTTTTGCGTTGTTTGTTTATATTCGTCAAATTTGTTTGCTGGATGCTGAAAACGGGTGTTAAAATTGGTCATTTTCGAAGGTCCCTAGTTCATATAGTAATTAATTAATGCAAAAAAGCAAAACATAGGGACATAGCAGAGGTAACATAGATTGTATGGTAAAAAATGTTTTGCTCTAGTGACATTATCCAGGGAGGAAACAGGGGAATACGTTTGTATGGAAAAAACGGTACTCGCATATCCTCTTAAACTTTGAAATTTCCACTAAAAACACTCGATTTTTCAGGAAATTTTTGGTTCGACTTGTTTTTGGCATTAGTGTTTTATAAATGCATCAAAATAAAACACGGCAACAACAAAATAAAAGATACAAAAACGCATCACAAAAAATACCTTATGTGTAATTTGGTACTTCACAATGTCCAAGTCAGAACTTTAAAACCTTCGCCATAAGAGCGAAAACAGCTTGATTTAAGAGACTTGCGTGAACTCAAATTTAACAATCCCTTGCATAATGGTATAAAGTTCGATAAACCCGTCCGAAGAACGATTGCATGAACAAAATGCAGGTCAAGAACCTGCGTTTTTTTTATATAATTCGTTCACCTTGCATTTAATCGATGACGTCATGATGGTAAAAAGGTAGATCTTCTCTGCTGAGAATCTTAGATCAAAGTAAAATTAATGGATAGGCCTTAAGGTGGACTTCCGATGCCAGCGGCCGATGCGACTGACGCGCGCGTCTGACGCGTGGTTCTGTCACATGCCATATGTCTAACGCATCGGCCGCGCGCGTCTGACGCACGCGTCAGTCGTTGGCATCGGAAGCGGCGCCATACGTTTTCATAGCTAGTATTGTCGCATCGGCCGCTGGCATCGGAAGTCCACCTTTACGCGAACATTTCAAACCAGAAAAATGAGGCAATACAAATGAATGCCTATACTTCAAATGACAACATGCGTCCACGTTGACGACCCGATAGCACAGTCGGTAGTGAACCTGCCTGCTGTGCCGAGGGTCGCGGGTTCGAACCCCGTAAGGGACAAATATTTGTATGATGAATATGAATATTTGTACCCGAGTCATGGACGTTTGTATCTATATATATATTCTATATCGTTGTCTAGTCATCATAATACAAGTCCAGGCTAGATTCTGGTACTTTAAATGTGACTAGATAATTTGTGTGACAATGTCCAAGATATTTATTTATTTATTTCTATTTATGTATGGGCCGTTCGGCTAAATTGTAATATGCATAATATGATAGCTTTGCTTTATTACAATTTAGCCGAACGGCCCATACATAAATATAAATAAATAAATAAATATCTTGGACATTGTCACACAAATTATCTAGTCACATTTAAAGTACCAGAATCTAGCCTGGACTTGTATTATGATGACTAGACAACGATATAGAATACATAAATAGATACAAACGTCCATGACTCGGGTACAAATATTCATATTCATCATACAAATTTATGTCCCTTACGGGATTCGAACCCGCGACCCTCGGCACAGCAGGCAGGTTCACTACAGACTGTGCTATCGGGCCGTCAATATCATTCGGTAGTACAAAAATCACACTAAACCCAATCTAAAGGAACGAATGGATAATCCACCTAAAGAAAGAGGTCGTTGTGTCCGAACTTATTGCAATGTGAGGTTGTACAGTTTTAATTTGTTAGGTTTATTTTATTACTTTTTTTTAATTAAGTGACATTGACGAGTCAAAATTGGTCGTGTATACTCTTAACTTATTCCTAGATTAGTGGTGGTAAAACGCAAAATCAGTTTACTCTAAAAAAACCGGCCACTTAATCTGAGAATAAAATTTACTCGCGTTTGGTGGAATCGGGCCTAAGTAAATTAGACGATACGGGGGCTCAATTTATGCGGTCCATGCGCTATAGGCTAGTCATCTATCTTCCGCTATTATCAAAGTGCCTTTACTGCCTCCGTGGTCTAATGGTTAAGAGCATTGGGCTCTTGACACGGAGGTCGTGGGTTCGATTCCCACGGGGACACCTAGTGATATGTCACTTTGTGCGTTTTTCCCCAGTTGGTTAGGACATTGCAGACCGAATCATCTGATTGTCTGAAGGAAAGATGATTCCGTGGATGGCACGTTAAGCCGTTGGTCCTGGCTACTATCTCTGGTGGTAGTAGTCGTTACATAAAAACCACGTCAGAGGCCGTAAGGCGGTCTGAAAAAACTCTGACACCAGGGCTTGCCCACACGATAAGAAGAGGAGCAAAGTGAAATGCGCAATCCTGCATCGTGACATTCGTAACTGCAGCAAAACACGATTACGAAATAATAAAGTACAATGAACTTGATTTTGGAATCAAAACCAGTTTTAAAAGGGTAACAGCTATATAACAGCTGTATTATAGAAGCGCATAAAATATTGGGAAATCCATATATACCTACTGCTTAGTAATGATTACGCAAACGAAAAAAAAAACGGCCAAGTGCGAGTAGGACTCGCGCAGGGAGGGTTCCGTACCACCACACAATAACACAAAAAAAATGTGTTTTTTTTCTTCGGGACGTGTAGTGCAAGGCCGACACACACTTGACCAGTTTTATTATTGTTTATTTTTTTTTAAATGACGTATACAGCGTTGCTCAGGGAGCATTTACTGCTTTTTACTGCGGACTATTGGAGGGACCAGAAGGGTCACCGAGCCAATTGAATGAACTTAAGCAACCGACCTAGGGGCACCCCAGGGGGTACGGACCTCGGCATAGGACGTTGCTGGGGCTACGCGGCGGATTGGGTAGCTGGGATCGGTGAGAAATTGGGTAGCTGGGATCGGTGAGATATTGTTTATTATAGTGTAGAGTTTGCACTATAATCTTACCAAGTTTGTCGCCAGTATACAAAATTAAATGCGTTACATACTTATACTGTTGGCACGCTCCATACAAACGAAGTCTGGTGATATTTTCAATACTAACCAATTCAACTCAATGAAATTTTGCAGAAACCATCTAGAAACAAATCTCTATGCTTGTATCGTGTCAGATTTTCCTTAAAATGTACAGTTTTAAAGTTACAGTGCCTCAAATATTTCCATACAAATCTTAAATTAATCCTAGCATTGAAACTGTATAGACTTCGTTTGTATGCAGCGCGCATTTACGCATTCGGAATAAACTTCTCTTAAGGGTGTGATTCAGACCATCAAACTCAACAACTTTCTCTATAGAACCAACTTTGATATAAAGAAAATAAAATCAGCTGTTCCATAGAAAATGTCAATAGCCAATCGACCAATATGTATGAAACAGCAGATTTTTTTCGCGATTTCAGAGTTGGTCATATAGTAAAAGGTGTTTTATTTAATGGTCTGACGCATCTCTTTAAGTACCTCTGCATTTAATTTTACATCCTTTTTAGAGAAAGTGGTTCAGTTTGATCGTCTGAGCAACCCCTTAAAAAAGTGTCAGCATAATAACCCGGTAAATTACCGTTTTTACGATAGAGCGAGAAAAAGAAACATTGATAAGAACTAGTTTCTTGTATGGGGACCCCCCCAAAATTTTTATTTTTTTGTTTTTTATTATTTGTCATTAAATCCAATGCCATGACACAAATAATCTGTGGAAATTTCAAGTAGCTACTTCTATTCAGAAGATACAGCCGTCTGAAGCTAGGACGCGCGGAACGAACTAGGGTGCCGTTTTCACCCTTTGGGTACGGAACCCTAAAAGGTTCTTTTTTGAGAGCGTCCTTTGCGTTTTGTGGCGAGGTAAGATCCGGGTTCGAAACCGTACGGACTACATGCCAAGTACAGTCAGCATCAGATATACCTGACCCCTTTATCACAGAATAGGAAATAGTATATAGTTCTACATACAGAATGGCCACTCCCCGCCCCCCTCTGACTTCAGATACCCCACCTCACCTCACACTTTCTGGGAAACTTTAGGGAAATCGAGCAAGGGAATGCAGTCAGGCGCGCGCACCCGTAGTATTTGACTACATAAAATTTAGTCTTTTCAGTGCATAAAAAACGATGAAAAATAACGCTAAATTCACATTTTCAGTAATTCTTTAGCTCAAATACTATTTTTAATAACAGAAAGAACAATAAAAAGTAACGAAATGTAGATGATGTTCATACGATGCGTGGTAAGTCAACCCTACACAAATGTCAAAGACAATTTGCACCAAGTGCGCATGTGCGAACGCTATCACGTCAAATCCAAAACGTTGTCTGAAGTACCGGGCCTGTGCCTTTATCTAAATCTTTATAAGAGGAAAACATCGTGAGGAAACCTGCATGCTTCAATTTCGAGGCATTTATTGTACCCACTGTCCATTACAAGTGGCGACGGACTCACTCCCCGTCACACTGGACAGAGTTTCGGTACTAGTAAAACGTGAATGTTCTGTGGTTTCAGAATATCTCTGACTAAGAGGAAGGATCTCTCTTTAAGACGCAATCCGCAATCTCTTCTTGTTCTTGATCAAAAACAATCCCCGAGATTGGGATAGATACTCCCACAAATTACTTGACACCGGCCGAAATTCTGTGCTAACCAAAGAGATTATACCTAATAGAGTGAGCCATACCAATTGTAAAGTGTCCACTTTTTTTGACGTTTAGGTTTGAGTGTGTGGTGTCAAGTAGTATGGACAAAAGGCACCAAGTGACATATGGCCTTATGTTTACGGTCACTTTTCACACAAACTAGCTCAAAAAAAAGTGGACAGCCGCATAAACAAATATCTATAGTTCCATCTCCTTCTACTATTAAAGGTACATCATAAGACAAAAGAGACCAACTACAATCGTAAATTTATGCAGACTCTATGGAGATCCTTCCTCTTAGGACTACCCCCACGGGGAATATAGTAGTGAGCATAATGTTATCAATCAAATCAGCCCACATCAACCCACTGCTGGGCATAGGCCTTCCTTTTATTGCGCCATTCTTCACGGTCCTGTGCTAATCTGATCCAATGCGAACCCGTCACCCTCACAATGTCATCAGACCAAAATGCTGGTGGTCTGCCTACTGACCTCCGTTCCTCTCTTGGCCACCACTCTGATATTGCCTTGGTCCACCGGCCGTCTTCCTGTCTAGACAAGTGTCCTGCCCATCTCCACTTCAACTTTGTGATCCGCTTACACCTTCGACCTTGGTTCTTCGTCGAATTTGGACGTTAGGTACTCGGTCCACTAGTGATATACCTAGCATGGTACGCTCCATGGCTCCATGTTATGCTTTCTTATCTTATCTTAGCTGCCGAGCATGCGGAGAGGATGAAGAGACTATGGAACATCCTTTGTGACTGTGATGTCTTGGCGGCAAAACGCATGTGCCTCCTCGGAGATGGATACCCAAAACCGGGAGACCTTAGGTTTCTTCCCCTCAATGGTGTTGCCTCCTTCATTGACCATGTGTTTGAAGGGTGAAGAAAGTTGGGGCTAACACAAAAGATCCCACTGGGTCGAAGTGTTGCTGGCTTGCCAGCCCCCACAACAAGATAAGATAAGATGTTATGCTTATGCCAATTTATATTTTTTCTCTTGTTCCAGCAATGGCGGTAGACATAGCGTCGAATCAAGAAGTGACACAACCGAAGCAAGGTGGCGACATAACATTCGCGGACATGGTTGACGAGAGGGAAGCGCTTGGAGAGTCTCAGATACAGAAACTGTTTGCTGGATCCAGCGTGCTGCTTACTGGTGGTACTGGCTTCCTTGGCAAGTTGCTGGTTGAAAAACTTTTGAGGTATGTTGACGGATTTGGACCTGCACGTCTAGTATGATTTCTCTACACGCGCGCGACGCGCCTTCGCTGCATAGAAAATAGCCTGTTCCCGCGCTTTTCGGAGAGCGAAAACCGGGCTTGCCGCGATTTGTAGTATGGGAAAAAGCCGACCCGCGCGCAAGTAGAGAAATCATGCTAGACGTGCTGGTGTTTTCCAAGAATTATATTATGCTATTGACTATACCTTTCCATGCTTCTTGATGTGATATTAAGAAGTTGGGCAAAAGAGAACGTCCACTGCTGGACATCGGCCACCCCCTGTCATTTATGTCGTGTGAGAAGTTTATTCCGAATGCCTAAATGCGCGCTGCATACAAACGAAGTATGGTGATATTTTCAATACTAACCAATTAAACTCAATGAAATTTTGCAGAAACAATCTAGGAACAAATCTCTATGCTTGTATCGTGTCCGATTTTCGTTAAAATATACAGTTTCAATGCTAGGATTAATTTAATATTTGTATGGAAATCTTTGAAACTGCACTGCTGCATCTTTGCACTGTAACTTTAAAACTGTACATTTTAGGAAAATCTGACACGGCTAGTAAAAATAAAAGTAAAAAAAATGCGTGTCTGAGTCTGACGCAATCTTTTAATGTTATCTTTTTTTTTTTAATATTTTAGATTGTTTTATTTGTTTATTTTATCAATAGCAAGGTCATGTACCTACTTTTAGAATATCTCTCGTCAACGCCATCTATATATTAGGCACCCTTTATTTCGGGTTCCGTAGTCAAACAAGGAACCCATACTTTCGTCTATTATGTCTGTCGGTGTGCCCCGCCTCAATAACTCGCTCATTTTTGCATCTATTAAATTGAAATTTGTGATGAAGACAGATAACAGTATCCTAAAAACAGAAATGTTGTAGTTATGAAGAAAACAATTTTTTTCGACCCATTACTTCCCATACAACGAATTTATTCCCACACAACGAAAGAGGGGTTCGTTTTTTTGCATCGAGTTATGTGTCGTTGGATAGGTCTTGCACAATGCAACAAAACTCTCATAGATACTAAATCGATATAATGCTTCTGTCTCGAGATATCTGCGCTCAAAGTCAGATTAAAAACTTATCTTCTTTATCTACTTACTTATACAATGGCTACGGAACCCTATCATGGGCGAGTCCGACACGCTCTTGACCGTTTTTTTTTTAAACACTAAATCCTCCATCAGCAGTTTTTTTAGGATATTCGCACTTCTTTACGTGTCGACGTAACTCAAGTACAAACTTGAACCCATTCAGAGTACCTATTTGTTCTCCTTGACGCAATGTTTACAAAGCATACTACCTTTATTATGTATTTACTTGAGAGCTAAATAAGCCTTGAGCCAAAGTCGCCGAAGAAGGTCGACGACGTTGGTGAACTGATCACAAAGTAAATGTGAAGATGGGACACTTGTCTAGAAGGGAAGATGGCCGGTGGATCAAGGCAGTGTCGAAAAGGTGACGAAGAGATGGAAGATCAGTACGCAGGCCACCGTTGCGTTTTGGCACAGAATAGGTAATAGTATATAGTTCTATATACAAAAAGGCCACTCCCCGCCCCCCTCTGACTTCAGATCCCCCACCTCACCTCACACTTTCTGGGAAACTTGAGGGAAATTGAGCAAGGGAATGCAGTCAGGCGTGCGCACACGAAGTATTACTACATAAAATTGAGTCTTTTCAGTGCATAAAAAACGTTGGAAAATAACGCTTAATTCACATTTTCAATTCTTTAGCTTTATACTATTTTTAATAACAGAGTGAACTATAAAAAGTAAAGAAATGTAGATTGTGTTCATACGATGCGTGGTAAGTCAACCCTACATATTTGTCAAAGACAATTTGCACCAAGTGCGCATGTGCGAACGCCATCATGTCAGATCCAAAACGTTGTTTGAAGTGCCGGACCTGTGATAATGGGTCGCGCTGCATACAAACGAAGTCTGGTGACTCTAACCTAACCTGACCTAACCAATTAAAGTCAACGAAATTTTTCAGAAACCATCTAGAAACTAATCTATATGCTTGTATGAAGTTAGATTTTCGTTAAAATACAGGGTCCTTCTTAATATGCTGACACCTTTTTAAGGGGATGATTATCTAACTGAACAACTTTCTCTATGGGACCAACATCGAAATCGCGATAAAAAAATCAACTGTCCAATCCAAAACTGCAAACCTACTCGCGCCAAATGTATGGGACAGCTGATTTTTTTTTCGCCATTTCAATGTTGGTCCCATAGAGAAAGTTGTTCAGTTTGATGGTCTGATCATCCTCTTAAAAAAGTGACAGCATATTAAGTTGGACCCTGTATACGGTTTTAATGATCAGATCAATTTAAGATTTGTATGCAAATCTTTGAAGCACTGTAACTTCACAATTATACATTTTTACGAAAAAACTGACTTCATACAAGCATATAGATTAGTTTCTAGATGGTTTCTGTAATTTTTCATTGACTTTAATTCGTTAGTATTGAAAATATCACCGACTTCGTTTGTATGGAGCGCGCTCCGAATTAGATTCCCTTAAGAGGATATAATTCGTAGCCCGCTCCATACAAAAGTACTATATTTTCAATACTAACCAATTAAACTCAATGAAATTTTTCAGAAACAATCTAGAAACAAATCTCTATGCTTGTATAGAGTCAGATTTTCGATAAAATGTATAGTTTTAAAGTTACAGTGCCTCAAAGATTTCCATACAAGTCTTAAATTAATCCTAGCGTTGAAACTGTATATTTTAACGAAAATCTGACTCCATACAAGCATATAGATTAGTTTCTAGATTGTTTCTAAAAATTTCATTGACTTTTGCTTAGTATTGAAAATATCACCGTCTTCGTTTGTATGGAGCGCGCTCCGAATTAGATTCCCTTAATGTTTCGTGACTGGAATAATTCTCAAAACAGTTTACTAAAACTATAAAATTATCAAACAAATTGCCGGCCAAATACTCCAACTTTACATAACTAAATATATAATTTATTTTTAGGCGAAGGTATGTCGTGACGCGAATTAGTATGGTCACGTTATGTTCGTTTGTTCGCAAAATTAGTTTTTTTTGTTCATTCCTTTGTGCTTTATGATTTTCCGTTAATTAATTTGTCATTTTATTATGTCATTATTGTAATAATAGATTAGCATATCATACATAAGGTGAAATTGATATCATTAGCATCCTTTTGAACTAAGAGTCTACCCATCAAACTGAACAACTTTTACCATGGGAGCAAACAATTCAGGGCAAAAAAAAATTCTGCCACTTTTTGCGGGGGGGGGGAGGTAGCATGATTTTCATATTATTTTGATTGTTAAAAATAGTCTCGTCTGAACCTCGAACGCGACTCATTTGAAGATATTGTTCCACAATTATAGGCTGTCTCGTTTAGTGATAAGCTTAGACTATTTATATGAGGACTAGTTACGCATGTAATTCTACTAACAAACTTTTCTGCTTCTTTTTGCGGGGGGCGAGGTAGGACGAGATACGCAACTTTGAATTTTTTTCCATTAGTTTAGATTCTAATTTTGAATGTTATAGATCTTGAAAAACAGTGTCGTGTGAACCCCAAACATCATAAGTTCCAAATTATTGTTCCGCAATTATAGGCTGTCGCGTTTAGTGATAAGGTATAAAATAGAATGTAAATGCGTACGATTTTTTGATCTTGCACGTTGGCAGAGGGGAAATGCTAAGGCGAGGCGGGTCCGTATATAAATCGTCTAAGGTGATAAGGTATAAAATTGTATATAAATTTACATGATCAAATTAATCTTCTAACGTGGCAGAGGGGAAATGCTACCGCAAGGCTGGTCCCTAGTTATATAGTCTAAGTCTTATTGTCAAAGGAAAATCCAGTGTCCTTCTCTTATAATTAAAACGATCCCAAGTGATTGCGATGCGTTGGACAATTAATAAAATAAACGCGTAACTCACTCGGCCTTGTTTGTTACGCAAACAGTTCGTACTAAGTATACAACTTATAATGCGTTAGGTGGCTTATAGTTTACTGAAGGAATTTTTGATTGTAATTTTTCTATTAAAAGTATAAGCATATTCTCACGACTATATTCCCCGAGGGGGTAGTCAGAGATATTCTGAAACCACAGAACATCCACGTTTTACTAGTACCGAAACTCTGTCCAGTGTGACGGGGAGTGAGCCCGTCGCCACATAATGGACAGTGAGTACAATACATGCCTCGAAATTGAAGCATGCAGGTTTCCTCACGATGTTTTTCTTCACCGAAAAGCCAATGGTGTTACAAATCGTACATAAATTCCGAAAACCTTATTGGTACGAGTCGGCTTGGAGGGGGTCGAACCATCGCCTACTGCACGGCAGGCAAGGTTACTCGCCACTGGACCACCACGGGTAGGTAGATTCAATAATTCGGTTAATCGTCGTAGTCAATGATTCGAGAAAACATTTCATCATTAAATTTCAATGCAGTTAAATTATAACACATTGCTAAATCTGTGTCAATTAAATACCTCATTAATTAAAAAGCCGTGGTGGTCCAGTGGCGAGTAACCTTGCCTGCCGTGCAGGAGGCGATGGTTCGATCCCCGTCCAGGCCGACTCGTACCAATGAGTTTTTCGGAATTTATGTACGACTAGCTGTTGCCCGCGACTCCGTCAACGTAGACCTTAAAAAGTATCCTATGTGTTAATCCAGATCATATTCTATCTGTATGTATGTGTATGTTTTCGTGACTTTCTTTCAGCATTTTCCTTGTTTTAACGAATTCTCGAGTTATTTAAATTTCATGGGAAAACAAGGAGTAAATAAAGCAATAAGTATTCATATATTGACGCGGGTATTATCTATAAAGCAAGCGTGATCCGAATACTGAAGTATGTGACCACACGCATATATCAATCAGTTAATATGAGGACAAAAACCTGTGAGTCATTGATGTTTGATCCATTTCTGATGCTGTCGGAATTATTTTAAATCATCGACATGAAATCACGTTGATTTTTCTTTTGGATAGCTGTATCAAAGTACATATAAGATAATAGTAGGGGCGCTTCTAAGAAACCACGCGACGCGCCGGCGACACGGCAAGATGGCGGCCATGCTAAGGGTTGGGACAATCATGTTTAGGGGATATGAAATAAATATAAGATAATCGATATGATATAAGTCTAATCGTTTAATATTTTATTAATTTGTAGTGATCATAATATCTACCTAGGTATTCATTTTTGTTATGAATTATTACTTACGTTTTTAATTCAACGTTTTGTAAGAAAAACACATTATTTTTCAATTAATAACATGTATTATGTACAAAAACTATTATGTAGCAGCGTAGCTTACCTATGTACAGTATTACCTGCAGTTTCAAACCGTATCTCCAGTAAAAATGTTTCAAACCACTTTATTTCCAACAAATCTTTATTTTGATTCAATGTGGAATCACATCCGTACACAATACAACCAGTTCGAACCATTGTGGTACGTGCGCGTTTGCAAGTATAAATGTTGACACTGCTGCCGGCGCGTACCCCAAGTGTCAGTTGACTTAAGGTACTGCCCGCAGGTAGAGCGGGCCGAGACGCGCTCCTCCCGCGCCCCGCACCCCGCGCGACCAGAGAGCGCCCTCACTATTATTACATTCACTTTGGCTGTATGTTGCTTTGCGTTGCTTTTATCGGTTAAATTCGGTATGTCAAGTTTTTTATTGTCATTATTTTATATTTTTTACGGAAAGAAGACATCATGTTAAGGAAAAACGCTGTTTTAACTGCCAAGTTACGTTTCCCACCATAACAGTTAAATTTAACAGCAATTCTAGAAACTTAAACCATTATAATTTTAAAGTGATAACCAAGTCGCATACAAAATGTGTCCGGTTACCATAAAATACTCGTTTAGCAGGACATTTTTAGAATTAGAGGCTTAAAGAATGGATCGCCACATTTTCCGTGGATTTCGTACCATATTGAATAGATACTCTGTGGTCGTACGATACGACTAAGGGGTTATGGCTTCTTATTATGTTGTGTTTTTTATGAAAGAAGGAGTACCTAGTAGGGAATTAAATATTTTTAAAATACATTTTGTTAGTTGTAGCAATGATTCTGACCACCCAGAATAGGGATTATGATCGTAAGTTTATACAGGGTCCAACTTAATACGCTGACACTTTTTTAAGGGGATGACCAGACCATCAACCTGATCAACTTTCTCTATTGCACCAACATCGAAATCGCGAAAACAAAATCTGCTGTCCCATACATTTGGCTCGAGTATGATTGCTGCTTTTTTTGCGTTTTCGATGTTGATCCCATAGAGAAAGTTGTCCAGTTTGACGGTCTGATCATCCCCTTAAAAAAGTGTCAGCGTATTAAAGACCCTTTGCATAGGGAGTTTTTTGTCCACGTCCAATTTTACAATAAATCAACACACTGCGTGAATGACATAAGTCAAGTTTTGCAACAAACTTTTATTATTCTAATCTCAAGCGAAAGTACAGACATCTATTGCGCATGCGGCGGTTAACACGTGTTTAGAATACTGATTACTTTTTTAAAGGCCGGTCCCTAACGGAAGCATCGCCACAGAATATATATCCTACCAGAAAAAAATAGCTTCAGCGGCGGCGGCGGCCAGGGCTGAAATCGCGGTAAACCCTTAGACTACTTATATGAGGACAAGTTACGCGTGTATTTCTACTAACTAACTTTTCTGCCACTTTTTGCGGGGGGCGAGGTAGCACGAGATACGCAACTTTAAATTTTATTCCATTAGTTTAGATTCTAATTTTGAATGTTTAAAAATCATGAAAAACAGTGTCGTGTGAACCACAAAAATCTTTTGATCTTGCACGTTGGCAGAGGGGAAATGCTAAGGCGAGGCGGGTCCGTCTATAATTCGTCTAAGGGTAAATCTGATCCACAAAAAAAATGACGAGTCACATTGCAGGTTCTGACCCGAGCACTGGTCTCGCGTGGTTTTCGTACGACGCATTTTAGCCTGCCACGAGGCTCCGCAATCCTCAATCTCTTCTTGATCAAAAACAATTCCAGAGATTGGGATAGATACTCCCACAAACTACTTGACACTGGCGGAAATATAGTGCTAAAGTACAAGCAAGAGTCCATTAATTTAATTTTTTTTTAAATTTAATTTTTTGTCCATACAACCTTACGCATACCCTTTTAATTGTACAAAAAACCTAATGCTGTCGTCTGCTGAAATGGATGGTTATTGCTAGAGCAATCACGGTTTTTCATACAATTATCTTTTCATTAGGCACTGTAGGTATACATTTTTTGTTACGTTTATTTGATGATGATAATTATATTATTCCAAGATCCCGTTGCAAGTTTTATACGCTCATATGTTTTGGCAATGCCTACAGGGTGTAAGTGACAGCCTAGCAAATACTGAAATGGTGAATTCAGCACGGCTGTATATTTTCGTTAAAATATACAGTTTCAATGCTAGGATTAATTAAAGATTTGTATGGAAATCTTTGAGGTACTGTAACTTTTAAACTATACATTTTAACGAAAATCTGACAAGATGCAAGCATAGAGATTACTTTCTAGATTGTTTCTACAAAATTTCACTGACGTCCATTGGTTAGTATTGAAAATATCACCAGACTACGTTTGTATGGACCGCGCCAACAGTAATATACCCTTAAACGAGAAAAACGTCATGAGCGCTCTTTCTGGCATACGTAAGATAATAAAGATGGAGGCACATCTCGATTTTTATCGTTTTCTCGGGGTTGGCATGCGAGGCCTACAGACCATCAAACTGAACAACTTTCACTATGGAGCCAACCTCAGGAAACGCGAAAAAAAATCTGCTGCTCCATAAAAAAACAGCAAACCTACTCAAGCAAAATGTATGGTACAGTAGATTTTTTTTCGCGATTTCGATGTTGGTCGAAAGGAGAAAGTTGTTCAGTTTGATAGTCTGGTCATCCCCTTAAAAAACTGTCAGCATATTAAGTTGGACCCTGTATACAACGTGTTAATGAATAAACGCAAAACCTCATACACCCCAACTGATTTACAACAAAATAATTAGATTGAAACAATAATTTCATTATTTTGATAGTTAAAATTTAAAGTTATTCGCATTTTAAGTTTTGAGGAAAAACTGATTTGTTATCATTTCAGCAATGAATGAAAGCGTTAACGTGCTCATAGATACATTTTAAGAATCTTGTTTTGGTAGTAAGCAGGGTGAGAGTGCCCGAGCGGTGGGTTGAGATAAGGTTCAGTAAATTTTAAATTTTACAAACAAATTATTACCCACTGTACATTATAAGTGGCGACGGGCTCAACCCCCCATCACACTGGACAGAGTTTTGGTACTTCTGGTGAAACTTGGATGTTCTGAGGTGTCAGAATATCTCTGACTACCCCCTCGGGGAATATAGTCGTGAGCATATGCTTATGCTTATCAAATCGTTTAATATTTTGAAAAAAATTACCTATGTTGAAACCATGATAGTTAGATTCTGCTCTAGATTCTACACAAACCATTTTCTAGTTTTGCGTTAATTCATTAACACGTTGTATAGTATGTATAGTAGGGAAGACTTGAAACGGGATCTTAGTCTATAAGTTATATTATGTCGGTTCGTTACCTATAATTTTTGGACGGTTGAAGCGAAAAACGTCAATGATAATTATTATGTTCTTAGGTATTTCGTTGCAAAAATTATTTAATAAAATCACTGGAGTATTTCACACGGAGTCGCGCTGCAATTCTGGCGGAGTACGGACGCGTGCGTATCGGCGCGTTGGGATTGCACGTGGCTCCACCATTTTGTGAACTCTTTTGTGTTTTAACCTTAAAACAATCACTTGAGATTATAAACTACTTACATTGGCAAAACTGCCACTCTAGACTTGATAAATACTACTGATCATTTTCCTTCATATTCTATCCACATAACGAGACATTGGCTGAATTGTGATAACACATCGGATGCCACTAAACAAAAAAAATTGAGTATTTCACAAATCTTTTAAAATACGAAGAAAAAAATACAAGAGACACAAAATAAGGCGGTATTATCGCTAAGAAGCGATTCGTACGTACGTAGTCTAGTGGAGTAACCTTAGTTTTTCAACCTATAAAATTCCTTTTTTTTTCAACAACTGGAATTTGTTCCTAAGTTTGTGGACTGGAATCTAAATTATTTGACCTGAGCCGACCTTTTGTGACGGATTGAACTAATTAAGTAAACACATTATTGAAATTGAATTACCTTATTGATTTATTCCAGTTTTAGGATTAATAGACCAGACTGTTATTCCTAAAATGTAATAAAATTCAGTTGAATTTCTCAAATTTATTTCCGCCGTGGTAGTCCAGTGGCGAGTAACCTTGCCTGCCGTGCAGAAGGCGATGGTTCGATCCACGTCCAAGCCGACTCGTACCAATGAGTTTTTCAGAATTTATGTACGATTTGTAACACCACTGGCTTATTGGTGAAGGAAAACATCGTGAGGAATCTTGGATGCTTCAATTTCGAGGCATGTATTGTACCCACTGTCCATTATGTGGCGACGGGCTCACCCCCCGTCACACTGGACAGAGTTTCGGTACTACTGGTGAAACGTGGATGTTCTGAGGTTTCAGAATATCTCTGACTACCCCCAAAGTCAAAGTCAAAGTCAAAGTCAAAGTCAATATAATTTATTCGATTTAGGAGCTTACAGCACACTTATCAAACGTCAAATCTTTTTTAAAGCTCCCACCGCGTCGGAACGTGTTGTCGCTGTAGATAAGATGCGGCCAGAAACTCTACAACATAACACGACTTAATAACTATTACAATATAAATTCTTAAGCTAAAGTTATGTATACAATAATACATAGTCTATTTATCCCTCGGAGAATATAGTCGTGAGCATATGCTTATGTTAAAATACAGAGTCTTATCACTAAGAAGCGATTCGTACGTAGTCTAGCGGAGTAAGCTTAGTTTTTCCACCTTTAAATATTACTTTTTTTTTTCAACAACTGGAATTTGTTCCTAAGTTTGTGGACTGGAATCTAAATTATTTGACCTGAGCCGACCTATTGTGACGGATGGAACTAGTTAAGTAAACACATTATTGAAATTGAATTACCTTATTGATTTATTCCAGTTTTAGGATTAATAGACCAGACTTTTGTTCCTAAAATGTAATAAAATTCAGTTGAATTTCTCAAATTTATTTCCGCCGTGGTGGTCCAGTGGCGAGTAGCCTTGCATGCCGTGCAGGAGGCGAGGGTCCAATCCCCTTTTTTTTTGGAAATGACTATTACAGCGTTGCTCAGGGAGAGTTACTGCTTTTTACTGCGGACTATTGGAGGGACCGGAAGGGTCTACCGAGCCAAATGAATGAACTTAAGCAACCGACCTAGGGGCACCCAGAGGGGTACGGACCTCGGCATAGGACGTTGCTGGGGCTACGTGGCGGATTAGGTGGCTGGGATCGGTGAGAGTTCGATCCCCGTCCAAGCCGACTCGTACCAATGAGTTTTTCGGAATTTATGTACGATTTGTAACACCACTGGCTTATCGGTGAAGGAAAACATCGTGAGGAAACCTGCATGCTTCAGTTTCGAGGCATGTATTGTACCCACTGTCCATTATGCGGCGAGGGGCTCACCCCCCGTCACACTGGACAGAGTTTCGGTACTACTGGTGAAACGTGGATGTTCTGAGGTTTCATAACATCTCTGACTACCCTCTCGGGGAATATAGTCGTGAGTATATACAAATATATTTATTTCCGACCTGGAGTGCGATTTTTAGCCCCGACACAAAAAGAGGTGTGTTATAAGTTTGACGCCTATGTCGGTCTGTCTGTCTGTGGCATCGTAGCTCCCAAACCGGTGGACCGATTTCGATGCGGTGTTCTAATTTTTACGAGAGCTTTCTTAAAATCGGTTCAGTTTTCAAGTATCTTTAAATTACGAAATAACATTAAATTACAAATTTAAAAAACCCTTAACGCCAAAAACAAACATTTAAAAAGTGAAAAATAATTCGGTCACCTATTGTTTTCTATGTTTTGATGTTTTACTTTTTAACTCTCTTTAAGATATTTTAGGTCAATTAATGTGTCGGGATCGCAAGTGATTATCGAGTAAAATAATCTAGAGTCATGTCATAGCGGTCCCCTACGCATTAATTGACCTAAAATATCTAAAAGAGAGTTAAAAGTAAAAAATACATTTGCTTACATCAAAAATAATAGATGATCGAAGTAACTTCCACTTTTTAAATGTTTGTTTTTACGTTGGGGGTTTATTAAACTAAGAGTCTACACATCAAACCTTTGACTATTTATATGTGGACTGGTTACGCGTGTAATTCTACTAACAAACATTTCTGCCACTTTTTGCGGGGGGCGAGGTAACATAAATCCACAACTTTGGATTTTATTCCCCATAACTTTAGTTTCTAATTTTGAATGTTAAAAATCATGAAAAGTAGTCTCGTGTGAACCCCAAACGTTCTAGGTTCGAAGTTATTATTTCGCAATTATAGGCTGTCTCGTTTAGTGATAAGGTGTAAAATTGAATGTAAATACACAAGATCAATTGTGCTTATACCGTGACAGAGAGGAAATGCTACCGCAAGGCTAGTCCTTATAATAATTAGTCAAAGCATCAAACTGATAAACTTTTACTATGTGAGAAAAACGATCGGAGTATAAAAACTGGTGAAGGCGGTGAGAACGAGCGAAGAGAGAAAGAGGTTGTGTCTATCCTTGGGGGAGGCCTATGTCCAGCAGTGGAACTCTATCGAATGATGATGAGCAAAAATTTAACTTTTGTTTCTAGGTCCTGCCCAGACATCAAGAAACTATATTTGCTGGCTAGACCAAAGAAAAATAAGGATATAGCTAAACGTCTTCAGGAACAGTTTGATGATGTGGTGCGTATATCATTTACACCTAAGGTTCTGGCAGGATTAACAGCTCTTCACAACCATAAATGCTTCAGCAGAAATGCATAGTGACCGTTTTTCATTGGCGCTATACGAGTCGCACAGTCAGGCCCACAGAACATTATAAGAGGGGTTAGAAGTGCAAAGTAGGCGTGGAATATGTCGCCACAGGTTATGCAATGAGTTGCATAACACCATAAGGCGCGAGGCGTGGTGCGAGCGAGAGGGCATGCGTAATTGTAGCAGCGTGAGCGGGAAGACAAGTGGCGACAGCCGTCTCCGAAGCAAAAGCGCTACTTTGCATTTCTAACCCCTCTTATAATGTTCTGTGGTCAGGCCTCTGTCACTCGGGCGTAGGCATAGATGAATATGTATATTGGATATAGATAGGTATTTCGCCTGGGATTTTAGGACGTCTTAATTATTGTCGTTGCCGAAAGGGGGAGCCACATTGGAAAATTAATTGAAAAAGACGGCCGGCCGACACGAGGCTCGAACCATAAGCACCCGAATCGTGAGCCGCTTGTCTAGACCACTAGACCAACAAGACAGTGATTGATATGGGCGAAATTTTTCACTACTACAGCGCAGCGGTGAGGTGTACCGCGCTATAACTGTCGTGAGAGTGTGAGCGAGCGAGCAAATCACACGTCTTAAGGAAATCTCCGTGTAGTTTATTATTTAAAATACTTCAAAATTAGCTTTACCACGTAAATTATACACTGGAAGATGCAGAATTAAGGATATTATAAAGTGACAATATATAAATTTAAATCAAAGTTACTGTGAAAGAACTGTGAATCAAATTCGTAACTCGGTTGTTGAATCCAAGTGCAGTGATAGTGATAACCGTTGAGAAATGTTAACTATAACAAATTACCCTCCAACATTATAAATTGCTACGTAGAAATTGGCTCACATATTCGTCAACTAAATTAAGAGCACCGTAGCGCAGTGGTAGAAGCGCCAACTTGATAATGACAATCCGAGTGAATTCGAGATCCTAAGTTCGAATCTCGGCGGAAAAGAAACTTTTTACTTTTCTTTTTTTGTTTTGTTTGCTATTACATTATTTTTGTGGTTCTTTTAAATCAATATTGAACGTCCGGTGTCATAACGTAATACAGAACTAAGATGAATTCACAACAGCAAATATTAGATGACAGTGCGAGTGAGGACGCCGATTACTCTTTTCGTAGTACTAACCAGGAGTACGTAAATATACGCAAAAGGAGGGGAAGATCTTTATCACAGGATCTTAGTACCACACAAATAAGTTTCGACTCGCGCTACAGTCTCCCGGATCTTTCAATGCGAGGACGTGATTTAGAAATAGAAAGTTTGAAGAGCGAAATACGAGAACTTAGAGAAAATTTAGAAAGTGCAAACAATGAAGTAGATAACCTGTCAATTGAAGTTATGTCGTTAAAAAGTATTATACAGAAAATGGATAAAAAAACAGAACGCTATAAACATATGTATGTGCAATCAATGACATCATCTAAGAAAAAAATGTTTAACAAAAAAGCTCGAGAATACAACGACGCTGATGAAGAAAACAGTTTAGACATTACCTATAAAGAATTAGAAATAACAAAGCCGATACAACAGCATGACTCGACAAAATCGGAAAAAGAAAATTGTCCTAATAAACCTGAAAAAACAATAATAATGTCAGAATCATCTCAACCAAACCCAGCTACACCTGAAACAAAAAGGAAAATCATGATTATGAGCAGCAACAAACGAAACAAAATAATACAAATGGCAGAACACACTTTTGAATGTTTTGACGTATGCCATTACCTCACTCCTAACGTAGGAATACAGATTCTTTTAAAAGACCTTAATAAGAAGCTTGAAACTTTCGCACATAGAGATTATTGTGTCGTATTCATCGGTGAGGAAGACTTCAGAAATTCAAACGACTACAAAGAACTGGTGACAAGTATTAGAGAGACGCTAGCAAATTTGAGCCACACAAACATTATTTTATGTCTACCTACTTTTAAATGTGGGAAATCTACCAACATATACAATAAGAGAATAGAGACATTTAATAGTTATCTGTATGAGGATACACAAAGACACGAATACGCATATCTACTTGACGCAAACCTGAACCTGACTTACGATTGGAGTATGTTTTCTGGCCGGTGGGGAATTCTAAATAATCGCGGCATGAGAACGATTATGACTGATCTTGATCTCTTCATAATGGATCTAGAACTATACCACTCATCTATCTGCAACACACATAATACCACTTCTCAGCCTCATAAATCAACTTATGAAGATAAATTGCAAATAAATGATCCAGAGAAGCAATCAGAGTTTTTTCTATTATAATCGCATAAACATTATGCACCAAAATATTTCAGGCCTAATATCAAAGTCTGACATGTTAACACTTTGCTTAGACGAGCTCATCACAAGAAAAATTGACGTTGACATTATCTGCATAACTGAGCATAATATCAAGCTCGGTCAGGAAGATTTGTTATCCCTTTCGAATTAGCATCTCGCCGCTTCCTTCTCAAGAGAAAACCAGAAGAAAGGAGGGGCTTGTATCTTAATAAAAATAGGACACCAATACAAAGATTTTCCCGATATAAGTAAGTCGTCAGTAAGGAACATAGTTGAATTTTGTGCCATTGAATTAATTGATCACGGTATTATTGTGTTATGTGTCTATCGAATACCTGATCGCAGTAAAGTGAAACTTGATGTTTTTTATGAGAGACTTGAATATATCTTACGTAAGTTAATAAGTAAAGGAAAACAAATTGTTATGTGCGGTGACTTTAATATAGATTTACTTAAAAAAGATAATATTTCGAGACAATTTGAATGTTTTTTAATGAGTCATAATTTAATATTAGAAATAAGAGAACCAACTAGACCACAAAGTGGTACTTGCATAGACAACATTGCACATAGCAAATCGCGAAAATGTAAGAGTGAGGTAATAGACTTTGGCTTATCGGATCACACAGCACAACTTTTAATGTACCCAGTGCCAAAAACATGTACCTTAAACTTCTGGCGAACTAAAAATCGCGACTTCAGTAAGGAAAATTTAGAAAAATTCCATTCATGTCTACAAAGTCTCTCATTTACAGATATGTATAGTAAAAATGATACGGATGAAGCTTTTGATTGTTTTTTCGACACTTTTAAGTTATTCTATGACCAATGTTTTCCCTTTAAAGTATTAACGATCAAAACTGCTAAAAAGTCTAGATGGATATCATTAGGAATAAAACGGTGCAGTAGAAGAAAAAGAGAATTATTATGGCAGTACAGACTCAATCGTAGTAACACAAATAAACAGCTACTTAAAACTTACACAAAAAGACTTCAAAGAATTATAAAGTTAACACAGAAAGCCCAAAACAGCCACCATATTAGGACTTCGATAAATAAGTCAAAGGCTACATGGCAAATTATAAATAAATCGAAGACCAATAACCCAAGAGAACCTATTAGACAAATTAAACATTACAATAAGACCATCACAAATCCAAACGAAATGACTAATGCATTTAATAATTTTTTTATCGACAACATCAATTATCAGCCCTCAAATTTAGCTCTTACCCAATTTAAAGTAAGAGGAATAAGTAACTCCGTTTTCATTTCTCCAGTAATACCGGATGATATTTGTAAAATTATTAAATTATTAAAAAATAAAAAGGCAGTAGGCTATGATGGAATCTCTACCATGGTCCTCAAAAGCGTTGCAAAAATAATAGCACCCCATATGAGTTATCTGATAAACAAAAGTATATCCAGCGGAATCTATCCAAAAAGCTTAAAAGTAACTGTTATCAAACCTATTTTCAAAAAAGGTGATAAGGAAAATATGAACAATTATAGACCTATAGCTTTAATACCTGTACTCTCTAAAATCTATGAGAAAGTAATATATAAAGCAATTTACAGTTTTTTAGAAAAAAATAACATCTTAGCTGAGGAGCAAAAGGGTTTCCGGAAAAACCACACAATAAACATGGCCATATATGATTTTATGCAGCAAGTATTAACAAATCGCTGGGTGAATACAACAACGGCACAACTCAAAAATTGGCAGTTTTGAGTTAGCACCGTATTCTGGTTCTACATCGCATACTTTATCTTGTGCAATATAGACCTGACTCGATATTTCACTGAATCAAGAGATAGGTGGTAGTTGTGCCACTACTACACTAAATAAAATTGTTATTTTGCGTTATGCAACAATGACACTTTTGAGTCAAAAAGTTGAATTAAAATTATTCCCGTCTGCAAAAACTACCCCTGTTATATTCTGTAAACCACAATGTGAAGGTTTGTGATGTCAAAGTAGGTCCTCCCTACTTCCAACACTTCAGGGAATCATAACATCTCTTCTCCTATAAAGTTTTGACTTATGATCATCTACCAATCTGCTTTTTGTACCATGGCTTTCTAGTATAGATAGAAGACTGATCTGTTGTATAAAGTTCCAGATCAGAAGATTAAAACAATGTGATAGTGTAATTTTGTGGAAAAGAGCGTAGCTTTGTAAGCGTACGTGTAAGCTTACTGCTTTCGTATGGTTACTTCGTAAATATATAGCTTTGGTAAATCATCTGATTCCTGCATATTCAATATTACCTTTATGCTTTTAAAATTCAGTTTTCTTTTCCTCTTACCTCTTGTCTTATCATTCATCTTTCATCCCAAATGACTGATGTTAGGATGTCTCCATTTATTTCCTCTGAGATAATTTGGGAAAACTTCAACAGATCTTTTCATTGGCTTTCCCCAGATGAAAATATCTGACGACGTATTCATCCAATTGCAAACGAAGGTATTCAACCTGAACATAGGGATCAAGGCAGACACATGAACAGTGACGATAGAACTAGTCCATCATTGTGAGCTATGGAAACAGCTACTGGTTGGTTTTTTTCTAAGAGATAACATCAGAAATGAAGTAGTAACGTCTGAGAACTAAAGCAAATAACGCAGCAATGAAAATTAGCAAGCTGAAGTGGCAATAGGTTTGTTATATCTGCTAAAGAACTGACAACTGATAAGGAGTATGTGTTCTAGAACAGAAGCTACAAACTATCGTGGTTATTTTATAATTAAATAGTATGGGACGACCACCGGCCAACTGGCCTGACTACGTAAAATGGTAAGAAGACCAAAGATAGAGATTGATAATTGTTTTACTCATCGTTCTTGATTTAAGCAGTACTAAAAGATCTATTGAGATCAACATGTGATTGGGATCACGAGTAATTTCTTGGTCTGGCTCTTATCATCGAACTCGTTGTGTATCTGTCCCGAAACTCTGTCCGAGTTTCGGTACTACTGGTGAACCATGGATGTTCTGAGGTTTCAGAATATCTCTGACTACCCCTCGGGGAATATAGTCGTGAGCATATGCTTATGCGTTGTGTATCTGATCTGATAGGATCTCATCAGACAACTTCCGCCAATTCAGTAACAGATCAAATTTCCTTTTCCTCATTGCTTTGTAAATTCCCATTTCTTCCATCTCTTCTCTAATGCCATAATTGTGTTTTATTTTGGGTACTAATTACTATCACATTTCTTCATGTTTTCTCAATAATTATCTGGCATAAATCTAAATTGTACCAAAAAGTTAATGCAAAACTGGCATAACTCGGAACCCCCATATTTATGGCCATATAAATAAAAAAATTGAAGTATATAAATAAAATTCTCAACTGTTATAGATTACTGATATAACACAGATATACAAAAGGGAAACATCAACAATCTAACCCTTACTGTGTAGTAACTACAGACGAATTTGTTCGCGCGCACTCTCTCGCGCCAACTTTAATTTCATTTTTCTCAAAATCAACTTTTTTGACTTGTGCCGTTGTTGTATTCACCCAGCGAAATGTAGATAAAAGAATACCCGTATGCACTATATATATGGACATGACTAAGGCTTTCGACTACGTAGATCACGAAATATTGCTAAGGAAACTAGAAGCCTATGGTATTCGAGGCAACATCTTAAGCCTTATAAAATCGTATTTGAGTAATAGGAAGCAATACACACACTTGAATAAAATCTGCTTCAAATCGAAATATGACAAAATTTACATTTCGCAAGTGCGAGAGACTGTGTGCGGAGTGCCTCAAGGAAGCGTATTGGGGCCACTCCTATTTCTCTTATATATAAATGATCTACCCAGAAGTGTCCCACATCCTATGATCTTGTTTGCGGACGACAGCACATTAGTCATAAAATGTGAAAGCTATCATAATTATGAACAGACAATTAATGATGCAATATTTAGGATTATCCAATGGCTTGAGCAAAATAAATTAATTATAAATCTAGAAAAAACTAAAGCAATGCACTTTCGTCAACTACGACCAGTGCCAAATATCAATATTAACTATTTGGGCAAAACAATTGAAAATATAGAAAGTACAAAATTTTTAGGTCTGCATATAGACAGCAAACTTTCTTGGAAGCAACATGTGGATATTGTTTGCAAAAGTTTAAGTAAATTCGCATACGCACTGTATGAATTGTCCAAAGTAACCAACCGTGAATCAGTAATGTCTGCTTATCATGGTTTCGTAATGTCTACTCTGCGATATGGAATCATATTCTGGGGCAACTCATGCGAAAAGGAAACCGTATTTAAAGCACAAAAACGTTGCATTAGAGCCATATGTGGTCTGAAAATTACTGACAGTTGCAAACCTTATTTTAAGACCCTGAAAGTACTGACCCTGCCTTCGCTGTATATTTATGAAGTGGCTGTTTTCGTTAGGACAAATTGTAATTTATTTAAGAAAGTATCAGAAGTGCATAACAGAAATCTAAGGCAAAAGAACAGGCTCTGTTTGCAGCAGTCACAGACAACTCTCATGCATAAAAGTGTGCTTTGCATGGCTCCTAAAATTTATAATAAGTTACCAGAAAGTGTAAAATCTATGAATATTATGAACTTTAAATGTAAATTGACTAAAATATTACTGGACAAATGTTACTATAAAATTGATGATTATTTATTGGATGAATTGATCTAAGAATTTTTTTTTTTTTTTTTGAAGTACCTATGTTTAAATCTAATTTCTTGTGACATTTATACCTATTGACATTTCTATAATTTATAATACAATTTCCTTTAATTTTTCTTAAATATTTGTACGCCACTGTTGGCTGAGAGTAGCAAGAACTCTAATTATTATGTTATATTATAAGATCTATATGCATTGTACCTACTTTCAACAAATAAATTATTTGATTTGATTTGATTTGATTTGCTATCGCTGCAGTTTAGATACAAACCCAAATTTCAACACATAGTGCTTCGGAATATCACCGATAGATGTCGGAAGCTGTCTATCAGCGTTCCACTTAGTTTGTATTAAAATAACATAGCATGGACGTAGGTACCAAGATAAGCACCTACACTTTGGCGCATCGTTAGCGATGCGCTTGCTTGGTTTCTGCCACTGACGCCAGACGGCAACGTCGCATTACGTTGCGCGATGTACGAAGTACAGTAGTACCATTTTTAGGGTTCCGTAGTCAACAAGGAACCCTTATAGTTTCGCCATGTCCGTCTGTCCGCAGCTTAGCTCAGAGACGCTTAGTACTAGAAAGCTGTAATATGGCATGGGTATACATATTAATCACGCCGACAAAGTGGTAAAATAAAATCTTGAAAAATATTTTTTTAGGGTACCTCCTCTATACGAAAAGTGGGTAATATTAGTGAAACGCGCATGTTCTGTGCTTTCTTGACTACCCCCTCGGGGATTGTAGTCGTGAGCATATGCTATGTTGTAATAATGTGTTGGAATTTATGACCATTTTTAATTTCAGCTGTACGACAAACTACGAAAACAGTATCCTGACTTTATATCAAAAATAGCCATCGTAGAGGGAGACGTAGGACAGCTTGAACTCGGCATGAAGGAAGAGGACAGAAATAAAATTATTAATGAGGTATGTACCTATAGATAAGATAAGATAAGATAAATATTCTTTATTTGCACACCAAAATACACAAAAAACAAAAACAATATACGCGAACAAGAAGGGTACAAAAGGCGGCCTTATCACTAAAAGTGATTTCTTCCACACAACCAGTGGATGGAAGAAGTCTTACATGAGATAAATGCTAGGGCGGTGTACTAATTGATACATAATATTGTAATTTACACTAAGTATAAATATATATACGAAGTGTTAATGAATAAGCGCAAAACCTCATACACCCCAACTGATTTATAACAAAATTATTAGATTGAAACAATAATTTCATTATTTTGATAGTTAAAATTTAAAGTTATTCGCATTTTAGGTTTTGAGGCTAAAATGATTTGTTATCATTTCAGCAATGAATGAAAGCGCTAACGTGCTCATGGATACATTTTAAGAATCTTGTTTTGGTAGTAAGTAGGGTGAGAGTGCCCGAGCGGTGGATTGAGATCGAGTTCAGTAAATTTTAAATTTTACAAATAAATTATTTAATATTTTGACAAAAAATACCGATGTTGAAAACATAATAATTCGATTCTGCTCTCGATTCTAAACAAACTGCTTTCTAGTTTTGCGTTAATTCATTAACACATTGTATATATATAATTCTGAAATGCTTAAAATTTTACAGTAGGCCTAATTCTGACATCTGCGCCTCGAGAAAGATTTTTCTATATGTCTTCCCGCTACCTTTATTTAGAGCTTACTGATCGCCCAGGGCTGCAATCGCGGTAATTATTCCATGATTGAACCGTGATTGGACTACGTATGAACCATGAATTTTGACACTTTTGATATTGCGCTAATCGCGGCACTGCTCTTGGCAGCCGTTAGAAGATCGCTCCGTCGTTACAGATTGTAAGTTACACAGAGTTTAGCGATGCGGAATGAAGCACAGTTGAATAGTAATTCGATTGCAATGTGATTATAACTGAAATTGGATAAGAACAGAACTTCGATGTTTTAAATTAGCATTCGATGTTATAATCGGGCTTTTGCTCCTCTTGTATGATTTTTCTATATCTCTTCCCGCGCTTTTCAGAGAGCGAATGTAATCCTGCCGCGAATATGGCATGGAAAAACCGAATCACGCAAAGGAAAGAAATCGTACTATAGTGCCTGGAAATTTTCTTATAATATATGAATAGCCAGCTTATTTTGGTTTTGTATAGCTTGTATGTCGCCGTGTGTAAAATGTACATGCGTGCCCACCTACATATTTTCATCTCTGTTCTATGAAAAAGCGATTGGTCCGTAAAGTTATTATACATGGATTGGTCTGAAAAGAGCCTAATAAATGTAGTTTACAAACTTTAACTATTTATATGTGGACTGGTTACGCGTGTAATTCTACTAACAAACATTTCTGCCACTTTTTGCGGGGGGCGAGGTAACATGAAATCAGCAACTTTGGATTTTATTCCCCATCACTTTAGATTCTAATTTTGAATGTTAAAAATCATGAAAAGTAGTCTCGTGTGAACCCCAAACGTTCTAAGTTCGAATTTATTATTTCGCAATTATAGACTGTCTCGTTTAGTGATAAGGTGTAAAATTGAATGTAAATGCACAAGATCAATTGCTTATACCGTGGCAGAGGGGAAATGCTACCGCAAGGCTAGTCCTTATAATAATTAGTCAAAGTTTACAAAGGAATCTTCTTCTGTCTTTTCGACGGCTTATTGAGGCATTTGCCAAGCATTTTAGAGCTGATCGCCCAGGGTGCGCCGAACGTATCAGAGACTCAATACGTCAATCGGACAGCATTCTCTTGTTCACTAGGTCATCTAACTGCTATCGCCAATCCCATCTACCGTGCCGATTACGGCAAATCTCGTGGGTCAGTCACCTAGGGGTAAACCAGTTGTTAAACTGGTCTAGTGATTAATTGATTCTCTTTGATAGTTTAGTTTATTTCTCGTTAATTCATAACTGTACCATACACTCAGAGGAAGGATCTCCATAGTGTTCGCATAAATTTACGATTGTAGTTAGTCTCTTTTGTCTTATGACGTACCTTTAATAGTAGAAGGAGATGGAACTATAGATGTTTGTTTATGAGGCTGTCCACTTTTTTTTGAGCTAGTGTGTGTGAAAAGTGACCGTAAACATAAGGCCATATGTCAATTGGTGCCTTTTGTCCATACTACTTGACACCACACACTCAAACCTAAACGTCAAAAAAAGTGGACACTTTACAATTGGTATGGCTCACTCTATTGGGTATAATCTCTTTGACCATACACTAACCAATAGATATATATAGGAAATATTATGTGGGATTTCTAGGCATCTGGGGACAGTCCGATGTCTAACGGTTGTTAGTTGAAACTTTTATTATGATTAGTAAACCCAGTTGCATTAATTTTAGATGATAGTATGGTACGAGATCCGATCGTAAAATTATGCACCTATTGATTTGGTGAACGAATTGTGATTTAAGTGAATATTTATGCCGAGGTTCATACAACGCCGCCGTAATTATTTATGATAAAATTTTTTCAGATCTCCGATCTGTTTGGGAAGCAAATGAGGTACCATACGAAGGAGACCAATCTAAAGCATAAGCATATGCTCACGACTATATTCCCCGAGGGGGTAGTCAGAGATATTCTGAAACCTCAGAACATCCACGTTTCACCAGTAGTACCGAAACTCTGTCCAGTGTGACGGGGGGACCAATCTAAAGAACTGGAATAACTAGGGTTGCGACCTCTCAGTCTGCCACTTCGCAACTCTAAGGGGAAAAAATGACTTTTTTGAACCTGGCAACCCTAGAGTTGCGGCTGCCTGAGAAGTGGCAAACCTAGTTTTTTCAATTCTTTTCACTGGTCTCCTTCAGGTAGCACCTCAATTACTTCCCAAACAGATAGGTGTACAGGGTACCTAATTATTGTACAGGGTGTAAGAGACAGCCCTCTACGTACTAAAACGGTGAACTCAGGCCATGAAACTGAACAAATTTCACTATGGAGCGTACCTCAGGAAACGCGAAAAAAAATCAGCTGTCAAATAAATTTTTGAGTCGGGTAGGTAAAGTAGTTTTGTATGAAACCGTTGATTCCGTTTTTTCGCGTTTCCTGAGATAGGCTCCATAGTGAAAGTTGTTCAGTTTGTCTGTCAGGGCTGTGCCTTACACCCTGTATACCAAAAGACAACTTCCTGATGTATTTTTTGCGATTCTACTTTTAAGGTGAAATTACAACTCAAGATAGAGACAATATTTGTAAATTTTCAGGTAGAAATAATATTTCATGGAGCAGCGACAGTGCGATTCGACGAGGCGCTCAAAGTGGCCGTTCAGATCAATGTCAGGGGAACGAGGGAGATGCTGGTCCTTGCACGAGCCTGCACGAGGCTGAGGGCATTGGTCCACATATCTACTGCTTACAGGTAAATAATAAATTACAGACCCGTGGGTACCTTTCATTATCAATAACTCAGCCGATGGACGTCCACTGCTGGACATAGGCCTCCCCCAAGGATCGCCATAACGACCGGTCCTGCGCTGCCCTCATCCAACACCTTTTGGGAGGGAGAACTCTTCGGCCCCATCGGCCATCAGTTCTGCGAGCAATGTGCCCAGCCTATTACCACTTTAGTTTAGCAATTCTTCTTCTTTCCTTGTGCGGATCTCTTCATTTCTGATTCAATCTCGCAGGGAAACTCCGAGCATAGCCCTCTCCATTATAATTTGGGTGACTTTCAGCATTTTTATGAGGCTGTGGGGACGTGCCACAGATGTAAAAACCCACAAGTTATATCAACGAAGCCAATAAATGGCGCATACGGTCACCCTCGCAAATGTGTACGTAAGACAACTTGCGACGTCACATTGGTAACCCATTAGCCGCTACACATAAGGTTCACAATCGTATATATGACATGAATCGCGCAAGAGAAATAATCACAGAGATTCGATACAAGTACAAGGTCCAACTAAGAAGCTCCTAAAGTGTCCCCAGAAAAGTGTGAGGTGAGGTAGATTATTGTTCTGTATGTAGAGAACTATAGGTATATTATTACCTATTCTGTGGCACGACTTTAAACCTATACTAGAATGTTCTTTCTTTCACCGTACGGGAGCGGTGGTGTAGTGTAAATGAGCTATGACCTTAAAACCCAATGTAAAACTCTTGAATTAAAAACACTTATTTTTACATAAATAAATGTGTTGCGTAAAAAAAACTCAAGTCAATTTGTAAATTACGTGGCAATAAAAATGAATTTTTATTACTGTTATTTATTTTATTGTATTTTTTTACTTCTATTTATTATAATAACCAACTTTATTTCATAATAATTTATTGCCATCATATGTAGGTCTATAGGGTGTAACAAATCACCCTAGTAATATTTAAAGGGATTATTTACCAGGCATGTCAAACGCAAAGAAAATCTTCAAAAGAAACATAATTCAAATATTTAGTCATTTAATAAATTATGATAAAGTATTTTAACGGGTTTTTACCGCGTTTTTGTTGCTTAAGGGCCTATTTCGAAAAATTATTGAAGTGAAATGGGCGTGTGATAGCTTATATTACTGTCTGATGCGAGAGAAAGAGATGGGCCTGAAACGACGCAAGCATAAAACAAACTTTATTTAATTGTAATTGTACTATTTATGTAAGTTCAATTCTGCTATAATCAAAATTAAAAAAAAATCTATCTCTTTTTTTTAAATCGAGCCTCTTGTTTCTAATATTCACCGTTTAGCACTTCTAAGCGTTTATCGATAAAGACGGAGGCTACTTTGGCTTGTTTTTCTATCGAGAAAATGTCTCTTAATCGTGTTTTGGCTCTAATCAAAACTTCAATTATATGTTCAATTTACACATATCCGCAAATCATACTCCTACTGTTATTACTTCATGAGATATGATGCTTTGAAGAATCCTATTTTTTTCACATAGCCTCTTAATAATGAGTTGTCTATTTCGGAGGTAATTTTATCTGTGGAAATCTACATCGACACTGTACCAAAGTGTGCGTCTCTGTGCGTCGTTCGGTCAATCACGATTTTGTTTACTTTCATGTGGAAAATGATTGCTGGAACTTGTGTTGCACAAGCAAATTGCTGTATTTCTTGGTACAGAACCGCGTCAGAAAACTGTTCTTAAAATTGGATTGGGCCGCAGGTTTGACATGACTGGTTTAAACCATCAAACTGAACAAATTTCACTATGGAGACAAGGTCGAAAAAGATAAAAAAATCTCCTGTCCCATACATTTGAAACATTTGTAGTTTATATGAAACAGCTGATTTATTTTTTCGCAATTGGCTCCATAGTGAAAGTTGTTCAATTTGATAGTCTAAAGATTGGACTCTAAACCACCCCTTTAAATATTACTAGGGTGTTTTGTTACACCTTGGGTGGCTTTCGTTCCTATTGTTGTATTGTTTTCCATACCAACCTTGGAAAATGCCCCAATACTTCAAAATTTGTTAAAATTTACTGTAGAAAAGTCCAGTGACCAAATTACTCGTACTAATGTTGAAAACTTAAAATAAACTAAAATTGTTATTCAAAATAATATCACATAGACGTCTGACGTAATTTTTTGCACTTACAATTACAAATACAATATTATTTAATTACATAATGTAACATTGTCAAGCATTCGGCTTGCTGTGCCGAGGGTCGCGGGTTCGAATCCCGTAAAGGACAAATATTTGTATGATGAATAT
This sequence comes from Agonopterix alstromeriana, assembly GCA_963924505.1. Taxonomy (NCBI): domain Eukaryota; kingdom Metazoa; phylum Arthropoda; class Insecta; order Lepidoptera; family Depressariidae; genus Agonopterix; species Agonopterix alstromeriana. The sequence goes on along the minus strand of OZ004690.1, from coordinate 7,107,708 downwards.
GAATATTTGTACCCGAGTTATGGATGTTTGTATCATGTATTCTATATTCGTTGTCTAGTCATCATAACACAAGTCCAGGCTAGATTCTGGTACTTTAAATGTGACTAGATAATTTGTGTGACAATGTCCAAGATAATTTATTTATTTATTCAAGACCATACACTTTGGTCACTCAAATAATCATCCGAGTTTATAGTAACCTTTTTCTATAGAGGAAGTCCTCCCATGGGACATAAACTTAGTGTCTGGCAAGTTTAAAGTATCGTCTGGTATCTTATTATAATAGCTATCTGGTATCTTATTATACAACGTGTTAATGAATTAACACAAAACTAGAAAGTAGTTGGTTCAGAATCAAGAGCAGAATCGAATTATCATGTTTTCAACATAGGTAATTTTTTTCAAAATATTAAATAAATTGTTTGTAAAATTTTAAATTTACTGAACTCGATCTCAACCCACCGCCCGGGCATACTCACCCTACTTACTACCAAAACAAGATACTTAAAATGTATTCACGAGCACGCTAGCGCTTTCATTAATTGCCGAAATAATACCAAAACATTTTTGACTGAAAACTTAAAATGCGAATAACTTTAAATTCTAACTATCAAAATAATGAAATTTTTGTTTCAACCTAATTATTTTGTTATAAATCAGTTAGGGTGGATGAGGTTTTGCGCTTATTCATTAACACGTTGTATATAAGATATGTTGACCTTACTGAGTCGAAAATATGTGTTTTTACAGTAACTGCTTAAAAAAGAAGATAGACGAGATATACTACGAGAGTCCACTGTCAGGAGACAAGCTGATAGACCTGGTGGAGACCATGGATGACAAGATCCTCAACAACATTTCACCTGGGTGAGTAAATAACACACTCACTGACCCCTCACACAATGTCTCAACTTACCCCTGTAGGGATTAACTGTCCCCAGTTCCCGAAACAAACTGTTTTAACCCACCCTATTAGTCCAATGTACAAACTGTATCGTAAGTTAAAATAATAGATAAAAATGTCCGTGGGGACCGGAGGAAAGAATTTTTGGCACGCCTAATCGTGGCCTCGGGTGACCAGAGGGCTGGCAGCTACCTCGGCCAGCGAATTAGTCTGGCCATACAAAGAGGCGACGCTGCCAGCCTCCTGGGCACCATGCTGGCAAGCGGTGGCAATTTCGAGGATGTTTTTTTAATACTAGGTATACGTTTTGTTTTTCTTTTATTTTTTCTTCAGGATAAGTGTTAATATTTATGATTAAAGAAAACGTAATAATATAGAGGGCGACAGACGTCCAGAAGAACAAAAACAATACAAAAATAATAGCATAGAGCTTAACATGAAAGGAGGTTTACAATCCTCAACATTCTCCCCCTCCTGAGGAGACGAAGAAAATTAATGATTACTTAATCATGAAACAACCAAAAATAACTTAATGTGAAAGACAAATTAATGATAACTTAATCATGAAACAAAAATAACTTAATGTGTAAAGAACAAATTAATGAAAACAAGAATCTATCCAAGATGACAGGTAGAGAGCCCGTCATCACATGTGATGGGTTGCTCAATCCACCGGCAATCATACTAGCTTCTTGGAAGGCCGCTTGAAAATACCGGCGGCTGTGCTAACTTCCGCTACGCGCACCGATCCATCCTGTGAATCAAAGTCAAAGTTAAAGTCAATTTATTCAATATTGGATACATTTGATGAAGTGATTAAGCCAACAATGGGTAGTGACGTAGAGATAAAGTGAAATTTTCTTGGTCATTGGGTGGTGATGAACATGTGCATCACCAGGGTTTGACTCAAATGTATTTTTTGTTTCAGTTTAATCGGCGATTACCCAAACACTTACGCTTTTACTAAACAATGCGCTGAGGATATAGTGCTCAAATATTCTAAGGGACTTCCTGTCGCTATGATCAGGCCTTCTATTGGTAAGTTTTACTAACAAACAACATAAAATAAATTAACGACCACATTCCTTGTACCTTAGGTGCCCTATTACAAGCTCAGTGGCGCCCTCATCACAATAATATTGATCTCAATAAAGAAATCCTAAATTAAAGAAGTGCTACTCCAATAAACTACAAAAGCCTTGAAGCTATTTTTATAGAATACTCTGACGGGGAGTAAGTCCGTCGCCACTTGTAACAGACAGTGGGTACAATACATTCCTCGAAATTGAAGCATGCAGGTTTCCTCACGATGTTTTCCTTCACCGAAAAGCCAGTGGTGTTACAAATCGTACATAAATTCCGAAAAACTCATTGGTACGAGTCGGCCTGGACGGGGATCGAACTATCGCCTCCTGCACGGCAGGCAAGGTTACTCGCCACTGGACGCAACGTTTTTTTTTTAAAAGATTTGATTCTGAAAGATACCAGGTGTAGAGAGGCAGTCTGTTCTAATTTTTTAATGTAATTTATTTTTCCAGTAATCGGAACAGCAAAAGAACCAGTAGCTGGTTGGATTGACAACGTTTATGGTCCTACTGGGGTAAGTCTACAAATAAAAGATAAGATAAGATACATAAATATTCTTTATTTGCACACCAAAATACACAAAAAACAACAACAGTATACACGAACACGTGTAGTAGAAGACGTCTTCCATGTACTGATGGAGTGTGTGCGGGGCGAGCCCCTTAGGAGACAGATGTTTGACGGCTTGCCGTCCCTTAATATCGGGCGTTGTAATTGTGCTTTGGCTGCACCTACGTCGGCTGCAGCAAAGGCACTTTACTCCATTTATAAGAAATCTTTAAATTTGTAGTCATTTATTTTTCTATTTCTTCATTCTCTATTAACTAGTTTTTGTAATTCATAATATAAAGTCTGTGAACCTACACAAAAAAAAACCCACAGAGCGACATTGCCTCAGGCCAAGCTCTTTAATATAGATTAAAAAAAAAAAAAGGGTACAAAAGGCAGCCTTATCACTACAAGTGATTTCTTCCAGATAACCAAATAAATAAATATAATAAATAAATATCTTGAATATTGTCACACGGAACAAATTTTACTTTTATAGTAAGTTCAAAGTAAGTCAACTGATTGTCATTCAAAATGATAATGTTATCACAATGATAGCTTTTTGACGTCATTTTTTTAGTGTTCCGTACCAAAATTTGCAAAATGAAACACGTATGGAATCAGCTCGGTGTTTGTCCGTCCGTTTGTCCGTCTTTCCGTCTGGCACAGGCATTTTTAATCTACCACTGCGTCGGAAGCCTCCTTTGTAGAGAAGATGCTACGAAAAACGACTTCAAAGTCAAAGTCAACAGACTTAGGCCAAAATTCAGAGACGATTTTTAAGTCATCGTTCGAACTCCCTTATGTCAAAATCCATACATTTTCGCCCTACTAAGCTCGATCTAAGACTAAAAAAATCGTCTCTGAATCTCGGCCTTAGTCACAGGCGATATGGTTATCAACGCGTGCATTGCAACCGCTTGAAAGACAGCAAAGAACTACCCCGGCAACCCACTTGACCGTTAATTTTTTGTTAATGTCTATTGGTGGTAGTTGGTGCAGCCGTGGGCCTCCTCCACGCTCTCAATTGCAACCCCAACGCAATAGCTGACTTAGTCCCAGGCGATATGGTTGGCAACCAACTTGACCGTTTTTTTTTTAAATGTCTGTAGGTGGTATTTGGTGCAGCCGTGAGCCTCCTCCACGCTCTGAATTGCAACCCCAACGCAATAGCTGACTTAGTCTCAGGCGATATGGTTGGCAACCCACTTGACCGTTTTTTTTTGTTCATGTCTATGGTGGTAGTTGGTGCAGCCGTGGGCCTCCTCCACGCTCTCAATTGCAACCCCAACGCAATAGCTGATTTAGTCCCAGGCGATATGGTTGGCAACCCACTTGACCATTTTTTTTGTTAATGTCTATAGGTGGTAGTTGGTGCAGCCGTGGGCCTCCTCCACGCTCTGAATTTCAACCCCAACGCAATAGCTGACTTAGTCCCAGGCGATATGGTTGGCAACCCACTTGACCGTTTTTTTAAATGTCTGTAGGTGGTATTTGGTGCAGCCGTGGGCCTCCTCTACGCTCTGAATTGCAACCCCAACGCAATAGCTGACTTAGTCCCAGGCGATATGGTTGGCAACCCACTTGACCGTTTTTTTTAAATGTCTGTAGGTGGTATTTGGTGCAGCCGTGGGCCTCCTCTACGCTCTGAATTGCAACCCCAACGCAATAGCTGACTTAGTCCCAGGCGATATGGTTGGCAACCCACTTGACCGTTTTTTTTAAATGTCTGTAGGTGGTATTTGGTGCAGCCGTGGGCCTCCTCCACGCTCTGAATTGCAACCCCAACGCAATAGCTGACTTAGTCCCAGGCGATATGGTTGCCAACCCACTTGACCGTTTTTTTTTCTGTTCATGTCTATAGGTGGTAGTTGGTGCAGCCGTGGGCCGCCTCCACGCTCTCAATTGCAACCGCAACGCAATAGCTGAATTAGTCCCAGGCGATATGGCTAGCAACCCACTTGACCGTTTTTTTGTTAATGTCTATAGGTAGTAGTCGGTGCAGCCGTGGGCCTCCTCCACGCTCTGAATTGCAACCCCAACGCAATAGCTGATTTAGTACCAGGCGATATGGTTGGCAACCCTCTTGACCGTTTTTTTTGTTAATGTCTATAGGTGGTAGTTGGTGCAGCCGTGGGCCTCCTCCACGCTCTGAATTGCAACCCCAACGCAATAGCTGACTTAGTCCCAGGCGATATGGTTGTCAACGCGTGCATCGCAACCGCTTGGAAGACAGCAAAGGACTACCCCGGGAACCATGAAGATGCGCCGCCCCCGGACTTGCCTCCCTCGGTGTATAATTATGTGTCATCCGAACAACAACCTATTACTTGGCGTAAGTTTGATTTTAAATATCTTGGACAATGTCACACAAATTATCTAGTCACATTTAAAGTACCAGAATCTAGCCTGGACTTGTGTTATGATGACTAGACAACGATATAGAATACATATATAGATACAAACATCCATGACTCGGGTACAAATATTCATATTCATCATACAAATATTTGTCCCTTGCGGGATTCGAACCCGCGACCCTCGGCACAGCAGGCAGGTTCACTACAGACTGTGCTATCGGGCCGACTAAGTTTAGTTAACTAACCTATAATCGGTATGTCAAGTTTTTTTTTTGACGGCTGAATCGAAAACCATTGAGAGATATTTATATCAATAACAATATTTTTGAAAGGATTACAGATATATTTAATAAAATAACGTCGTTTTTCGGTCCCACGAGTGACGTCACTCGTTTGGATCGACTCTCGATTGGGAATTTCCTATAGGTTTCTTAGGGAAAGTTGTTCAATATCATAGGTACAATCACTCCTTAAAATAATGCAACTGTTTACCCTAACAACCTGTATAAAGTAGTGAGATTTCGATAGTTATAATAAAAATTATTGTTAGTATTAAAATGGCTGATTATCATACTTCTCTGCGTCGGTAGCGCGTTGCGGAGAGATATGGAAACTCAATTTTAAGGTCCGGGTTCGAATCCACACGGACAACATACCATGTACCAATGAGTTTTCATAATGTATGTACGTAATACTGACTGTCAAACGGTGAAGCAAAACATCGTGAGGAAACCTGCATACGCTGAAGAAGAAATTCCGATGCGTATTCCGGGTCCAACGGCTTAACTTGCCATCCGAAACACGTAATCATCTTCCTTTTCAGACACTCAGGTGATTCAACCTGCAATGTTCTAACCAACTGGGGGAAAACGCACAAAGTAACATATCGCTAGGTCCCCCCCCCCCCCCCCCAAGAACACGACCTCCGTGTCAAGAGCCCAATACTCTTAACCATTAGACCACGGAGGTAGCTCTTACTTCCTGCAAGTAGCTTACTCATTTCTTAACAATGCCAGAACTTTAAGTTAAGAGGCTATGTGAAAAAAATAGGATTCTTCAAAGCATCATATCTCATGAAGTAGGACAGTAGGAGTATGATTTGCGGATATGTGTAAATTGAACATATAATTGAAGTTTTGATTAGAGCCAAAACACGATGACCACTTGCATGATTCAATTTCGAGGCATGTATTGTACCCTCTGTATTATAAGTGGCGACGGGCTCACCCCCCGTCACACTGGACAGAGTTTCGGTACTACTGGTGAAACGTGGATGTTCTGAGGTTTCAGAATATCTCTGACTACCCCTTCGGGGAATATAGTCGTGAGCATATGCTATGCTATGCAAAACACGATTAAGACACATTTTCTCGATAGAAAAACAAGCCAAAGTAGCCTCCGTTTTTATCGATAAACGCTTGGAACTGCTAAACGGTGAATATTAGAAACAAGAGGCTTGATTTAAAAAAAAGAGATAGATTTTGTATAAATTTTGATTAGAGCAGAATTGAACTTACGTAAATAGTACAATTACAATTAAATAAAGTTTGTTTTATGCTTGCGTCGTTTCAGGCGCGCGCGCCGCCCTGTCTCTTTCTCTCGCATCAGGCAGTAATATAAGCTATCACACGCCCATTTCGCTTCAATTATTTTTCGACATAGGCCCTTAAAACCTTGGACAACATTTTAATGGTTTTGCAAACTATTTTTCAGGAAGCTTCATGAGATACAACGAGCTCTACGGCTTAGAAGTGCCTTCGATGCAGGCCATCTACTACTACCTCCTGATCCTCACCCCATCCAAGTTCGTGTATGCATTCTCGACCTTCTTCTTGCATTGGATACCAGCTTACATCATCGACGGTATTGCTGTTCTTATCGGGAAGAAGCCTATGTGAGTATGAGCAAAATTAAACTATTTTTAGGGTTCCGTAGTCAAACAATACCTTATACTTTCGTCCATTCTGTCTGTATGCCCCGCCTCAATAACACATTGCCTATTGAATCGAAATTTGACGTTAAGAGTAAGTATTACTGTTGGCGATTTCCATACAAACGAATTCTGATTATATTTTCAATACTAACCTATTAAAGTCATTGATTCAGAAACAATCTAGAAAGTAATCACTATGCTTTTATCTTGTCAGATTTTCATTAAAATGTATAGTTTTAAAGTTACAGTGCCGAAATGATTTCCAAACAAATCTATAATTAATCCTGGCATTGAAACTGTATATTTTAACGAAAATCGGACAAGATACAAGCATAGAGATTTGTTTCTAAATTGTTTCTGCAGAATTTCATTGACTTTGATTGGTTAGTATCTTAGACGAATTATATACGGACCCGCCTCGCCTGAGCATTTCCCCTCTGCCAACGTACAAGATCAAAAGATCTTACGCATTTACATAAAATTTTATACCTCATCACTAAACGCGACAGCCTATAATTGCGGAACAATAATTTCGAACTTATGTTTGGGGTTCACACAACACTGTTTTTCATGACTTCTAACATTCAAAATTAGAATCTAAACTAACCCAGATGTTACTGAAACTATTTATTTTCTCCCATTCTCGCAAATTTGTAGTATGTTTACTTATATGCATAATAAAACCAGAAAAAAATAAAATAAAAAATTCCAAACTACATGAAAAACTCGAGCGTTATAACGGACGGCAGAAGTATCTGGGCTAATAGAATAAAATTCAAAGTTGCGTATCTCGTGCTACCTCACCCCCCGCAAAATGTGGCAGAAAAGTTTTTAGTAGAATTACACGCGTAACTTGTCCTCATATAAGTAGTCTAAGGCTAAGAGGAAGGATGTCTCTTTAAGACTAGAGTGAGCCATACCAATTGTAAAGTGTCCACTTCTTTTGACGTTTAGGTTTGAGTGTGTGGTGTCAAGTAGTATGGACAAAAGGCACCAAGTGACATATGACCTTATGTTTACGGTCACTTTTCACACACACTAGCTCAAAAAAAAGTGGACAGCCGCATAAACAAATATCTATAGTTCCATCTCCTTCTACTATTAAAGGTACGTCATAAGACAAAAGAGACCAACAACAATCGTAAATTTATGCGGACTCTATGGAGATCCTTCCTCTTAGGTCTAAGGTTAGTATTGAAAATATCATAGACTTCGTTTATATGCAGCGCACATTAACGGAATAAAAAATCGAAATAAACTCCTCTTTAAACAATATTGTTATTAGAAATTATTAACTTAGAATGTATTTTTATTCTACAGGCTAAGAAAAGCGTATCAGAAAATCGAAAAATTCGCCGTCGTCATCTCCTACTTTGCTTTACGGGAATGGAAGTTCAATGATCAAAATACCCAGAACCTTTACAAAGAAATGAACGATGCTGACAAACATCTCTTCGATTTTGACCTAACTTCCTTGGAGTGGAGCGATTATTTCTCTAGTTACGTGAGAGGGGTAAGAGTGTATTTATTAAAAGACCCCGTAGAAACTATAGCTGATGGTAAAAGGAAACATTTTAGGTTAAAATACACGCATTATTTCATAAGTACGGTTCTGTTTTTATTATTTTTAAGAATGATCTGGGGTGTATTCAGTTTATTTTATTGAGGTTGTATGTTTAGTTTTTAATTTAAAATTTATTTTAGACGGATTTTAATTTTTAAACGGGGTGTATAACAAGTTTTTGTTGTCGAAAGGAAGAGGAATCGGTTTTCATAAAAGTTTTTCCTATGTAAAACGTTATTAAAAATTATGTCACAAAAATATAAAAATCACAAAATTGTATACATTTCTACAAAATAATTTATTTAACCATTAGTGATAATAATTATATTTTTTTAATCGTACGTTTATTATTTTTATAGAAGTTTTAAACATTGTGGGTCACAAATTAAATGTATTATAGCGGAGGGAAAGATCGTATTAAGTGGGGTAAGTGCATCAACGGGGTAAGTTTATACCTTTCAATATCTTGGAAACTATAGAATATTAGGCGTAGTTATTTGATTTTAGAACTATTATAATTCTTTTCTGAATATTTCGTTTCTAAGATACATATTCTTCTTCTTATCGTGGGGGCAAGCCGGGGGTCAGAGTTTTTTCAGAACGCCTTAGGGCTTCTTACGTGGTTTTTATGTAACGACTACTACCACGAGAGATAGTAGCCGGAACCAACGGCTTAACGTGCCATCCGAAGCACGGAATCATCTTTCTTTCAGAAAATCAGGTGATTCGGCCTGCAATGTCCTAACCAACTGGGGAAAAACGCACAAAGTGACATATCACTAGGTGTCCCGCGTGGGAATCGAGCCCACGATCTCCGTGTCAAGAACACAATGCTCTTAACCATTAGACCACGGAGGCAGTAATATACAGTTAGATACAAATTGAAAGGTATACAAAATTACCACTTTGATGCACTTACCCCGTCTAATCTTATACTAAATATATTTTATTCTAAAAATGCGGAATGACTTCTTTCATACTCTATTTATTATTTTTCTAAATACCTACTTAGATTTTCAACAATTCTTTTTCTATGTTTTTTGACTGAATACTGATTCTATTTTATACTCTTTTATGATCTTATTTTGAAATAACAAGTTTAAATAAAAATGAATCTTTTTCGCGGATTTGGGAGTGAAATCACAGAATGACTGCATGCAAGAAGCACAGAAATATTGCTGTCTTCTTTTTACTAGATACTTTAGGTACTCTAAAGTATATCCCACACACATCACGGCCGGGGATGTGGCCGGGTTCATTTGTACGAAGTTCCCCAACCGTCACGTGATCTTACCACTATTTTGCCGACCACTGTGCTATCCCTATCGCATAATAAGATTATGTAAATTAACCGTTGCATTGGATAAACCGGTTATTTCAAAATATTGTTGGCTTAAGTATAGTTGAAGTGGATTGAAAGCTGACCCACATTGAGTCTAATCGATCAGCCGTCCCATATAGCCATTTTTGGTCGCAGAATTACGAAGTATTTACAACTCGCCACGGTTTGGTAACTGCTACGACGCATGGCTAATGTGTGGGGTTTGGTTTCTATGTGTGGTAACGGTTCACTCGCAGTCCGACCGAAAACGTTTCAGTAACTGTGTGTTGTTGCTGTGTTAACACGTTACGTAATCTTTAACGGCTCTGGATGCTAGTCCTTTTGAGCCATTCGTTATTTTTTTTCTTTATTTTGATGATGGAATGATAGATGACGATGAATCTGTGGTCGATTTCGGAAGCTCGTGCGTTGCCGCCAAAATGACCATGTACGAGTTAACTTGAACCAAAACGTATGTTCTGTTATCGTATTTATTTGAGATTCCTGTTACGTCGGTCGCTTTACGCAACTGTTTGGTACACAATCTGCACGAAATTATGTCACAAATATCGCTAAAACCAATTTTTACGAATTTCAAATACGACTAAACACAGCAAGAGCAATGGCGCCAAGCAAACTCTCTTTTTGATAAATGGGAACAATGTTACCACACGGCGGTGTAACTGTGCAGCCAAATTGTTCTGTGTCGACTCTTTCCGACAAGCACGTGTCGAAACTACGATCAAAAAATGAATCGAAACCAAATAAGAATCGACAAAAATAGTGTTGAATTTTTTTGTAATGGCTTCCCAATAATGGCTGTATGGGTAACAAAATAATGAAATATTTTAGGGACATGGAATTTTAATTACAACTTAATAATGTGATATACTTAATTATAATTAAGCACAAAATGAATTTGCTCAGTAATAATTTTTAAGAAAACAATATTTTTATATCGTGTTTGTTGAACTGTTGACAGTTGCCATTTTTATTAAGGTAAATTAAAAAAATAAAGACAGGTTATTTTATGTGTTTTTTTTTTTTCATTATATCCCCAACCCATAAGTCTAGCTAGGAAGCCTAGGAACATACCAGTAGGTACCTTGTACCTGCCGCAAATTACGCCGAGTAGTGAACGTTTTTCTTTTCTTTTTAGGGTTCCGAAGTCGACAAGGAACCCTTATAGTTTCGCCATGTCCGTCCGTCTGTACATCTGTTCGTCTCTCCGTGGCTTAGCTCAGAGACGCTTATTACTAGAGAGCTGTAATTTATCATGGGTATACATATTAATCACGCCGACAAAGTAGTAAAATAAAATTTTGAAAAATATTTTGTTTCCAACCATACAAGAAGTGGGGATGCATTTTTTTTTCTCGTCTATCCCATGGTGTGGGGTATCGTTGGATAGGTCTTTTAAAAATATTATGGGAGTGGGAAAACCATTTTTCTGGATACGTGAAAAAATTACCCCAGCAGTGTATATAACGAATTTAAAAGGAAAACTGTCATCGGTAAGTAGGCTTTACAAATTACCGAATAATAGTCGACCAACTTGTAAAATGTACATTTTAGACTTTATTAACCGTTAAACCGTAGTATAAAACAAAAAGCCCCCTTCTAAGTCCGTATATTGTGACGGGCAACTACGGAACCCTACACTGCGCGTGGCCCGACACGCACTTGTTTAAACTTATTTCCTAAACAACTCGACACATGGCATCTCCATAGCAGGAAGCTGGAAATATGAATAAAAATCCAACTAAAAACTCTTTCTTAAATTCCGTCATAATGTGTCAAAAATCTGTCAAAATGGTCATAATAGAATAATGAAGACAAATTTTAGAGGACACTATTTTTACAATTATTTTTATGTTACAAGTTTTATAATTATTTTTATACGTTTAACTGATTCTTCGGCGAATCCAGAATTGACTGTGACTGAATCTGGCATCCACCATGCTTCACCATGTTCTATGGGCCTTCAGTTCTACACTGACGTGAATAACACTTCGGGAAACCATGATTTTGACGTGGAATTGACTCCAGACCAATGCTGCTTGGATTTAGGGTCCAATATTGATTGTGATGTTTTGGAAATTGTTGGAGGATGTGTGGATGTTATACCGAAAGGTAAGATTTTTGTGGCTTTTATAGGCAGACAAGTTAGAGCGCGAGTGTCCCGCGGGGTACAGACGTTGCGGGAGGCGAGGTAGCACGTGCGACTGCCTTTGAGCGGCGCGGGCTCCCCTTCCCCGCTACACCACCTGCCCCCCGCTAACATCGAGAGCATTTTTGCCTCACCCAAAGTATGTTCCCCGTGGGATGGACGCCCACAAATGGGTCTTCTTCTTCCTGCCCTTATCCAATTATTTGGGGACAAATGGGTATGAGTAGGTAAAGGTATTGTCATTATTGTTAACAGTCGCTGCCATCAAGGAATTTTTTTATAATTATAGTACCTACTATAAAAACAAACATTATTTTGTTTAAACTTATGGCTTAGCTCGCATCAGAGCTGAGATATTGGACTCTAAATTTTCATGAAAAAGTAACCAAATCCTTTAAGAAACAATTCATTTTCAATCAATCGAATATAACGTACAGAAATACAGAGGATACGAAACTAGGCAGTCTTACTGCTAAAAAGCGATTTCTCCCATACAACCTTCAAAGTTATTTGTGCCTTAACCATCCAAGGACAGCTCCGATGCGGTCTAGCAATGAATGTGATGTTTTTTAATGTATTTTGAAAGATCCTCTAAAAATTTATGTAAGTTTTATTACTGGCTGCTCAACAAAAAAAATGACAATTTTTCTCCATACAATCTTACTCATACCCATTTGTCTATGTTTTGGATATTTACTATGAATACCATTGCTATTACTAGGTAATTCAGAATCCACTTCGGAGAATATATTCCCCGTAGGTAGGTACTTTCCTATGGTTTTATCAGATTTTTTCTCAAAAACATATCCATTCTTTAAAGGTACAATAAAGAAATTAATACTAATAGCACCATTACTAAATCCTTACGAAAGAAAAGGCTACTGCATAGCGTACCTAGATTCAAAATTAACAGACAAAAAACGTCGCATCATGAGAAACCCCGTTCGAATAAACTTCGATACACGAGTCAAAATACAAGAAAAATTACCAGAAGACATAAAGGTTTGTAAAAAAATCGACGAAGATCCTTTGAACGATTGCTATCCAGTTAATTGTGAAGAATTCTACAACGGCAAAAGGTCTTATTACAGTCACAAAGTGGATAAATGCGAAGAAATCCCTCCGTGTATCACAGATTCAGTTGCCGAAATGCCTAATGTCGTTTACGATCCAATTAAAAATGAATGCATCAATGATGAACCGATTACAAGAGAAGATGTTGAATTCATTAAAACTTTAGTCCACACGAAAGATAGGACAGCGAAAGACATTATTATAATGAAAAGCATAAAACCTGTTCCGAACAAAACTGAATTACTAAACGATGATGTAAATACCAAACTGCTTTACACACAACATTTAAAATATGGAAAACACAAACCCAAAAAGAAGAAGAATCGCATTTTCACTAAATATTTAACCACAAACAAAGTTACATTAAGCGTATTGGGAGTCGTGATTTTTGTGCAATGCTGTTTAATTTGCACTATGGTTTATTTCTTAGGAAAAACATGCATATGCCCACCTAAAAAAAAATTGGTTCGTAAGTACTTTAATTACAGACAAGACGCGTCCGTGACAACTCCTCTAATAGGAACCAGTAACATGGATACTGAGACCACAGAATGCCAATATTTCAGTGAATCTTCAAACGTAGATAAAAAAATAAGATGTTACAAAGCTTGTCATAAAGACAAAAACAACGTCAAACTTAGCATGTCAGACGATATTCTATCTAAATGTCTAAACAGAAGAGACTGGAATAACAAATCAGCTAAATCTGAACTAATGACTGAATTTACAGCTAAACTATTAAATGATGACAAAATATTCGAAGTCACAGAACCTAATATACCAGAATCGAAATCAAAAGAAAACGAATCCGAAATCAATAACACTAAAAAGCAAAGTGAAACTAGAGTTAACTTCGAAAACGAAACATTTAAGTCAAACACAGACACCAAAAGTAAATTAGTAAAAAGCATAGTTAAAAAAATCGAAAGTACTTGCAGTAGAAAGAAAACAGAAAGGACAGAGTTAAAAGATTCAGACATAGTGTTGTCAGAAAGAGAGATAAAATGTCACAGCTATAACTACATGGTTGATTCAAATGAAACTCAAGTAAGTTCGAACCATACTTCATCGCATAGATATAACCCTGTTCAAAGATCTCAACAAATATATTCGAATCCAGAACAACGCAAAAGTCAACAATCACTTTCTACAGAAAAAGGCGCACAAGCAAGTTTCTCGAACGATTCAATCGACGATTTTCTTTCAGAACGTGGCATGCTGTTTTTACCAGGAGAAAATATATCTAAATACTCTTTCTCTAGCGACTCAGCTATGAAAACTTCCATATCATCTTTTTCTAGTAAAACTTCAAAGAATAATGTTCTGAAAAATGTTTTGTCTTTATTGACGAAGAGGTCGAAACATGGACCGTTGTCAGACCCAGGCCTGAAGAAGTCGAAAGATAGTATTAATCTAGAGCTTATTCATATGTCTCATGCTTCGTTATATTCTTCTAGTAATAATAATGAATCTGCTAACGATTGTTTAAGAAGTCTGAAGAGAATTAAGGATTCGAGATCATCATTGTAACTTTCTTAGTTTAATTTTTTAGTTTTATCTTAGTTGTTATGATTTTAATATTATAGATTGTTTTATTGTTATTCTTGTTTTCTGTTCTTTGTGTACCTAGATTATGTACCTAGATAATTATTAGTTTATGTCGACGACATAAAATATTGCTCCGTAAGAAAATTTTAGGCTCTGGCTTGAAATGTCCGTTTTCCTAAACTATATTTTTCCCAAAATGTCTGCACGTCTTTTGCATAATGTCAGCTTCTTATTATGTCTGTCTCCAAGAATGATAGTTTTCATATAATGTTCGCTTATCAGAAAGTGCTTATTCCCAAAATGACTGCAACCCCCAAATATCCGCCTTCTTACTATTTTGCCAAAGAGTAAGTATGCAAGCAATTTAGCCTTTTACATTTAGAACATTTATTTGAAAATAAATTAGACATTATGAGAAAATAAGCATAATAAGACGATAGCCGTGAACGTAACGGAAAAGCAAAACTTACGATAATGCTAATATGACAATTTGTTCCTTTTGCTGCCACATATCTCAGTCGCACGGTTCGGTCGGCCAGGGCCGCCGCTGAAGCAGCGGCTGACAAAAAGCGCGACATTTACTCGGCCCTGGTGCAAAATTACTATTTTGTGCCACTGGCCTTTGAGACCACGGGCTGCTGGGGGTCGGAAGCTTTGAGCTTCGTTAAAGAGCTCGGCCGTCGACTCCAGGAGAGGGGGAACGACGCTCGCTCCGGGTACTACTTGATGCAAAGGTTGTCCATCGCCATCCAACGCGGAAACGCGACAAGCATTATGGGCACCTTTGCATCTGGTATGGCCCGGGGAGGGCTTTTCGACTGAGTGTAAATATTTTATTAAGCTAGTTATATTTTAGTTAGTTATATTTTAGTAAGTTATATTTTTGGGCATAAATAATTATAAATGTATTCATAAATATGCTAATATTATATTAATGTAATCATTATGAATAGACGACTTCCTGAGATTGTACACATTTTGAGATTGCCGACAAAATAGAAGTGCTAACATTGTGAAAACTCAGACATTTTGAAAATTGTACTTTTTAGGAAAACAGATATTTCGGGTTTGAGCCAAAATTTAAGCATTCATTCTACTCCTCTAACTGAACAACTTTCAGAACGGAGACAATTTCGAAATCGCGAAGAAAAACAGCTGTTCCGCAGCAGAAAGCTTAATTAAAGTTTTCGCACAGACCAGCAATTTATCTTGTATGTACGAGGTGACCATGTCTTTGACTATTTATATGTGGACTGGTTACGCGTGTAATTCTACTAACAAATATTTCTGCCACTTTTTGCGGGGGGCGAGGTAACATGAAATCCGCAACTTTGGATTTTATTCCCCATAACTTTAGATTCTAATTTTGAATGTTAAAAATCATGAAAAGTAGTCTCGTGTGAACCCCAAACGTTCTAAGTTCGAAGTTATTATTTCGCAATTATAGGCTGTCTCGTTTAGTGATAAGGTGTAAAATTGAATGTAAATGCACAAGATCAATTGTGCTTATACCATGGCAGAGGGGAAATGCTACCGCAAGGCTAGTCCTTATAATAATTAGTCAAAGGACCATGTAGGTATGAGTAAAAGTCTAGCCATCTATCACCACTGAACATGTAACTATAGATTAACGCCTGTCCCCCACAGGTGTAGGCAGAGACAACGGAACGCCACCTACTACGATCCCGACAGACCTTTTCGCTTCCTCCACATTTATTAGTCTCACAATTTAAGCATCTCACCGATTCGTTCAGTGTACATACACGTCTACTAGGTCGTCTCATTCATCATTTTAACTTACGTTTGCGTTAAAAATTTCCCTTTTCAATCTGCTCTCAAAGAATGGCTTTCCATATGACCCAAGCATTTCAACATATGTACCGATTTCTATCTTTGTCACTACATCCTCTTTCAGACCACAATGTTGTCTTATTATGTCGACAACACATCTTTTCAGTGAGCGCATCTCCACGGGTTTATAATCCTACTTTCGTGCGTCTTCTGCCACTTCCATATCGTCGACTAAAGTGTCAGACCTCGTAACTCCATTAGATCAAATTTTACAGGAGGCACATAAAACTTCACCACGAAAAATGGCAACCCAGAGTTATATGGTTTTCTATTTATCATTTGAAATTGTAATGGCTTCTTAAAAGGATTTAAGAGTTGTGTCATGGATACATTCAGAAATTAGTAATAAAATTCTATAAAATGTAATTTGAAAAATAAAATGGTTTACGAGGTTTGACACTTTAGCCAACGATATATCACTGTTGTAACTAACACTCCATTGTTAACTGCCTTCCGTGCCTTGTTGAACACTGACGGCTTTTCACAAAAGAATTCAGAGCTCAGTTTACTCTATATCCTCGAACTTCATAACCAACGTAAGTACCAAAAATGAAACGACAAAATGTATAATCAAATTTTCTTATAAAGTTATTTCTTAAAACCGATCAAGTCTTCTGCCTTCATTGCTCGCAGGTCTTCCAGTATGTTGATGGGGTCGTCTACTGATCGACGGGCACATTCGCATGGGGCGCATGGCGGGCATATTGTGGTTGTTTCTTCAGTAGGCTGCGTCACGTAGCGTGGAGGAGTAACCTACATACAATAATGAGTTAAGAGAAGTTTATTCCGAATGCGTAAATGCGCGCCGCATACAAACGAAGTCGGGTGATATTTTCAATACTAATCAATTAAAGACAATGTCATTTTTCAGAAACAATCTAGAAACTAAACTCTATGTTTGTATGAAGTCAGATTTTCTTTAAAACATACCTACTTACTTTTAGTGCTAGGATTAATTTAAGATTTGTTTGGAAATATTTGAGGCAATGTAACTTTAAAACATTTTAACGAAAATCTGACTTTATACAAACATAGAGATTAGTTTCTAGATAGTTTCTGAAAATTTCGCTGACTTTAATTGGTTAGTGTTGAAAATATCTCCAGACTTCGTTTGTATGGAGCGCACTCCGAATTATTTTCCCTTAATGGGGTGCAACACGGAGGAAAGAAAAGAGCGGAGGTGTCGCAAGACAATTAGGACTGTCGCCATTACATAAGGTCACAGTGGGTGGCAGTATTCTTTTTGCTGTGAGGAGTTTTATAAATAAAATACATCTAAAACGATGAAGTATGCTTTTTTGTAGGACTTTGGGACCTACCAGGACCCGAAAGGAAAAAAACGGAAAAATCGATTTGATTAGATTAATTCAAAATTTTGTGCGCTTAAGATAAGTTTATTCCGAATCCGTAAATGCGCGCTGCATACAATCGAAGTCTGGTGATATTTTCAATTCTAACCAATTAAACTCAATGAAATTTTGCAGAAACAATCTAGGAACAAATATCTATGCTTGTATCGTGTCCGATTTTAGTTAAAATATACAGTTTTAATGTTACAGTGCCTGTATTATTTATTATACAACGTGTTAATGAATTAACGCAAAACTAGAAAGTAGTTTGTTTAGAATCGAGAGCAGAATCGAATTATGATGGTCTCAACATAGGTTTTAATTTAAAAATATTAAAAATTTGTTTTTAAACTTTAAAATTTACTGAACTCGATCTCAACCCACCGCACGAGCACACTTACACTACTTACTACCAAAATAAGATTCTTAAAATGTATCCACGTTACCACTTTCATTCATCGCTGAAATGATAACAAATCATTTTTGCCTCAAAATTTAAAATGCGAATAACTTTAAATTTTAACTCTAAAAATAATGAAATTATTGTTTCAATCTAATTATCTTGTTATAAATCAGTTGGGGTGTATGAGGTTTTGCGCTTATTTATTAACACGTTGTATAGGTATGTAAATTATTACCTTTATGTGAGGGAAATGTATGTTTCCGATCATCTTGAATTTCGAAATCGGCGCTCGAGTTAGACACAGGCACTGGAAATGATAAAATTATTTAAATAGATAACCACAAAATTAGTCAAAAACTAGTAGATTTTAAAATTTAATATATTTTTCCTTCATATCTCGGTTGGATTGTATGAAAAGTCGATAGAAAAAGCATGGATGGAAAAGAAATCATATTTAAAAATAAGTTTTTTTTTTCTTTATTAAAAATGTTTCTACTTACACCCGGCTAGAAAAATGTTAGTGATAAATGATTATTTCTAATATTGTATAGGTATTATTTATTTTTTGTTTTGTTATTTTTTTTTTATTTTTTTTTAGATTATTTTGTATTTTTGATCTGTTTTATTTGATTTAAACAGGATATTATTATTATTATCCAATATCATGAGTAAAGTTTACTCGCCGAATAATAATCATTAATAACTAATATTTTAATACTTACTTTCTGTAAATAAAATAAATTGAATTATTAATAACATTATTTGTTTAAGTAAGTAAATAGAAAGAACTTTACTATCTTTAGAATTGTAACTTACTGTTGGCGGCTGAAAAGTAAATGTATGGTTATAATAATAAATAATAAAAATGTTTATAAGTAATAATAATAAATAAATAATAAATATCTCGGAAATTGTCAAATAAATTATCTAGTCACATTTAAAGTACCAGAATCTAGCCTGGACTTGTGTTATGATGAATAATATATAGATACAAACGTCCATGACTCGGGTACAAATATTCATATTCACCCTTACGGGATTCGAACCCGCGACCCTCGGCACAGCCGGCAGGTTCACTACAGACTGTGCTATCGGGCCGTCCGGGAAGTAAACATTAAAATGATTCAAATACAAAATATACATTATCAATTTCACATGCATAGTATCAAGGGGAACAGAGGCAGATATCAAAAATTTTAAATGCACTTACGACAGTCTGGAAAAAGAAAATTAACAATTTTACAATTTTTTCATCCCCCCATCTCGGAAAGAGTATTTTTGCTCTTCGATATCTGAGTGCCAATGCCGTTTTTATCCACTAGAGGTTAAAGTAAATTGGATTTAGAACATCGTGTGTAATAAGTTTGTGAATTCAAAACATCATTAAACCTATTTGCCTTTCCCTCCATGGTGCCGAATTTATAGTAGTTTTTTTTTTTTTTTTTTCATTTAAATCGTTTCCTCGCTGAGGTGGGATGAAAAGTTACGTGTTTCACTCGAGTGCAAAGATTTTTCACCTCGTGCTCTTTTGATTCCCTCGCTAACGCTCAGGATTCCAATTTTAGAATCCTTCGCTTGCTCGGTCATCAAAATTGAGCACGTGGTTAAAAAGCAATTTTGCACTCTTGTATAACAAATAACTATTGTTAATTCGTGTGATTGATAAATAATTTTTTTTTGTTTTTTTTTCTTTTATATTAAAAAAAACCAGACTTACGTAATACTGAAAAACATTTTTTTTTAATAAGTAGGTGCTTAGTTATGTTGTGATTTTGATAGACGGTAAGATATTGATTATGATAGAATAAATTAAAAATCAACTGACCGTTTTCTGAAAAAAAAACATTTTATTAATGTTGACTCTATGAGACTATAATAAATAAAAGCTTTGCTAAAGGTAAATGGAATGTCCAGTAATATTTATAATAATTATAAACCATTCCAATGTTGTGAAAAGATGAAAATAATAAAAATACTGTGTTATTTACCCATCGCTGAAATTTTAATGTTATTATTAGAAAATAAAAGTAAAAATTTTTTTTTTATGACCCGGTTGGTGTAATGGTTACTACGCCGGACTACAGAAATAAGGTCCTGGGTTCGAATCTCGGTTCAGTCATGGATTTTGTATGTTTATGCCGTTGTTGTTGTATGGTATCCATATTAAAGAGCCTAGTAGCTTTCTTGCGATTATATTTATATTCGAAAATATAATATATATATATAACAACGTGTTAATGAATAAGCGCAAAATCTCATACACCCCAACTGATTTATAACAAAATGATTCGATTGAAACAATAATTTCATTATTTTGATAGTTAAAATTTAAATTTAAGGGCATTTTAAGTTTTGAGGCAAAAATGATTTTTTATCATTTCAGCCATGAATGAAAGCACTAACGTGCTCATGGACACATTTTAAGAGTCTTGTTTTGGTAGTAAGTAGGGTGAGGGTGCCCGAGCGGTGGGTTGAGATCGAGTTCAGTAAATTTTAAATTTTACAAACAAATTATTTAATATTTTGAAAAAATTAAATTTCTAGTTTTGCGTTAATTCATTAACACGTCATATATATATACAACGTGTTAATGAATTAACGCAAAACTAGAAATTTAATTTTATCTACCCACTATTAGACCAGAAACATGAGTGAGTAAAAAAATAAGAAACATTATTAATTTAGCTTTTTCTTTACTGACATAAAATGCATAGAAAAATTATGCTTCGTAAATGAAATCTATTAATAATTGTTTTAATAATAAAAACCTGCAATTACCTCAGTCTGTAAAAACATTATTAACGTTAGTGTGACATGTGAAATAAAAATATTGGCAAAGTTATTTAATAATAGGTACAATAGGTTACTATAATTATTATAATAACTTACAAAGAGTTTCTAAAAATAGAACGAAAAGGAATAAGTATTAGCTCTTTACGTAATATACCTAAACATTTTAAAAAAATACACAAATATTTTTCTTTTTAACTAGCTCCTGGCTATGACTTCGTCAACGTAATTTTGTTTTGGTAATTAAACTCGGAAATATATCTTTTTTTTTTAATGTCTTTAACGGCTCTGGATACTAGTCCTTTTGAGCCATTCGTTATTTTTTTCTTTATATTCTTCATTTTGATGATGGGATGATAGATGACGATGAATCTATGGTCGATTTGTAAGCTCGCGCGTTGCCGCCAAAATGACCATGTACGAGTTAACTTGAACCAAAACGTATGTTCTGTTATCGTATTTATTTGAGATTCCTGTTACGTCGGTCGCTTTACGCAACTGTTTGGTACACAATCCCCACGAAATTATGTCACAAATATCACTAAAACCAACTTTTTACGAATTTCAAATAACACGAAACACAACAAGGGCAATGGCGCCAAGCAAACTCTATAAATTTAGAACCAAAGTTCTAATAAATAATTATTGTACCTTATATAATAATTTTTATTTTATTATTACATTTATAATTATTTTATTTTTAATTATAAATAACTATCTTATATAATATTTATTTTACCTAATAATAATTATTTCGTCAAGTCTTATGCTGATGATAATTATGTGACAAACATTTTGGGATTTCATACTTAAATACCTCTGCGGCTCTATTCACATCAATATTCTTTATTGCATACCACAACAAAACATCCATTCAATTAAAGATAATGATATTTTCAAAATGTTACTTACTATGACCTGAATCAAAAGGAAAAATAATACATTTGTGAAAAGCGTTCTAATTTCTTATAATATACATAAAAATATTTTTCTAAAAAAAAAATTGAGTACTCACTCTGCCGTCCTAAAAAAGAAAAGAAGTAAACAGGTTTTTATAATTAGCAATAATAAATGTGGATTGGTTTATTTTATGAAAATATTTTTATAATTAAAATGCCGCTGAAGACAATAATATATAATATAATTGATAATATTCAATATACTTACTGTCAGCTGCGAAAAACGAACAAACCCATTATTTATTTAAATATTTTATTATAGCATTCTTAGTAAATGCAATTTTAAATAATTTTCCGAAAACTGTAAAGAAAGATAATAATAATATATTATTATTTATTTCATTTAAATATTATTTTTATTTTATTTGTTACTAATTGTGCAATTTAAAAATTATTTCAAATGAACGTAATTGTACTTACTTCCAACTGTTTAACAAATAGTTTTATTTAAGGCAGGTAACTAATATAAAACTTTAATAATAATATTTATTAGGTTTTTGGTGTAAAGGACATTTTTTAATGCAAATTTATTACTTTTTCCTCGCAAGTATGTTGAAAAACGTCGTATTGAACGCGTGAGCTTTGGTCATTACAGCCTCGGCTAACATAACAGCACTCGCCTGGCGGCTCGTTCTGCAATCCCGAGTCGGCTGTAATGACCGTCTTTGCTCACTTGTATCGTAATGTACTATTATTTTCTTTGTCAATAAGAATTGTATTTAAGTATACTTACTGTTTCCTGAAAAAAATTAAGAAAAGATTGAATTATCTTAGGTGGTCATGTCAAAATGGACAACATCTCATTTTAGAAAACGTAACAAATTCGGAAACTAATCGGAGATTACATCATAAAAACCATCATATAAAATTAAAAAAAATTTCTATCCATTATTTTCTAGATTATCTGATAAAGTGTGGCAACCTCCTTTGTTAAACGCGTGCCAAACTCCACGGTTTTTTTTTGGAAAAGAATAAGTCTTTTTCAGAATACAGTTGACATGGCACGTCACATACTTTTATATTTTCTTCTGTTCTGAAAACACATTTGTTCCTTGCAAAATAATTCACTCGAATGTAAATACTTTAACATGTGTAAATAAATGTACTTATATAGTTAACGGCGACTTTCCTTTCTCACCAAAGTACGATTACGGCTGAATGGGATGCATTTCCTTTGCCTTATTCTGAATTTAAGCATCATGTGATAGATTTTTACTTTTCTCTGAAAGTTTATTTAGTAATGGCCAAGGTAACAATGGCCATGATACAGTTAACGTCAGAAAATAAAAAATAAAAAAAAATGAATAAATGTGTACAAATTAAATCGAAAAATTCGTAACGGTTTAAAGATGGGACATCAAAAAAATTTATTTTGTCCTCAAAAAGACGTACTAAGCATTGATTTTAAAAAAACAAAAAATTACATAAAATTTTACTTACGTCGTGCTGTAGTAAAAATTATACAAAATAAACAAATTTATATAATAATACAACAAGAGAAAGGACGATCTAGATGCTTTCGATGACAGATGGCCCGAGCTTGCCCAGAACAGAGATGTTTGGGGATTAAAGGAGAGACATTTGCCCAGCAGTGGGATCATCAGCATCCACAGGTATGATATAGGCAAAATAACAAAATGCATTAAAACCAGAGCCATCTCTTGAGACCTATCGAGTATATCTGTTTGGCATACATAGCATAATGCTCACGATTATATTTCCCGAGCGGGTAGCCACAGATATTCTGAAGCCTCAGAACATCCGTGTTTCACTAGTAGTACCGAAACTAGGTCCAGTGTGACGGGCAGTAAGCCCGTCGCCACTTGTAATGGACAGCGGGTACAATACATGCCTCGAAATTTAAGCATGCAGGTTTCCTCACTATGTTTTCCTTCACCGAAAAGCCAGTGGTGTTACAAATCGTACATAAATTCTGAAAAACTGATTGGTACGAGTCGGCCTGGACGGGGATCGAACCATCGCCTCCTGCAGGCAGGCAAGGTTACTCGCCACTGGACCACTCCTAAATGGTTATGGACCTTCAACAGAAAAAGTGGGAGTAGAAAACTATGGATGCCGGGTCTAGAACAAAATTCTCGAAAAAAGTGTCCGAGACTAAACTACACAAACCTAAGTATACAACGTGTTAATGAATTAACGCAAAACTAGAAAGTAGTTTGTTTAGAATCGAGAGCAGAATCGAATTATCATGTTTTCAACATAGGTAATTTTTTTCCAAATTTTAAATAATTTATTTGTAAAATTTAAAATTTACTGAACTCGATCTCAACCCACCGCACGGGCACACTCACCCTATTTACTACCAAAAAAAAGATTCTTAAAATGTATCCAAGAGCACGCTAGCGCTTTCATTAATTGCTGAAATGATAACAAATCATTTTTGCCTGAAAACTTAAAGTGCAAAAAACTTTAAATTTTAACTATCAAAAAAATGAAATTATTGTTTCAATCTAATTCTTTTATTTTAAATCTGTTGGGGTGTATGAGCTTTTGCGCTTATTCATTAACACGTTGTGTATAGTAATATAAACCAACTAAAACCAAATGCTGGAATTCTTTTCCATCGCACTCCCCCATTGAGGCACGGAGCACGCCGCGCGCCCGCGCGTGCTCGTAGTCGGCCGATCAAACGAAGACTGTCACGTAATTGGTTCTCTTTTCTCGTTTTGGTGCTCTTTTGGTTCGGACACTTTTGAGTGCGGACCCTTCGTCCAGTAGTTGGTAAGCCAATGGAGTCAACTAATTTGTAAGTCAGCTAAACTGATGCTTTTTGGATGGGAGCAGCACAAGACCTCTATGACGATCCTTGGGGCTTACTCCACTCTCCAGCATAGACGTCTTTAAGCAGAGATGATGATGATGGGTCGAAATAATAGCTGAATTGCATCACAAGTATTACATACCTTGACTGGTTCCTGAAAATTATAAAATGTAAATTTTTGAATTATTACATTTATTAACCTTTTTAATATAGGAAAATTTAAAATATTTATTGATAATATTAATTGTCAGACATTAGTCTACCCAAAAAAAAAGAAAAAAAACATTAATAAATCAAAAATTTATACAAGTTATTAATTATTAATTTAAAATTATACAGTCGAATCAAATGTAGTTAAATAAAAAAACGATCTTGGACTTTGTCACACAGTCTATCTGGTTCCAATTAAGTATGACTAGAATATAGCCTTATTCTTTATTTATATATTTAAATGAAAAGTTTCAACTGAAATGCTTCAATGAACTAATATAAAAAGATCTAAATCACTTACGCCCTGCAATACGCCTGAAATAAATAGGTATGCAATGAGATATTAAAGGGAAGCAATATGCCAATTACGCTTTGACTATTTATATGTGGACTGGTTACGCGTGTAATTCTACTAACAAACATTTCTGCCACTTTTTGCGGGGGGTGAGGTAACATGAAATCCGCAACTTTGGATTTTATTCCCCATAACTTTAGATTCTAATTTTGAATGTTAAAAATCATGAAAAGTAGTGTCGTGTGGACCCCAAACTTTCTAAGTTCGAAGTTATTATTTCGCAATTATAGGCTGTCTCGTTTAGTGATAAGGTGTAAAATTGGATGTAAATGCACAAGATCAATTGTGCTTATACCGTGGCAGAGGGGAAATGCTACCGCAAGGCTAGTCCTTATAACAATTAGTCAAAGCAATTACGTTAACAAAAATCAAAGAAGTTACTTTTTTTTTAATTACCCGACTGCGCCAGAATGAGGGTTATGTTTCTCGAGCGTATGTATGTATGTTTGTATGTCTATTTCTTTGGCACGGCCTACAGCTTAAACGGCTTGATGGATTTTAATGTCTGAGGTGTCATTGGATTCATAAAAATTGTGAGAGTGACATAGGGTATATTATTTCAAGATGGCGTCTACGAATTAAAAAAGAGAGGGAAAGAAAAAATTTTTTTTGTTAAAAATTACAATATGGGTATCTAATGAAAGCTAGTAATCAGACGATTCCAAATATATAAATATTATAGTACTTTTATGTTACCGTTTCGACACAAGACTAAAAAGTATGAAATAAACTAAATTATTAAGATAAACAAAAAACCCGACTGCATAAAAAACCCATTAACTGAAAAGAGAAAAACAAGCTCAATCATCATTAATCAACTATAACAACTTTGTCTGAGCAAATATAATTTGATTCTTATTAGATAGGTATTGCAGGCGGGGACAAACCAATCAATAACCAACCAAAAATTTTCTTTGTTTAAATTATATTTGCTCAAACAAAGTTGTTATAGTTGATTAGTGATGATTGAGCTTGTTTTTCTCTTTTCAGTTAATGGGTTTTTTATGCAGTTGGGTTTTTTGTTTATCTTAATAATTTAGTTATTATATTATGTTAGGTCTAGATCGAGATTTACCGTTTCATTACATTCATCAGAAGGGTCACCCGTTTCCTTTTCCGTCTCATTCAGGATCTGTTTATTGCGCATACAGCTCATGGGTTTCATAACTTGCAGTCCGAAACGAACCAACGAAATAAAATATTTTAAATTAATTTTGAGGATTCTTACCGGTGTATTTTGTTGTTGAAGTATCAGGGAGTCAGGAAAACAGACATAAGAAAAAAAAAACATTAAAATTTGATAGTTAATTTCAAAAATTTATTAGGTATTTAAGGGCTAGCTCCAAAATTTATTTCGGCTAACTCAAACGGCCGCTATAATATGTGGCTGTACTCTTCTAACGCACCATGCATATCGGTTACTCTCACTCACATGCGGGACCGAGACGTGCTTATGTAATTTTGCGTGCATAAGAAGAATACAGCAACATATTGCGATACTGAGTACCTAATGTTGCGTGCGTAAGAAGTAAACCTTTAGTGAACACTCTGAACACTGCTACAGAATAGGTAGTACCACAGGTCCGGCACTTCGAAATACGTTTTAGATTTGACATGCTGAAACTTCGCACATGCGCAAATTGTGCATGAGATATGTGTAGGGTGGACTTACCACACATCGTATGAACATTATTATACATTTCGTTACTATTACTACTTCAATTCAATCACTGAAAATGTGAATTTAGTTTTATTTTCCAACGAAAAATAATCGTATTTTTATGTATACAACGTGTTAATGAATTAACGCAAAACTAGAAAGTAGTTTGTTTAGAATCGAGAGCAGAATCGAATTATCACGTTTTCAACACAGATATTTTTTTTTTTCAAAATATTAAATAATTTGTTTGTACAATTTAAAATTTTCAGAACTCGATCTCAACTTACTGCTCCGGCACTCTCATCCTACTTACTACCGAGCACGATAGCGCTTTCATTCATTGCTGAAATGATAACAAATCATTTTTGCCTCAAAACTTAAAATGCGAATAACTTTAAATTTTAAGTATCAAAATAATAAAATTATTGTTTCAATCTAATTATTTTGTTATAAATCACTTGTGGTGTGTGAGGTTTTGCGCTTATTCATTAACACGTTGTATAGTTAACATATAACTATACAAAATCACAACCTAACAGGCCTTAAACAGTGCCTTTCTTGAAATATTAAAAAAAAAAACTTACGTAGCGATCCTGTTATAATAAAGTTTCAATTACTGAACGGTTTTTAAAAACATAATTTTGATTCATTTGATGGTGAAAAAGGGACGGTAATAAACATTTCGAAATCGTCATTTCTAGAGTAAC
The DNA here is from genome assembly GCA_963924505.1 of Agonopterix alstromeriana. Taxonomy (NCBI): domain Eukaryota; kingdom Metazoa; phylum Arthropoda; class Insecta; order Lepidoptera; family Depressariidae; genus Agonopterix; species Agonopterix alstromeriana. Next base: position 7,080,133 of record OZ004690.1, on the reverse strand, counting down.
AAATAAACGTAAATAAAAGCAAAGATTCATAAATTTTACGTAAAATTAAAGGAAAAATTATTTAACCATGATTTAAAAAGTTAAAATCGTACGATTTTTATTTATACAAAGTTTCTCACGATACAATACAATAGTAAATTTATTTGAGTAAATAATTTAAAAAAATTTAAAACTTACTGTAAACTAGAAGGAGAAGACAAACGATAATTAAAATAATTTAAACTACAAAAAATTTGGTAACTCACAAAAAAACTACTTACCACATTCTAGAAAATAAATATTATAATTAGTTACTTATACTTAATCATATTTTTTAATATTCATTCAAAATAAAAATATATACAACGTGATTAATGAATTAACGCAAAACTAGAAAGTAGTTTGATTAGAATCGACAGCAGACTCGAATTATCATATTTTCAACATAGGTAATGTTTTTCAAAATATTCAATAAATTGTTCATAAAATTTAAAATTTACTGAACTCGATCTCAACCCATCGCTCGGGCACAGTCACCCTACTTACTTCCAAAACAAGATTCTTAAAAAGTATCCATGAGCACGCTTTCATTCATTATTAAAATGATAACAAATAATTTTTGCTTGAAAACTTAAAATACGAATAACTTTAAATATAAACTATCAAAATAATGAAATTATTGTTTCAATCTAATTATTTTGATATAAATCAGTTGGGGTATATGAGGTTTTGCGCTTATTCATTAACACGTTGTATAGGGCGACCGGTTAAACAATGGACGATTAATAACATTAATGCTTCTTTCAACCAATAACCCCATATGAAAATGTTTTATTTACCGCTGGCTTTAAACGAAATAAAAATAATTAGTCAAAAATAAAAATAATTAGTTAAAAGTAAATAAAATTTAAAAAAAGATATTATAAACTCTCATACTTACAGTTGTCTAAAAGTAAAAAATCTACTAAGTAATGGTGCAGTAATAATAGTACATTATGATAAAATTGAGTTAAGTTGGTGATTACAGTCGAGGCTGGATAAAGGCACGAGCAACAGGCGAGGGCCGTTAACAACCCGAGACTGTAATGACCAACGCTCACGCATTTCATACGTTTTTCAACACACTAGCGAAAATTTATGTGCACCTGTGTTCGAATTAGTTATGCACTTAGGTATTACCGCATACCGCACTAGTGCGTGCGGTAAAATGCACACAAGTTTTATGAACTTAAAAACGGTGCGATACGAGCCACTTTACGACCAAGTGTGTTGAAAAATAACTTTTTCTTATGGTTTCACCTGCGATAATGCGATGAGTTGGGATGACATAAGACTAAAGAGGTTAATGATATTATAGTTGAGGTGGAAATACTTACATCATCTGGCTAAAAATCAGAATTTTAATTAGAAAAAACGTCATCAACTCTATTCCAATATTTAAACATGATATCAAAGAAGAAACTAACCCCAAGCTGTAATTAGTTAAAATAATTAAATGTAAATAGTTAGTTATATTTATTTAATTAATTATATAATATATTTTATATCTTATATTATAATTATACATATAATATAAATTATAAAATTCAATTTTGTTTTGTGTGTTCTGTTTTGTGTTTTCTTTCTGTTTCTGTGCAATATTTTTTTTTTTGTTATTATTTTCTTTTTGAATAAACAAATAAAAATAAAAATAAACAGTTAAATTTTTTTCTCTAGGATTTACATATTTTTTGAATAAGCGTGCTGCTGATGTAAGGAATTCATTTATAAATCGTATGCCAAAATAATAATTTAAAATAAAAGCTCATGGAATACTTGCCGTTAGCTAAAAAGATTAAAATAATAATTATAATGAATTATTAGTGAAATAATTACCGCTTACTGGATTCCTTCGTTATTGTTACTCTGTTCTTTTTTTAAATTATTTTTAACTAGCTGTTGCCCGCGACTCCGTCTGCGTAGACCTTAAAAAAGTATCCTATGTGTTAATCCAGATCATATTCTATCTGTGTGTCAAATTTCATTAAAATCCTTTCAGTAGTTTTTACGTAAAAGAGTAACAAACATCCATCCATACTTACAAACTTTCGCGTTTATAATATTAGTAGGATTAATTCAAAATTCAAAATTCAAAATTGTTTATTCAAAATAATATCACATAGATAACTTTTTGACGTCATGTTTTTGAATCTACCACCGCGTCGGAAGGTGTTCCGTTGTAGAGAAGATGCGGCCAGAAACTCTACAACACACTTCTTTTAAACAAAACAAAATATACAAAGTACAATTACATAAATTCAATATTAAATTACATAGTGTAACATTGTCAAGACCAGACATTTTCCAGATAATGGACTCTTGCTTGTGCGTTAGCACTGCATTTCCGCCAATGTCAAGTAATTTATGGAAATATCTATCCCAATCTCAGGGGTTGTTTTTGATCAAGAACCAGAAGAGATTGGGGGTAGGAAAGTATTACCAAATTGAGCTTTAGCTAATGTCATCCCTTACTTACTTGCGCAATATCTGGTACCTAAACAGAAGAAAAAAATCGTTAAATCCCTTGTAGTATCAAATGAATAACACAGGTGTGTAGCCGTCATCGAATAGTACCTAGCATGCATATAGCATATACTCACGACTATATTCCCCGAGGGGGTAGTCAGAGAAATTCTGAAACCTCAGAACATCCACGATTCACCAATAGTGCCGGCACTCTGTCCAATGTGACGGAGGGTGACCCCGCGACACTTATAATGGACAGTGGGTACAAAACATGCCTCGAAATTGAAGCATGCAGGTTTCCTCACGATGTTTTCCTTCACAGAAAAGCCAGTGGTGTTACAAATCGTACATAGATTCCGAAAAACTCATTGGTACGAGTCGACCTGGACGGGGATCGAACCATCGCCTCCTGCACGGCAGGCAAGGTGGCTCGGAATAGTACCTGCACATACTAAATAATTAAGTAATGCGTAAGTCGGTCGTGCTGGTGTATGTATTTATTTTAATATTTCGCCTTTTTTTTAACTAATGCCATATCACAGTATAAGAAAGAGTAGCTAATACTATAATAAGTACGGACAAAATAAAATATCAGATTAAATAATGTATGTAATTTTTTTTATCCCAATAGACTTGCTATAGATTATTATCCCAGACTAACTTTAAACCAAAAGAATTGTTACTATATGAGTATCAAAATATATAATAATATTCCCGAAAGCTTTAAACAACAAAACACTAAATTAATGTTAAATAATTTATACAGATGGCTAGTGCAACATAGTTTTTATAGCGTTGAAGAGTTTTTAAATTTTAAATAGTAGATGTTAAATAATTACAGAATGTTAGTATTATAGGTTTTAGTTTTTTTAAGTTGTTACACATTTGCATGCTGTTGCTACAGCTGAACAGAAGAAGCTTATTTTATTATATTTTACCATCTTTTGTATACCTGTTTCAAGGCAAATAAATTATATTTCTATTTCTATTTTTATTTTTTGCTGTATAAATATACCTTATTGAGACGAAGCTTGTCGTGGATATTTGACTGAAAATCCTTTTGGCCGAGGCATTTTGCCAATTTTGTAATTAACTATTTAGAAATGGTTTATATTATGTAATTTAGTTTCCTATAATAAATTACTAAATAATTAAGTAGTGTTGTAACCCATACACTAAATAATTAATTAGTTAATATTGTAAGTTCATCCCAATTAAAATATATAAAACGTGTTAATGAATAAGCGCAAAACCTCATACACCCCTTTGGATTTGTAACAAAATAATTAGATTGAAACAATAATTTCATTATTTTGATGGTTAAAATTTAAAGTTATTCGCATTTTAAGTTTTGAGGCGAAAATGATTTGTTATCATTTCAGCAATGAATGAAAGCGCTAACGTGCTCAAGAATACATTTTAAGTATCTTGTTTAGATAGTAAGTAGGGTGAGTGTGCCCGTGCGGTGGGTTGAGAACGAGTTCAGTAGATTTTAAATTTAACATTAAAATTATTTATTATTTTGAAAAAAATTACCTATGTTGAAACCATGATAATTCGATTCTGCTCTCGATTGTAAACAAACTACTTTCTAGGTTTGCGTTAATTAATTAACACGTTGTATACTCACAGGGCCTGCTGCAGTAGTTTCTTCACCGTCCTGTAAACAATGAAAAATGTCAAAAATGTTTTTATCTACGTTTTTTCTTCTCACTCTATCGTAAAAACGGTAATACATACGAGCGTCAAACTTGGTGTGATTATAGAGCAAACTCTATAGTATAACAACAAATAATAAAAACCGGCCAAGTGTGAGTCAGTCTGGTGTAAAAGCATCCCAGCATAAGCATATGCTCACGACTATATTCCCCAAGGGGGTAGTCAGAGATATTCTGAAACCTCAGAACATCCACGTTTCACCGTTTCAGTAGTACCGAATCTCTGTCCAGTGTGACGAGAGGTGAGCCCGTCGCCACATAATGGACAGTGGGTATAATACATGCTTCATGCAATTGAAGCATGCAGGATTCCTCCCAATATTTTCTTTCACCGAAAAGCCAGTGTCACAAGTCGTGTAAAAGGTCCACGACAAAACTTTTTTTTTTAGTTATTATGTACATACATACATACATAAGCTCACGCCATTGTCCCATGGGGGTAGGCAGAGACCACGGACCGCCACACGCTACGACTCTGGCACACCTCTTTAGCCTCATTCACATTCATACATCTTTTCATGCACTTCCGTCGATTGAGGGTGCTACGCACTTGTTGTGGTACGGAACCCTTGGTGCGCAGTAAGCCCGACTCGCACTTAATTTTTGATGTCTACTAACTAACATGGTGTAATTTTTTTTACTTACAGGTGCAGTAGTGGTAGTTTCCTTCTAAAATGAAAGTATTGGGAACTGTTAACTTTACTGTTACTTGATTAAAACCTAAGAAGTGGTTCTTAGTATGCTCTTATCAGCTTATACAGGGTCCAACTTAATATGCTGACAGTCCATTCTCTAGGGCACCAACATCAAATCGCAAAAAAAAACTGCTGTCCCATACAAAGGTCAACACGTCTTTCATGGGTCACTGTATACGTTGTTATAATAAAATCCATCCGAGACCATTTTGAATCTTTCCGAAAACATGTTTAAAACTCAAATCAAAAAAGTCCTCTGTAAGAAAGCATATTATAAACTGGATGATTATTTAAATGATCGAAATGCTTGGGTCTGAGGTCACTAGCTTATAGTTTATTTACTTTACTGTATAGTATCAATTATTTTATTAAATAGACTATGTATTATTGTATACATAACCTTAGCTTAAGAATTTATGTTGTAATAGTTATTAAGTCGTGTTATGTTGTAGAGTTTCTGGCCGCATCTTCTCTACAGCGACAACACGTTCCGACGCGGTGGTAGCTTTAAAAAAGATTTGACGTTTGATAAGTGTGCTGTAAGCTCCTATATTTAATAAATTATATTGACTTTGACTTTGCATGGGGCCGCGATAAAAGTTTTATCGCGCCTTTTAACATATCGCACATCTAGTTCTTAAAAGTCATAAATGTAAAAAAATCCAAAATTGAGTTAACAATGCCATAACTTTCCTTTTATGTAAATGCATTGAGTGCTTAAAGATCATTTTTTTAATTTAACAACATGTGCGTTAGAGAGCGCCACTGTCATTATAGCTCTAGTCAAAAATGTATCGCGCCTTGAATCTTTAAGAGGATATTTACGTTTGATAAGTGTGCTGCAAGCTCCTATATTGAATAAATTATATTGACTTTGACAAAAGTGCAAACCTACTCGAGCCAAATGTATGGGACAGCTGATTTTTTTTCGCGATTTCGATGTATGTCCCATAGAGAAAGTTGTTCAGTTCATCCATTTAAAAAAGTGTCAGCATATTAAGAAGGACCCTATATGAATGTAGGTAACAATATTAGATGGGACTTACATCGTCGCCGGCAGCAGTTGTAGTCTAAAAAAATACGTCGAATTACACTATAGGTAGGTATTTATGTACCTACGTTGAAATGTTATGTACCTAAATCATCAGACTTGTATCGAAATCTTTGAGCCACTGTAACTTTGAAACTGTAACACATTTTAACAAAAATCTGACAACCCAAATACTCGGACATTGGTTTGTAGGTCGTGTTTAAAAAATGACTTTAATTGGTAAATATTGAAAATATAATCAAACTTCGTTAGTATCGAGTGCGACAATGAGAAAGAGATTCTAATTTTGAATGTTAAAAATCATGAAAAGTAATCTCGTGTGAACCCCAAACGTTCTAAGTTCGAAGTTATTATTTCGCAATTATAGGCAGTCTCGTTTAGTGATAAGGTGTAAAATTGAATGTAAATGCACAAGATCAATTGTGCTTATACCGTGGCAGAGGGGAAATTCTACCGCAAGGCTAGTCCTTATAATAATTAGTCAAAGGGAGAATACCAGTTCTCCTTACTCTATGGTATGGGCCCAGCCCAGCTATGGAGTCGTATAGGCTATAATTTGTACTTTTTATTTAACTTACTCCTTTATCAGCCTCTGTAGCTTCACCCTGAAAAATATTGTTTGTTTATTATAATTTAGAACGCCCTCTATCGTCGAGTAGAAGTATCAGAGTAACGATTGGTTCATATCAATGCATATATTAATTATTATTTATTATAGAAGCCTGAATCAGTATCATGGGTACAATCACCCCTTAAAGTAATATAACTGTTTACCCTAACACCCTACAAACAGGGTGTATAATTAAAATGGAATGGCCGGAGTTTCCTATATAGAAAATATTTATTTACACACTATATTTATACCTTAGTTAGACCAGACCCTCTACCAATTTCTCTACATACACGCGACTTGGCCTTTTTTCCATAGGTATATTGTATTTATTTATTTACTAGATACATAAATTGACACGACTTAAAAATAATACATCACATAAATCAAGAGAAATTTTTAGGTGACATACGCGACGCGCGGAGTAACGCCAAGCGCGACTGGAAGGCGCGTCGCGCGCGAGTAGAGAAATCATTTAGGGCTGGTGCAGTGATATGGGGCGGCAACCCTAGTTCGTTTAGTTTCTTCATATCTATATTTATACCTACTACTGTAAAAACAATTTTTTTTTTAGAAAACTCGAGGGAAGGTTGACATAATGGCGAAATCTTCTACTGTATGGAGCGATGAACATGCCATCTTTTGAGTTTTTCCATCATCACAGCCAATGGTTGTCCATTGCTGGACATACCTAGGCCTCCCCCAAGAATCGCCACAACGACCGGTCCTACGCTGCCCTCATCCAATAGGTTCCTGCTGCCTTCACCAGATCGTCGGACCACCTTGTGGCTGCTCAATACCTACCCACGCTGCGCTTTCCGGTACGCGGTCGCCACTAGAGAACTCTTCGGTCCCATCGTCCATGAATAGGCTACGTGTTAATGAATTAACGCAAAACTAGAAAGTAGTTTGTTTTGAATCGAGAGCAGAATCTAATTATCATGGTTTCAACATAGGTAATTTTTTCAAAATATTTAATAATTTGTTTGTAAAAATTAAAATTTACTGAACTCGATCTCTCAATCCACCGCTCAGGCACTCTCACCCTACTTACTACCAAAACAAGATTCTTAAAATGTATACATGAGCACGTTAGCGCTTTCATTCATTGCTGAAATGATAACAATTCATTTTTGCCTGAAAAATTAAATAGAGAATAACTTTAAATTTTAACAGTAAAATAATGAAATTATTGTTTCAATCTAATTATTTTGTTATAAATCAGTTGGGGTGTAGGAGGTTTTGCGCTTATTCATTAACACATTGTATAAGCTACTCTGGTTCCGGATCTCTTCTTTTCTGATTCATTCTTCATTCGATCTCGCAAGGAAACTTCGAGCATAGCCCTCTCCATTTCCCTCCGTGTCACTTTCAGCCTTTTTATGAGAAAATAAAATAGAACGGTCATTTTAACTTACTGCCCCATCAGCCGGGGTATCTTCCGCAGGAGCGTCTTCCGCAGGGGCATCTTCCGCCGGGGCATCTTCTGCAGGGGCATCTTCCGCAGGAGCGTCTTCCGCAGGGGCATCTTCTGCAGGTGCATCTTCTGCAGGGGCTTCTTCTGCAGGAGCATCTTCTGCAGGGGCATCTTCTGCAGGGGCTTCTTCTGCCGGTGGCTAGGTGCATGCAAAACATTTTAGAACAAACAAACTTTTTCTTAAAGGGTTCTCAGTCGCATTTTTCTCTATTTCTAATCAATTATACAATATTTGGCACGCGGTTTGGATTAAAGATATTTACATGAAAAAGATTACGATATGGTTTTTAGGAACCCCGGACTCCAAATCAAGCTTTTTAAGAATGTTTGTCTGTCTGTTTGTTTGTTTGTTTGTATGTTTGTAACAGCATCACGCAAAAACTACTGAACTTTTTTGTTTGACAGCTTATGATCTGACTTAAAATCTGGCATATAACTTGTGCGGACGAAGTCGCGGGTAAACTCTAGTTATTAATATTTCTGCATTTTCACAAATCGACAAATACAATTTTAGTATTTTTAGTTCTGAAGTCGGTATAAATGGTAAACATGTAAACAATATTTTAATACTTACGTCATCCTAGAAATATTTATTTCATGTTACTTACTGAAATTTTTTAAAGTATTTCTGACACAGATTAAAAAAATACTTACCTACTTATTTATTACAGGGTGTTAGGCATTAATTTTATTTTACGAATTTCTAATAGGTTTCTTAGGGAAAGTTGATCAGTATCATGGGTACAATCACCCCTTAAAGTAAAGCAACTGTTTACCCTAACAGGCTAGGTTTCTTAATATAGGATACCTACCTACTGATCAAACCATCAAACTAAACAACTTCGCAATTCCGGAGTTCTCCATGTGAAAGTTGTTCAGTTTGATGGTCTGAGTTCACTGTAGTTTGCGGAGAGCTATACCCTGTATAAACGTCTATAGACTTTTGCCGTTGAAGTTGTTCGAAATAAGAATCATATGCATTTACCTGAGGCTGAAAAAATATGCTTATATTAGAAAAAAACCTTGAAACATTTTGAGAAATGATTGGGATAGCTATAATAATAATAATAATATTTATTTATTCAAGTAACAAGGACTCATTGTTAGTATGTTCTTATTCTATGTTAGTAGGAATACATTTCGTTTGGAGTGCATCATTAGAATGAGTCATCGCGGCGCCATTCCATTTGAGAATGAAAATAAATATGAAAATTAGCAAGCTAAAGTGGCAATAGGCTGGTCATATCTGCCGAATATCTGACAATGGAACATTATCATCATTAGCCTTGTCTATGCGTAGACACAGCTCTGAAGGTGACTGGATGAGGATTGCAGGCAGAGAAATGAAGCAGCTGCTTTTGACTGATAATAGCGTATAAAAAGTCTTATATTTTAGAAACCTTTACTATCGATAAAAAACGTGGTGCGCGCGTATGGGATTGAAGGGCAAGTGAAGGACGCGTCGGCTGCCTCCTACAGCTCTCCAGCTAAAACCATCGCTCATTGGCCGATGATCACGCGATAAAACCTTCGCGATTGGTTCCTCGTTGTGTGACGTGATGCCAAGGACATCGGCTCGATTGGTAGGGTAAACCGGTCGAATAGACGCAGATGGATAGGTATGTAGGTATGTAGTTGTCTCGCCAACAAGCCTCTCATCATCCACTGCCGAACATAGGTCTCTGCCAAGGCGCGCCACAAAACTCTATCCTCGGCCCTCCTCATCCAGTTGCTCCCCGCTACCTTTTTTAGGTCGTCTGTCCAGCGGGCAGCAGGGCGTCCCACACTACGCCTGCCAGTTCGTGGTGTCCACTCTAGAACTCTGACACCCCATTGATTGTACAACGGATGGAGAGTCCAAATTGTATAATGTAGACCACGAACTGTCAGACAGTAGTGTGTGACGCTCCGGTGCTGGACCGACGACCTGAGACAGGTAGTGGGGAGCGACTGGGTGAGTCAGAGTTGTATAATGTAGACCACGAACTCACAGACAGTAGTGCTTTACATATCGAACAGGGTGCCTCAGACCATCAAACTGAACAACTTTTACTACGAAGTCAACATCAAAAAATCAGCTGTTCCATACATTTGGGTCGGCCACTGAAGTTTTCTATGGAATGGTAGTTTTTCTTTCTTTATTTCAGTGTTGGCTCCATAGTGAAAGTTGTCCAGTTTGATGGGAGGCACTCATAATATGCAACACATTAAATTTTACATTAAAATACTTACGCGTGGACTCGAATCAATTAGTTTGATTGTTAATATAAATGTAAAAATTAAACTTAACAATTTTAATGTTGCCATTTTGTTAAAATTTAAAACGCCTCTATTCTAGAAATGTTTAGATTCAAATGTTTAGATTCATGTAGAAAATTTATGTTGCTTGAAAATATATTTCAGTATTTTCAATTTTGTTTTAAACATAAAATGTTTATTTTATGTTTCTGGTCTGATTGCGTTGTTAAGAGAAGTTTATACCGAATGCGTAAATGCGCGCTACATACAAACGAATTCTGGTGATATTTCAATACTAACCAATTAAAGTCAATGAAATTTTTCAGAAACATTCTAGAAACTAATCTATATGCTTGTATTAAGTCAGTTTTTTGTTAAAATATACAGTCTCAATGCTAGGATTAATTTAAGATTTGTATGGAAATCTTTGAGGCGCTGTAACTTTAAAACTATACATTTTAAAGAAAATCTGACTTCATACAGGCATAGAGATTAGTTTCAGTGAGAGTTGTTTCAGAAACATTTCACTGTTAGTATTGTATTGAAAATATCACCAGACTTCGTTTGTATGGAGCACGATCCGAATTATATTCCCTTAAGGTAAGCGCATATTAGGGCGGGCCGCATCGAAACGGAATATGCGTCCCTACCTACTTAGCACACTAGGGCGGGCCGGGATGCGACGCATTGACGGATTTTTGCTTTGACGTAATACTGAGAGACGCAAAAAATAAATTGACCGTCGCAGGACGCCCGGCAGATGTGAAACAACGAAATACCGCACTCCTCCCCGATGCGGCTCGGCGTTTATGCGTTAGTTCATACAAATTGTATAGAAGCGACGTATATGGACTTATGCGTTGTGGCCCACTCCGATGCGGCCCACCATTATATGCGCTTACCTTTATTGGATAAGATCTTTGACTAATTATTATAAGGACTAGCCTTGCGGTACCATTTCCCTTCTGCCACGGTATAAGCACAATTGATCTTATGCATTTACATTCAATTTTACACCTTATCACTAAACGAGACAGCCTATAATTGCGAAATAATAACTTCGAACTCAGAACGTTTGGGGTTCACACGAGACTACTTTTCATGATTTTTAACATTCAAAATTATAATCTAAAGTTATGGGGAGTAAAATCCAAAGTTGCGGATCTCATGTTACCTCGCCCCACGCAAAAAGTGGCGGAAATGTTTGTTAGTAGAATTACACGCGTAACCAGTCCACATATAAATAGTCAACGGATAAGATCGTTTTTCTATCGATGACAGTCCGATCATATCAGAGCATAATAAGAAGGACGCTATAGATAGTACTGGCATTCGACAAACGAGATACGTACCTATCGCTACGCGTCTTCGGGGTGAAATTGATGTCATTAGCATCCTTTTAAACTTTAGAGTCTACCCATCAAATAAGAGGCAAATAAATGATTTCTATTTCTATTTCTATCAAACTGAACAACTTTTACTATGGGAGCAAACAGAACGGAGCAAAAAAATATGCTGTTGCATACATTTGAGTAGGCACTACAGTTAGTATGGAACAGCAGATTTTTTTTTTGCTCCGATCGGTTTGCTCAATAGTAAAAGTTGTTCAGTTTGATTGGTAGACTGTTAGTTTTAAAGGATGCTAATGATATCAATTTCACCCTGCATACAAGTTGTTACAAAAATACGGATAAACATTTAAGGGCCCTTTAGACCATCAAACTGAACAACTTTTACTATGGGATCAATATCGGATGTTTCATACTAAACTACAAATCTACTCGAGCCAAATGTATGGGACAGCAGATTTTTTTTTCGCGATTTCGATATTGGTCCCATAGAGAAAGTTGCTCGATTTGATGGTCTGACCAGCTCCTTCAAAAAGTGTCAACATATTAAGAAGGACCCTGTATGTGCGCGCGTCTGTTTCGCTCGCTTTTTCCCCCTTCTTTGTCGCGATTTTATGAAATAAAATAATCAAAATTACATAAAAAATATACATCATGTATTTAATGTCAAAAGCATACACAACTATGCGTAAAATATTATGTACAATAGCGTTTAGGTCACAATACATTATTGACAAGATTTTCTTTACATTTCAAGAAGTAAATACAGTGTTATTGGTCGCGCAACGAATAATGAGCGCTGGGGGAAAGTGGTAGGGATTTCCGCGAAGGTCGATGACGTAAAAGGCGACTAATTGACATTTCATTTTAAGAAAGGTACCAAAATAAGAAAACCATTTGGAGATTATGTGATTCAAAGCTTATATCAAAATTATCCGATTTTGAAAAATATTTGAAAAATACTGAAAAATATAATAGAGGTTGAATGAGATTTTGTTCCTTTGCCTGCTTGGCGTTTCTATTGTATTTGACAGTTTTTATTTTTAATTTTATTGCGGCCAAGGTATCTTAGCCATAAATCCGTTCTTTTTCTGAAAATTCAAAAGTAAATTAAAAATAGCAATATCAGTCAAAAATTAAATCGGAAAAACAGGTATCTCTTATTTTTTAACCTATTTTTATATTTTTTATTAAACACAGGTGGTTAAAAAAATTTAATGTTGTCAATTGGCCAATGGCGTTCGCGCGTCAGCCGCTAAATAGACCCGAAATTGTTTTCTACGCATTCAAGGTCATCGCTCATGTTTAGTTGCACGACCTGTACTTGGATCAAAGTAAAATTCATGGATTTGTCCAAAGCGCGTTTAGTTGAAGCACACTAGTAATAGGTACACGTGGTCCATACAAACTAGCACACTTGTAATTTGTTTTGATTTAAGTAAGAGTAAGGTCCTCCCTTAATTGTACTTTGATCTAAGGCGCGGTTTATACAGAAGAGACGTGTGGCGGTGGCGGATAGTCAGAGTAACACAATTATAAACCTTATAGTACGTAGCATAGCGTCGTTTGGAGAATTACTCCAGGCGACGTCACCTGGAGGCGCGGGCGCGATTCTCCTTTACGACAAAAACAACGCTATGCTACGTACTATAAGGTTTATATTGTGTTACTTAGATTATCCGCCACCGCCACACGTCTCTTCTGTATAAACCGTGGCTAAGGACCTGTACCAAGTTTATATGTCCTCTTCCCGTTGTCAAATAAGTTTTTATTTTACACCAACGTTTTATTTAATCAGTTTAATAGTTATTTCGCGTCGTCACTTTTCTCTTGGTACGTTATAACACCTTTTTCTATTAAATCTGGTATTTCAACCGCTAGCCAGGGACCGAGCTGAAAAAAAAGAGTACGATTTTACCTTTGACTAATTATTATAAGGACTAGCCTTGCGGTAGCATTTCCCCTCTGCCACGGTATAAGCACAATTGATCTTGTGCATTTACATTCAATTTTACACCTTATCACTAAACGAGACAGCCTATAATTGCGAAATAATAACTTCGAACTTAGAACGTTTGGGGTTCACACGAGACTACTTTTCATGATTTTTAACATTCAAAATCCGAATCTTAAGTTATGGGGAATAAAATCCAAAGTTGCGGATTTCATGTTACCTCGCCCCCCGCAAAAAGTGGCAGAAATTTTTGTTAGTAGAATTACACGCGTAACCAGTCCACATATAAATAGTCAAAGGATTTTACGAATGCAGAAATGTTAGGAAAGTAAATTGCGAAAGAAGATATTTCGAGAATGTGGACCTTTTAGAAAAAAACTGATTTCAGAAATGTAGGCTCTTTGGACAGTGGTCGTAGAAATCCATAATAGCTTTACCATCTAAGATGGTGCTAACAAATAATTGTTTTCCATACAAAATTGAACTGAATTATGTATGTTTAAAATAAATACGACTCACTACTATTGGTATAAGCATATGCTCAGGACTATATTTCCCGAGGTGGTAGTGAGAGATATTCTAAAACCTCAGAACATCCACATTTCACTAGTAGGTACCGAAACGATAACGGTATGGTACGGTACTATAGGTATAAATTTAGAAAAGTAGCAGACATTTTGGAAATTTTCCCTAAGCCTAAGCTTTTTTATATAGAAGAGACGTGTGGCGGTGGCGGATAATCTAAGTAACATAATATAAACCTTATAGTACGTAGCATAGCGTCGTTTTTGTCGTAAAGGAGAATCGCGCCCGCGCCTCCAGGTGACGTCGCCTGGAGGCGCGGGCGTAATTCTCCAAACGACGCTATGCTACGTACTATAAGGTTTATAATTATGTTACTTTGACTATCCCCCATCGCCACACGTCTTTTCTGTATAAACCGCGCCTTACGTTCCTTGGAGACAGTTGTCTAGTATCAACTGTCTATTAAACCCTTTAGAAACAAACTATTTTACTATATAGGTACACTACCCCAATACTATGTTCTTATCGTGTGGGCAAGCCCTGGTGTCAAAGTTTTTTCAGACCGCCTTACGGCCTCTGACGTGGTTTTTATGTAACGACTACTACCACCAGAGATAGTACACGGGACTAACGACTTAACGTGCCAGCCGGAGCACGGAATTATCTTTCTGTTCAGACAATCAGGTGATTCAGCCTGCAATGTCCTAACCAACTGGGGAAAATCACACAAAGTGACATATCACTAGGTGGTACGTATCGAACCCACGACCTCCATGTCAAGAGACCAATGCTCTTAACCATTGGACCATGGAGTATGTACTTAGAGATACGTCACTGCGGTATCGCCAGTTGGCACAAACCGTTTAAAAGCGTTTAAAAAGGTGGTTGATAGTTGTAGCAAAGATTCTGGCTGTCCTTAGAGTTATTTTTTTCATCTTTTCAGATAATCAGATGATTCAGCCTGCAATGTACTCAACTGGGGAAAACGCACAAAGTGACATATCACTAGGTGTCCCCCGTGGGAATCGAACCCACGACCTCCGTGTCAAGAGCCCAATGCTCTTAACCACGTAGGTAGTTAAAAAATACGATTACAATACTAGTATTGTACTTACCCCAAGTGCCATAGCGTGCGCAATACCAAATTTAGGTGCATTCCGGGCCCAAAGTGGCTTAAAGTGGTCCGTCAGACATATCTTGCCTCCTCGGTACATTTTAGCTGTCTTTCCATCGAGACCTGGTAAAGCTAACTCTGGTGCTGTGGTCGGGTATGTTACTGGTATCTGAAAGGGTTTTGTAGTTAGCATTATCAAAGTGAATGTAATAATATAGCTCTCGGGTCGCGACAGGCCTATCGTGCGCGGGGTGCGGGGCGCGGGAGGAGCGCGTTTCGGCACGCTCTGCCTGCGGGCAGTACCCTAAGTCAGCAGAGAATTGGGGTACGCGCCGGCAGCAGTGTCAAAATTTATACTTGCGAACGCGCACGTACCACAATGGTTCGAACTGGTTGTATTGTGTACGGATGTGATTCCACATTGAATCAAAATAAAGATTTGTTGGAAATAAAGTGGTTTGAAACATTTTAACGCGATTTGAAACTTTGTTGTTTTTACTTGAGATACTGTTTGAAACTGCAGGTAATACTATAAATAGTTAAGCTACGCTGCTACATAATTGTTTTTGTACATAATAGAAGTTTTTCTAACTTATGTAAAGTTGACGCTTAGTTGAACAAGCGCTCATGAGAGTGAATCCTCCATTAAATCTCTTGCTAGCTTTTACTATGTCAACAAGACAAAAAGTGACAGCAAGAGATTTAATGGAGGATTAACTCTAATGAGCGTTTCTGCAACTGAGCGTCAGTCTTGTAAATACAAGAATCACGATTCATTTCTTCTCTTTATACCAACTTCCTTCAACCAACCAACTGCCTTCTAGATAACTGAATCGTGGTTCTTAATAAGTGCATTTGCTCCGTAGTTGCAATTACCAGATAGTTGGAATTACACGACTCCATCTTATGTACGTTTCGACATGTACCATCCAACAGATTTCTTTCGTATAACTTTTGTAACCGAATATTGTAAAACCCTGAGCATTAATTTCGAATTATTATGTATAAATTGTTATACTTGACATTTTATGTTGGAACATATCGTGAGGAAGACATTCTAATGAGGAAACCTGCATACGCTGAAGAAGACATTCTAATGTGTGAAGTTTACGAATTCTAGCAATTCGTAAACTTCACACATTAGAATCTCTCTAGAACTCACCACGTTACAAAGTCAAAGTCAATATAATTAATTCAATATAGGAGCTTGCTGCACACTTATCAAATGTCAAATCTTTTTTTAAAGCTACCACCGCGTCGGAACGTGTTGTCGCTTTAGAGAAGATGCGGCCAGAAACTCTACAACATGACACGACTTAATAACTATTACAATATAAATTCTTAAGCTAAAGTTATGTATACAATAATACATAGTCTATTTAATAAAATAATTGATACATAGACTATTTAATAAAATAATTGATACAATGGGACGGTTTATAGGTTGATGATGATGATGACAAATACTCACATCAAATTCTAGATCGAACTCGTATTTTAGCAGGTTGTGAACGAACCAGCACTTGCCGAACCACCTCGTGCCAGTCTTATCTGACTCCAGTCTGAACCAGTCATTGTCCGCCGCTTTGTTGTTCTGTACATACTGTGAATCAAGGTTCGGGAAGGTGAGAATTGAAAGAGAAGGTGATATGACTTTTAATTCCACTCCAACAGAGCTGTCGGCACCCCGCAGGCCACGACGAAATTTTCAATCTATATCATCGTCTTTAAGGGACGTCAGCGCCATCTACCAGAGTTTATGCAAACTACTGACTCACAAGTCTAATTTTACAATTAGTATTGCGATATAGATGTCACACATTATTCCAATCGAATTTATTGATTCTACTGGATGCCATGTTAGCTAATCAAATTAAAGATTGAAAAAGTCGGGCGGCGAGCGGGATTCGAACCCACGACCTGCCTATCCGGGATATGCTCCACTCCAACAGAGCTGTCGGCGTCTTTAAGGGACGTCAGCGCCATCTACCAGAGAGACTTTTTCAATCATTAATTTGATATTATAATGAGTTGGATCTTTCTTAGTTTTTCCTTGAAGTGAAAGTTCAATCAAAGGAAAAAACAAGTTCCTACCTACTAGAAGTACCTTTTTTCAATGTGTTGAAGAATGAAAAAAATAATTTCCGCTTCACGGGAACCTAAAAAGTCCAGGAAATCGAAATCCCTATTTCCTGCATATCCAAAAAGAGATAAATGTTGATGTGACTCTGATATTGTTACTTTACGCTTGCCAAAATAATCATGCATCAAAAGATAAAGATAAAGATAAGATAAAGATGCATTTATTTGTATGACATGCGTAGTTTTACAAGCAGGTGTTACAATAATTATTATGTCCTACATGTCTTACCTTACGGCTTACAAATTATTATTATGATAATGTCAGAGATGCTAATTCCAGTATTAAATTAACTCATTACAATATCTTACACTACTTAATTATAAATTCATGGCCAAGATTAGAGCATAACAATATTTGGTCATATCAATGAAATATTAAAGTAATGTCAATAAAAAGAAAACAAAAAAATATTTATAAAATTAAATGTCAAACGAATAAAATTATACAAGTAGTGTCTAAAACCATGCAAGAAAATAATTGTATGACCAAAAAAAAAAAAAAAAAACTAAAAACATATGATAAAATGTCAGTGTAATATAATTATAAATCAAGTCAAAAATAAAAATAAAAAATGTGAATAATTTAGCTAATTAATTAAATTACATCATTAAAGAAATCTTGAATTGTATAATAACATTTTTCTATTAATAATTTGTTCAATTTCAATTTGAATAAATTTGTATTTAGGGATTTTATTTCACTTGGTATTTTATTGAATACTTTAGGGGCCATTGCAAAAACGCTCTTTGACATCATTGCAGTTTTTACGTGACGCAAACAAAGGCTAGTTTTATCACGCAGATTGCGGTTATGCACGACTCCTACTTGCTGAAATAGTTCAGGATTTATTTTTACGAATACCGCTACTTCGAGTATGTAGAGTGATGCCATTGTCAATATTTTATGTTTGATAAAATATGGCCTACAGCTGTCTATCCTATTTAGCCCAAACATTGCCCTGATGCACCTTTTTTGGGCTTTGAAAGCTTTGTCTTTGTCACTTGAATTGCCCCAAAAAATTATCCCGTATCTTAGGACTGAAGCAACCAAACCATGATATGCTGTCAGGACTGTTTCTGTGTTTACAATCTGCGCAAGTCTATACAGGGCATATGAGGATTTAGACAGTTTCGAGCATAACTGTTCTATATGTGTTTTCCAGGTAAGAGCCTTATCAATGTAAACACCGAGGAATTTGGTTGAGACAACCTCTTCTATTTTTAGACCTTTGTAATGAATGTTTAGGTTCGGTGTGGCTTTGCGTTGACTAAATTGCATTAACTTTGTTTTTTCTATGTTGACCTTTAGATTATTATTATTTAGCCAAGAGATGATTTTATTTAGCACAATATTTATGTCGCCTTCATAGGAGCTACATTCCTTACACTCTATTATTGCAGTGCTGTCATCTGCGAAAAGTGTCATGGGTTGGTCTATATGTTCGGTTTAGTGTAACCGAACACCTTTTTTCTAACGCGTCGCTCGATGCCGCCTCGTAATTAATTAGTGCATTTTCCGATCGCGTCGGCATCGGGCGAGCATTCAAATGTAACGCATTAACATAAACTATTTTATAACATTTTTAAAACAATAAAGTGAATCAAATTTAACACGTGGTTCTTCTTAACAAGCACACATCCCGCACATTGGTCCTTCGAGCCTTTTTGGTGTTCTGGTGAGTTCTGGTGTGTTAGCTATCGGTTCGGTTGGCCTCCCACAAGCGGGTCTCACCAATCGAATTGAGACGGGGCTTATATCACACTATAGAGCTTGCTGGGATACTAAAGGAATCAGCAACAACAGGGAAGTGTGCTACAACATTAACATTGAACATTAGAGGAGTCGGCAAACAGTGAAAACATTAACATTAACAAGAAAATTCAACAATTAACAACAATGGAAGATCTTCTGGAGAAACAAACTGAACTATCAACATTAATCGAGAAGATAATTAACAACTTTAAAAAGGAAAACATTGAACGCAGGAAGTTAATAGCTAAGAAGAGAATAGATGAATTAGAAGTTTTATTTCGAGAGTATCATGAAAACGACGCAAAGTTGAGGAGATGCGAGGACCGTTCAGACGATTACTTTACGGGCGGCTACTATGCATCAACAAAAACATATTATCTGGACGCCATGAGTTACATAAGAAGGTATACCAAAGTACAAGATGTGGAGGGAGAGGAGTTTTTAGACACCAAAATAGAAGACGAAACTATTGACGTTACAAAGATTATTAACCCACAAACAAAACCAGGTGGGTCGAAAGAAACTCCAGGAGGCAAGACTATTGACAGCAAGTTAGACGAAAAACTTCGGAAGCAAGCGGCAAATTACAAAGCTTTTCAACGAACTATTTCCAGTATTGACATCGAAACATTAACAGAAATGTGGGAGTTAGAAGATGCACGGAAAACATTGGAATCACGGTGGGGAACAATCGACTCTCTTCATTGGGAGATAGAGAGCGAGTTAAGCGGCACCGATAACATGGAATTGGAGATTTTGTATAACAGGTATGAGAAACGTTACTGCAGTTTAAAGAAGTTTATCAACTCAAAGATGTGGTCGGAGAAACATAGAGAAAAAACAACCCCTAATCTAGATGTACCAACATTTAACGGGCATTACAATCAATGGGTGTCTTTCAAAGACTTGTTCTCGGAAGCCATCCACAACAATCCTTCATTATCCAAGGCCCAAAAAATGCAGTTTCTAAAAAGTAAGATACGTGGTGAAGCTGAACGTCTCATACAACATCTGCCAATAAGCTCCGACAACTACACTGTATGCTGGGACATCTTAAACCGCCGCTATAACCACAAAAAACTTATATTTTCATCGCATATTAACATGCTTTTGGATTTGCCCGTAATAAAGCAACAGTCACTGGCACCAATCAAGCGAATGCATGACGTCACTCAAGAAACCCTTAACGCGATAATAAACCTAGGTGTGGATATAACTACTTGGGACCCTCTGCTCGTGCATATTTTAGATCAAAAGTTAGACGCTAACACACACGCCGAGTACATAGATTCGCTGAAGGATCGCCGAGAACTACCAATACTTCAAGAATTTCTCGACTTTTTGGAGGGAAAATTTACTGCCTTAGAGTCGTCCCTCCGAAAGAACGAAAACATTCAACAAAAATCTGGAAACCAACATTTTACACCAAACCCTTCAACATCATATTATGGAAAATTTCCAAACAATCAAACGAATAATAACTGGAACAAAGGAAACGTGAATAGAAAACTTATGACGAAATCAACATACAACGTGACTTTCAGAAAATGCCCACTCTGCAACAACGAGCATGGACTTTACAATTGCAAGAAATTTCTCGAATTACCAAATGAACAAAAACTAAAAACCGTCAAGGAATTGCAAGTTTGCATCAATTGCTTATTTAGTCACAACGGCAATGAATGTAAATCGACAAAAACATGTCGTAATTGCAATAAGAAACATAACACCATTATGCACGATGCGCTACCAGACAAAACTGCATCGACAGCAGGAGCAACAAAACAGAACAAAAACAAAAATGAGGACGACACACAAAATGGAGGTAACACATCAGCTGAAGTTTTGTTGTCAACCGCCATGCTGAAAGTTAAGGGAGCAGATGGATCTTACTATAACCTGAGAGCCTTAGTCGATCAAGGTTCTCAAGTGTCATTGATAACAGAACGGGCAGCGCAACAAATAAAACTGAAACGAAAAGGATGTAAGGGAACTATTTTTGGAGTCGGAGAAAAAGAAAACAGTGGAAAAGGCATGCTCAGCATTCAGTGTCACTCGACCCAGAGTGACTTTGAGTTTCAAACTGACGTCATCATTATGACTAGTTTGATCGGTAACTTACCTAACAAAACATTTACAAGGCCGGAGTGGACGATTATCGAAAACATTTCACTGGCGGACCCTGAATTTTATATTAGCCGCCCAGTCGACATATTACTAGGAGCAGACATTTATTCGCAAATAATACTCGACGGCATAATTAAAGGGCAAGACGCTACTCAGCCTGTAGCTCAACGAACAAAACTTGGCTGGCTGCTGTGCGGCAGCGCCAAAACATATAAATGCAACATAGTGTTACATAACTTGAAAGACATACATAAGTTTTGGGAAGTAGAAGAAATTACTGAGCAATCAAATTTGTCAGTAGAGGACCAGCAATGTATAACATTTTTCAACGAAACAACAACAAGGAAGGAAGATGGGCGTTATGAGGTCAGGTTACCGCTCAAGGAAGATATTGAGAGCAAACTGGGATCATCAAAACAAACTGCTCTAGCACAATTTAGAAGTCTGGAGAATAAATTTCAAAAACAACCAAAATTAGCACATGATTATAAAACTTTTATGAACGAATATAAGACATTGCAACATATGACGCCGGCGAGCGGTAACCAGACACCTGCATTCTATTTACCGCATCATGGAGTCGAGCGCGCCGATTCATTGACAACACAATACAGGGTGGTATTTAATGCCTCACACAAAACAAATACAGGGTGCAGTCTCAACGATCTCATGCAAACTGGCCCAAATTTACAAATCGACTTGCAGATGCTACTACTTAAATGGAGACAATATCAGTATGCTTTTACAGCTGATATTGAAAAGATGTTTAGAATGATATTAATTCATGAAGATGACCAGAAATACCAGAAGATATTTTGGAGGGACAATCTGGAACAGCCCATTCAAACATTTTGCCTAACAACTGTAACATATGGAACCCGCGCCGCACCATTTTTGGCCATGATGACCTTAAGAAAACTAGCTGCTGATGAACGAGAACGATTTCCTGCTGCTTCGAAGGTGGTAGAAACAGCATTTTACATGGATGACCTTGTACACGGAACAGACACCGTCGAAGAAGGAAAACAGCTCATATCTGATTTAAATTCGTTAATGAAGTCGAGCGGATTCAATCTGAGAAAATGGTCCTCGAACGAACAGAGCATATTAGAAGACATCAAGATGAAGCAAACTAAATCTGAAAATGATGTGTTCACATTCAAAACCGAAAACATATCAAAAACATTGGGCTTGAGTTGGAACTCTGTAGAAGACAAACTAACATTTCAGTACAACATAACAAACAATAACAATAAAACAACTAAACGAAATCTCTTATCCGAGATATCAAAGCTCTTTGATCCACTGGGCTGGATGGCGCCTCTATCTACAAAACTAAAACTATTATTTCAAAGGTTATGGAAAGAGCATAATATGAAATGGGACGATCAAGTGTCGGATGACATACAGAAAGAGTGGATTAAGATCAAGGCAGAACTCCACGTAATAAATCAGTATGAGGTGCCAAGATGGATACGTTGTCAAAAAAATGACGTTATAGAACTACACGGCTTCTGTGACGCGTCAATTGTAGCCTATGCCTGTGTCGTATATGCGAGAGTCAAAGGTCAAACAGGGCCAGTGATAGTGGCAGCAAAAACAAAACTTGTACCCCACAAAAAGGCGATCACGTTACCTAGGCTGGAATTAAGTGGGGCGCATTTGTTATCAAAACTTATGAAAAAGACAAAAGAAGCGCTGTCTGAACATAACACTGAAATATACGGCTGGACTGATTCAATGGTGGCCCTCGGGTGGATACAGGGGGAACCGAGTCGATGGAGACCCTTTGTAGCCAATAGAGTACAAAAAACAACTGACGTCATGCCGAGCACGTGCTGGCGCTACGTAAAGTCAAGTGACAATCCCGCCGACGCAGCAAGTAGAGGTTTATACGCACAACAATTAAAAGACCACAATTTATGGTGGCGGGGTCCCTCCTGGCTTTCAACATTCAAGAAAGAACAACAACAAACTAAAACATACACAACAAACGAAGAAATTAAATTAAAACACATACACGTAGTCATACAACAGGGAGAAAACATCATTGATATTTTATTGAAGAAATACAGCTCATTCAATAAAGTTACACGAATCGTCGCTTGGTTATTGCGTGCACTTGCACTTAAGCGCAAGGAAATGCCGAACTATATCACGTTACATGAACTGTCCGCTGCGAAACTGCTGATTATAAAACACGTGCAACGAACAGAATTGAGAGCGGACATGGAAAATTTGTATAAAAACAAAAAATTAGATGCAAAAAGTAAATTATTGAATTTACATCCATTTATTGACGAATCCGGATTATTACGAGTCGGAGGTCGATTAGAAAATTCAACATTGAACATGGAGATGAAACATCCAAAAATTTTACCGCGTGAGAGTCGCTTGACTGAGCTGTTGGTGGATGAAGCTCATAAACTCACCTTCCACGGAGGTCCTCGCCTGACTCTCGCCAAGCTCAGGCTACAGTACTGGATCCCTGGAGGAAACAATGCCGTCAAGAAACAGCTGCGTAATTGCGTAACCTGTAGAAAGAACAATCCGAAAAAACAATATCAACTGATGGGTGACCTACCGATCGCTCGCACAGAGCCAGCTCCCCCATTCAGCCATACAGGTGTTGACTACACGGGTTTTGTGGAGATCAAAAGTAACAAGACGAGAAACGCAAGGTCATTTAAAGGTTACATAGCACTTTTCATCTGTATGGTGACTAAGGCCGTGCATCTGGAGCTTGTGACAGACTTAACAAGTTCGGCTTTTCTGGCAGCTCTACGAAGGATGTCGGCCCGACGCGGTGCCCCACAACACTTGTACAGTGACTGTGGGACCAACTTTGTAGGAGCGGACCGCTTACTACAAGAAGAATACGAACAACTACAACAAACATTCGATGACAACTTCATGGGAGTACTAGCCGAATTGAACATTGAATGGCACTTCAACGCCCCATCCTGGCCCAGCGCTGGAGGCCTCTGGGAGCGAGCCGTTCGAAGTTTGAAGTACCATTTGAGAAGAGTAATCGGTTCCCAAAAACTAACTTTCGAGGAATACTACACTCTCCTAACACAGTTAGAGGCTTGCTTAAACTCAAGGCCACTGTGCGCTCTAACCGAAGACATCGACGACTTCGACTTCCTGTCGCCGGCCCACTTCCTAACAGGGCGCGCAGGTTTAACAATTATCAAAACAGCAGAAGACGGAAGAACAAGATGGCATTTAACCAATCAATTATTTCAACAAATATGGATGAAGTGGAAAACTGAATATCTTTCACAACTTAACGCAAGAAACAAATGGTTACAAGCACAGAAAAACATTCAAGTTGGAGACTTAGTTATTGTACAGGACGAAAACCTGCCGGCCGGGAAGTGGCCAATGGCTAGAGTGATCGAGTTACATCCCGGCCGCGACGGATACGTACGTGTCGTCTCATTAAAAACCAAAAACGGGAACATCAAGCGCCCAATAGTCAAACTGTGCCTATTACCTATCCAACCAGCGAAACATGAACCTGAAACAAGTAACAAGAAATCCGAGACAGATGCTAAGGAGAAAAGAAACAAGCAGGGCTGTCCAAAATTATCATCAGTCATTATGGCCATACTATTTTTTATGACACTAGTATCAAGTTCTCACGGAATGAGCAATATAACAGAAATAAAAACTAATCAAACATTATATTTTGATCCGATGGCAAAGATGCAACTTCTGAGAGATCAATGGACTCTAGTAACATACTATGATATGTTTCCGTACTGGGACGGAACAGCAGCGCTTGAAAAATTACTTATTTACTTAGAGATAAAGTGCAGTAAACTGGAAGTACACAACAAATGTAACATGATCGGGCCACAGCTACGTCACGAGTACACGGAGCTACAATATTTTAATCAGCTGCTACTGACGCAGCACTTTATCGGCGAGCACTCCAGACAGCGACGCGGCCTTATCAATGCCGTGGGCTCCCTAGCTAATAGCCTGTTCGGAGTATTAGATCAACAATTCGCAGAACAATACTCACGAGACATAGAGTTGATTAAACAAAACCAAGCGCACTTAAAGAACCTGTGGCGCAATCAAACATCGGTGGTAGAGTCAGAATATAACGTTATAAAAAGGAATGAAGAAATAATGTCCAAACATCATAAGGTTATAAACAAGCATTTAAACAGTTTAGATAAGGCTGTGAACACACTCCAGACCGAAGTCAACGAAGTGAACGAGGAGCAAGATTTAATCTTATCAGTAATTTCGGCAAGCAGTATACTACAAAACTTAAAAGACATTCAAAATATGATGTTAAACACGATATCAGATATTTATCAGGGAAAATTTAATTTACATCTATTGACGCCAAAACAATTGAAGGAACAGCTTAACATTATTTCTGGGATCTTGTCTGCAGATGTAACATTACCAATAGAAGATATTAACACAGATTTACACAACATTTACAAGTTGCTGAAGATAAAAGCAAGAGTGTCGGAGAAATATTTCATATTTGAGATCAAAATCCCACTTATCAACCGAGGAAATTACGATTTATATCACGTTATCAGCATCCCTAAACAGTATGGAGCGAAGAGCAAGAACATTATAACCGCAGTACCAGTTTCCGATTATGTAGCAATCAATTTGCACAAGGACACCTTCATACCAATCACACAAGAAAACCTACAAAATTGTCTCATACAAGACAGTTCAACATATATGTGCAAACCACAACATCCGATATATACCATGAGATCTGATAAAGACCTTTGTATCCTAAATGAAAATAAGGAATGCAAAACAAGCATAACCACGTGCAAAAACAAGTGGACTAGTCTTGTGAGAATGAACACCTACCTTTATTTTTGTTGTGAGCGGTGTCTACTGCGAATCATATGCGGTGATCAAGTTACCGCTCACCAGATAGCACGCGCTAATATCATAACAATAGAAGAGGACTGCGTCATCAAAACAAACGATTTTATGATTTATGGACATAGACATCGTCAGAGTACATTGAATATCATGTACGACATCAAAACGGCTTCTATAGCGCCCATCAACCACATTATCAATATCACCATAGACGAGGGAGGAGAGAACTACTTGAATGAAACAGATCTGGAACGCATAGAGCTGTACAAGGAAATAGAAGCTAAACTGAAACATATGAAGGAGAGTGATGCCTATGAAGACGATATGCGTGTTTCATACCACGATATTCACCACTACGTGGTAATCTATGTCATAGTGGCACTACTGGCACTGGTTGGAATAGTGTCGTTCGGCCGTCGAATTCACCAAAGTTGGAAAACATCTCAAGTGGTGGAAGCACCCGCGACGCCTGCGCCGAAGCAACGGGCCCCACGTGTTATCCCCCGCAGAGACGCATCTCAAGATGCTGATCAAGAATATGAGATGAAGGAGTTTAGAAGGACGAAACCGGTGTTTAGAAAATTAGTGTTTGAAGATGATTCTGTATAAGATTTATTCTTACTTTTAACATTTTGTATAATTTAATTTTTTAACATTTTTGTATTCTTAATAATATTTTGTAACATTTGGATGCACCCCAGCCTCCCGTAACGCATCTTTTCTGCCCGGGAATATGTTCGGTTTAGTGTAACCGAACACCTTTTTTCTAACGCGTCGCTCGATGGTCAAAAACAATCATTTAAAAAACAAGTCAAAGATCACTATCTCTCTCTTCAATAAACTAGTATATTTATTAATTTATTTATCATACTGGATATTTTTGTATGTATGTATGTAAGTATGTACCTGTATCTTTATTTAATAGGTATTTATTAGTGTTCAATACTGATTTATTAGTTAAATGTGCACACTATGCCTGCCTCACTTTGTATACTCTCTCTCTGTCACGGGTTTGCTGGAAGAAATCTCTTTAGAGATAAGCTCACCCTTTGTAATTGTCAATTATCCTGTTTTCATATATTTTTCCGTGTGTACAATAAAGAGTTAAATAAATAAATAATATTAAAAATATGCATGATGGTTTTCTCGTGTTGTCACTTTGCCGTGCGAGGCATGCTAGCTCAGGTGGTCACTATTTGCTATAGCAGTGTCTGTGGCCGGTGGCTCGTTTGCGCCAAGCCTTAGACTAAGCTCATGCTGAAGGGAATATAATTCGGAGCGTGCTCCATACAAACGAAGTCTGGTCATATTTTCAATACTAACAAATTAAAGTCAATGAAATCTTTCAGAAACAATCTAAAAACTAATCTCTATGCGTGTATGAGGTTAGATTTTCGTTATCATGTATAGTTTTAAAGTTACAGTGCATCAAAGATTTCCATAAAGATCTTAAAATAATCCTAGCATTAAAACTGTATATTTTTAAGAAAATCTAACTTCACAGAAGCATAGAGATTAGTTTGTAGATTGTTTCTGAAAAATTTCACAGACTTTAATTGGTTAGTATTCAAAATATCACCAGACTTTGTATGTAGCGCGCATTGGCGGTTTCGGAATAAACTTCTCTTAAAAGACTCTGAATCTCGACTTTTAGCACATCATATGTCGTCATAAAGAAACAGGGTACTCTATTGGAAATTAATTAATTTATGAAC
The DNA here is from genome assembly GCA_963924505.1 of Agonopterix alstromeriana. Classification (NCBI taxonomy): domain Eukaryota; kingdom Metazoa; phylum Arthropoda; class Insecta; order Lepidoptera; family Depressariidae; genus Agonopterix; species Agonopterix alstromeriana. The sequence continues at coordinate 7,052,303 of OZ004690.1, read as the reverse complement.
TAATTATTAATGGAGTAAAATTTACTATAAGTTAGACAGACCAATTAATACTGAAAATTCCTACGTAAAAGTGAAAGTTTTATCAAATCAAAAAACAACCTCAAATCGATGATTATTTACTAAATAAATACTATAAAATCAAACCCAAAACACAGAAATATAAACAAATAAACTAAAAAGCAAAGTTCATTACGTATACGGAAGTAAAATTACCTTTATTAGAGCTTGATATTCCTCTTTCAATCGCGTGACCCATAACTCCTTTTCTCTAGGCCCAGCTTTAGTTTGCAGCAAGGGGATGCTGCTTAGAGTCTTCCTTGTGCTTTCGTCTACCATTTTGAGTAACAAATTAAACTTTAATTCATTACTTTCGAGTAGAAATCGGAGTAAATCACACGAAATATTTTTTGTGGACAACGAAATGTCAAATGTCAGCGAGACGTGTCACATTGCGTTCCATTTTATGCAAATATTTTGGCTTAAACAAGAAATTAAGATTTAATTTTTCAGTTTTCATTACAAATTTGTATGAAAAAAGATTTGGAAATTTCAAAAGCTATAATACCATCATTTTAAGTTTAGTTTTTTAAATTCTAGATTGCTTTATTAGGTGATAAGCAGACTACTAAAGTTTTGTAAGAGTAAAAAATAATGACAGTTTTTACAGACACACTACATTATTTTTATTGAAAGTCTCCTTCTGCACATTTACACATTTAATTAAGTATTTAATTTTATTTAAAATTTCATAGGAATTTCATTTAACCACGTCAATTTACAATTCAAGAAAGGTTTCATGGTCTAGTAAGAAAAATATAACTACCGACCAAGAAAAATATAACTAAAAACAACGGCTTTAAGGGCTAGTTCCCATTGCCATTCCGAAAGGATAAATTTCATAGAAATATTAATTTACTACGTAAATAAATTTATATTTAAAGAAAAAACATCGCTAACGTCAGGCCCATGACAGCTTTAGTTCCGATAGCACCGTTGTGGCGCTGCAGTCAAATTTTCCCTCATGAAACGCTAACATTGGACGCCATATTAAACTTACAGCAGCGCAGCGTCATGCTGTGTTGTTGCGTCAGAATCTTATAAATTGTGTTTTTCCTGGTATTTTTTCTCGAGTTGAGAATCCTTGAAGCTCTAATTCTTCTCCATTGTAAGACATAATAATATCGTTGATTGGTTTGTTCCTTGGTCAAATATCCCTATTTTTGCATTCTGCGCCCGCGGCATGGTACCTCGATAAACTTTTTATCGCGCTTGCTAACTCATTCGTTCGCACGCAAACAGAAAGGGAGCTAGCGCTTTATCCCGCCATCATGCCGCGGTTACTGGAATCACTTTACCTATACATATACATAACTATAACTATAAGTTCTATACAAATTAGCTTGACCACAGCAGCGCCACAAAGGATCTGTTGGAACTAAGTGAACATTTTACTGTCGCTTCTGTAGCTGAGTATTATATTCTTTGCATATAAGTAATCTGTGGCTAACGTCAACGTCAAATTGTCATTCGAATTCATTCGATCGTAACTTAAAATATTTAAGTAATATATTTCGCGTTAGAAAAGTAACATTTTGCTTTATATTTTAGTCCAAGTTTCGTCTTCCGAGTGTTATAAAAGTATCTGCTGGTAGTGACACAAATACTAGACTCTGTAAGTACTTTTCCTCACTAGCTTCCATAATCAATATTTTTACAAATTATAAACAAACCACTCCCTGAAGAATTTGAGGAAGACGTCCTATTTATCATCTGTTCTATTATTGAACTGTAAAAAGCTGTGTTTGTACGTTGAAGATATTCCAGGAAAATTTTTCGGGAAGAGACGACATCATCAAAAAAAGATTTTTGCCATTTTGCTACAGTGTGTCCACTTTCTGAAAAGTAAAGGATAAGTAAGGGACGTGTATACTTCATTTCAAATAAGGACGAAAAGATTTTCCGATTCCTGTCTGTGAAAAGTGACCGTAAACATAAGGCCATATGTCACTTGGTGCCTTTTGTCCATACTACTTGACACCACACACTCAAACCTAAACATCAAAAAAAGTGGACACTACAATTGGTATGGCTCACTCTATTAGGTATAATCTCTTTGATTTTACCCCATCGCGGCATGGCGCGCGCGTGCGCGTAGTCGGCCGGTCAAACAAAGACTCGTAATTGGTTCTCTTTATGCGTTTTGGTGCTCTTTTGTTTCGGACACTTTTCATACGTCCAATGTTAAAAATTCTTACATCTAAGATTTATTACATTTCAGCTTGAAACATGGGTTCGGAGCAGTCGTCTGTGCCTCCAAAGAAGCCTGCACAGAGAGCACCACCGGTTAGAAGGGGACACACTATCGCTGTCGCTAGTGCACCAGGTTAGTATATACAGGGTCTTTCTTAATATGCTGACACTTTTTAAAGGATGATCAGACCGTCAAACTGAACAACTTTCTCTATGGCACCAACATCGAAATCGCAAAAAAAAATTGCTATTCCATACAAAATTGCATACCTACTCGAGCCAAATGTATGGGACAGCTGTTTTTTTTTTTGCGATTTCGATGTTGGTGCCATAGAGAAAGTTGTTCAGTTTGATGGTCTGATCATCCCCTTAAAAAAGTGTCAGCATATTAAGAAGGACCCTATACAACGTGTTAATGAATTAACGCAAAACTAGAAAGTAGTTTGTTTAGAATCGAGAGCAGAATCGAATTATCATGGTTTCAATATAGTAATTTTTTTTTCAAAATATAAATTAAGTAGTTTGTCAAATTTTAAATTTAATGAACTCGATCTCAAACCACCGCTCGGGCACTCTCTCCCTACTTACTACCAAAACAAGATTCTTAAAATGTATCCAAGAGTATTTTAGCGCTTTCATTCATTGCTGAAATGATAACGAATCATTTTTGCCTGAAAACTTAAAATGTGAATAACTTTAAATTTGAGGTTTTGCGCTTAAAGACGATGATATAGATTGAAAATTTCGTCGTGGCTTGCGGGGCGCCTACAGCTCTGTTGGAGTGGAGCATGCCCCGGATAGGCAGGTCGTGGGTTCGAATCCGCCGCCCGACTTTTTCAATCTTTAATTCGTTTTTTATTTGTTATAATCTTGTCAACAGAGGCATGTAGAAGCAGTGAGCCAACTGCAAGCGGTAACAACTCGCCCGGGGCCAGCGTTTGTTCTGACTCAGAGCTCCCGTACATATCCTACACTGTTGATAGACCTATTGGAGGTAAGTTGTCATCATCAGCCTATTCATATACAGGGAGTTCCAGAAAGTGTGGATCAAACACAGACATTGAGATAATTTCTAAGGAGCCCTAGAAAATAAAAATCAATTAATGGAATATAATTCCGAGTGAGCTCCATACAAAATTCTGGTGATATTTTCGATAATAACCAATTAAAGTCAATGAAATTTTTCAGAAACAATCTAGAAACTAATATCTATGTTTGTATGAAGCCAGAGTATCGTAAGTTTTAAAGGTGCAGTGCCTCAAAGATTTCCATACAAATCTTAAATTAATCCTAGCACTAAAACTGTTTATTTTAACGAAAATCTGACTTCATACAAACTTAGAGATTAGTTTCTAGATAGTTTCTAAAACATTTCATTGACTTTTATTGATTCGTATTGAAAACATCACCAGACTTCGTTTGTATGCAGCGCTCATTAGCGCTTTCGGAATAAACTTCTCTTAAGCCAAAAAAACGACCTGACCGGTTTAAACATACAAATTTTAAGAAAATTTAAAATAACGATTAGTAATTTTATATTTTCTTAAAATTGGTATGTTTAAAACGGTCAAGCCCGGCTCTGCGGCGTCTTTTTGGCTTAATCATAAATGTTTCTTGATTGAGAAATCTTATATTAATCTAAGAGGAAGGATCTCTCTTTAAGACTTGAGTGAGCCATACCAATTGTAAAGTGTCCACTTTTTTTGACGTTTATGTTTGAGTGTGTGGTGTCAAGTAGTATGGACAAAAGGCACCAAGTGACATATGGCCTTATGTTTACGGTGACTTTTCACACACACTAGCTCAAAAAAAAGTGGACAGCCGCATAAACAAATATCTATAGTTCCATCTCCTACTATTAAAGGTATGTCATAAGACAAAAGAGACCAACTACAATCGTAAATTTATGCGGACTCTATGTCTCCTTCCTCTTAGATATTAATTTACAGGGTCCTTCTTAATATGCTGACACTTTTTTAAGAGGATGCCCAGACCATCAAACTGAACAACTTTCTCTATTGTACCAACATCGAAATAGGGAAAACAAAATCTGCTGTCCCATACATTTGGCTCGAGTAGGTTTGCAGTTTTGTATAGAACAGCTGTATAGAGAAAGTTGTTCAGTTTGACGGTCTGATCATCCGCTTAGCATATTAAGAAGGACCCTGTATGAGTGCACCAGTGAACGGTAAAATGCCTCTTAAATGAAGTCCAAGCTCCAGATAAAGGTACAATTCATAAAGTGAATTAAATAATATTGTGATTACAGATTCCCCAAAAACAACTAAAGCCCAAAGAAGCTCTACGGACAATAAGAAGTCTATGTTACAAAGGAGACAGCTATCATTGCAAGCTCGCAAGAGTAAGCGAGCAAGAGATATAGTCGTCGTTAAACCCGCCACAGACTCATTACTGGATGAAGATATTAGGAGATTACAGGTTAGACCTACGCTACAACAGAATAGATATTAGTACCACAGAATAAATACTAGTATTACCCGTACAGAAGAATCACTTGGAATACAGATTTAAATAAATAGCGACTCTCTGCACGGCAATAAGGTGCAAAGTTATTCGCACCCGTCCTATCGTACAATTCGCGAATAACCTACCAACCGTCACAACGGTGCGCGTGCAAACAAAAATGAACCGAGTCATTAGAAATGAAAGCTTCCTTTACATAGTCTCCCTCTTTCATTCTTTCGCGTGCTGGCAGCGTGACTACGCTAGGTTTTCAAGTCTCATTAATTACTTACAAAATGGCTGAATTTTTTTACGTGATTTCGATGTTTGAGTGCGGTTTTTCGATCGTGAGATCCAAAATCATCGAATGATGTATATTCTCCATAGTATGATATTTCTTAAAAATCACACTCCTGGTCTCATTGTGAAAGTTGCTCAATTTGATGGTCCCCTTAAAGTATGTAATGCATTTAAGTTTACACATCCTGTATAATGCGACCGTAATTGAACCAATTTGACCATAGGTAGCATTTTTTTAATTTCATTTCATTTCTTTCTCTTTTGACTGTTACAGTTTTATAATAGTCTAATTCGTTAATGTCTACACAAAAGCAGTCGTAGTAGTAGTCAGCACAAGCTTCGTCAATAATAATACAACAGCCGGTAATCAGCAACATGCTTCGTCAAAACCTTAAATAAACAGATAGAGATCCGCAACATGCTTCGTCAACTTACCTAACCAAAATCCACCTCACGCTTCGTCATTAATACAACAAAAACAGGTTTTAATGCTCTCCGCCCCTCGGAACCCACCTGGCTCAAAGCAACTCATCACACTAGCAGCATTACCACGTTGAATGGCTAGAGAAATCCTTTGGACCCCCTTTTATCCTTTTCTCTTTTGACTTGATTCAAATTATAGTTTTGTATTTTCATATTTTTGCAGGAAATCCCAACATTTCTGCCAATAATGAGAGGTACCTTGGGATTGCCAGGCGCGCGGGACCCTGAAGTTTTGGAAGGTAATATAACAACATAACATATCAACTTTGACTAATTATTATAGGGACTAGCCTTGCGGTAGCATTTCCCCTCTGCCACGGTATAAGCACAATTGATCTTGTGCATTTACATTCAATTTTACACCTTATCACTAAACGAGACAGCCTATAATTGCGAAATAATAACTTAGAACTTAGAACGTTTGGGGTTCACACGAGACTACTTTTCATGATTTTTAACATTTAAAATCTAATGTTATGGGGAATAAAATCCAAAGTTGCGGATTTCATGTTACCCGCCGCCGCCCGCAAAAAGTGACAGAAATGTTTGTTTGTAGAACTACAAGCGTAACCAGTCCACATATAAATAGTAAAAGGGTGAAGGCGGCGGGAAACCGTTGGATGAGGGCAGCACAGAACCGCTCGTTGTGGCGATCTTTGGGGGAGGCCTATGTCCAGCAGTAGACGTCCATCGGCTGAGATGATGATGATGATGAAGTTTTTTGTGCAGAGGACAGTCCTTGTAGCGCAGTCGATACAAACGAAGTTTGATTATATTTTAAATATTAACCAATTAAAGTCATTTTTTAAACACGACCTAGAAACCAATGTCCGAGTATTTGGTTTGTCAGATTTTTGTTAAAATGTGTTACAGTTTCAAAGTTACAGTGGCTCAAAGATTTCGATACAAATCTTAAATTAATCCTAGCATTGAAACTGCATATTATACATTGACACAGAATAGGTAATAGTATAGTTCTACATACAGAACGGCCACTCCCCGCCCCCCTCTGACTTCAGATACCCCACCTCAACTCACACTTTCTGGGAAACCTGAGGGAAACTGGCGCGGTCGCCACGCCACTTGCCGTGTGGTGCCGGCTAAGAATAGCACCATCCCATTTCTTCCTGTGGGTGTCGTAAAAGGCGACTAAAGGATCTACAAGGGGATGAGCAGCAGCGTCCTCTAAGAACACACATCTAATCCAACTGCGATCGCCAACCCGCCTGCCTAGCATGGCGATTATGGCAATACCCCCCAACATGAAAAGCACATAAAACGTTCTGACCTCTAAACTTCAAATTTCAAAGACTTTATTGCGACACAGGTAATATAAAGGTGGTTAACAGTATTTTACATAGAGCTCTGTGATCTGCCCATGAGCATGCAATATATAATTCGAGAGTCTAATGTCTTCTCTTATCTAAGAAGAATGCAAAGAAATATTTTTTTCCAGGACTGGATTATAGGCCGTGGGTTCGACTGACGTCTAGACTACAAGCGCATTTAGCGGCGTGTGCGCAGCCTCTAGCCGCCGATGAGATCGCTCTAGCTTCTAAGATCAAAGAGGTATCTTCTACTCTTAGTTTTTAACCCCTGACGCAAAAAGAGGGGTGTTATAAGTTTGACGCCTATGTCGGTCTGTCTGTGGCGTCGTAGCTACCAAACGGGTGGACCGATTTCAACGCGTTTTTTTTTAAATAGAAAGCTAATTTTTGCGAGAGTATTCTTAGCTTTGTTTTATGAAATTCGGTTTAGTAGTTTTCATGTCAAAAAATCTGATGTTCCATACTAAACTATAAATCTACTCGAGCTAAATGTATGGGACAGCTGATTTTTTTTTTCGCTATTTCGATTGTGGTCCCATAGTGAAAGTTGTTCAGTTTGATGGTCTAAAAAACCCCGTCAAAAGTTCTAAATGTTTATTTTTAATTTTGTAACACCCAGGATATAAATCGTAATCGGAATCAAAATATCTGATATTTTGAATATATATCGTCGGGGATAGTGCAATAGCGCGTTGCTTGGATTTACATTTAGGCTAATTTCATCGCAATCGGTTTATTCAATGAAAACTTACGAGCATTTAAAGTCAGTGGTCTGCGCATACGAAGTCTCGAGCGCCACCAGTAACTAATAAAGTTAATAATTTCCCTTACAGTCCGACATGGAAGTATCACGACTCTACTCCCAGATGGTGGACAAGCAGAGAAACAACGCGAGGCACGCTGAAAGACTAGCACGGGTTCATGAAGTGGCCCATCAGCTGTCCAGATGTAACTCTCTATTAAATCAGGTAAAATGTTTGAAACGAACAGCGTTTCGCTCTAGAATAGCATAAGCATATGCTCACGACTATATTCCCCGAGGGGGTAGTCAGAGATATTCTGAGACCTCAGAACATCCACGTTTCACTAGTAGTACCGAAACTCTGTCCAGTGTGACGGGGGATGGGCCCGTCGCCACATAATGGACAGTGGGTACAATACATGCCTCGAAATTAAAGCATGCAGGTTTCCTCACGATGTTTTCCTTCACCGAAAAGCCAGTGGTGTTACAAATCGTACGTAAATTTCGAAAAACTCATTGGTACGAGTCGGTCGGATTATTTAATATTTTGAAAAAAAAATAAACTATGTTGAAAACATGATAATTCTGCTCTCGATTCTAAACAAACTACTTTCTAGTTAAGCGTTAATTAATTAACACGTTGTATAAAGCATATCGAATCTCGAGGCTTCAATTTCAAGGCATGTAATTACTAGTTTCTCTGTGAAGCTGTGCGGAAGTGCATTGCACTCTCGGCTTCATTTTCCCTCGCCTTCTGCTCGAGCCGCAATCCATCCTCGAATGTTCTGAAACTTAGCTCACTTGTATCATAATGTACTATTGTATTTGTTACAGACGCTGCAAGATATAGAAGAATTAAATAATATTTTACCTGAAGACAAAAGATTGGAACCATTTGTTTGGAGCGAGCGATAAATAAATTGTAACTAGTAGCGACATCTATGTGCCACAGTGCGAAATTAGTTAAATTTTATAGTTGGTTTCTTATTATATTACCTATCGATAGTTTGAATATCAATCAATCAATCAAATCCAATATACTTTATTTTACACCAAGATATAAACAGTAAAAAACAGAGAGAAAAAAAGGCACAAAATAAGGCGGTCTTATAGCTAAGAAGCGATTTCTTCCAGACAACCTTAGGGTAGAGGAAACGGTGAACGAATAAAGGTAGGCGGTGTTTCCAGAAAAAATATTCAAATAGGAGTTTAAATATAGACAGATGACTTTGAAAAATGGTATAAATATCGATATTTTCGATACTATAATAACTTAAAAACAATGGGTAACTTGCACCAAAATTATAATGAGAAATTATCGTAATAATTCAATAATAATAGTTGTGAATAGAACATTACTGGAAGATTTACTGTAGAGTTTTAATTTTTTACGAAATATTTCAATTATAAGTTACGTGGATTGGAATGTAATTTCTAACACAGTTCTTGCACAGTTTTATATTTTTAGTATCATAAAGATTTAAGGCTCTACATAAAAATACCAAAAACCAAAATGGTAAAATATGCACAAATCATTTATTTATTGCAAATCAAAAGTTGACTTTTCAAATTTTGCGCCAAAACACTCATTGCCATGACGTGACGTCACTCCCTTTCATGACGCGTGAAGCTCATCACAAATCGTCCGCTATAATATGTTGCCGTCTTTGACTATTTATATGTGGACTGGTTACGCGTGTAATTCTACTAACAAACATTTCTGCCACTTTTTGCGGGGGGCGAGGTAACATGAAATCCGCAACTTTGGATTTTATTCCCCATAACTTTAGATTCTAATTTTGAATGTCAAAAATCATGAAAAGTAGTCTCGTGTGAACCCCAAACGTTCTAAGTTCGAAGTTATTATTTCGCAATTATAGGCTGTCTCGTTTAGTGATAAGGTGTAAAATTGAATGTAAATGCACAAGATCAATTGTGCTTATACCGTGGCAGAGGGGAAATGCTACTGCAAGGCTAGTCCTTATAATAATTAGTCAAAGGCTGCCGTACTCTTCTAACGCGCGCTTGCTAATCGCTTCGTCACTTTGCGCTGATTGGTGTTTGAAATTACGTTCCGATCCACGTAAATTAAAATTTTTATATTTTGTAAAACATAAAAACTTTAGAGTATATATTTCAGTAATGTTCTATTCAACAACTATTATTATTGAATTATTAAGATAATTTCTCATTATAATTTCGGTGCAAGTTCCCCATTTAAATAAAAATGCTCATTGCTATAATGGTTGTTTTTTATTAGAGTTCCTTTCAAGGGGATGATCAGACCATCAAACTGAACAACTTTCTCTATGGGACTAATCATCGAAATTGACAACATTACATTTTTGACAACCACCTGTTTTTAATAAAAAATATAAAAATAGGTTAAGAAATAAGAGATATGTATTTTTCCGATTTTATTTTTGACCGATATTTCTATTTTTAATTTTCTTTGGAATTTTCTGAAAAACGTAGGATTTATGGCTAAGATACCTTGGCCGCAATAACATTAAAAATAAAAACTGTCAAATAAAACAGAAAAGTCAAGCAGGCAAAGGAATAAAATCTCATTCAACCTCTATTTTATTTTTCAGTATTTTTCAAATAACTCGAGAAATAATGGATAGAAAAATCTGATAATTTTGATATAAGCTTTGAATCACATAATCTCCAAATGGTTTTCTTATTTTGGTACCTTTCTTAAAATGAAATGTTGTCAATTGCGAATAAAAACAGCAGTCACATTTGGGTCCGAAAAGGTTTTGCGGTTTTGTATGGAACAGCAGATATTTTTCCCTATTTTAAGGAGCCATCGATAGTGAAAGTTGTTAAATTTGATGTCAGAAGGATTGTAACTTATTTGATTTTATACCCTGAATAAAATGTATAATAAATTAATATTACCAATACATGTATTATTAATGAAAATAATAAAGACTTATTAAATGTATTTATAGTGTTTTGTATTGTTTTGTATTTGTATACAACCCTCTTATTATAAAAATTGCGGCGTCCGTGACATCGTACGCGCAGACCACTGACTTGAAATACTCATAACTTTTAATTTAATAAACCGATTGCGATGAAATAAGGCCTAAATGTTGATCAAAACTAAGATGTGCGTATGGATTGAGGAGCCACATTTGCTATTGAAAAAAGGATTCTATTTTGAAAGAAATTAGTAGATTTTGTAGGCCTAATTCTGGAATTTGTAGCTAAAGTATATAGTCGGGGAAATCTACGGATTTTTGTATGGAGTAGGTTGCATTAATTGCACTTTTGGTGAAAATTTGGAATATAGTGGATACATACCTGAAAAACATAAATTCTCAATAATCCCCGATTTTTTATGTTGTATTATTGAATAATTAAGACATTTACAAAACATGAAATTTAGGTATGAACAAAAAATGGAAAACTGGTGATTTTGTACAGGATGGCTTCGTTCAATACGTTTTACTTATAACAATAATAATCCACGTTTAATATCGTTAATTTGGGTAGATATTTAAAAATAGTCTTCAAAAATTATAACCTCAAAACTAAATTATTTACTGTTTGTATTTACACATTAAATTTGTCTTTTGATAATTAACTGTCTCTATTGCTGGTATGCTGGTCGAAATATTTTTAGAAAAAAGCTGGCCATTTGTACATTAATATCGATTTTAAGGTATTTCTCAGGTTCCTGAGCCTATATAACCACGAAATCTCGACAAAAGTGTTATAAACTAACAGTAATATTATTTCAAACACAATTTACTAAAGTGTCTTTAATGCAATCTCAAACCTTATTTTTCCTAGACTAATAGAGAAGTTACATGAACAAAAAGGTGAGAAAATCCAGATGCATCTGGTGTGAGGAGCCACCTTTTTGTGTTCGCAACCAAAACAGCACAGTGACATAATGAAATACAAGCCAGTCAAAAATAGGTATACCTACTAAAATGCCGTAGTTTAGTAGAGGTGAGGCGGCTCTGAAAGGGTCAAGGTCATTCGGTCAGGGAAACCTCTTAACACTTATATTGGCATTATGGGGATATAATTTGGAGCGCGCTCCATACAAACGTACTATGGTGATATTTTCAATACTAACCAATTCAAGTCAATTAAATTTTGCTGAAACAATCTTGATACAAATATCTATGCTTGTATGGAGTCAGATTTTCGTTAAATATACAGTTTCAATGCTAGGATTAATTTAAGATTTGTATGGAAATCTTTGAGGCACTGTAACTTTAAAACTATGCATTTTAACGAAAATCTGACTCTATAGAAGCATAGAAATTTGATTTTAGATTGATTCTGAAAAATTTCATTGAGTTTAATTGGTTAGTATTGAAAATATCACCATAGTACGTTTGTATGGAGCGCGCTCCGAATTATATCATCTTAAAGTGGACCTGATTCCCCACAGGCGTGCGGAGAGTTCATTGTTACATTTCACATACGCATTAAAACAACTTTTCGGCCTAAGCAGGTTTCCTCACGATGTTTTCCTTCACCGTTTGAGAGCTGTCTTATTTACGTAACACAAGTTAGGAAAAAATTATTGATACAAAATGGTACGTCGTGCGTGCGGATTCAAACGCGTCTCCTCATGATTGAAAGCCCACGACGTGCCACCGAGTTAGAGGGGATATTCCCACGAGCGCGCTCCATACCAATGAAGTTTGGTTCTTTTTAGTGTTCCGTACCAAAATTGGCAAAACGGAACACTTATGGAATCAGCTCGGTGTCCGTCCGTCCGTCTGTCACTGGCATTTTTCTCGGAGACCGTAAGACACACGAAGCTGAAACTTGGTACGGATATAGCAATTAACGGTCCAATGGCAGAAATAAAGTAAAAAAAACTTAATGTTTATATTGAGGGGCAGTTTTAGGGGGTGGAAAGAGATGTATGTATGTTCATAAAGAGGTCGGAATCTGCCGGCCATTCCAGGTCCTCAATTAAGTGATATGATAATTTTGTTTTTAAAGATTTGTAGTAAATGTTCTGCATGCCCTCTCTCGAATTATATATTGCATGCTCATGGGCAGATCACAGAGTTCTATGTAAAATACTGTTAACCACCTTTATATTACCTGTGTCGCAATAAAGTCTTTGAAGTTTGAAGTTTGATTGGGGCCCTCTTTTTAAGGGGCTTCCTTCCAAAATACCATGAAATTGAGTAAGTTTGTAACCATTTTATTCATTAACTAAAAAAAATTATGTATAATCTACACGACATGAGAAGTGATTTGGGTTTTCTAGAAATCTATGGAATCTAAAGTCCCCCTTTTTTTCCAGTTGCAACCATTTTACAATTACATTGTTGATCGGAAGAAAATTAAAATTTACTCGTTCAGAATACTTCACAATACAATTTCTTATTTTTTGAAAATTCATAAAAGATCATCTAATTTTTGAAAGAAAACTGCTAAATTCTGACCTGAGCCACGCGCTTCACATCGATCAGTATGGCGAATCGTGTTCCAGGACGGATAAGCCTTAATGAATCTGTATTTTGCAAGAATTTATAATATTCATAATTATTAATTACTTGTTATTTTAAGATTCTAAACAAAGCCAATCCATAGTAGCCCTCTCCCACTGTCACAATACAATTTAAAAAGAGGGCCCCAATCAAATTCACTTAAATGTGGACCTGAAATGACTGGCAGATTCGAGAATACGACATATAGTCGGGGAAATCTGCGGATTTTTGTATGGAGAAGGTTGCATTAATTGCACTTTTGGTGATAATTTGGAATATAGTAGATAAATACCTGAAAAACGTAAATTCTCAATAATCCCCGATTTTTTATTATGTATTATTGAATAATTAAGATATTTACAAAACATTAAATTTAGGTATGAACAAAAAATGAAAAACTGGTGATTTTGTACAGGATTCATTCAATACATTTTACTTATAACAATAATAATCCACGGTTAACATCGTTAATTTGGGTAGATATTTAATATTTTGTAAGTCTTCAAAAATTATAACCTCAAAACTAAATTATTTACTGTTTGTTTGTACACATTAAATTTGCCTTGTGATAATTAATTGTCTCTTTTGCTAGTATGCTGGAAGAAATATCTTTCGAAATAAGCTTTCCCTTTGTACATTTAAATATCGATTTTAAGGTATTTCTCAGGTTCCTGAGCCAATTTAACCACGAAATCTCGACAAAAATGTGATAAACTAACAGTAATATTATTTCAAACACAATTTACTAAAGTGTCTTTAATGCAATCTCAAACCTTATTTTTCTTAGACTAATAAGCCGCATCGACAGGCCAAGAATGGAAATTATTTGATGACTTTTTCCTCACCATGTTTTTTCCTCACCATGAGCAGTAGGGACTACGTAAAAAAGTAAGTAAGTTATAGCCTGTAGAATCCCACTGCAGGGCAAAGGCCTTCTCTCACGAATAAGGGTGAGAGGGAGTGGGCCATACTACACCACGCGGGCCCAGTGCGTGTTGGTGGAGGCAAGTTAGTGGTCAACTTGCTGTCAGAGAATTTTCAAGCCGCCTTAGTAGGCCTCTGACGTGGCTTAACGAATAGTTACAACGCCCTCTGACGGAACTATCCGAGACCAACTGCTTAACATGCCTGCCGAAGGAAACGCTCGAGATACAATACCACTAAACGGTCACCCATCCAAAGACTAACCGGATCTTAATGTTATTTCATAATTTTTAAAGTTACATGAATATTACTGAACCGATTTTCATGAAACAAAGCTAAGAACACTCTCACCAAAATTAGCTTTCTATTTTAAAAAACGCATCATAATCGGTTCACACGTTTGGGAGCTACGATGCCACAGACAGACAGACCGACATGACATAGGCGTCAACTTATAACACCTCTCTTTTTGCGTCGGGGGTTAAAAATACGTCCTGAAGCCGTAGCATGTTACACGTGATATGGCTGTATCACGTGTTTTGCCTCTTTCGTTCGTGCGCAAATAGAAAGAGAGCGTAAGTGTGATAGCGCTATATCACGGTGCCATGCTACCTATGCAGGTTGTGAACACTAGCCAGCATGGCTAGCATGCCACCCACGACAAAGCGTTTAAACGAGAAAAACGTCATGCGCGCTTTTTCTCGCATACGTAAAATAATAGGGATGGAGGCACATCTCGATTTTATCGTTTTCTCGGGGGTGGCATGCGAGGCCTACAGGTAGGGCTAGCATGTTATCTACGACAAAACGAGAAATAGTCTTGCTCTCTCATTCTGGCATAGGGGAGACCAGCTCAAAACGGGTAGCCCGCCTAAAACAGGTAGGTCTGTTAATATGTATATTACAAGTATTAGTGAGAATGGCTGAGTGCAGACTGGCGACCCGACCGCCGACCATTGACAGGCAGTCGGCTCGCCACTGGGACGCAAACGTTTACAAGGTAAGAAAAAATCAAATTTTTTGCTGTTTTCAGTAAAATAAATCGAAATATGTTAGTTTTGACTTCTCGAATATGCGGTAAAATATGTTCTCCTAAGTTTTGGGCTATCATTTTGAAAGTAATGTTCTTCTTGTCTCCGAAAACTTATGGGCTCACTGCTTTTCCATTCTTAGTTATGTCGGTTGAAAACTTAAATGTGTTTTTGGGCAAATTAGGTGTCTTCCCGAAGTATATAATTCTGGTTGAATCTCTTATTTAGGTGATGCTTGTCAGGAATACGTTAAGATCTTTATAAAAATTTACGAATTCTAATTCTATTGTTACTAAGTTTAATAGATGACTTAAAATTTAGAAAAAAAAAAAAATTGTTCCGACTATATACGACTATATTCCCCGAGGGGGTAGTCAGAGATATTCTGCAACCTCAAAACATCCACGTTTCACCAGTAGTACCGAAACTCTGTCCAGTGTGACGGGGAGGGAGCCCGTCGCCACTTATAATGGACAGTGGGTACAATACATGCCTCGAAATTGAAGCATGCAGGTTTCCTCACGATGTTTTCTTTCACCGAAAAGCCAGTGGTGTTACAAATCGTACATAAATTCCGAAAAACTCATTGGTACGAGTCGGCCTGGACGGGGATCGAACCATCGCCTCCTGCACGGCAGGCAAGGTTTAGGTTAAGGTAGAAAAAAGATTTACGGTTTAAATTTAGAAATTTTATTGTTATGCAGACTTATTAAACTTAAATCAGACTTTACTTTATAAAAGAATTAAATGTTTTTTGATATTGAACACCAAAATATTTAGAAATGTTGTTTTGGGTGACTAATTAAATAATTTAGTTTCTACCCTTTTTAGACCCTTGTATCCTGAAATAAATGATTTTTTTTTTTTTTTAGGCATCCCAGACGGTCAAAACTGGTATTTGGAAGGGTATTGTATTTTTTGTTGTTTTTTAAATAGAGAAGAAAATTACTATTTTTGTTTTTGATTTCCACAACTTTATTATAAAATTATTTATTAATTATTTATTTTGAATAAAAACGTAAGTTGCATTAACGTTTCTAAGTCTGTTTAAATCAACATCTCCCTTAGCTTACCCGTGTTGGGCTGGTCTCCCCTACAGAAAACAATAGAGATGAACAGAAAAATGGCGTTTCCCATAACGAAGCTCCACAGTAGAGTTTAAAAAAATCGTGAATTAATATTGACCTTAAGTAGTACCACAAATAGCAAAACAGAATAAGGAATCTGGTTGACGATTACTATATTGTACCTTTCTTAAAACTGTGTTGTAAATTTTTCAAGGATATCCGAACGCGCAATGGCTTGGCGGAATAAAGTCCGTACCTAACCTAACGCAATATGGTTTTCGCAACCAACTGCTATAGGCAATCAGTCGCATTCATCCACCTTATCCTAAGGAGACGTGTTTTGTGTTAAAATTTAATCGAGTTTTTAAATTCGGTAAGTTATTTTTCATTTACGAATTGTAAAATTTATGGACTTAAATTAAATGTATACTTATTGTGATTTTATAATCGGATATTGTTTTCGAACGTGCCAATGACCTTGTCAGTTTAAAAAAATAAAACCTGTGTTGGATTGTCTATTTTTTAATGTCTCTTGTTACGAAATATGTTTTTTTTAAATTTAAATGGTACTATGGACTTAGATTTTATTTGGTTTGTACCAATAAAAGACATTCGTGCGGGCAATGACTTAATAGTTATGATTTTTAAACTTTTTCAAAGTCAAGGGAATATAATTCGGAGCGTGCTCCATACAAACGAAGACTGGTGATATTTTCAATACTAACGAATTAGAGTCAATGAAATTTTTCAGAAACAATCAAGAAAGTAATCTCTATGCTTGTATCTTATCAGATTTTCGTTAAAATGTATAGTTTTAAAGTTACAGTGCCTCATAGATTTCCATACAAATTTTAAATTAATCCTAGCATTGAAACTGTATATTTTAACGAAAATCGGACAAGATACAAGCATAGAGATTAGTTTCTAGATGGTTTCTGAAAAATTTCATTGACTTTAATTGGTTAGTATTGAAAATATCACCAGACTTCGTTTGTATGCAGCGCGCATTTACGCATTCGGAATAAACTTCTCTGAAGCAGGTATCCTATTGTGTACCTACAGGGTGAGGTTTTGGTCAGCGACGCGAATTGGGGGTGCTTCAGACCATCAAACTGAACAACTTTCATTATGGAGCCAACTTCGATATCGCGAAAAAAAATCTGCTGTCCCATACATTTGAGTCGAGTTGGTACTGCAGTTTTGTATAAAACTGGTGTTTTTCGATGTTGGCTCCATAGTGAAAGTTGTTCAATTTGATGGTCTGAATCACCCCCTAAATGCGGGTCGCTGACCAAAGCCACACTCTGTATTATTTAAACAGTTTTTTTCACAATTCATCTAAATTATAATTTTATTAAAAGCCGTGGTGGTCCAGTGGCGAGTAACCTTGCCTGCCGTGCAGGAGGCAATGGTTCGATCCCCGTCCAGGCCGACTCGTACCAATGAGTTTTTCGGAATTTATGTACGATTTGTAACACCACTGGCTTTTCGGTGAAGGAAAACATCGTGAGGAAACCTGCATGCTTCAATTTAGAGGCATGTATTGTACCTTCTGTCCATTATAAGTGGCGACGGGCTCACCCCCCGTCACATTGGACAGAGTTTCGGTACTACTGGTGAAACGTGGATGTTCTGAGGTTTCAGAACATCTCTGACTACCCCCTCGGGGAATATAGTCGTGAGCATATGCATGCTTATGTATCTAAATTAGAATTTTATAGTTTTAGTAAAGTTTTAGTCTACAACGTTTTTATATTTTGCATGCCAGTTTTTTTTTAAAGTTTCAATTCAAATTGTAGCTTTAGAACATACCTAAGTATATTATTATATATAATTTAGCGACAAAAAATGATAATGCAATGGAAATATTTCAAGTTTTTGCAATGATCGCGAAAACATTAAATATACCTATAGATACTAATAATAGGTAGGTAATACGAAATAGTTATATTCTATTCTAGAGCCTGTATAACCACGAAATCTCTAAAAAGTGTTATAAAATAATACAGATATACGTTCAATTTACTAAAGTGTTTTTAATGAAATCACAAACCGTATTTTTCGCCGACTATGTATATGGCACTAACATCGAAATCGCGAAAAAAAATCTGCTGTCCCATACAAAAGTTCAAACCTACTCGAGCCAAATGTATGGGACACCTGATTTTTTTTCGCGGTTACGATGTTGGCTCAATAGAGAAAGTTGTTCAGTTTGACGGTCTGATCATCCCTTTGAAAAGTGTCAACATATTAAGAAGGACCATATATGTATCCAATAAATTAATTACAATATTTGGTAATCAGAATTGGCCAGAAAGCAAAATTGGAATCGGAAAATCTCGTCGTTCTTATTTGGAATGAAGTATAGTTTTAAAGATTGTTTTATGACATAAAATTACTTTACGGAGACTCGATCCCGCAGTAAAACCATTGCAACGGTTTTGTGGGACTTTCCTATGTAGGTATGCATATTTTGAGAAATAAAGCATTTAAATTTGTAATTTTTGAATTCTCGTATTTTGTACGAGGCTGACAGCATCCTCGTACCTCGTACGAGATACCCCAAATCTCGTATTCTGGCAACCCTGGTTCAATGTAAAAGTCCCACTGCAGGGCATCTAAGCATCAAGATCGTATATTCCACAACTTGTATTACCTAAATATAGCATCACAACACCTAATTTGCATCCGACCCGACCCTGATCGTATCGATGTCCCGTTCCATCTAGTGATGTGCTGAGTCTACCTTTTTTAGTACTCAAATCAAAGAGATTATACCTAATAGAGTGAGCCATACCAATTGTAAAGTGTCCACTTATTTTGACGTTTAGGTTTGAGTGTGTGGTGTCAAGTAGTATGGACAAAAGGCACCAAGTGACATAAATATGGCCTTATGTTTACGGTCACTTTTCACACACACTAGCTCAAAAAAAAGTGGACAGCCGTATAAACAAATATCTATAGTTCCATCTCCTTCTACTATTAAAGGCACGTGATAAGACAAAAGAGACTAACTACAATCGTAAATTTATGCGGACTCTATGGAGATCCTTCCTCTGAGACTCAAATACTTTAGTACTTGTTAAAAATATTCGAATTGGAACTCGAGTCACGGACTCGAATTGAGTACCTACTTGTATCCAAAATCGAGTATTCGATATTCTATAAGTACCTACGTAATTATAGTAGGTACCTACTTATGATGGGTGCATAGATATCCAATGATGATAGCCTATTTGGAAGACTAGCTCCTCAATCATGAGGCGGCGGTTCGATTCCTGGCCTGTACCACTAAGTTCTACGGAATTTATGTACGGTTGTAATTATCATTTACTAGATCGGCGGTGAACTTTGACTATTTATATGTGGACTGGTTACGCGTGTAATTCTACTAACATACATTTCTGCCACTTTTTGCGGGGGGCGAGGTAACATGAAATCCGCAACTTTGGATTTAATTCCCCATAACTTTAGATTCTAATTTTGAATGTTAAAAATCATGAAAAGTAGTCTCGTGTGAACCCCAAACGTTCTAAGTTCGAAGCTATTACTTCGCAATTATAGGCTGTCTCGTTTAGTGATAAGGTGTAAAATTGAATGTATATGCACAAGATCAATTGTGCTTATACCGTGGCAGAGGGGAAAGGCTACCGCAAGGCTAGTCCTTACAATAATTAGTCAAAGCACAAATATAACATCCTTCTTGCATCCTTCAGATCGTCGAAGTTTTTATATCAGTTTGACACATGACATAACCATAGAGAGTACAGAATGGTCAGCTCGCCGATGTTTCAACGACGTTTAAGATTGTGACGATGTTTGCGCTTAAAGTCCGGCCACTGAAAGATTGCGTTTGACGGTTACCATAAAATTGTAAAAAACTGAATGAAAACTATAAATGCCGATCATTATTTAGTAGCTTTTTGAACTTAAAAGGGCAGCTAGTGCCCTGTGTACTAGAGTGAGCACAGGTAAACAATATTTTCATTCAGTTTTTTACAATTTTATGGTAACTGTCAAACGCAATCTTTCAGCGGCCGGACTTTAGTGAATTGCATCGCAGTACTCGGTACTACCGGACTTGGCACATCACTAGTTCCATCACATTCGGGAGGTTAAGGACGAGAGAGTGCATCTGCCTTTACACACACTTATGCACTTTAACAACATCCTATATGTCGGGGACGCCGGATTTTATAAGCGCATTTTAAAAATTAATAGCGCCGTATGACCGAGTGCATTGTTCCCGAAGATGACGTCAGAAATAGGGCAAGGTGGAGGAAACAGACGCGGTTGACCCCACCTTACCTCTGGAAACAGAGGAGAAGACTACAAGAAGCTAAGTCGTACCCAAAGAGATTATACCTAATAGAGTGAGCCATATCAATTGTAAAGTGTCCACTTTTTTTGACGTTTAGGTTTGAGTGTTTGGTGTCAAGTAGTATGGACAAAAGGCACCAAGGGAAAATCTGACACGATACAAGCATAGAGATTTGTTTCTAGATTGTTTCTGCACAATTTCATTGAGTTTAATCGGTTAGTATTGAAAATATCACCAGACTCCGTTTGTATGGAGCGTGCCAACAGTAATATACCCTTAAGAGAAGTTTTTCCGAATGCATAAATGCGCGCTGCATGCAAACGAAGTCTGGTGATATTTTCAATACTAACCAATTAAAGTTAATGAAATTTTTCAGGAACAATCTAGAACTTAATCTCTATGCTTGTATGAAGTCAGATTTTTGTTAAAATGTGTAGTTTTATAGTTATACCTAGCTATAACTGTTTCATAGAGAGAGACATTTCATGAGTCTATTAGGCATTGCACTTTAGTATGGAACAGTTGATTTGTATAGGCTGAGCATGATGATAATGTTTGTCCGATTTTCATAAAAATGAACAATTTCCACAATTTAAATTAATCTCAGCAATGAAAAGGCACAGAGATTAGTATCTAGATCTTGTTTACAAAAAATAATTACCCTTAATTGGTTAGTATTGAAAATAGGATCAAACTTCGTTTGAATGCACCGCGCTCGGGCGCTGCCTACCTACCTAGCAGCGCGCTCGCGAACATTACCTGCCAACCTACCTATTAAATACGACTGTCTACACTTGGGGCCCTTCGAATAAAAATCTGCAACATTAATAAAAGCATTAACTATTTCAATACCATATGATTATGACAAGCATCCGACATTGAACTACACTCGCGTGCAACCAAATCGACTCAACCCTTTAACGCGCATGCGGGGTAACATTTCTTAAATAAGGCATAGCTGACATTTAAAAAACATACATCATTTCAAAGCTTGGAATCTAAGCTTTAAAAAAAAGCATTAATCATGAAAATCGGTACAGTATTTTTTTTTATATTGAGGTTTAAATTAAAATACAGGAAAACATGCTACGCGTGAAACTCACGAGTTGCGCGACGCTATCGCTTATAAAACCACCTGTGACTGAAATTTTTATCAGTCGCTTATCTGAAGTTGAGCTGATAACATCTCCACTTGTGAAGCTTACGGTTTATCCAAAATTATGGATACTACGCTAACTGAAGCCGCCCAAATTGTGGCTTTATTGCAACAAGGCCTTAGTCAGCAAACTGTCGCTCGTCAGCTGCACTTGAGCCAGTCTGCTGTGTCCAGAGTATACAGAAGGTTCCAGGAGACCGGTGCCTTCACTCGTAGACCAAGATCTGACCTGCTAAGGCGCACGTCTGAGAGGGACGATCGTTTTATTGTCTCTACTGCACTGCGGAATCGCCACCTTACCAGTGTTGATGTCCAGCAGGAGCTGAGGCGAGTCCGAAGGGTGGCTGTCAGTGAGTGGACAGTCAGACGACGTTTAAAGCAAGCGAACCTGACCCCAAAACAGCCTGCCACAAGCCCAAAATTGACTGCAGGTCACCCGTAAGCGCGTTTGCAATTTGCACGGGAGCACCGTTTGTGGAGCATCGACCAATGGCTGCCTATCCTGTTCACTGACGAGTGCAGAGTATGTCTGCATGGCAGTGACAGGAGAGGCCGGGCCTATAGGCGTCCGGGAGAGTGCTTTGCACAGTGCTGTTTCCGTAAAACAGTCGCATACGGAGGCGGTTCCTGTATGATGTGGGCTGGCATATCCCTAGAGGGTAGAACAGCCCTCGTTTTCGTGCCTGGGGGAGGCCGAGGAGGCGGTCTGACCGCTGATCGGTATATCACCGACATCCTACTTGATCATGTGGTCCCGTATGCAGGCTTTGTCGGGGATAACTTCGTGTTAATGCACGATAATGCCCGGTGTCACACTGCACGTGTCACTAGGCAGTTCCTCGACGAAGTCGGTTTACGGGCCATGGACTGGCCAGCGCTCAGTCCCGACTTGTATCCGATTGAGCATGTATGGGACCAGCTCAAACGCAAAGTCCGGGCCAGAGATCCAGCTCCTTCGAACATCCAGGAGCTAAAAGAGGCGTTGTTAGAGGAGTGGGAAGCGTTTCTTCAAGAACATAAAAAAAATTATCAGATCAATGAGGAATCGCGTAGAAACTCTTATAAGGGCTAGGGGAGGAAACACTCCGTATAAATTTAATAAATTTTCCTTGTTTTCGTTCAAATTTTTGGTTTTATTCAAAGGATTGGCTAACCTCAATTAATTTCTTAATTTATCATTTCTCCTATACCTATAGTCAAATTTCAATAAAAAAAAAAATACTGTACCGATTTTCATGATTAATGGTTTTTTTTAAAGCTTAGATTCCAAGCTTTAAAACGATGTATGTTTTTTAAATATCAGCTATGCCTTATTTAAGAAACGGTATCCAGTATGCGCGTTAAAGGGTTGAGTCGATTTGGTTGCACGCGAGTGTAGAAGCTAGAAGACAGCAATTTGACGATTGTGTAAGATACGCGTTTCTTAGAAACCTGTTTTGCTTGCGGTTTGAAATACATCTTTATATCAGTGAAGACGTAGGTCGAAAATTGGTCAATAGCATTTAAGTATCTACATTCCTACTTAGAATTTGTTGACCTTTATATTTAAGGGTCAAGGGTTTTTCCGAGATTTCTTTGTATAGGGAGGATTGGAGAAGAGAGAAGGCCTTTGCCAAGCAGTGGGACCTTAGTGGGACCGTGGGACACAGTTTACAGTACAGTTTCAAAAGAGACAGTTTTTTATAGGTAGGACAGACAGACGGACATCGTAGGCCATATGGTGTTACAAAATACAAATAAACATTTAAAGGGGTGGTTTAGACCATCAAACTGAACAACTTTCACTATGGGACCAGTATCGAAACCGCGATTAAAATCTGATGTTCCATACTAAACTACAAATTTACTCGAGCTGAGAATGTATGGGACAGCAGATTTTTTTTCGCTATTTCGATGTTGATCCCATAGATAGTGAATGTTGTTTAGTTTGATGGCCTAAACAACCCCCATAAGGGTATATTACTGTTGGCGCGCTCCATACAAACGAAGTCTGGTGATATTTTCAGTACTAACCGATTAAACTCAATGAAATTTTGCAGAAACAATCTAGAAACAAATCTCTATGCTTGTATCGTGTCAGATTTTCCTTAAAATGTACAGTTTTAAAGATACCGTGCCTCAAAGATTTCCATTCTAATCTTAAATTAATCCTAGCATTGAAACTGTATATTTTAACGAAAATCGGACACGATACAAGCATAGACATTTGTTCCTAGAATGTTTCTGCAAAATTTAATTAAAGCGTAGAGATTACTTTCTTGATTGTTTCTGAAAAATTTTACTAACTTTAATTGGTTATTATTAAAAATAGAACCAGACTTCGTTTGTATGGAGCGCGCCAACAGTAATATACCCTTAAGAGGATATAATTCGGAGCGCGCTCCATACAAACGTACTATGGTGATATTTTCAATACTAACCAATTTAAGTCAATAAAAATTTTGCTGAAACAATCTTGAAACAAATATCTATGCTTGTATGGAGTCCGATTTTCGATAAAATATACAGTTTCAATGCTAGGATTAATTTAAGATTTGTATGGAAATATTTGAGGCACTGTATCTTTAAAACGATACATTTTAACGAAAATCTGACTCTATACAAGCATAGAAATTTGTTTTTAGATTGATTCTGAAAAATTTCATTGAGTTTAATTGTTATTGAAAATAGAACCAGACTTCGTTTGTATGGAGCGCGCCAACAGTAATATACCCTTAATGGGTTATTCGAAAATAGGATCTTACTTCATTTGTTTGCGTTGAGAAACACCCAAAGGTGTCACTTCACTATCCTCAAATTTTCTAAAAGATTTCGGTTGCAAATTATAGAAAGTGTAAACACTACTAAAGCAAATGTTTATAGGCCCGTCAAATGTTGACTTTACTTGACATAAGAGTTGACAGAGCTATTGCCGAAACGATGTGCAAATTGGCATTACTGATCAACACTCGTGTTGCAATGAGCTCAAACTCTCGAAACGTAGGTAATCTTGTTGACTCTACTTAAATATACCGACTGCTCTACGGTGAAGGAAAACATCGTGAGGAAACCTGAGTACGCTGAAGAAGAAATTCTGATGCGTATGTGAAGTCTACCAATCCGCATTGTGCACGCGTGGTGGACTAGCGTACACACATACTCCCTGAGGGTAGTCAAAGGGTAGGGCGAAGGCCTTTTCTCTTCTCCAACCTTCCCTATACAAAGAAATCTCGGAAAAACCCTTGACCCTTAATAATATAATTCGGAGCGCGCTCCATACAAACGAAGCCTGGAGATATTTTCGACAATAACCAATTAAAGTCAGTGACATTTTTCAGAAACAATCTAGAAAGTAATCTCTATGCTTGTATCATGCTAGATTTTCGTTAAAATGTATAGTTTTAAAGTTATAGTGTCTCAAAGATTTCCATACAAATCTTAAATTAATCCTAGCATTGAAACTGTATATTTTAACGAAATTCTGACTTTATTCAAGCATAGAGATTTGTTTCTAGATTGTTACTGCAAAATTTCATTGACTTTAACTGGTTAGTATTGAAAATATCACCAGACTTCGTTTGTATGCAGCACGCATTTACGCATTCGGAATAAGTTGCTCTTGTCGGTGGAGTATTCGCCAATCCTGTCTCATTTCCGCTAGTGTCTTGAGTTCTTGATACGACTCGACATCAACCTTTTCCTTCACTTGGGCTAGATATCTCTGTCTGGGTCTTCCTCTGCCTCTTTTCCCCTCTATCTTCCCTTCCAGTGTGGTTTTAAAGAAATTGTCGTTTCTCATCAAGTGTCCGATCATTTTTCCTCTCCAGTTTTCTATTGTTTTTAAAATTTTTCTCTTTTCTTTAACTATTCTTAACACTCTTCATTTGTTATTCTTTCTGTCCAACTTATTCCCTCCATTCTCCTCCAACACCACATCTCAAAAGCTTCCAGCCTGTTTCGATCTCGTTTAGTCAATGTCCACGTCTCGCTACCATATAGTGTAATGCTCCAGATATACACTTTAATTAAGCGTTTTCGGATTTTGCTTGATATTTTTGCTTTCAAAAGGTGTATTTTAAACAATTAAAGGACACAATTAAACACAATGTTACAGTAGAGTTATAAATTGAATGATTTATAACAAAATAATTAGATTGAAACAATAATTCCGTAGAGAGAATGAATGAAAGAAGACTTACGAATGAAATATACCAAGCAAAGGTGAGCGGAAGTGTTGGGAGAGGTCGTCCGAGGAAAACATACCATGATCAAATCAATGATCTTTTCCGAAAAGGACAAGTGCGTAGCACCCTCAATCGACGGAAGTGCATGAAAAGATGTATGAATGTGAATGAGGCTAAAGAGGTGTGCCAGAGTCGTAGCGTGTGGCGGTCCGTGGTCTCTGCCTACCCCCATGGGACAATGGCGTGAGTTTATGTATGTATGTATGTCACAATAATTTTATTTTGTTGATAGTTAAATTTAAAGTTATTCGCATTTTAAGTTTTCAGGCAAACATGATTTGTTATCATTTCAGCAATGAATGAAAGCGCTAACATTCTCATGGATACATTTTAAGAATCTTGTTTTGGTAGTAAATAGGGTGAGTGTGCGTTTGCGGTGGGTTGAGATCCAGTTCAGAAAATTTTAAATTTTACAAACATATTATTTAATATTTTGAAAAATGTAACCTATGTTGAAACCATGATAATTAGATTCTGCTCTCGATTCTAAACAAACTACTTTCTAGTTTTGCGTTAATTCATTAACACGTTGTATAGGGTCCTTCTTAATATGCTGACACTTTTTTAAAGGGATGATCAGACCGTCAAACTGAACAACTTTCTTTATGGCACCAATATCGAAATCGTGAAAAAAAAAACATTACTAGATGGCAGCACTTTCTATGCAAACTACATCGGAAAAACTCGCCTAAAGGCGATTGTTCTCTCCCTGATCAATGGTCATGAGTTTGAGAACCTATCAATGTGGAACCGGCGACCCTTGATCCACAAACAACTGAGCAAAGGTCGTTAAGAAACATAATTATCATTTTATGATACCTTGATTGAAAGTTACAAGGATTGAAAAAGGAATTTGTGGTTTGACCATGGAAAGGATAATTAAAAATATCTAGGTTAAATTTTTGATTTTTGGTAAATTTTTTTACAAGGCAAGTGAACGGAAATCGAAAGGGGTCGCCCTAGAAGCACATACGCTGACCAAATCGAAGGCGTACCTTGAAAAGGGCCAAACAAAATTGTACTTGAAACCGAAGATTGTTAAGCGTATACGGTAATCATAGCATACGCTCACGACTATATTCCCCGAGGGGGTAGTCAGAGATCTTCTGAAACCTCAGAACATCCACGTTTCACCAGTAGTACCGAAACTCCAGGTACGGTAACCAAAGTTCACCTAAACTTCCCGGTTGCGACTTAGATTTAGAATGGACCATCCCATGGATGTCGTATGTGGTGACTAAGGGATATGGTATACACAGTGTTTTTCGCAACAAATATCGTAGGAAATATGCAGTAGGATCTTGGAATATACAAGGTGTAAGTGACAGCCTAGCAAATACTGATACGGTGAACTCAGAACATCAAACTGAACAACTTTCACTATGAAGCCTACCTCAGTAAACACGAAAAAAAATCTGCTGTGCCATACATTTGAGTCAGGTAGGTACGAGTACACCAGTTTTGTAAGGTGTGACAGCGGATTTTTTTTCGCGTTTTTGAGGTAGGCTCCATAGTGAAAGTTGTTCAGTTTGATGGTCTGAGTTCACCGTTTCAGTATTCGCTGGGCTGTCACTTACAACCTGTATAGGAATCGGAATTACACCCTGTATAGGAAGCGCTCGTTGGCGTAGTAGAGCTTTGGTATTGTCGGTTGTGTAACGTCAGGTCCGGTCAGTCTTTGGATGGGTGACCGTTTAGTGGTATTTCATCCCGAGCGTTTCCGTGCTTCGGAAGGCGCGTTAAGCAGTTGGTCTCGGATAGTTCCGTCAGATGGCGTTGTAAAGTCAGGTTCGTTAAACCAGGTCAGAGGCCTATAAAGGCGGCTTGAAAATTCTCTGACAGCAAGTTGACCACTAACTTGCCTCCACCAACACGCACTGGACCCGCGTGGTGGAGTATGGCCCACTCCCTCTTAACCTTATTCGTGAGAGGAAGCCTTTGCTCTGCAGCACAGGTCCGGCACTCTAAAGAACGTTTTTGAATTTCGAAATGGCGTCTGCACATGCGCACATTATGCAAACCGTCCATGACATTGCGTGTAGGGTTGAAAGCCGCGCTTTGAATTTAACGTCATCGACATTTCAATACTTTTAATTGTTCGTTCGTCCAAAATGTGAATTTAGCGTTATTTTTCAACGTTTTTATGCACAGAAAAGACACAATTTTATGTAGTCAAATCCAACGGGTGCGCGCGCCTGACTTCATTCCCTTGCTCGGCTTCCCTCAAGTTTTCCAGAAAGTGAGAGGTGAGGTGGGGTATCTCAAGTTAGAGGGGGGCGGGGAGTGGCCGTTCTGTATATAGAACTATATACCTTTGACTAATTATTATAAGGACTAGCCTTGCGGTAGCATTTCCCCTCTGCCACGGTGTAAGCACAATTGATCTTGTGCATTTACATTCAATTTTATACCTTATCACTAAACGAGACAGCCTATAATTGCGAAATAATAACTTCGAACTTAGAACGTTTGGGGCTCACATGAGACTACTTTTCATGATTTTTAACATTCAAAATTAGAATCTAAAGTTATGGGGAATAAAATCCAAAGTTGCGGATTTCATGTTACCTCGCCCCCCGCAAAAAGTGGCAGAAATGTTTGTTAGTAGAATTACACGCGTAACCAGTCCACATATAAATAGTCAAAGACTATTACCTATTCTGTGCCTGCTGTGAGATTTTACCGGTTATAATTTAATAGGAATCGGAAAATCTTATCGTCCTTATTTGAAATGAAGTATAGGTACATAATAATGGATAATCATCTCGGAAAGAGTCTTCTTTGTATTTTAATGATGATATTTGAGTCATCAAAACCGGTTTTGCTACGTCAAGAAACCATCATGCATGTGTTTTCCTTGTTTACGCATTTCTGTGAAAATGTTACGTACTACGTCTTTTGAGGGGAAAAACCTACAATTATATTTTTGATAGAAAAAATTAATCGTTCAAAGATTCATAGAATATACGATCGTTCTTCCGCACAAATTAGACAACGTGTTAATGAATAAGCGCAAAACCTCATCCAACCCTAACTGATTTATAACAAAATAATTAGATAGAAATAATAATTAAAAATTAGAGAAGGGATTTAATAAAAAGTAGAGAAGGGAATGCTTCGATGGTTTGGACATATTGAAAGGATGAATGAAAGTCGACTAACGAAACAGATATAAATGGCGTGTGTGGAAGGAAACACTGGTAGACCTAGGAGAGGATACCTAGACCAGGTCAGGGACGTCATTAAAAAATGCCAGGTTAAAAGTAGCCGAAATCGAAGGGAATGTATGACAAGATGTATGGACTTAGAGGAAGCAAGAGAGGTGTGTCAGAACCGCCCAAAGTGGAGATCTATAGTTTCTGCCTACCCCTCTGGTAAAAAGGCGTGAGTTTATGTATGTATGTATGTAGAAATAATAATTTCATTATTATAGCATAGCATATGCTCACGAGAGAGATGAGATATTCTGAAACCTCAGAACATTCACGTTTCACCAGTAGTACCGAAAAACTGTCCAGTGTGACGAGGGGTGACCCGTCGCCACTTGTAATGGACAGTGGGTACAATACATGCCTCGAAATTGAAGCATGCAGGTTTCCTCACGATGTTTTCCTTCGCCGAAAAGCCAGTGGTGTTACAAATCGTACATAAATTCCGAAAAACTCATTGGCACGAGTCGGCTTGGACGGGGAATGAACCATCGCCTCCTGCATGGCAGGCAAGGTTACTCGCCACTAGACCACCACGGCCACTTCATTATTATGATAGTTAAAATTTAAAGTTATTCGCAACACGCGCCACAAAACTCTATCGGCCTTCCTCATCCAGTCGCTCCCCGCTACCTTTTTTAGGTCGTCTGTCCAGCGGGCAGCAGGGCGTCCCACACTACGCCTACCAGTTCGCGGTCTCCACTCTTGAACTCTAACACCGGTTGTCAGTTCTTCGGCTGAAATATGACCAGCCCACTGCCACTTCAGCTTGCTAATTTTCTGAGCTATGTCAACCACTTTAGTTCTCTGACGTATCACTTCATTTCTGATAAATATCTCTCAGAGAAACACCGAGCATAGCTCTCTCCATAGCTCGCTGAGCGACCTTGAAACGATGAACTAGTCCTATCGTCAGTCCACGTTTCCGCACCAAAGTCAAAGTAAAATTGTTTATTCAAAATAATATCACATAGATAACTTTCTGACGTCATGTTTTTGAATGTACCACCGCGTCGGAAGGTGTTCCGTTGTAGAGAAGATGCGGCCAGAAACTCTACAACACACTTCTTTTATACAAAACAAAATAAACAAAGTACAATTACAAAACTCCAATATTAAATTACATAGTGTAGCATTGTCAAGACCAGACATTTTGTGTCATTCAAATAATCATAAAATTTATAGTAACCTTTTTACTGAGAACTTGTTGTGTGGCAAGTTTAGAATATTCTCTGGTATCTTATTATGATAGCGTATACAGAAATAGAGAGATTGTGTTGACCTTACTAAGCCGGAAATGTGGGAATACTAATTTATTTTTACTACTTGCATTGTAATTTTGAACGTCACTGTTTTTGGGAAAGAAATTTGCGTAAATATATTGACTGTAGAAAGTCAAAATTCGTTTTGAGGCAATGTGGTAGGGCCGAGGAAAATATATGAAAGAGTTTCCCGAAAGCAGCACATCCTAGTTGGAGCTTTGAAGTAATGAACCTAATATCCCGTATAATATTTCATACCCCGGCAGAATTCCTCTAATACCATGAGCTTACGGTAGTCCAACGGTCCGAGGATAGGCTGGCTCTCGAAGCAAGTTGGAGAAAAGGTCACATTTCCAACTGTATACGATTTTGTCCAAATCCGCCCACACACCCCTACAGTGCAAAAGAGACTATTGCACCTCGGACTAATTTTATCTACATAAAATGGACAAAATCAGCATTTCGTATTCCCCTGTTTCCTCCTCCAAAACTAAACCGATTTTAATAATTCTTTCAGGAATAATATGAGGAAGACTTTGGCTATGTCTGTATGTCTTGCTTTTTTGTTTATATACGTCAAATTCGTTAAAAAATCGTTCGTAAAATTTTGCATTTTCGAAGGTCCCTTAGTTCTTACAGTAATTTATGCAAAAAAGCAAAACATAATGACATACTCGTTGCAGATGTAACATAGATTGTATGGCAAAAAATTTTTTATTCTGCACGTCTAGTATGATTTCTCTTCTCGCGCGCGACGCGCCTTCGCTGCATAGAAAATAACCTGTTCCCGCGCCTTTCGGAGAACGAAAGCCGCGCTTGCCGCGTCTTGTAGAGTAAGGATAAGGCCGAGTCGCGCGCGAGTAGAGAAATCATGCTAGAGGGTCTGGTGTCATTATCCAGAGAGGAAACAGGGAAATACGTTAGTATGGAAAAAACGGTAGTCTATCCTCTTAATGTTTTTAGGGTTCCGTAGTCAAACAAGGAACCCTTATACTTTTGTCCATTCTGTCTGTCTGTCTGTATGCCTCGCCTCAATAACTCGCATTTTTTCGCAACATTTTTGCACCTTTTGAATCTAAATTTGGCATGAAGACAGATAACAGTAACCCAAAAACAGAAATGTAGTAGGTATGAAGAAAACAATATGCTGAAGCCTTGGACCAGTGGTTAACTCGTCCAAGGCTGTAGCTGAACAAGTTTCGGAAAAAACCAGTCAGAAATCAGAAAGTTTATTCATAGAAATGGGTACATAATGCATTAAGGTGGCACATTTAAAAATAAAGTCTCTCCAAAAAAAAAACAAAAAAAAAAGATGATAAAATAGAATTGTTCTCTATGAACTAACTAGATGGCGTTGCACGAAAATAAATCGCGCTATCATTGTTTCGAAAACTCTTAGGTACCATAGCGTATGCTCACGACTATATTCCCCGGAGGTAATAAACAGATTAAAAAAATTTCTTCTTTTTCTACTCATACAATGAAACAGATTAAATGTCACAGTACAAAAACTTCGACAACGTAATTCCATCTAAATATAAATGAATATAATTAAGCTTAAATATTTATAAGTAAGTAACTTTGACTAATTATTACAAGGACTAGCCTTGCGGTAGTATTACCCCTCTGCCACAGTATAAGCACAATTGATCTTGTGCATTTACATTCAATTTTACACCTTATCACTAAACGAGACAGCCTATAATTGCGAAATAATAACTTCGAACTTAGAACGTTTGGGGTTCACACGAGACTACTTTTCATGATTTTAACATTCAAAATTAGAATCTAAAGTTATGAGGAATAAAATCCAAAGTTGCGGATTTCATGTTACCTCGCCCCCCGCAAAAAGTGGCAGAAATGTTTGTTAGTAGAATTACACGCGTAAACAGTCCACATATAAATAGTCAAAGGTAAGTAAGTACTATTACGAAGGGACTAGGCTTCAGCTTTTGCTGGTAGTGTGATAGGACACACTGACCAGCGCTGTTTTTCAGCATTGACCCTTATTCACGTACCGGCAAAAATAGTGTCGACACTGTCGCAAAAAACACACAAATTACAGAATGATTGCCTTAGCCGCTGATGAACGAGTTCGATAGCTTGTCATTTAATTTTATTTTTAATTAAAAATTTGTAATGGACCGTGAATGGAGATGCCGAGTAACGTTTTTATTTCCTCACATTTTTCATTACCTAATTTGTTTCCTTCCACTCTTATACAACGTGTTCATGAATAAGCGCAAAACCTCATACACCCCAACTGATTTACAACAAAATAATTAGATTGAAACAATAATTTCATTATTTTTTTAGTTAAAATTTAAAGTTATTCGCATTTTAAGTTTTGAGACAAAAATGATTTGTTATCATTTTAGCAATGAATGAAAGCGCTAACGTGCTCATGGATACATTTTAAGAATCCTATATTGGTAGTAAGTAGGGTGAGAGTGCCTGAGCGGTGAGTTGAGATCGTGTTCAGTAAATTTTTAATTTTACATAAAAATTATTAAATATTTTGAAAAAAATTTCCTATGTTGAAACCATGACAATTCGATTCTGCTCTCGATTCTAAACAAACTACTTTCTAGTTTTGCGTTAATTCATTAACACGTTGTATAAATATTTCTAATAATATTAATTTAAAATTTCTTTTATACACTATGTAATTTTTGCGTTACGGATAGGAGGTGGTATATTGTTCCATATTTTAGATGCGGCGTACTTAAAACTCCCCTTAAGGGGATATAATTCGGAGCGCGCTCCATACAAACGTACTATGGTGATATTTTCCATACTAGCCAATTAAAGTCAATGAAATTTTGCTGAAACAATCTTGAAACAAATATCTATGCTTGTATGGAGTCAGATTTTCGTTAAAATATACAGTTTCAATGTTAGGATTAATTTAAGATTTGTATGGAAATCTTTGAGGCACTCTAACATTAAAACTATACATTTTAACGAAAATCTGACTCTATACAAGCATAGACATTTGTTTTTTAGATTGATTCTGAAAAATTTCATTGAGTTGAATTGCAAATTGCTCTTAAACCCGTGCAATGGCTACGGAACTCTATCACGGGCGAGACCGACACGCTCATGGCCGGTTTTTTAATCCCTGAGAATATCCTCGTGTTGTTTATGTTTCTAATTGTAAACATTATGCTTATTTCGTCTTTTCCGCCTTAACCTTACATCTTTGACACAAAAACAGAAACAAAACAAATTATACGTCTCGTAACAACTCGATTGCAAATTTTTTCTAAACGTTATTTACGCTAATTCTAACGTAGATTATAGACGTAGGCAACTACGCAAGTTCCACTCGGATTTTAATGAGTTTTGGGGAAAAATACCTACTTCAATCTCAAGTATACACCGAGGTTATGCGTCCATGTACGGGCCGTTCGGCTAAGTTGAGATATGCATGTAGTCTAGGAAAAATAAGGTTTGAGATTGCATTAAAGACACTTTAGTAAATTGTGTTTGAAATAATATTACTGTTAGTTTTTAATACTTTTCTCGAGATTTCCTGGTTATATAGGCTCAGGAACCTGAGAAATACCTTAAAATCGATATTAATGTACAAATGCCAAGCTTATTTCTAAAAATATTTCGACCAGCAATAGAGACAGTTAATTATCAAAAGGCAAATTTAATGTGTAAAAACAAACAGTAAATAATTTAGTTTTAAGGTTATAATTTTTGAAGACTTACAAAATATTAAATATCTACTCAAATTTAGAATATTAACCGGGGATTATTATTGTTATAAGTAAAACGTATTGAATGAAGCCATCTTGTACAAAATCACCAGTTTTCCATTTTTTGTTCATACCTAAATTTAATGTTTTGTAAATGTCTTAATTATTCAATAATACACAATAAAAAATCGGGGATTATTGAGAATTTATGTTTTTCAGGTATTTATCTACTATATTCCAAATTATTACCAAAAGTGCAATTAATGCAACCTTCTTCATACAAAAATCCGTAGATTTCCCCGACTAATGTGATAGCTTTGCTATGCGCATTATAATATAGACGAATATGATAGAAATACAATCCAATTGCAAAAATAGTCCCAAATAAAGTAGTTTTGTGTTACAAAATATTCAAAGTAATATTATGACAACTCGAAGTAATTACAAATAGCGCAATTAGCGATACAAAAAAACGATCTTTCCACTAAATCTGATCCGATTTTTTTCCGCCATTTTTGCACAATTTGAAACCGAAATATCCATCATGAAATTCAAGAAATCTCGTTTGTACGACAAAATATATCGTTGAAATATAAAGTTTCAGTAATATGTTTATGCAAACTATTATTACCATATTTTTATGTAGCCGTACATAACATTCAGTAACAAAAATGGTCCGTTTTGGAGGTTGTCTTTTGGCCTGTAATTTGAGATCATTAAGTTGATCAACTTAATGATCTCAATTACGATCAATCATATTTCACTATGGAACAAACATTGAAATGGCGAAAAAATATATTTTAGGATTTTAATTAGGTACTAACATCACTTTAAAAGTGTATTCAGACAGTAAAACTAAACAACTTTCCCTAATGAACATGGGTCGAAAAACGAGCTTTTTTTTAGACCAAAGTGCGGAATAGCCGATCGATTTTCTAAATCGATTCGTTTTTCGACTCTTGTTCCTTAGGGAAAGTTGTTTACTTTCATTGTATGAATACACCCTTAAAGTTATATTAGTACCTATTAAAAATACTGAAAAAATATTTTTTATATTTAAAAAAAAGTAGGACTCTACACAGGGTGTAAGTGACAACCTAACAAATACTGAAACCGTGAATTCAGACCATCAAACTGAACAACTTTCACTATGGAGCCACCCTCGGGAAACGCGAAATAATCTGCTGCTCCATACGAATGAAACAGCTAAATTTTTTTTCGCGTTTCCTGAGTGTGCTCCATAGTGAAAGTTGTTCAATTTGATGGTCTGAATTCACCGTTTCAGTATATTGAATATTGAACATAGTTTCGCGAAGAAGAATGATAAATAAATATAAATAAATATCTTGGGCATTGTCACACAAATTATCTAGTCACATTTAAAGTACCAGTAGCCTGGACTTGTATTATGATGACTAGACAACGATATAGAATACATATATAGATACAAACATCCATGACTCGGGTACAAATATTCATATTCATCATACAAATATTTGTCCCTTACGGGATTCGAACCCGCGATTCTGGGCACAGCAGGCAGGTTCACAGAAATATTTGTTGTTATAGCATCGAAGATGTCCGAGGGCTACTCAGAGAGCGAGGTCGACGCGATGCCAGACCGCATTGCTGAGACCTTCAGCGGTGTCAATGTCTTCATCACAGGAGGCACTGGCTTCATGGGGAAGGTGTTGGTGGAGAAACTTCTGAGGTAAGAGACTTTGTGTTTTTCAAAATATGTGGGCGTTCACGCAAAAAGGGTCCAGTTAGTGGGTATATTACTGTTGGCGGGCTCCATACAAACGAAGTCCGGTTATATTTTCAATACTAACCAGTCCTCTCGGTGTTTTCCTTCACCGAAAAGCCAGTGGTGTTACAAATCGTACATAAATTCCCAAAAACTCTTTTGTACGAGTGGGCCTGGACGGGGATTGAACCATCGCCTCCTGCACGGCAGGCAAGGTTTCTCGCCACTGGACCACCGCGGCCTTTTTGCCACAAGCATAAAACATAATAATCCGTAATGTTTCGATAAATTGATAGCCAATTAGGACTACAATGTGACATTCTTGTTTTCTGGAAATGTTGATTAAAAAAATATGATTGAGGGCAGCACAATAGGCTCGGTACCCTCTTAAGGTGGACTTCCGATGCCAGCGGCCGATGCGTCTGACGCGCGCGGCTCGCGGCCGACGGCCAATGCGACAATACTAGTTACTATGAAAACGTATGCCAGCGACTGACGCGTGCGTCAGACGCGCGCGGCCGATGCGATAGACATATGGCATATGACAGAACCACGCGTCAGACGCGCGCGTCAGTCGCATCGGCCGCTGGCATCGGAAGTCCACCTTTAAGGGGATATGATTCGGAGCGCGCTCCATACAAACGTACTATGGTGATATTTTCAATACTAACCAATTAAAGTCAATGAAATTTTGCTGAAACAATCTTGAAATAAATATCTATGCTTGTATGGAGTCAGATTTTCGTTAAAATATACAATTTCAATGCTAGGATTAATTTAAGATTTGTATGGAAATCTTTGAGGCACTGTAACTTTAAAACTATACATTTTACCGAAAATCGGACTCTATACAAGCATAGAAATTTGTTTTTAGATTGATTCTGAAAAATTTCATTGAGTTTAATTGGTTAGTATTGAAAATATCACCATAGTACGTTTGTATGGAGCGCGCTCCGAATTATATCCTCTTAAGTACAGAGCGATGGCACAACACAAAGAAGACTTAAATTACGTTACAACTAAGTAATAAAGTCAAATGGACGGAGATGTCATATTAAATAGCATTGCACTGACCCCCAATAATGGAATAAGTGCTGCTAAATATGACAATTTGATCAGTTCAACAGTCATGTCATTCGGAAAGAATAATAAATGTTATTTATTGTAACAATGACTCTAACTTATGTACTGTAATACCGATTGCTCTGAAACGGTGAAGGAAAACATTGTGACGAAACCTGCTTACGCTGGAGAAGAAATTCTGATGCGTATGTGAAGTCTACCAATCCGCATTATAATCGCGTGGTGGACTGACGATGACGTACCAAAGTCAATGTAATGCATATGCATATGCTCACGACTATAATCCCCGAGGGGGTAGTCAGAGATATTCTGAAACTTCTAAACATCCACGTTTCACCAGTAGTACCGAAACTCTGTCCAGTGTGACGGGGGGTGAGCCCGTCGCCACAAAATGGACAGTGGGTACAATACATGCCTCAAAATTGAAGCATGCAGGTTTCCTAACGATGTTTTGATGTTTTGTCAATGTAATTTTATTCAATAAATAGGAGCTTGAAACACACTTATCAAACGTCAAATCTTTTTTAAAGCAACCACCGCGTCGGCACGTGTTGTCGCTGTAGAAAAGATGCGGCCAGAAACTCTACAACCTCTACAACATAACACGACTTAATAACTATTGCAATATAAAGTTTTAAGCTACGGTTATGTATACAATAATACATAGTTTATTTAATAAAATAATTGACACTATACAATAAAGTAAATAAGCTATAAGTTAGTGACCTCAGACCCAAGCATTTTGATCATTTAAATAATAAAAAATACCGTACCACATACACCCTCCAGTGTCTGTACTCTGCAGTGAAACAATTATAGGCTGATGATGATGATGTATCGTTTTGCTAGTAAAGTTTCTGGCTACCCCTTAAGGGATTATGGTAAGTTTGTGCCCATTAAAAGTGGTAACGGTTTCCCTATCTATCAGTTTTGCACAGCTATTCTTCTTCTTCGAGAAAAGGCATAGCTGGATATAGAATTATGGATATTCATGGGCTTTGATTACCACCTATGGGAATTCAAAAGATATGTGTTGTAGAGTTTCTGGACGCATCTTCTCTACAACGGAACACCTCCCAACGCGGTGGTAGAGTCAAAAATGACGTCAGAAAGCTATCCTGTATGTGATCAGCGAAGACCAACGAAATCTTTGCATGTCATATTAGCATAGCATATGCTCACGACTCTATTCCCCAAGGGGGTAGTCAGAGATATTCTGAAACCTCAGAACATCCACGTTTCACCAGTAGTACCGAAACTGTCCAGTGACATGCCACTATGGCATTTTGATTTGATTTGATTTAGAATAAAATCGTGAGAATGCTTTGCTTATCATAAGATTCGTTCCTCAATAAAATTTTGGTTATTCGGGGAAGGAAAACATTGAGGAAACCTGCTTACGCTGAAGAAGAAATTCTGATGCGTATGTGAAGTCTACCAATCCGCATTGTGCACGCGTGGTGGACTGACGCCCATAGACTCTCCCTGAGGGTACGCCTATGCCCTGCAGTGGGACGAATGATGATGATGATGTGTGTTATCTTCTAGGAAATGTCCGGACATCGGTCAAGTCATGCTTATGGTACGTTCGAAGAAAGGAAAAACGCCAGAACAAAGACTGTACGATCTCTTCAATGATGCGGTAAGTACATTTTTGGCTTCTTTTTACCCGACTGCGCCAGAAGGAGGGTTATGTTTTTCGAGCGTATGTATGTATGTATGTATGTATGTATGTATGTATCTTTGGCATGGCCTACAGCCTAAACGGCTTGATGGATTTTAACGTATGAGGTATCATTGGATTCGTAAAAATCGTGAGAGTGACATAGGGTATATTATTTTAAGATGGTGTCTACGAATTAAAAAAGAGAGGGGGAATACACTTTTTTTTTGTTAAAAATTACAATATGAGTATCAAATGAAAGCTAGTAATCAGACGATTCCAAATATATAAATATTATAGAACTTTATGTTACCGTTTCGACACAAGCTAGACGGTTGAAATTTTCACATAATATGCGTTATTGTGGCGGATTTGTTAACAAATAATAAAAATGGTAAAAAGTAAAAAATTTAGGGGGGTTCTCAACAAGAAACTGGTTTTTATCAACGTTTTTTCTTCTCGCTCTATCGTAAAAACGGTAATAAATACAAGCGTCAAACATGGTGTGATTATAGAGCAAACTCTATAGTATAATAATAAAAACCGGCTAGGTGTGAGTCGGTCTTGGGCTAAATGGCCCGAAGAAAAATTTTTTGCGTCGCGTTTTTGTCTGCCACGAGGCTCCGAAATCCTCAATCTCTTCTTGTTCTTGCTCAAAAACAATGCCTGAAATTGGGATAGATACTGCCACAAACTACTTGACACTGGCGGAAATGCAGTGCTAACGCACAAACAAGTCATTAAAGAGTCCATTAATTATAAATAATAAAAAATCGTTTGGTCCCAAGTTGCCCATAATGCTGGCCACGTTTCCGCGTTTGAATCGCTAATGATATGTCCAAGATATTTGTTATTTATTTATTATCATGACGTTCCTACCTACCTGGTAAACCCCGGAGGCTATAAAACAATTTAGACCAACGATTCTACATCTATACAACATAATTATACAAACTTTGTTGCATTATATTCCTTTTCATGCTTCATATTGCATTTTCATAATGGTCGTATAAAACGTTAATCTATAACATAATTACGACTTAACCACCCTATTTCCATTCATTGTGATCAACTGTACTCCATTCGCGACAGTACTCCATTTCAAATAGCAACGAGATTTTAAGGCTTTTTTCAATTACAGAAACAGATTTTGGAAACACTTCCTCTAACTTATTCTTAGATATGTCCAATAGTAGGTATATAAGGTTCTTCTTAATATGCTGACACTTTTTCAAGGGATTGATCAGACCATCAAACTGAACAACTTTCTCTATGGGACCAACATTGAAATCGCGAAAAAAAAAATCATCTGCTCCATACAAAACTGCCATTATTATACTTTAGCCAAATGTATGTGGTCCCATATAGAAAGT
Organism: Agonopterix alstromeriana; assembly: GCA_963924505.1. Taxonomy (NCBI): domain Eukaryota; kingdom Metazoa; phylum Arthropoda; class Insecta; order Lepidoptera; family Depressariidae; genus Agonopterix; species Agonopterix alstromeriana. The sequence goes on along the minus strand of OZ004690.1, from coordinate 7,012,494 downwards.
TGTTCAGTTTGACGGTCTGATCATATTCTTAAAAAAGGGTCAGCATATTAAGAAGGACCCTATATTTCTGAAAAATTAATTATATTTGCAAATCAGAATTGGCCAGAAAGCTATTTAGGAATCGGAAAATCTTTTCGCCTTTATTTGAAATAATGTATAGGCTTGGGGTAGGTACCAAATTTAGTGGCAGCTTCTCCAATAAAACAAAGTAATGTTCTTATACAAAGTGTTACAAAAATACCCCTAAAGAAAAAAGGGTGTTAAGAGAAGTTTATTCCGAATATGTAAATGCGCGCTGCGTACAAACGAAGTCTGGTGATATTTTCAATACTAACCAATTAAAGTCAATGAAATTTTGCAGAAATAATCTAAATACAAATCTCTATGCTTGTATCGTGTCCGATTTTCGTTAAAATATACAGTTTCAATGCTAGGATTAATTTAGGATTTGTATGGAAATCTTTGAGGCGCTGTAACTTTAAAACTATACACATTAAGGAAAATATGACAAGATACAAGCATAGAAATTTGTTTCTAGAAAGTTGCTGCAAAATTTCATTGAGTTTAATTGGTTAGTATTAAAAATATCACCAGATTTCGTTTGTATGGAGCGCGCCAACAGTAATATACCCTTAACGTCCCATCCGAAGCATGGAATCATCTTTCTTTTCAGACAATCAGGTGATTCAGCCTGCAATGTCCTAACCAACTGGGGAAAGACTCACAAAGTGACATATCACTAGGTGTCTCCCGTGGGAATCGAACCCACGACCTCCGTGTCTAAAACACAATACTCTTAACTATTAGACCACGGAGGCAGTTAGTCGCTGCTAAGCCGGTACGATTCGCGACAATACTCCATTTCAAATAGCAACGAAATTTTAAGGCTATTTTCAATTACAGAAACAGATTTGAAACAATTCCTCTCACTTATTCTTAGATATTATGTCGAATAGTATATATTTCTGATATATAAATTATATTTGCAAATCAGAATTGGCCAGAAAGCTATTTAGGAATCGGAAAATCTTTTATTTTATAAGATTCATTATGAATTTGCTTTTTACAGGGTGTAAGTATGAATAACTTTTAAACCGGCGGCGGCTCTACCTATCAAACTAAAAAATTTTTACTATGGGAGCAAACCTGTCAGTACAAAAAAAATATCAGCTGTCCCATACTAAACTGCAATACCTACTCGATTCAAACGTATGGGACAGCAGATATTTTTTTGTTCTGACAGGATAGCTCCCATAGTAAAAGTTGTTCAGTTTGATGGGTAGAGTATGTGGTTTAATTACTGATACTTTTCCTTTTAGTCTAGGAAAAATAAGGAAATAAGCTTGCCATTTGTACATTAATCGATATTAATGTACAAATGGCAAGCTTATTTCTAAAAATATTTCTACCAGCATACCAGCAATAGAGACAGTTAATTATAAAAAGGCAAATTTAATGTGTAAAAACAAACAGTAAATAATTCAGTTTTGAGGTTATAATTTTTTGAGACTAAATATTAAATATCTACTCAAATTTACGATATTAACCGAGGATTATTATTGTTATAAGTAAAACGTATAGAATGAAGCCATCCTGTAAATAATCACCAGTTTTGCATTTTTTGTTCATACCTAAATTTAATGTTTTGTAAATGTCTTAATTATTCAATAATACAACATAAAAAATAGGGGATTATTGAGAATTTATGTTTTTCAGGTCTGTATCTACTATAATCCAAATTTTCACCAAAAGTGCAATTAATGCAACCTACTCCATACAAAAATCCGTAGATTTCCCCGACTATTTGTATAGAATACATCCAACGCCCTCGGGGATCAAAAGTCGTGAACTTACGCTAGATTTATTCACAGAATGATTATACCTATACTTAATTCCAAATAAGGACGACGAGATTTTCCGATTCCTATTTAGCTTTCTGGCCAATTCTGATTACCAAATGTAATTAATTTATTGGATACATATACTATCCGATATATCTTGGACGTTACTAAAGCTGTTTTAAGAATAAGTGACTGGAAGTGTTTCAAATATCAGTTTCTGTAATGGAAAATAGCCTTAAAATTGCGTTGCTATTTTGAATGGAGTACAGTTGGTTACAAGAAGTCACGTAAATGTAGACAATTACATTCTTACCACATTGACTTAAGAATTCTTTTAGGTGAATTCTTATGTGGTTTTAACTATTTTAGCTCATTTTCGCAAGACATCCTTTTGCAACTTTAACTGGCCTACTTGGACTACATAGCGATAGTAAATATCATCCTGTGTCAGTACTTAACCGAGGTAAAGTTGTGAAATGAAGTAATAGATATACTCACGACGGTATTCCTTTATGGGGTTGGTAGAATGTTTCTTACAGCTATAATTCTGACAGGATTGTCTTATAATGATAGTCCTTGCAACGAGCTCTACAATTTGTTAAGGGTATATTACTGTTGGCGCGCTCCATACAAACGAAGTCTGGTGATATTTTCAATACTAACCGATTAAAGTCAATGAAATATTGCAGAAACAATATAGAAACAAATCTCTATGCTTGTATCGTGTCAGATTTTCTTTAAAATGTATAGTTTTAAAGTAACAGTGCCTCAAATATTTCCATACAAATCTTAAATTAATCCTAGCATTGAAACTGTATATTTTAACGAAAATCGGACAAGATAAAAGCATAGATATTTGTTCTTAGATTGTTTTTGCAAAATTGCACTGAGTTTAATTGGTTGGTGTTGAGAATATCACCAGACTTCGTTTGTATGCAGCGCGCATTTACGTATTCGGAATAAACTTCTCTTAATGAATTAACGCAAAACTAGAAAGTAGTTTGTTTACAAACGAGAACAGAATCGAATTATCAAGGTTTCAACATAGGTATTTTATTTTTAAATATAAAATAATTTGTTTGTATAATTTAAAATTTACTGAACTCGATCTCAACCCACCGCCTGGGCACTCTCACCCTACTTACGCTATTGCTTTCATTCATTGCTGAAATGCTTTAAATTTTAAATAAGTATCAAAATAATTAAATTATTGTTCCAATCTAATTAGCATCGCATATGCTCACGACTATATTCCCCAAGGAGGTAGTCAGAGATATTCTGAAACCTCAGAACATCCACGTTTCACTAGTACCGAGACTCTGTCCAGTGTGCCTGTCGCCACTTATAATGGACAGTGGGTACAATACATGCCTCGACATTGAAGCATGCAGGTTTCCTCACGATGTTTTCCTTCACCGAAAAGCCAATGGTGTTACAAATCGTACATAAATTCGGAAAAACTCATTGGTACGAGTCGGCCGACAGGAATCGAACTATCGCCTCCTGCACGGCAGGCAAGTTTACTCGCCACCACGGATTTGCATGTATATTTTGCTAAGGTGATTATGCTATTTTAAAGTTATCAAAAATATAGGTAGGTCGTTCATTTGTCAGCGCGTACGTAGTCGCGGGCGCAGCTAGTTCCAACTAAATCTAGATTACTAAACAGGTCTTACTGTAATGTTCCGAACCTGTTCCTACTAGGTATTACATTTATTACATAAGCAAGGAAACTCTCAGGCATTATTTCTGTAAGTAACCCAATTTTGAGAATTTTGGTTATTTACTATTACAAAAAATACAGGGTCCAACTTAATATGCTGACACTTTTTTAAGAGGATCAGACCGTCAAACTGAACAACTTTATGGCACCAACATAGAAATCGCGAAAAAAAAATCTGCTGTCTCACATACAATTGGGTCAAGTAAGATTTCAGTTTTAGTATGGAACAGATGATTTTTTTGCGATTTCGATGTTGGTGCCATAAAGTTGATCAGTTAGACGGTCTGATCATTCCCTTAAAAAAGTGTCAGCATATTAAGAAGGACCCCGTATAGCCGAATAGAGACGCCGTGGTGGTCGTACTGGGATCCATAGAAAAAGTTGTTCAGTTTGAGGGTCTGATCATCCTCTTAAAAAACTGTCAGCATATTAAGTTGGACCCTGTATTTTACGTTCCATTACATATAGTGCAAGAAAAAACTAAAACAAAAATGTTATTTAAATATCCCGCGATAACGCTTTTCCTGGCAATATACGTGGCAAAAATCAGGTGACGTCACGATGACGTAAACTTTGTACGACACTCATACTCTACACGCAACTGTTTACAAGCGGTTGACGTCATCAACCATTCGGCCAATCACAGTCGTTTACGATCACGTGACTAAAGTTGTCAAAAAATTTTGTCAGTGTCGATTTTCTCTTAAAATATCCAGTATTTTTTTTAACTGACTAAATAGTTTGTTTCTAAAATTAATATTCAATGCGGATGCTTTGACTAATTATTATAAGGACTAGCCTTGCGGTAGCATTTCCCCTCTGCCACGGTATAAGCACAATTGATCTTGTGCATTTACATTCTATTTTACACCTTATCACTAAACGAGACAGCATATAATTGCGAAATAATAACTTCGAACTTAGAACGTTTGGGGTTCACACGAGACTACTTTTCATGATTTTTGGCATTCAAAATTAGAATCTAAAGTTATGGGGAATAAAATCCAAAGTTGCGGATTTCATGTTACCTCGCCCCCCGCAAAAAGTGGCAGAAATGTTTGTTAGTAGAATTACATGCGTAACCAGTCCACATATAAAATAGTCAAAGTGCGGATGGATAGATCCTATATTTTACATGCTGTCAAATACCCTGTTTCTAAACGGCAATCGGTAATCTTTTTGGTAATTAAAGAGTCCCGGGGCTACAGTACTATTTTAGGTTGCACCATTATTCTCTAGAAGTATACAATTTCGCCAGGCTAACTTGCACTTGTATTGCAATGCACGCCTGCATTGCAACGGTTTAATGTTTCTTAACTCGTGAAGTCACTGATTGAGTAGCAGGTTTATTAGGGCAGAACTCTACAGTCTATCTATCAATATCTTGGATCTCTATCATTATAGAGCAGTGATATTATATGGAAGAGAGGCACTCAAGGCGCAATAGTAGGACGAAATACCTTGGAAGTATCTTCTATTTTTAATTTTTCGATTTGAAAAAAATTTACAACGTGTTAATGAATAAGCGCAAAACCTCATACGCTAGCCGTGGTGGTCCAGTGGCGAGTAACCTTGCCTGCCGTGCAGGAGGCGATGGTTCGATCCCCGTCCAGGCCGACTCGTACCAATGAGTTTTTCGGAATTTATGTACGATTTGTAACACCACTGGCTTTTTAGGAAACCTGCATGCTTCAATTTCGAGGCATGTATTGTACCCACTATCCATTATAAGTGGCGACGGGCTCACCCCTCGTCCCCCTGGACAGAATTTCGGTACTACTGGTGAAACGTGGATGTTCTGAGGTTTCAGAATATCTCTGACTACCCCCTCGGGGAATATAGTCGTGAGCATATGCTACGCTATGCTATGCTATGGCATGCAAAACCTCATACACCCTTTGACTAATTATTATAAGGACTAGCCATGCGGTAGCATTTCCCCTCTGCCACGGTATAAGAACAATTGATCTTGTGCATTTACATTCAATTTTACACCTTATCACTAAACGAGACAGCCTATAATTGCGAAATAATAACTTCGAACTTAGAACGTTTGGGGTTCACACGAGACTACTTTTCATGATTTTTAACATTCAAAATTAGAATCTAAAGTTATGGGGAATAAAATCCAAAGTTGCGGATTTCATGTCACCTCGCCCCCCGCAAAAAGTGGCAGAAATGTTTGTTAGTAGAATTACACGCGTAACCAGTCCACATATAAATAGTGAAAGCATACACCCCTATGATCTATAATAAATTAATTAGAATGAAACAATAATTTCATTCTTTTTAATCGAAAATACGGCACACGCACACACTTTTCGGAGGTCTGGGCAATCGCGTTTCTCATGGAAAATATTCGTCTGAACCTATAGCCCCTTAATCGTAAGGGTGCTTTTCCACTAAAGCTGTGCGATGATGCATATTTTCTTTGGCATAGCGGAGCTGATTTAGACACTAACGGTCTGTTACACACGTACGCCCATTAAAGTTAATCCTCCATTAAATCTAATAGCTAAGAGCACAAATTTCCAGCTCTAATTTTTGTGGAAAAAACTTTGACTATTTATATGTGGACTGGTTACGCGTGTAATTCTACTAACAAACATTTCTGCCACTTTTTGCGGGGGGCGAGGTAACATGCAATCCGCAACTTTGGATTTCATTCCCCATAACTTTAGATTCTAATTTTGAATGTTAAAAATCATGAAAAGTAGTCTCGTGTGAACCCCAAACGTTCTAAGTTCGAAGTTATTATTTCGCAATTATAGGCTGTCTCGTTTAGTGATAAGGTGTAAAATTGAATGTAAATACACAAGATCAATTGTGCTTTTACCGTGGCAGAGGGGAAATGCTACCGCAAGACTAGTCCTTATAATAATTAGTCAAAGGGAAAAAAAATGTCGACAAGGCTAACGAAATAGGGGTTGGAAAAAAATTGTTTTTGCTAATAAACAATCGATTTATGTCATTTGTTGAGTACGTCTTGTAAAATGGAAATAAAAACATCCGTAGATACTTCTATTGAGAGATAATTGCGCTCAAAATAATAAGTAAGGCGTACCTCCTTAAGAGAAGTTTATTCCGAATGCGTAAATGCGCGTTGCATACAAACGAAGTCTGGTGATATTTTTAATACTAACCAATGAAATTTTGCAGAAACAATCTAGAAACAAATCTCTATGCTTGTATCTTGTCCAATTTTCGTTAAAATATACAGTTTCAATGCTCGGATTTATTTTAAGATTTGTATGGAAATCTTTGAGGCACTGTAACTTTTAAACTATACATTTTAACGAAAATCTGACAAGATACAAGCATAGAGATTACTTTCTAGATTTTTTCTGAAAAATTTCACTGACTTTCATTGGTCAGAATTGAAAATATCACCAGACTGCGTTTGTATGGAGCGCGGCAACAGTAATATAGGGTCCTTCTTAATATGCTGACACTTTTTTAAGGGGATGATCAGACCATCAAACTGAACAACTTTCTCTATGAGACCTATGTCGAAATCGCGAAAAAAAATCTGCAGTTCCATACTAAACTGAAATTTTACTCGACTCAATTCTATGGGACAGCTGATTTTTTTTTCACGATTTCGACATTTCATTTTCTCTATGGACCCATAGAGAAAGTTGTTCAGTTTGATGGTCTGATCATCCTCGTAAAAAACTGTCAGCTTATTATGTTGGACCCTGTATACCCTTAAGGGTATATTACTGTTGGCGCGCTCCATACAAACGAAGTCTGGGAATATTTTCAATACTAACCTATTAAACTCGATGAAATTTTGCAGAAACGATCAAGAAACAAATATCTATGCTTGTATCGAGTCAGATTTTCCTTAAAATGTACAGTTTTAAAGTTACAGTGCCTCAATGATTTCCATACAAATCTTAAATTATTCCTAGCATTGAAACTGTATATTTTAACGAAAATCGGACACGATACAAGCATAGATATTTGTTCCTTGATTGTTTCTGCAAAATTTAATTGAGTTTAATTGGTTAGTATTGAAAATATCACCAGACTTCGTTTGTATGCAGCGCCCATTTACGCATTTGGAATAAACTTCTCTTAACCCTCTAACTTTTGGAATACTGGAGTAAAGATCAGGATTGCGATTTTTGAAAGTCATTCGCTGAGCTCAGCAGTCGAAAATGTCAATATTACTATGGAGATATGCATCTTTCTACTGCTGATTTGACTTTCAAAAATCGCACTCCTGGAGTGTGATTGTGTCTGAAGTTTCACATCTGCCGGGCGTCCCGTGACGAAAACTTTTTTTATTTATATCTGCCTGAGAACTCTGAGGCCATATTAATCGGGGAAATCTACGGATTTTTGTATGGAGTAGGTTGCATTAATTGCACTTTTGGTGAAAATTTGGAATATAGTAGATACATACCTGAAAAACATAAATTCTCAATAATCCCCGATTTTTTATGTTGTATTATTGAATAATTAAGACATTTACAAACCATTAAATTTAGGTAGGTATGAACAAAAAATGGAAAACTGGTGATTTTGTGCAGGATGGCTTCATTCAATACGTTTTACTTATAACAATAATAATCCCCGGTTAATATCGTAAATTTGAGTAGATATTTAATATTTTGTAAGTGTTCAATAATTATAACCTCAAAACGAAATTATTTACTGTTTGTTTGTACACATTAAATTTGCCTTGTGATAATTGACTGTCTCTTTTGCTAGTATGCTGGAAGAAATATCTTTCGAAATAAGTTTGCCCTTTCTACATTTATATAGATTGTAAGGTATTTCTCAGGTTCCTGAGCCAATATAACCACGAAATTTCGACTAAAGTGTTATAAACTAACAGTAATATTATTTCAAACATAATTTACTAATGTGTCTTTAATGCAATCTCAAACCTTATTTTTCCTAGACTATATTATGTCGTATCCTATGTATGGGTACCTAAACTACCTAATAACCTAGATTGCTCTGCGCAAAACAAACATCTTGTGCAATGCGCATGCTAGTAACTTTTGTTAAGAAATATGCCCTCTTTGACACTATGATGCTATGACATGTTTACGTACTTACCTATTTAGTCATTGTTCTTAATGAATATGTAGACATGAATAAACATAGGTGCAAATACACCACTAGTTTTTAGGGTTCCGTAGTCAACAAGGAACCCTTTTAGTTTCGCCATGTCCGTCCGAAAAACTCCTCGGTACGAGTCGGCCTGGATGGGGATCGAACCATCGCCTGCTGCACGGCAGGCAAGGTTACTCGCCACTGGATCACCACGGCCGAATATAAGGAACCATTTAATAATCAAATTAAAGATTGAATAAAACCGGTCAGGTGCGAGTCGGGCTTCAGAGACAATTTTCAGGGTTCCGTAGTCAACAAGGAACCCTTATAGTTTCGCCATGTCCGTCCGTCTGTCCGTGGCTTAGCTCAGAGACGCTTAGTACTAGAAAGCTGTAATTTGACATGGGTAAACATATTTATCACACCAACAAAGTGGTAAAATAAAATCTTGAAATTTTTTTTTTTAGAGTATATAAAAAGTGGGGATGCAATTTTTTTTTTCTCGTTGGATGAGTCTTTTAAAAATATTGTGGGTGTGGACAACCATTTTTCGATTTAGGGATCCGTTAGCGAAATATTACACTTTAAAGTGTCAGTTTTTGTTAGAGTCAAGTGTCGTTCCTGCAAGCCTGCAATGTACTAACCAACTGGGGAAAACGCACAAAGTGACATATCACTAGGCGTCCCCCGTGGGAATCGAACCCACGACCTCCGTGTCAAGAGTTCTTATAAAAATGATGGATAAATAATCTACGCGGACGAAGTCGCGGGCATCAGCTAGTTTTTATATACGAAACCAATTATTTCAAAATCAAAGAAGCAAAAATTTGGTATATTACAAAACGTCTATCACGCATGTGCGGTTATAATTTAGGTTAAGGTTAAATTTTGGAAATAGTTAATTAAGAAATAGAAACATAAATTATAAAGTTCAAAATTGAGACTGGTTTTGATTCTGTGAATTTTGTAAGATTTAAATGGGTATGAGGAAGGTTGTATGGAGAAAATTGGCTTTTTTTTATTGGTTAGTAATAAAACTTACATAGGTTTTAGAGGACCTTTCAAAATACATTAAAAAACAAATGAATATGATTATTCATTGCTATACTCCATTCAAAATAGCAAGGAAATTTTAAGGCCATTTTGCATTACAGAAACAGAGATTTGAAACACTTCCTCTCACTTATTCCTAAAACAGCTTTAGTAACGTCCAAGATATGTCGGATAGTATATACAGCGTGTTAATAAATAAGCGCAAAACCTCATACACCCCAACTGATTTATAGCAAAATAATTAGATTGAAACAATAATTTCATTATTTTGATAGTTAACATTTAAAGTCATTTTACATTTTAAGTTTTCAGGCAAAAATGATTTGTTATCATTTCAGCAATGAATTAAAGCGCTAACGTGCTCGTGGATACATTTTAAGAATCTTGTATTGGTAGTAAGTAGGGTGAGAGTGCCCGAGTGATGGGTTGAGATAGAATTCAGTAAGTTATAAATTTTACAAACATATTATTTAATATTTTGAAAAAATTACCTATGCTGAAACCATGATAATTTGATTCTGTTCTCGATTCTAAACAATCTACTTTCTAGTTTTGCATTAATTCATTAACACGGTGTATATCCAATAAATTTATTACCTTTGATAATCAGAATTGGCCAGAAAGCTAAGTAGGAATTGGAAAATCTCGTCTTCCTTATTTGGAAGTATGGTTGCATCGAAGCTGTGCTAAAGTTTGTATGGGAGAAATCACTTTTTCGCTAAGACCGCCTTATTTTGTATCTTCTGTATTTCTTTACGATATATTTTGCTGAGTAGGTAATATGTTTCGATTGATTGATTGAAATTGAGTTGCTTTTGAAAAGGTCTTCAGCTACATTGTGATACTTGCCCAAGATGAAATCCAATTTCATGCGGTAGACGCCCAACTACCTTTTAAAAGGCACTTGATTTGAATGTGTCTATGGAGGAACTAAGGTGTAAAGTAATAAAGTTTATTATCTCCACAAAGTTAGGAATACAAAGGTTTGCCTTAAAAGTCAAAGTCAAATAATTTAATTCGTCAATATAATTTATTCAATATAGGAGCTTGTAGCACACTTATCAAACGTCAAATCTTTTTTAAAGCTACCACCGCGTCGGAACGTGTTGTCGCTGTAGAGAAGATGCGGCCAGAAACTCTACAATATAACACGACTTAATAACTATTACAATATAAATTCTTAAGCTAAAGTTATGTATACAATAATACATAGTCTATTTAATAAAATAATTGATACTATTTAAACACTTCCTATTTAAAATTAGTGTACAAATTTTTTGTGGAGACTGGAGCCTGTTTAAAAAACCTAGAATCTAGGAATTGTGCAACAAACCCCAGGCCTCCACCACCGGACATGATTACGTTCTGAGTAGAAATAGAAAGAAAACGTAAATCGAAAAATGCAAACCAAGTTATCCAGAAAAGACTGTGATTTCATAAAAGAAGTGAAACAAAATTAAAAGTAAAAAATAATTAAATAATAATAATAAAATAGTAACAATAGTATGTTAGTTGTGTATGTGTGTCTCCTGATAATCTCCTGGAAACTGATATCTCCACACTTTCGGCTTAGTAGGGTCAACACGTCTTTCATGGGTCACTGTATACGTTGTTATAATAAAATCCCCGAGACCATTTTGAATCTTTCCGAAAACATGTTTAAAACTCAAATCAAAAAAGTCCTCTGTAAAAAAGCATATTATAAACTGGATGATTACTTAAATGATCAAAATGCTTGGGTCTGAGGTCACTAGCTTATAGTTTATTTACTTTACTGTATTGTATCATTATTTTATTAAATAGACTATGTATTATTGTATACATAACTTTAGCTTAAGAATGTATATTGTAATAGTTATTAAGTCGTGTTATGTTGTAGAGTTTCTGGCCGCATCTTCTCATCTTCAACACGTTCCGACGCGGTGGTAGCTTTAAAAAAGATTTGACGTTTGATAAGTGTGCTGCAAGCTCCTATATTGAATAAATTATATTGACTTTGACTTTTGTGTAATTGCTGGTGTGAGTTTGGGTGGGGGTGTGTGTGTGTGCGGGTTTCTGTTTTTTGACTTGTGAGTGAACTAGGTGTTTGTATATTCTAACCAATCGCCGGAGTTACAGTTATGGGAAACAGCTCAAGTTAAGGGTATATTACTGTTAGCGCGCTCCATACAAACGAAGTCTGGTGATATTTTCAATACTAACCAATTAAACTCAATGAAATTTTGCAGAAACAATCTAGAAATAAATCTCTATGCTTGTATCGTGTCAGATTTTCTTTAAAATGTACAGATTTAAAGTTTCAGTGCCTCAAAGATTTCCATACAAATCTTAAATTAATCCTAGCATTGAAACTGTATATTTTAACGAAAATCGGACACGATACAAGCATAGATGTTCCTAGAATGTTTCTGCAAAATTTAATTGAGATTTAATTGGTTGGTATTGAAAATATCACCAGACTACGTTTGTATGCAGCGCGCATTTACGCATTAGGAATAAACTTCTCTTAAGGTTCCTCCATTGAAAAGGGAAGTACTTCCGCCAGGCTAGGTGATAGTTGGAACCTTGCACAGGGTCCTTCTTAATATACTGACACTTTTTAAGGGGGTGATCAGACCGTCAAACTGAACAACTTTCTCTATGGCACCAACATCGAAATCACAAAAAAAATCTGCTCTTCCATACACAACTGCAAACCTACTCGAGCCTAATGTACTGTAACTTATAGGAAATTCGCAAAAAATTGTTTCGACTCTTCATACAAACGTTCGATCAGCTGATTGCATTTAGTATGGGAAAGCCAAAAATTTTTTGGAAATTTCCTTTAGGTTTCTTAGGGAAAGTTGTTCAATATCATGGGTACGATCACCCCTTAAAGTAAAGCAATTGTTTACCCTAACACCCTGTACATGTTAAGAATCTTGTTTTGGTAGTGAGAGTGCCCAAGCGATGGGTTGAGATCGAGTTCAGTAAATTTTAAATTGTACAAACAATGACATTCGGTGTCGAAACCCTTGGACCGTGGGGTCCCGGCGCCCAGGCGCTTTTTAAGGATCTGTCAAAGCGCCTGGTAGACTCGACCGGGGATCCAAGGGCTGGCGCTTTCCTCGCTCAACGGATTAGCTTAGCCGTTCAGCGAGGAAACGCTGCCAGCATCTTGGCTACCCTCCCACGCGGCCCAGACCTGCACCATATTTTAGGTTAAGTTAGTTATAAGTTCTCTATATTTTTAATTTTGAATTTACCTACCTACATTTTTTTGTTTTGTGTTAATAAATTATTTATTATTTTGAAAAAAATTACCGATGTTAAAACCATGATAATTCGATTCTGCTCTCGATTCCGAACAAACTACTTTCTAGTTTTGCGTTAATTCATTAACACGTTGTAAAAGACAATTACGGGCAGTAACTTAATGTTTTGTCGAAAAAGCCTGGACATTGTGCATAAGATTTTTGAGTCAAATTTGCCCACAGACCACACGTTAAATACCTGATTCATTTTATTCCAGCTGTTCGAAAAACTCAAGGCTCTGAAGGGTGGGGTGGAGCCTCTCCTCTCCAAGATATCGCTTATCACAGGCGATGTGGGGGAACCAGACCTTGGGATAAGTGCCTCAGACCGCGCGAAGTTAATCTCCGATGTGAACATTATTGTACACGCTGCCGCTACCATCAGGTGAGAGGATTGAAGATATATAGTAGTTACCTTTTTAGGGTTCAGATCGTGACATATTTGAGCTCAATATTAAAAATTTAGAGTTTCTAGCCGCATCTTCTCTACAACAGAACACCTTTCGACGCATTGGTGGAGAAAAAAAATTACTTCAGTAAGCTAATAATCCTATTAATATTATAAATGCGAAAGTTTGTATGGATGGATGTATGTTTGTTACTCTTTCACGCAAAAACTACTGAACTTGATTTTGATGAAACTTGACACACAGATAGAATAAGATCTGGATTAACACAAAGGATTCTTTTTTAAGGTCTACGCAGACGGAGTCGCGGGCAACAGCTAGTATGTGATATTTACGAGTATTTTGAATACAAAGTTTTGAGTTTGATTTTGAGTTTCAGTAATTCTTTATCTGACGTCAAGTCGAGCGTTTTGTATGAAGAATTGTACTAAATACATTATAAGGACCTTCTTAATATTCTAACGGTGTTCTAAGTTTATGATCCGACCATCAAACTGAACAACTTTCTCTATAAGACCAAAGTCAATATCGCGCAAAAATTATAAGCTGGTCAACTTAAGAAAAAGAATGACTTTCATTCTTCTTCTATCGAGTCGATAGCATGTCCTTCAAAAATTTTCCACAACAGTAGTTTACCACAAGGATATAGTCTAGGAATAATAAGGTTTGAGATGGCATTAAAGACACTTTAGTAAATTGTGTTTGAAATAATATTACTGTTAGTTTATAAAACTTTTGTCGAGATTTCGTGGTTATATAGGCTCAGGAACCTGAGAAATACCTTAAAATCGATATTAATGTACAAATGGCAAGCTTATTTATAAAATATTTCGACCAGCATACCAGCAATAGAGACAATTAATTATATCTACCCAAATTAACGATATTAACCGGGGATTATTGTTATAAGTAAAACGTATTGAACGAAGCCATCCTGTACAAAATCACAAGTTTTCCATTTTTTGTTCATACCTAAATTTAATGTTTTGTTAATGTCTTAATTATTCAATAATACAACATAAAAAATCGGGGATTATTGAGAATTTATGTTTTTCAGGTATGTATCTACTATATTCCAAATTTTCACCAAAAGTGCAATTAATGCAACCTACTCCATACAAAAATCCGTAGATTTCCCCGACTAATAGCATTACCAGCAAGGCGATGGGTCTCCCAAGTCATGTTATGCATTACCAGCAAGGCGATGGCTCTCCCAAGTATTGCTGCAATGTAACCTGACTAATGTTATGTTTTGTTACCAGATTTGACGAGGAGCTCAAGAAAGCAGTTCTTCTGAATGTCAGAGGACCTAAGCTGATGATTGAACTTGCCAAGGAATGTAAGAATTTGAAGGTGAGTGCATTTCTTCTTGGTTCTTCGTGGTATACAACGTGTTAATGAATAAGCGCAAAACCTCATACACCCCAACTGATTAATAACAAAATAATTAGATTGAAAAAATAATTTCATTATTTTTATAGTTGAAATTTTAAGTTATTCACATTTTAAGTTTTCAGGCAAAAATTATTTGTTATCATTTCAACAATTAATGAAAGCGCTAGCGTGCTAATGGATACATTTTAAGAATCTGGTTTTGATAGTAAGTAGGGTGAGTGTGCCCGAGCGGTGGGTTGAGATCGAGTTCGGTAAAATTTAAATTTTACAATCAAATTATTTAATATTTTGAAAAAAATTACCTATGTTGAAAACACGATAATTCGATTCTGCTCTCGATTCTAAACAAACTACTTTCTAGTTTTGCGTTAATTCATTAACACGTTGTATACAGAAGAGTCGTGTGGCGGTGGCGGATAGTCAAAGTAACACAATTATAAACCTCATAGTACGTAGCATAGCGTCGTTTGGTTTACACAAGTTACATTGTTGGGAAAGTGTTGGGAAAATATTTGGGTGCGACAGAAAATCTGTAGTCTCAATATTTGGGTGCGACAGAAAATCAGAGCTGAGCTCGTTGAGCCCAGCATAATGCTGAGTCGTAGCCCTGTTTGCTGCTGCGGCACACACTGGTCTTAATTATGTCTTTTTTGTTTGTTTAAATTGTGTGTTTAAATTTAGTTTTTCTATATAATTATGTCAGTGTGTTTTGTGGTGTATGCAAATAAAAATATTTTCTTTCTTTCTTTCTTCTTCTAACGTGTGGTGGAAATATGCCTGAATAAAACGATAAATTAATGTCACCTATATCAACTTGTTTCCAGCTATTCATCCACATCTCGACAGCCTACTGCCACCTTCATGAGAAGCTGCTAGAGGAGAAAGCATACGCCCCTCCAGCCGATCCACACCAGGTCATCCAGACGGTGGAGTGGATGGATGAGGATACTATCGCCGCTTTGACTCCTAAGTAAGTTCACTTCGTTTGCGTAGAGCAGGACCAGAATCCCCATCGAAACCTGAAGTCATGTAGTTATTAAAGATGTATGTATGTATGTATATGCTCACGACTATATTCCCCGAGGGGGTAGTCAGAGATGTTCTGAAATCTCAGAGCATCCACGTTTCACCAGTAGTACCGAAACTCTGTCCAGTGTGACGGGGGGTGAGCCCGTCGCCACTTATAATGGATAGTGGGTACAATACATGCCTCGAAATTGAAGCATGCAGGTTTCCTCACGATGTTTTCCTTCACCGAAAAGCCAGTGGTGTTACAAATCGTACATAAATTCCGAAAAACTCATTGGTTCGAGTCGGCCTGGACGGGGATCGAACCATCGCCTCCTGCACGGCAGGCAAGGTTACTCGCCACTGGACCACCACGGCTTATTAAAGATGGATTTCCCAGAAAACACATTTTTTTCGGTAAATATCCTGGTACGGAACTCCCGGTAAGAGAGACCGACTCGTATTTCGCCGGCTTTTTCATTTATAATATTATAATGACTTTTTACTTGTGCACTGCATTTCTGCCAATGCCTAGTAGGTCGTTGGGATAATACCGTGGCGCCAAGCCTTTTGGCAAGCCAAAAGGCAGCCGACCACCACGACCTGCTGGATAAAACTTGACAAGCGATTCCAAGTGACTATGAACTGTCATAAATCCTCATATCGTCGCGTTGCAAGTCTGTTAGGGGGTGGTCGCGTGTCGTGTCGGTTGCCTGCTCTCCGAAGCACCAGTGGTTGTGGTGATGGCACAAGTGTGTTTTTGTACATAACAATCATTTATTATTGAGATCACTTAGATATCAATTCAATTACCGGACAACTTCAAGCACATTTGCTATTTAAACTAACCATTGGCAAAATCATCGACACCACAATGGAGCCTGATACCATTTTCATCATCATCATCATCAGCCTATACAACGTGTTAATAAATAAACGCAAAACCTCATACACCCCAACTGATTTATAACAAAGTAATTAGATTGAAACAATAATTTCATTATTTTGATAGTTAAAATTTAAAGTTATTCGCATTTTAAGTTTTGAGGCAAAAATGATTTATTATCATTTTAGCAATGAATGAAAGCGCTAACATGCTCATGGATACATTTTAAGAATCTTGTTTGGGTAGTAAGTAGAGTGAGAGTGCCCGAGCGGTGGGTTGAGATCGAGTTCAGTAAATTTTAAATATTACATACAAATTATTTAATATTTAGAAAAAAAATACCTATGTTGAAACCATGATAATTCGATTCTCCTCTCGATTCCAAACAAACTACTTTCTAGTTTTGCGTTAATTCCTCCTTCTCCTCCGGGTCCTTCTTAATATGCTGACACTTTTTTAAGAGGATGATCAGACCGTCAAACTGAACCACTTTCTCTATGGAACCAACATCGAAATCGCGAAAAAAAAATCACCTGTCCCATACATTTGGCTCGAGTAGGTTTGCAGTTTTGTATGGGACAGATGATTTTATTTTCGTGATTTAGGGTCCTTCTTAATATGCTGACACTTTTTTAGAATATCTAAAAATAATTGGGGATGATCAGACCGTCAAAATGAACAACTTTCTCTATGGAACCAACATCAAAATCGCGAAAAAAAAAAACTGCTGTCCCATACATTTGGCTTGAGTAGGTTTGCAGTTTTGTATGGGACAGATGATTTTGTTTTCGTGATTTCGATATTGGTCCCATAGAGAAAGTGGTTCAGTTTGATGGTCTGATCATCCCCTTAAAAAAAAATCAGCATATTAAGAAGGTCCCTGTATAAGTCCTACTGCGGGGCACAGGCCTACCTTTAAGGAGTAAGTCGTAAGTCCACGCGTGCACAATGCGGATTGGTAGACTTCACATACGCATCAGAATTTCTTCTTCAGCGTATGCAGGTTTCCTCACGATGTTTTCCTTCGTCGTTTGAGAGCGGTCGGTATTACGTACATAAGTTAGAAAAACTCGGTTGTACATGGCATGTCGTCCGTGCGGATCCGAACCCGGACCTCAAGATTCAGTTTCCATACCTCTCCGCAACGCACCACCGACACTCTAATATCATCATCATCTCAACTGATGGACGTCCACTGCTGGACATATGCTCTGATATCAAATGCTAATCCGCAGGTTACTAAGCAAGCTGCCTAACTCTTACGCCTTCACCAAAGCTCTGGGTGAAGCTCTGGTTGTGGAAGCGATGCAGAACGGCATGCCGGCCATCGTCCTGAGACCTTCGATCGGTATGTTTTATACACCTCTCTTTTACTTTGTTTTTTGTTGAAGGTTCTGATACAGATTATAGTCTCCCGCTCGCTCGCTGGACTTTAATGGAATATAATTCGGAGCGCGCTCCATACAAACGAAGTCTGTTTATATTTCCAATACTAACCAATTAAAGTCGGTCCGAAAAGCCAGTGGTGTTACAAATCGTACATAAATTCCTAAAAACTCATTCCACTCACTTCATCAAGCAAGTGACCTTTTTATTCCAATTTATTTCTTTCACAGTGATCCCAATCTGGCAAGAGCCCGTCCCAGGATGGACGGACAACATCAACGGCCCGACCGGCCTCCTCATCGGCGCTGGCAAAGGTGTCATCAGGACCATGTATTGTAAAAGTAACAGTTACGCCGACTACCTTCCCGTCGACGTCTTTATAAACGGAATCATGATTATGACTTGGAATTATATTAATGGGTAAGTAGATTTTTGTTGTCTTAATGATGTCCTTTGGCGAGAGATAGACGCGGATATGCAAAGCTGATCCGCTATTCTGTGTGGTGCCGGCTAAGAATAGCATCACCCCATCGCCTTCTGTGGGTGTCGTAAACCCACGGATCTACCAGAGGATGGGCAGCAGTATCCTCTGATACATATCTAACCAACTGCGATCGCCAAGTGGCGATTATTGCAAAACCCCCCCAACATGGACCGGCCGTTGTAGCGGTCCTTGGGGGAGGCCTATGTCCAGCAGTGGACGTCCATCGGCTGAGATGATTATGATGATGCAAAGCTGACTGACAACCTCCAGTAATGGAGAGGAACCCGAAGAAGAAAAATGTTGTCCTTTGGAGTAGAAGTTTGAATAGATCAGAGTGTTTTTCCAGCCTGTCATGTATGGTAAGTTAAGGTGTTCAATCAGTGCGTCCTGCCAGTGATGACCTATGGTGCGGAAACCCTGCGTGGACCCTGGCGATAGGACAAGTTCATCAATTCAAGGTCGCTCAGCGAGCTATGGAGAAAGCTATGCTCGGTGTTTCTCTGAGAGATCACATCAGAAATGACGTCAGAGAACTAAAGTGGTAGGCATAGCTCACAAAATTAGCAAGCAGAAGTGGCAATGGGCTGGTCATATCTGCCGAAGAACTGACAACCGATGGAGTGTCAGTTCTAGAGTGGAGACCGCGAACTGGTAGGCGTAGTGTGGGACGCCCTGCTGCCCGCTGGACACACGACCTAAAAAAAGTGGCCGGGAGCGACTGGATGAGGAAGGCCGTATATCTCACCCACAGGCTGCTCGTGTAGAATGATTGACATTTAAGCTTTGAAGAGGCTGATCTTAACTTAGGTCTTATACCAATTCCTTAAAACCGTTCGTCTACGTAATTTAATATGTACTTTATTTCCACAGAGACAAAGCATCAAATATAATAAACTTCACATCTTCAGCCGAGATCAAGGTGACATGGTCAGAGATGATAGATGCTGGACGAGAGATCATTATGAACAGAGTACCTTTGAATGGAGTTGCTTGGTAAGTCATTTAGACAGTGGCGTATCGTGGGTTACTGTCGCCCGGGGGACAGACAGATTTCGCCGCCCCCTTTCCTTATAAGAAGACCTACACAAAATAAGGGAGCGAGAAAAGTGAGCAGTATTCGTCGGGTGAGATATCTCTGGCTTTGGCCATGCAAAAATATAAACTTAGAGCCAATGGTGTTTCCGTACAAAAGACGAGCGAAGATCGAGCGAAGCAAGCTCGATATTTTTAGCACCATGTCCTAGCTATGGGCTGTAAGGATTATGAGAAATATAGAGCGAGCGAGGTGAGCTCGATTATTCTCCGCTCTACGTTTGGGTCGATCGGCAATTCGATAGAGCTCGATAAATCTATATTTTTCCCGAATTTGCCGCCCCTTGTAAAGTGCTGCCCGGGGCATTTACCGCCCCCCCCCCGCTACGCTACTGCATTTAGACGGTCCGACAGCTCAGTCGGTAGTGAACGTGCTTGCCGTGCCGAGAGTCGCAGGTTCGAATCCCGTATGGGACAATTTTGTATCATGAACATGAATAACTTTTACCGAAGTCATGGATTTTTGTAGGTAGGTTTGAGGTAATCTTACCTAAAGGGGTACTTCAGACCATCAAACTGAACAATTTTCTCTTTCTAGTCAAGATCTAGAAAAAAAGCGCTGTTCCATATAAAACTGCAAACCTATTCGTCTCAAATAATATTAGACACCAGATTTCGATGTTGGCTCCATACTGAAAGTTCAAAGAACTCCCTGAAATATGTAACACATTAAATTTTACTCTGTAATACCGACTTAGATCAAAGAATTGCTAAACTAGAGTGGCAGTGGGCGGGGCACATTGCTCGCAGAACCGATGGCCGATAGGGCCGAAGAGTTGCGACCGCGTACCGGAAAGCGCAGCGTGGGTAGGCATTGAGCCCCTACCAGGTGGATTGACGACCTGGTGAAGGCGGTGGGAACACCCCCAACAGCACAAATTGTCTACAAGATATCTTATAGATATCTACAAAATATCTAAGTGTCTAAAAAATATATAATAGATATCCAGTAGATATTCTGTGCTGTGTGGTACGTTGGATGAGGGCAGCGCAGGACCGGTCGTTGTCGTGATCCTTGGGGGAGGTTTACGTCCAGCAGTGGACGTCTATCGACTGATAATGAAGATGATATTCATGCTCATATTCCCACAGGTACCCAGGTGGTTCCATGAAGCACTCCAGACTCCACCACAACATCTGCAGTGTTCTATTCCACTGGATCCCCGCTATCATTGTCGACACGTTACTATTCTGTCTTGGTTACAAGCCTGTGTAAGTATATTCATCATCATCAACATCATCATGGGCCTTATTTCGTCCCTGTGCCTTTGTCCTTTCGGCGACGCCGTACAGTATATTCAATACCCTTTTGATTGATGGTCCGATACTGACCGACTGTGCGGTAGTGATCCTGTCTGCAGTGTCGTGGGTTCGAATCCCGTAAGGGGCAAATATCTGTATGATGAATATGAATATTTCTACCCGAGTCATGGATGTTTGTATCTACAACGTGTTAATGAATTAACGCAAAACTAAAAAGTTGTTTGTTTAGAATCGAGAGCAGAATCGAATTATCTTGTTTTCGACATAGGACATTTTTTTCAAAATATTAAACAATTTGTTTTGTAAAATTTAAAATTTACTGAACTCGATCTTAACCTACCGCACAAGCACACTCACCCTACTTACTACCAAAACAAGATACTTAAAATGTATCCACGAGCACGTTAGCACTTTCATTCATTGCTGAAATGATAACAAATCATATTGGCCTGAAAACTTAAAATGTGAATAACTTAATACGTAATATTAACTATCAAAATAATGAAATTATTGTTTCAATCTAATTATTTTGTTATAAATCAGTAGGGGTGTATGAGGTTTTGCGCTATACCTATTCTATATCGTTGTCTTGTCATCATAATACAATATCATAACATAATATAATACAATAAATTAATATAGATAGGCTTCTTCCCTGAGAAAATCAATTTTCGCTCAAAAAATTATTTCCTTCCAATTTAGAACATCCACGTTTCACTAGTAGTACCGAAACTCTGTCCAGTGTGACGGGGTGTGAGGCCCTCGCCACTTGTAATGGACAGTGGGTACAATACATGCCTCGAAATTAAAGCATGCAGGTTTCCTCACGATGTTTTCCTTCACCGAAAAGCCAGTGGTGTTACAAATCGTACATAAATTTAGAAAAACTCATTGGTACGAGTCGGCTTGGACGGGGATCGAACCATCGCTTCTTGCATGGCAGGCAAGGTTACCCGCCACTGGACCAAAAACCAAGGAAAATGGCTTTACAGCTTTGGTGCTAATCTATATATATATAAAAATGAATCCCTATTTCCCTTGGTCACGGCATCACGCCTGAACGGCTGGACCGATTGCGATGAAACTTTGGTGGGTTGTTGTGCATATGCCAGGGAAGGTTTATAAACAAAAAAACGGCCAAGTGTGTGTCGGGTAGGTGTAGGGTAGTTGTAGGGTAGGTGTAGGGTATTGAAAATGGCAGAACAACGTCTGCCGGGTCAGCTAGTAATAAATATTTAGACGGACAATTCCGTATAGATGACGTATTTTCCAGACTAATGCGCGTCCAACGCCGCATAACAAAAGGATTCGAGGTGTTCGAGTACTACACCAACAACCAATGGGACTTCAAGTCTGACATCGCTCAAACTGTACGACAGAAACTCAACACTAAAGAGAGAAGAGACTATAAAGTTGACGCTGTTGGTAAGTCATCATCAGCTGTTTAAACTGCTATAACTCTTTTATTTAATGTCTTACAGGGCTGCACTCGCGGTTAATATTCCGTGATTGACCCGTGATTGGACTACGTACGAACCATAACTTTTGATACATTTGGTATTGCGCTAATCGCGGTACATAGTCGGGGAAATCTACGGATTTTTGTATGGAGTAGGTTGCATTAATTGCACTTTAGGTGATTCTTTTGGAATATAGTAGATATATACCTGAAAAACATAAATTATCTATAATCCCCGATTTTTTATGTTGTATTTTTGAATAATTAAGACATTTACAAAACATTAAATTTAGGTATGAACAAAAAATGGAAAACTGGTGATTTTGTACAGGATGGCTTCGTTCAATACGTTTTACTTATAACAATAATAATCCACGGTTAATATCGTTAATTTGGGTAGATATTTAATATTTTGTAAGTCTTCAAAAATTATAACCTCAAAAAAAAATTATTTACTGTTTGTTTTTACACATTAAATTTGCCTTTTGATAATTAACTGTCTCTATTGCTGCTATGCTGGTCGAAATATTTTTAGAAATAGGCTTGCCCTTTGTACATTAATATCGATTTTAAGGTATGTCTCAGGTTCCTGAGCCTATATAACCACGAAATCTCGACAAAAGTGTTACAAACTAACAGTAATATTATTTCAAACGCAATTTACTAAAGTGTCTTTAATGCAATCTCAAACCTTATTTTTCCTAGACTAACAGCTCATGACAGCCGTTAGAGCCGTTTTGACAGATGGCGTCGTTACATAGAGTTTAGCGCAATGCCGAATTTAGCACAGTTGAATAGTAATTGGATTGCAATGTGATTAGAACTGAAATTGGATAAGAATAGAATTCGATGTTTTAACTTAGCGCAATCTGGCTCTGTCCAGTTGGGCTACCATACAAGTTGTTATAAAAGTAAAAATAAACATTTAAAACATTAAAGACGGTTTAGACCATCAAACTGAACAACTTTCACTATGGGACCAACATCGAAATCGCGAAAAAAAATCAGCTCTCCCATACATTTAGCTCGAGTAAATTTGTAGTTTAGTATGGAAGATCAGATTTTTTTGGTGTCTTCTAGGTGTCCCAGACACCAAATAAACCTATTTTAGAATTTTTATCTGTATGTTTATTTGTTCGAGCATCACGCAAAAACCGCTGAACCGATTTTGGTCAAACTTTTTGTTTGACTTAAAATCTGGACCCGATCTCTTAATTTGAGCGGACAAAGTAAACTCTAGTAATAAAATAAGTATTAAAAATAACGGATAAAAATTTTCCCAATTTATAATCCAGGTCTCGACATATTGAATTATTTCGAGGACTGCATCAGAGCGGCTCGCGTCTTCATCCTGAAGGAGACCGACGACACTCTACCTGCAGCCAGGAGGCATATGAAAGTGTAAGTAATTTAACTGTGACAAAAAAATAGCATACATGCATGAATTAAGTCGTGTGTTATGTAGAGTTTCTGGCCGCATCTTCTCTACAGCGACAACACGTTCCGACGCGGTGGTAGCTTTAAAAAAGATTCGACGTTTGATAAGTGCCCCAAGTAACACGAGAAGCATTTTAACAAACGAATAGTAGACTTATGTAGAACCTATGGCCGTATAAACTCTTATATAAGTTCACCGTTCTCCGTGATGCTTTATATTGGCATTTCAAAACCATTATGGTGCTTTACACTGTATAACGGTTGGAAAATGGCATATCAAAATGCTTTTGGAAAGCCTTTAGTTTTAGTACAGCAAACCACAACGCAGATGTACAGCTTTCAGCTGTTTTTAGTGCATTTGGATCTATAATAGCATTTTTAAGTAGTAAATAAATGCTTAATGCTGTGTAATAGCATCGACATGAACCATTATAATGTCATGTAAATCCGCTGTTTTAGTGCCTTTGGGTCTACAATAGCATTTTTAAGTAGTAAGATAATGCCGAATGCTGCTTAATAGCATATACCTGTACCATTACAATGCACCGTAAATCCGTTATACAGCTACGATTTAAATGTCTTGTATTAGACAGCAGATTTTTTTATTTTCATTGTGAAAGTTGTTCAGTTTTATGTTCTAATCCACCCCTATAAATATTACTAAAGTTCGGCCGTTCAGAGAATGCGTTTGACAGTTACCATAAAATTGTAAAAAACTGAATGAAAATATTGTTTACCTGTGCTCACTCTAGTACACAGGGCACTAGCTGCCCTTTTAAGTTCAAAAAGCTACTAAATAATGATCGGCATTTATAGTTTTCATTCAGTTTTTTACAATTTTATGGTAACTGTCAAACGCAATCTTTCAGCGGCCGGACCTTAGGCTGTTTTCTTACAGGGTCCTTCTTAATATGCTGACACTTTTTTAAGGGTATGATCAGACCATTAAACTGAACAACTTTCTCTAATGGACCAATATCGAAATCGCGAAAAAAAATCTGCTTTCTTTTTTTCGTGATTTCGATGTTGGTGCCATAGAGAAAGTTGTTCAGTTTGACGGTCTGATCATCCCTTTAAAAAAGTGTCAGCATATTAGGAAGGACCCTATATACAATTTGTAATACCACTGGCTTTTCTGTGAAGGACAAAATGTTGAGGAAACCTACATGCTTCTAAAGCCAGATCTGTGCAATGTTTTAACGAATTTTTCTTCTCTTTTTTTCAGGATGTGGTGCGTAGACATCATAGTACGCTGCCTGTTCTGGGGTCTAATGTTTTACTGGCTCAGTGGCTGGCTATCATCTCTCTACTCGTTCCTGACTGGTTCCGACGAGGTTGCCACTCCAGTGCCTAATGTAATGGCGGCTTGAGCGCCATTTTGTTATAGCCATAATAATGAAGAACGTTTTATTAAAGTCTGTTTAAATTTAAACTATTATTGGGCTCATTAGTGACATAGGTATGCAGGGTGGGAAACTCAAAGGGGTGAAAGTACCCATCAATATGAACCACTTTTACTAAAGGACCAACTATGACAACTCAAAAAAAGAATCTGCTATTTCATACTAAAATAAAAATAAGACAGTTGACTTTTTTTGAGTACCTACCATAGTAAAAGTTGTTCATATTGATGGGTACAGTCGCCATCAAATATATCGTAGCCTTTGACTAATTATTATAAGGACTAGCCTTGCGGTAGCATTTCCCCTCTGCCACGGTATAAGCACAATTGATCTTGTGCATTTACATTCAATTTTACACCTTATCACTA
Source organism: Agonopterix alstromeriana (assembly GCA_963924505.1). Classification (NCBI taxonomy): domain Eukaryota; kingdom Metazoa; phylum Arthropoda; class Insecta; order Lepidoptera; family Depressariidae; genus Agonopterix; species Agonopterix alstromeriana. Next base: position 6,986,926 of record OZ004690.1, on the reverse strand, counting down.
AACGAAACAGCCTATAATTGCGAAATAATAACTTCGAACTTAGAACGTTTGGGGTTCACACGAGACTACTTTTCATGATTTTTGACATTCAAAATAAGAATCTAAAGTTGCGGATTTCATGTTACCTCGCCCCCCGCATAAAGTGGCAGAAATGTTTGTTAGTAGAATTACACGCGTAACCAGTCCACATATAAATAGTCAAAGATCGTAGCATACAAGGTGGTCAAATATTTCTGAGCAGTGCTAATTTTCAATAAATTCTTTACATTGTTCTATAAAATTGAAATGAATTATAACGGAATAAGTTATTTTTTCCTACGCTGCTCAGATGTTTATGATCAGCCTGACTGAGTAGATACATTTGATGTTCTAGGCGTTCAGATATTTTTAATTGGTTATGAGCAAAGAAATTATTGAAAGTAAGAACTGCTTAGAAATATTTGAACACGTTGTATGCTACGATGTATCTGATGGTGACTGTACTTTTACCCTTTTGCGTTTTTAGGGGAGGTCTCACACCCTGTATTCGTACCGAATTTCCTTTAATATCTTTCAGTAGATATTAAAATTGAAGCTTTTATGTTGTTCTGAAACTACACTGACCTACACTACATCCTTTTATGTTTAATTTTTTTCTAAACATCGAAATTTGGGATTTAAAATATAAAACCTTTTTAACTATATTAAATTTTACATATTCTTTTTCGAGCCCTTTTTATTTCGAAAGTATATCTTGTGTACTTAAAAAGCTATTGCAATTTTAAGCCCGGCTTGCACCAACAATTATTTAGGCTTAAACGCGTTAAGTGATAGTTCTATCCTTCACATTGCTCATACATATGACAGTGACAGCATCATATTTAAACATGTTTAAGCCTAAATAATTATTGGTGCAAGCCAGCCTAAAAGTGGGATACTTACTGCCAGTTGCACCAACGTTCATTAAAGTTAATCCTCCAATAAATCTCTTGTTGTAATTTTTTGTCTTGTTGACGTAGTAAAAGGTAGCAATAGATTTAATTGAGGATTAACTTTAATGAACGTACGTGCAACTGACAGTTAGTTTTGCAGGCCAGTATATTTCAGAAATTTAAGAAAATTCGTTATTGCTATACAATGAAGTCGAAGCCTTGGTTGCTCAAAATACTATGACAATTTTTAGAAAATATTTTTGTATTAACTTAATTGTATTTTTCAGTTTGGTAATGGATGTTATAATAATTATGTTGTGCTGTTTTTTTAAACATAATTATGATTGTGAATGTATCTTTATTATGATTGCTAAAGGTGCTGGCTTTTGTGCCTTTGTATTATTGAATAACGTTTTTTTATGATTTGTATTATATTTGTATAATTAATTTTAAGGAAATGACTATAGATGATGCCAATAAATCTTTTTGTAAAAAAACTGTAACTGATTGAATTTGATGAGACACCACGCCTATTGAGTGCATATCTTAGCCACGGTTTATACAGAAGAGACGTGTGGCGGTGGCGGATAATCTAAGTAACACAATATAAACATTATAGTACGTAGCATAGCGTCGTTTTTGTCGTAAAGGAGAATCGCGCCCGCGCCTCTAATAAGAAACATAAGAACGTCGGGCTGTTTGGTTTTAGTACGACATGCGCATACAGAAGAGATGTGTGGCGGTGGCGGATAGTCAAAGTAGCACAATTATAAACCTTATAGTACGTAGCATAGCGTCGTTTGGAGAATTACGCCCGCGCCTCCAGGCGACGTCACCTGGAGGCGCAGGCGCGATTCTCCTTTACAAACGAAATCTATATTTTGTATATCGGTTATATTTTCAATACTAACAGATTAAATCCAATGAAATTTTGCAGAAACAATCTAGAAACTAATCTCTATGCTTGTATGGTAATGCTTGAATTAATTTAAGATTTGTATGGAAATCTTTAAGACACTGTAACTTTAAAACTATACTTTTTAACGAAAATCTGGCAACATACAAGCATAGAGATTAGTTTCTAGATTGTTTCTGAAAAATTTCATTGACTTTAATTGATTAGTATTGACAATATAACCATACTTCATTTGTATGGAGCGCTCCAACCCCAGAACATTATAAGAGGGGTTAGAAATGCTAGAATTTCGAAAAAAGTATTTTTTTAGGATTCCGTAGGTCGCAACCGGTTGCGAACTTAAAACTAAATGTCGAAGGCTAATACAAGTTGTCAAAGAGTTCGCAACTAGTACCACAAATTATGCCTAGGAGTTAAAGACGAAAAATCAGTTTTACAAGTTTAGGTAGGTTCCGTATGTCGCAACCGCTCCAAATTTCCTGAGAAGGTAGGTACTGGTTCCCTAAATAAATGATATAATCGCAACTAGTACCACAATTTTTGTTTTGGAGTTATTAAATAATTAAGGTTTTTCCCAATTTTCACCATTTTCCGTAATTCCAAATCGGTTGCAAATTTAAGGTAATCATATCCATACATAACTCTGTTGATGGGGAAATTATCATTGGTGGCACAATTTATGCAAATTGATAATTTTTCTACTGCACTATGTCGCCACTTGTCTTCCCGCTCACGCTGCTACAATTACTCATGCCCTGTCGCTCGCACCACGCCGCGCTCCTTATGGTGTTATGCAAATCATTGCATAACCTGTGGCAACACGTTCCACGCCTACTTTGCACTTCTAACCCCTCTTATAATGTTCTGTGGCTCCAACGGTAATATGTCCTTAAAATAGCTTATATTAATAGCTTAATCCTGCCTCTTTTTCGATCAGTTGGACCAAGTCTTAATGACACTTAATCCAGACATGGTTTTGAACAGAAACACATAATTATACAAATAATTTTATTTAATAAGAGTTATTTACGTACTAATTAGGTACACTTTGAATTCTCTTTCATTTATTCTTACAATTAAGTTCTCTAAATCTACTTATATCTGATTCTTTAAAATGAATTTTAAAATCAAATTATCTTCGAAAATTTGTGTATGATAATCTCCATGCACTGAACTTAGCAAAGGTATGGAATATGTCCTGAAATTAATACAATAATTCAATATTTTCACGGAGTCCGAACTTGGCGGTGTGCACTGCCGTGCACCGAAACAGACTACCACCGTAGCATCGCGCTTTTGCTCCTAGCTCCGCAAATTTTTTTTCGGCAATATACAGGGTGTAAACTTATGTGCATTACATAATTTATGGGTGGTTCAGACCATCAACCTGAAAAATTTTTACTATCGGACCTACATTGACGTTGTTGCGAAAATAAAGTCTGCTGTTTCATAGAAAATATCTATAGTTACTAGACGAAATTGTATGAAGCACCCTCTTAAGACGCTCCCCATAGGTAAACGCAGGGCCTGGCCATATTTTGCTCGTTTTTAGAAGCTATCTACTCGTTATTTGAAAGACATACAAATTAATGAAAAATATAGCAATGATCTTCAACATCTCGGCTTTATTTGCTATGGAGTATATTTCTTATTTTTCTATAAAATACATATGAAACCTGTGTCCAAAGGAAAGCTTAAATATTGAAAAAAATCTGTATTATGTGCATCTACTTTATAAGTTGAAGACTCTTTTACTTGCGACACACACCATTGTGTAGACAATATTAAGATCTAGAAATGCTATGAAGTAAATTTTGTAAGACCAATATTTAATGAACTAATTAGGTAAATTCAAAATTTGGTACGAATTCTTTTGATTTACGAAATCTGCACCACACTGACAATAATGAAGGACAAGCCAGTCAAAAATACCTACTAAAATGACGTAGAGGTAGGTATTTTTGACTGGCTTGTCTGGCTGAGGCGGCTCTGAGAGAAGTTTATTCCGAATGCGTAAATGCGTCCTGCGTACAAACGAAGTCTGGTGATATTTTCAATACTAACCAATTAAAGTCAATGCAATTTTGCAGAAACAATAGAAACAAATCCTTATGCTTGTCTCTTGTCCGATTTTCGTTAAAATATACAGTTTCAATGCTAGGATTAATTAAAGATTTAAATGGAAATCTTTGAGGCACTGTAACTTTAAAACTATACATTTTAACGAAAATCTGACATGATACAAGCATAGAGATTACTTTCTAGATTGTGTCTGAAAAATTAGACCTATTTTATTGGTTAATATTCAAAATATAAGCAAACTTCGTTTGTATGTAGCGCGCCAGCAGTAATATATCCTTAAGTATGGAATTTAAGTTTACAACCTGTACGAAAAAGTTCACGATGTAATAACATATCGGACATTGAAAATCCGGGTAGACCACCAGACTTGTGGCACGTTGCGGTGGGGTAACCCAAAACAGGTAAAAGAAAATATTCGATACGACCTCATTTTACTTATTAAATTAAAATGGACGGTTAACGTTAACTGTGACGAATAAAATAGGTAAAGCATTTTAATAACGTAAGTAAATTTCACAGAAATATACAAAATAAAATATGAAATATTAATCAAAATTTATACAACGTGTTAATGAATAAGCGCAAAACCTCATACACCCCAAGTGATTTATAACATTAGATTGAAACAATCATTTTAGTATTTAATAGTTAAATATTAATGTTTTTGTTTTGAGTTTTGAGGCAAAAATGATTTGTTATCATTTCAGCAATGAATGAACGCGCTAACGTGCTCGTGGATACATTTTAAGAATCTTGTTTGGGTAGTAAGTAGGGTGAGAGTGCCCAAGCGGTGGGTTGAGATCGAGATCAGTAAGTAAATTTTCCAAACAAGTTATTTAATATTTTGAAAAAAAAATAAATATATTGAAACCATGATAATTTGATTCTGCTCTCGATTCTAAACAAACTACTTTCTAGTTTTGCGTTTATTCATCAACACGTTGTATAATCGTCTAAAAAAACGGCTGAAACTACCCATTTTAAGGGGATGATCAGATCCAGTTGTTTAGTTTCATTATTATTCAAATTTTTCTGGTACCTACCTACGTATACAGTAAGTGGAGTATTTATTTTATATAATATATAAGCCATGAACCGGTATTGGTTTCTTATTAATTGTTTTGTTATCTCTGACCTTTGACTAATTCTTATAAGGACTAGCCTTGCGGTAGCATTTCCCCTCTGCCACGGTAAGCACAATTGATCTTGTGCAGTACATTCAATTTTACACCTTATCACTAAACGAGACACCCTATAATTGCGAAATAATAACTTCGAACTTAGAACGATTGGGGTTCACACGAGACTACTTTTCATGATTTTTAACATTCAAAATTAGAATCTAAAGTTATGGGGAATAAAATCCAAAGTTGCGGATTTCATGTTACCTCGCCGCCCGCAAAAAGTGGCAGAAATGTTTGTTAGTAGAATTACACGCGTAACCAGTCCACATATAAATAGTCAAAAACAAGGGGCAGAGTGAGCCCAGCACTGTAACACTTTCGTACCGACTTTATTGGTACGGTGCTTGTACGTGTATCTAACTCTGGTGTAAAAATCACTAAAATAAACCTCCAGTGCTGCAAACAAGACTTTCCTTTATATGGAACCACTCCTGCCACCAGAAAAACTACAGTCCAATAAAACCTCTCCAGCGGAGCCGAATAAAACACCGGTAGGCCACGTTCCCTACAATACCAACATTTTTATTATTTATTTTTCTTAATTAATGGCCGGTTGCTTGCGTCTAGCGCGGCAATTCTGCCAATATCAATTAGTTTATAATTCAAGTTATTGTTTTATGATTAAAACACAAAAGAGCTTCACAAAATGGCGGAGCCACGTCCAAGCCTAAGAGAGACCACGCACGCGTCTACCCTCCGTCAGACTTGCAGCGCGACTCCATTTTTATTTTATGGCAGCATAAATTTTGCATTCGTAACGTAACAAATTTTATAAACTGCATAAGCATAAGCATATACTCACGACTATATTCCCCGAGGGGGTATTCAGAGATATTCTGAAACCTAAGAACATCCACGTTTCACTAATAGTACCGAAACTGTCCAGTGTGACGGGGGGCATTTTTAAACTGCTGTAACTTTTTTATCTAACGCGTTACAGTAATGCTACCATATAAAAAATTTTGCTATTATTCTTATTATTAGATCTTATTAGATCTTTAAATTTAAAGTAGTCAAGAAAGTACTATAGTACTGGGCCGGCTTCATACAAAATTTCCCATTGTCCTTTAATTTTTTTTCAGATAAACTGAAAACATTTGCAACTAAAGGTGTATTTCCGATGCCAGTGGACGATGCGACTGACGCGCGCGTCTGACGCGTGGTTCTGTCATATGCCATATGTCTATCGCATCGGCCACGCGTCTTCCGATGTCAGTCTCTGGCATCGGATGCGGCGGCATACGTTTTCATAGTAACTATACAACGTGTTAATGAATAAGTGCAACCCACCCCACCCCAACTGATTTATTACAAAATAGTTAGATTGAAACAATAATTTCGTTATTTTGATAGTTAAAATTTAAAGTTATTAGCATTTTAAGTTTTGAGGCAAAAATGATTTGTTATCATTTCAGCAATGAATGAAAGCGCTAACGTGCTCATGGATACATTTTAAGAATCTTGTTTTGGTAGTAAGTAGGGTGAGAGTGCCCGAGCGATGGGTTGAGATCGAGTTCAGTAAAGTTTAAATTTTACAAACAAATTAATTAATATTTTGAAAAAAATTACGTATGTTGGAACCATGATAATTCGATTCTGCTCTCGATTCTAAACAAAATACTTTCTAGTTTTGCGTTAATTCAGTAACACGTTGTATACTGTCGCATCGGAAGTCGGCCGCGAGCCGCGCGCGTCAGTCGCTTCGGCCCCTGGCATCGGAAGTGCACCTTAAGGCAACTTTTTACGGATTTTTTTGTGCTTGCAAATAATGCCAACTTGGCGAGTGTTTACACTTCTTGCAAAAAAAGGTTTCTTGTAAAAAATTCTACGTTTTATACTTAAAAGCACAAAAGTACAACTCATTATCTTAAGTACGATGTTTAGATAGGTACTTTATCAATCGTGCAAACAATATTCTACCTTAAAACTGTAGCTAGAGGTTAATTTGAGAGCATATTTACCAGAAGTCATTATTGATAGTGGAAAAACACAGTTACTTTACAAAATTCGATGAAGATTGACGACCGATACCCAAACACTACGTCAATAAAATTTCTTTCAAATCTTGGATTAAATTAAAACAGGAAGATAGGTGGCCTTTAGCGCATGGACCGCATAAATTGAGCCCCCCGTCGCCTAATTTCCTTAGTAGCGATTGCGTGATTGAGATACTTTTTTTCGTTTCAGGCGGAAAAAAGCTACAATGCCTTCGAATGCTTTTACTCGTTGTACAAATCATTCAAAAAGATAAAACAAATCACACTGCATTACTCGTAACAGACATGAAAAGCAGGTTCATTTTTCGAGTACGTAATGCAAGAGCGTCACCTATCTTCATATTTTAATTTAATCTAAGTTTCAAAATTGATGATTAAAAGGAAACACGAGTTAGTTATCGTAGAAAACTCGTGCTTGTAATACAGTTTAATAAATTTCCACTGTAAACAATGTCTTTGTTATAGCCTTAAAACCCATTTAAATCTATTTTGAATGTTTTACAGTGTTTATTTTTATTTAGATTAGTAGGTATTTTATCGCATTCTGCCGGCAAGAAACTTGAAAATGTAATATCCAGTCGCAGCTTGGAACAGTTTGTGGACCCAGTATAGTCTGAAAAATAAATAATAATAATAATAAATATCTTGGACATTGTCACACAAATTATCTAGTCACATTTAAAGTACCAGAATCTAGCCTGGACTTGTATTATGATGACTAGACAACGATATAGAATACATATATAGATACAAACGTCCATGACTCGGGTACAAATATTCATATTCATCATACAAATATTTGTCCCTTACGGGATTCGAACCCGCGACCCTCGGCACAGCAGGCAGGTTCACTACCGACTGTGCTATCGGGCCGTCGCCCGTAAATAAAGTAGAGGTAAGTAAGAAGGTACGTTAATTACACTAATAAAACCCGTCAAGTGCGAGTCGGGCTACGCACCGAGGGTTCCGTACACCACCACAAAACACAACATATTAACTTACGAAAAACATATTTTTTTCCGGGACCTTTAGCGCAAGACCGTCTCATACTTGGCGGGTTTTTATTATTTGTTGTTAAACTGTAGAGTTTGCTCTATAATCACGCCAAGTTTGACGCTTGTATGTATTACCGTTTTTACGATAGAGAGAGAAGAAAAAACGTTGATAAAAACTAGTTTCTTGTTGAAAACCCCCCTTAATTTTTAACGTTTTGCTATTTTTATTATTTGTTAACAAATCCGCCGTAATAACGCATATTCTGTGAAAATGTAAACTATCTAGCTTTTACGGTTCAAAAGTTACAGCCCTAAATAGGTAGGACGGACGGACAACGTAGGCTTAGTAATAGGGTCCCGTTTTCACCTATTGAGTACGGAACCCTAAAAAAGGACTAAACTATCATAAAAAACGGATTTCCCGAAAGTCATTAAAAAAAAGAAAAATAGTTCATACTCCTGGCTCGATAGCAGTAGTGAACCTGCCTGCTGTGCCGAGGGTCGCGGGTTCGAGTTCCATAACGGACAAATATTTGTATGATGAATATGAATATTTGTACCAGAGTCATGGACGTATGAATCTCTATTTATTACCTTCGACGGAACGGAGAACGTGTATGGGATTAGGGTGAGAGGTTGTTAGTTTGTTTGTGCAAAACAAATGTTCCCATTTATCTCCAAAACGGCTAGACCGATTTAGATACGGTTTTCTGTAAAGGGTTTGTGATTAATCTGCGATGGTTCTTAGATAGTTGTTACGTTGTAACTCTTAGTTAAGTGAAACGGCTTGACCGATTTAGATCCGTTTTTTTTGAAGTCATATATTTTGACGGTTATGTAGGAATTCTCTAAAAAGTTTAAAATAAAAAACAAAAAAACGTGGGTTTTGAAAAAACCCACGTCGGATGTAATCGAAAAAGGATTAAATACATTTTTTGAAAAAACCTCGATTAAAAGAATGTAGGTAAGACGAAAGATAATGGACCAAACCGTAGAAAATCTGTCGAGGGCTATTAAAAAAACCGCATCGAAATCGGTCCACCCGTTTAGGAGCCACGATGCCACAGACAGACAGACAGACCGACATAGACGTCAAACTTACAACACCCCTCTTTTTGCATCGGGGGTCAAAAACAAACGAGTTATCTATCTGAAGCAGGCACTTCACTCTCGCAAGAACTTCTCGGCGAGAACTTTCAAAGAAAATTACTACGGCTTACGACGCCACGAGAACAATGAAGAGCATCCGCATTCTCGTTCTCGGCTGTTCTCGGCGAGAATGTAGTGCCAGCATGACATAGTACCTCTTCAATTTAGTCCTGGCGTGAGGCAAAGACTCCGCCGTATCCTTCAGAATGAATCTCCTGATCCCCATCATGTAGGCTCCCATGTAAGTGTCCCACTTGAAGTTAGCTGGCCAATGAGGGAAGAAAGAGCCGTCGGATGTCATGCTGGCTTCGTTGTGGAGAGCTGTCAGCTCTGTCACGCCGAATTGCCACTCGTGGTTGGCGAAGTATTCGCCGGTGGCAGCGGCCATTTTGAATCGACGGGCTAGCTTCATCATGCTGTAATTTATGTGAAAAAAAGGTTGTGTTTTAGTTTGAGAAATTAGTTAAGTCTGTAGGATCCCACTGCAGGGCAAAAGCATCCCCTTGGTGAGAGGGAGTGGACCCATGCGGTTCCGGGCAATTAAGTTAGGGGCCAACGCCGCCTTAAGAGAAGTTTATTCCGAATGTGTAAATGCGTGCTGCATACAAACGAAGTCTGATGAGATGATATTTTCAATACTAACCAATTGAAGTCAATGAAATTTTTCAGAAACAATCTAGAAACTAATCTCTGTGTTTGTATGAAGTCAGATTTTAGTTAAAATATACAGTTTTAGTGCTAGGATTAATTTCAGATTTGTATGGAAATCTTTGAGGGACTGTAACTTTAAAACTATACATTTTAACTAAAATCTGACTTCATACAAACATAGAGATTAATTTCTAGATTTTTTCTAAAAAATGTCATTAACTTTAATTGGTTAGTATTGAAAATATCACCAGACTTCGTTTGTATGTAGCACGCATTTATGCATTCAAATATATGCTTCTCTTAAGTCTGTAGGATAACACTGCGGGGCAAAAGCTTCCCCTCACGAATATTGGAAAAAGGGAGTGGACCATATTCCACCATGCGGCCCAGTTCGGATTGGTGGAGGCAAGTTAATGGTCAACTTGCTATCAGAGAATATTCAAGCCGCCTATACAACGTGTTAATGAATTAACGCAAAACTAGAAAGTAGTTTGTTTAGAATCGAGAGCAGAATCGAAATATCACGGTTTCAACATAGGTACTTTTTTCAAAATATTAAATAATTAGTTTGTAAAATTTAAAATTTACTGAATTCGATCTCAACCCACCGCTCAGGCACTCTCACCCTACTTACTACCAATACAAGATTCTTAAAATGTATCCATGAGCACGTTAGCGCTTTCATTCATTGCTGAAATGATAACAAATAATTTTTGCCTCAAAAATAAAATGCGAATTACCTTAAATTTTAACTATCAAAATAATGAAATTATTGTTTCAATCTAATTATTTTTTTATAAATCAGTTGGGGTGTATGAGGTTTTGCGCTTATTCATTAACACGTTGTAGATTGACGGAACTATCCGGAACCAACTGTTTTACGTGCCTTCAGAAACACGGAGACGTACAAGATGAAATATCACTTAAACGGTCACCTATCCAAAGATAGGTGACCTTCGTAGGCCACTTGTGCCACCACAGCTCTTCACATTTGTAAACCTAAATTATGTGATAGAGTTAGAAACTTACATAGCTTTCCTTCCTTGAGCTCGGAGCAGCATGTCATACAGGAATGCCGGCAGAAAATGACAGGAGATCTCCCAGAAAGTGTTCATGAAGCGGGACTCGGTGAACGAGAAGTTTGGGTACCACATCACGTATCTAGAAAGAGAAAAAAGACATATAATAGAGACTCAATTTGGCTAAGGACGTCGGGTTTACCGGTGGGTCTACTCAGATTTAGGATTTTCGATTCTATATGTTAAACGTTTTCGTTCAAATGTCAACTCCAATGAAATAGGGGAGTTGAATACATAAAATATATTTTAGTTTTAACTGTTCAGTAACAAAACCTTTCAAAATAACGCTAACCTCACATTTTCAGTAATGCTGTTGCTTGAATACTATTTCTAATAACTGGATAAACTATAAAAAGTATCAAAACGACGACGAAAAACAATGACGTCACTATTAAATTTTTAGTACAATATTTCATACAAAGCACGCGTTTTGACGTTTGATAAAGAGTTGTTAATTTGACTAGTTGGAAACTCGCGAATTCCGACAAAAACGATCACGATAATGATCGGAAATCCAAAGTCAGAGTGCAGGATCAACGGCGGTGAATTAATTCCAGAAATTCCAGCGAGAATATTTAAGCAGTGGTAGGAAATAAAATATCCGACTTCTCTTCATTACAAAGGCATCTTATTTTATGGGAGAATTGAGAACTGTCCTTACTATACAACGTGTTAATGAATTAACGCAAAACTAGAAAGTAGTTTGTTTAGAATCGAGAGCAGAATCGAAATATCATGGTTTCAAAACAGGTAATTTTTTTAAAAATTTTAAATAATTTGTTTGTAAAAATTTAAAATTACTGAACTCGATCGAATTATCTAAACCACGGCACGGGCACACTCACCTTACTTACTACCTAAAAAGATTCTTAAAATGTATCCATGAGCACGTTAGCGCTTTCATTCGTTGCTGAAATGATAACAAATCATTTTTGCCTGAAAACTTAAAATGCGAATAACTTTAAATTTTAACAGTCAAAATAATGATATGATTATTCAATCGAATTATTTTTTATAAATCAGTTGGGGTGTATGAGATTTTGCGCTTATTCATTAACACGTTGTATACTATGTAGTACTATCAGCTGAGATAATATGAGGATATCCTCATCATCATCTCAGCAGATAGACGTCCACTGCTGGACAATAGGCCTCGCCCAAGGATCGCCACAACGACCGGTCCTGCGCTGCCCTCATCCAAAGGGTTCCCGCCGCCTTCACCAGGTCGTCAGTCCACCTTGTGGAGGCTAACTCGCTACCCACGCTGCGCTTTCCACGTCGCCACTTGACAACTCTTCGGCCTGTGTTCCCTTACTTACTTGGTAGGGTTTTCCCTGGACCACTTGATGCAGAGCTTCGAGAATTCACCCCATTGCAGTGGGTTGATGGACCCCGATGTTACGTTGTATACAGGGCAGTGGCCTGGCCTGGAGAAAATAATGTTAGATGATCATTCAGGGTCTTTAAAAGAACAGGAGGACAGTTTTAACAATGGGGAACTTGCATAGTTTTATATTAATATGGTATCACAAAGATTTTAGAGGATATAATTCGGAGCGCGCTCCATACAAACGTACAAGTACATTGGTGATATTATTTTCAATACAAACCAATTAAACTCAATGAAATTTTTCAGAATCAATCTAAAAACCAATTTCTATGCTTCTATAGAGTCAGATTTTCGTTAAAATATATAGTTTTAAAGTTACAGTGCCTCAAAGATTTCCATACAAATCTTAAATTAATCCTAGCATTGAAACTGTATATTTTAACGAAAATCTAAATCTCTTTCACCGAAAAGCCAGTGGTGTTACAAATCGTACATAAATTCCAAAAAACTCATTGGCACGAGTCGGCCTGGACGGGGATTGAACCAGCACGGCAGACAAGGTTGCTCGCCACTGGACCACCACGGCTTTTTGGTATTTTTATGAAAGCCTTAAGGGGATATAATTCGGATAGCGCTCCATACAAACGTACTATGGTGATATTTTCAATACTAACCAATTAAAGTCAATTAAATTTTGCTGAAACAATCTTGAAACAAATATCTATGCTTGTAAGGAGTCAGATTTTCGTTAAAATATACAGTTTCAATGCTAGGATTAATTTAAGATTTGTATGGAAATCTTTGAGGCACTGTAACTTTAAAACTATTCATTTTAACGAAAATCTGACTCTATACAAGCTTGGAAATTTGTTTTTAAATTCTGAAAAATTTCATTGAGTTCAATTGGTTAGTATTGAAAATATCACCATAGTACGTTTGTATGGAGCGCGCTCCGAATTATATCCTCTGAACTTACATCAATCTTTTCAAGATAGTAGTCACAATAGATGGTTGAAAAAATGATCGGAGTCTTGATACAAAATGAATATTTCTTTGTGTAATGGAAGGAAATATAGACGGGAAGAGAGGCAAAAGAAGACCTAAACAGAGTTATCTAGCACTGTCAGGTCATATCAAGAACTTGAGGAACTGTCGGAGAAGAGACTGGATTGGCGAATACTCCACCGAGTTACAACAAGGATTAATCTTGAAAGTACCAGGATGGAATTTAATGCTATCTGCATAGAATATCTAAAAGCAGGAAAATGAGGGTACATACTTTTTGATGCCCTGTCTCCATGCGGCCAGGATACAGCAGTTGACGACCATATCGACCGGCACCAGGTCGATGACGAAGCGTTCCTTGCAGTATCCCGAGCGATAGGTGCCTCGCGACATCTCCATGATTATACCTGGCAATACAGTTATTACGCTATTTAACCATACATACATACATAAACTCACGACCGTAATCCCATTCGGGGTCGTCAAAAACATTGCTTTAACTACCAAGTTTCTGTTTAAGAATGTAGTTGTAGCAATGCTCACATTTAGCTATTTAAGTTTCTGGATGGGAAATGACGTGTCAAGTGGTGAGAGGTGGCTAGCCTTTCGCGAATTGAGGCTGTACATTCTAAGCCGGAACGACCTTCGTCACGGGACGCCCGGCAAATGTGAAAAAAAAGGTTTTGGATCAGAATTTCAGAGCTCTCCCATAAGACGTTTCACCACAGAATAGGTATTAGTATATAGTTCTACATAAAGAACGGCCACTCCCCGCCCCCCTCTGACTTCAGATACCCCACCACACCTCACACTTTCTGGGAAACTTGAGGGAAACCGAGCAAGGGAATGCAGTCAGCCGCGCGCACCCGTTGGATTTGACTACATAAAATTGAGTCTTTTCAGTGCATAAAAAACGTTGAAAAAAAACGCTAAATTCACATTTTCAGTCATTCTTTAGCTCAAATACCATTTTTAATAACAGAATGTACTATTAAAAGTAACGAAATGTATAATGATGTTCATACGATGCGTGGTAAGTGAACCCTACACATATGTCATGCACAATTTGCGCAACGTGTGCATGTGCGAACGTCATAATGTCAAATCTAAAACGTTCTTTGAAGTGCTGACATGTTACTTGAAATAATTCACGGCGGTCCGACACCGTTAGGGGCGCTAGTGTCGTGCACATAGCCAATACCGCGCATAAACCTTTTTTAAAACTATTTGTGTTACCTGTAACTCCATAAACGTTGTCGATCCACCCCGGGAAAGGTTCCTGATGAGCAGCGGTCACTGAGGATAAAAAAAAACTGTCAGATCTTGATGTCTATACAACGTGTCAATGAATTAACGCACAACTAGAAAGCAGTTTGTTTAGAATCGAGAGCAGAATTGAATTATTATGTTTTCAACATAGGTAATATTTTTCAAAATAATAAGTAATTTGTTTGTTAAATTTAAAATTTACTGAACTCGATCTCAATTCTCAACCCACAGCTCGGACACTCTCACCCTACTTACTCCCAAAACAAGATTCTTAAAATGTATCCATGAGCACGTTAGCACTTTCATTCATTGCTGAAATGATAACAAATCATTTTACCTCAAAACTTAAAATGCGAATAACTTTAAATGTTAACTATCAAAATAATGAAATTATTGTTTCAATCTATTTATTTTATTATAAATCAGTTGGGGTGTATGAGGTTTTGCGCTTATTCATTAACACGTTGTATATATCGAAGCCATCTGGTTAAATCTGCCATTTGATTGAAAGGCTCCATACAAACGAAGTCAGGTGATATTTTCAATACTAACTACTTAAACTCAATGAAATTTTGCAGAAACAATCTAGAAACAAATCTCTATGCTTGTATCGTGTCAGATTATCCTTAAAATGTACAGTTTTAAAGTAACAGTGTTTCATAGATTTCCATACAAATCTTAAATTAATCCTAACATTGAAACTATATATTTTGACGAAAATCTGACACGATACAAGCATAGATATTTAATCCTAGATTGTTTCTGCAAAATTTCTTTGAGTTTAATTGGTTAGTATTGAAAGTATCACCAGACTTCGTTTGTATGCAGCGCGCATTTACGCATTCGGAATAAACTTCTCTTAAGTAGTGTTGTTATAAGTACCAGATTTGTTTGAATTTGTATTTTCGGCTCTCTTAGTTAATTAATTTGTTTATAAATAAACAACAAAATTTAACGTAACTCAGTTTTAAATATTATTTGGAGGTAAATAACCATATCGTCGACGTCTTAGTTTGGTGAACCAGCTGAACATTGTTTCGATTAGTACATCGCGACGACTTCGACACCGCCTGTACTTTTCACATACAATACAAACATTAAGATAAACACTATAAAATTAATTAATTCTTTAAAAAGTTGTAGCAAAAAAGTTGGCCCATTTAAAGAGCAAAAGTGCTTGAGTGTTGCCATTAAAAAGTTTATTGTACCTACCTAATCTTTAAATTCTATTTTAGTCCAACTCAATTCATCAAGTATTTCGGTACCATATGAAAATTAACATCTACCAATACGTCCCTTATTCTGACTTTAAATTGTTGATACATCGTGATTATTTTTAACGGAAATTCATTCGAATATCGAAAGTAAGAGTAGACCCTCAGGGTCCTTTAAACCTTTTTAAACTAATTTATAATTCTATAGAGACTTATAAAACAGTTCCGGGACTGACTGACAGACAGACAACGCACAACCTAAGCCGCTAAAGATAGAAACATGAAATACCTATGAGAGGTACAGGGCTGCAATCGCGATAAATATTCGGTGATTGAACCGTGACTGGACTACATACGAACCATAACTTTTGACACATTTGGTATTGCGCTAATCGCGGTACAGCTCATGACAGCAGATAGAGCCGTTTTGACAGATAGCTTAGACGTTAAAGGCTGTCAGTTACATAGAGTTAAGCGCGATGCAGAATTCAGCACTGTTGAATAGTAATTGGATTGCAATGTGATTAGAACTGAAATTGGATAAGTATAGATCTTCGATGTTTTAAATTAGTGGTCTCCAATGCGTAAATGCGCGCAACATACAAACGAAGTCTAGTGATATTTTCAATATTAATCAATTAAAGTCAATGAAATTTTTCAGAAACAATCTAAAAACGAATCTCTATGTTTGTATGAAGTCGCTCCCATAGCAAAAGTTGTTCAGTTTGATCGGTAGACTCTTAGCTTGAAAGGATGCTAATGATATCAATTTCACGAGAGGGAAGTCAGAGATATTCTGAAATCTCAGAACATCCTCGTTTCACTACTACCGAAACTCTGTCCAGTGTGACGGGGAGTGAGCCCGTCGCCACTTATAATGAACAGTGGGTACAATACATGCCTCGAAATTGAAGCATGCAGGTTTCCTCACGATGTTTTCCTTCTCCGAAAAGCCAGTGGTGTTACAAATCGTACAAAAATTCGGCCTGAACGGGGATCGAACCATCGTCTCCTGCCCGGCAGGTAAGGTTACTCGCCACTGGACCACCACGGCTCCAGAAGAACCCAATCGTTTTTTAACTGACACGTGCCTATTTTATTATTCAACGCGTGGCATCCATCGCCTCGGTTCACACGACATTCATCAAATAGTCATAATCTAATAGGCTGACTTCTTTATCGATTGGTTAATAGAGCATCGGTGACAGATGTGTTGTTTCACACAGGTTTGTTGTATAGTATGTATCAAAGAGATTATACCTAATAGAGTGAGCCATACTAATTGTAAAGTGTCCACTTTTTTTGACGTATAGGTTTGAGTGTGTGGTGTCAAGTAGTATGGACAAAAGGCACCAAGTGACATATGGCCTTATGTTAACGGTCACTTTTCACACACACTAGCTCAAAAAAAAGTGGACAGCCGCATAAACAAATATCTATAGTTCCATCTCCTTCTACCATTAAAGGTGCGTCATAAGACATAAGAGACTAACTACAATCGTAAATTTATGCGGACTCTATGGAGATCCTTCCTCTGAGGTACGTATATATTATCATCATCATCAGCCTATACAGGGTCCTATATGCTGAGACTTTTTAAGGGGATGATCAGACCAGCAAACTGTACAACTTTCTCTTTGGGACCAACATAAAAATCACGAAAAATAGAACTGCTGTGCCATACATTTGGCTCAAGTAGGTTTGCATTTTATTTCGCATTTTCGATGTTGGTGCCATAGAGAAAGTTGTTCAGTTTGATGGTATGATCATCCACTTAAAAAGTGTCAGCATATTAAGTTGGACCCTGTATAGAATGCTAGCACGTCTAGTATGATTTCCATACTCTCACATGGCTACGATATATACAACGTGTTAATGAATAAGCGCCAAACCTCATACACCCCAACTGATTTATAACAAAATAATTAGATTGAAACAATAATTTCATTATTTTGATAGTTAAAATTTAAAGTTATTCGCATTTTAAGTTTTGAGGCAAAAATTATTTCTTATCATTTAAGCAATAATTGAAAGCGCTAACGTGCTCATGGATACATTTTAAGAATCTTGTTTTGGTAGTAAGTAGGGTGAAAGTGCCCGAGCTGTGGGTTGAGATCGAGTTCAGTAAATTTTAAATTTTACAAACAAATTATTTAATATTTTGATAAAAATTATCTATGTTGAAACTATGATAATTCGATTCTGCTCTCGATTCTAAACGAACCCCAAACGTTCTAAGTTCTAAGTTATTATTTCGCAATTATAGGCTGTCTCGTTTTGTGATAAGGTGTAAAATTGAATGTACTGCACAAGATCAATTGTGCTTATACCGTGGCAGAGGGGAAATGCTACCGCAAGGCTAGTCCTTATAATAATTAGTCAAAGAGAATCGAAAATCCAAAATCTGAGTAGACCCACTGGTAAACCCGACGACCTAGCAAAATAGAGTCTCTATTAAATATTTTTTGTCTCTTTCTAGATACGTGATGTGGTACCCAAACTTCTCGTTCACCGAGTCCCGCTTCATGAACACTTTCTGGGAGATCTCCTGTCATTTTCTGCCGGCATTCCTGTATGACATGCTGCTCCGAGCTCAAGGAAGGAAAGCTATGTAAGTTTCTAACTCTATCACATAATTTAGGTTTACAAATGTGAAGAGCTGTGGTGGCACAAGCGGCCCACGATGGTCACCTATCTTTGGATAGGTGACCGTTTAAGCTGTAGGTATTTCATCTTGTACGTCTCCGTGTTTCTGAAGGCACGTAACACAGTTGGTTCCGGATAGTTCCGTCAATCTACAACGTGTTAATGAATAAGCGCTTTTGCGCTTTTCCTCATACACCCCAACTGATTTATAAAAAAATAATTAGATTGAAACAATAATTTCATTATATTGATAGTTAAAATTTAAGGTAATTCGCATTTTATGTTTTGAGGCAAAAATTATTTGTTATCATTTCAGCAATTAATGAAAGCACTAACGTGCTCATGAATACATTTTAAGAATCTTGTATTGGTAGTAAGTAGGATGAGAGTGCCCGAGTGGTGGGTTGAGATCGAGTTCAGTAAATTTTTAAATTTTACTAACAAATTATTTAATATTTTGACAAAAATTACCTATGTTGCAACCGTGATAATTCGATTCTGCTCTCGATTCTAAACAAACTACTTTCTAGTTTTGCGTTAATTCATTAACACGTTGTATACGGGATGACAATCAAGAAGGGGTGATATCCCTCGGTGCGTCTGGAAGTCCGATAGTAGAAAGGGCCTATGCCCAGTGGGATAAGTTGATGATGATTACACTTACCTATGGAAGGCCTGACGATGCAGACAGGTAGCTCAGTGTGGCCATAAACTATGGCTTCTGCCAGCGCCTTCGTCAGAGTGTAGGGGTTGGGGTGTTCTCCCTAAAAAAACACTTTTATCAATAATTATACCTAAGTAATAGACAATATTATTATTAGTCTTTTCCTTATCTCGGGAGTGGGCCTTTTAGCCCAGTCATTTTACGGTTTGAGCCGGGACTAATTACGATTTTTTTTCGGTATACAGGGTCCTAAATAATTATGCTGACACTTTTTTAAGGGAATGATCAGACTATCAAACTGAACAACTTTCTCTATGGAATCATCTGTTCCATACTAAACTGAAATCTTACTCTACCCAATTGTATGGGACAGCAGATTTTTTTTTGCGATTTCGACATTGGTCCAATATAGAAAGTTGTTCAGTTTGATGGTCTGATGATCCGCTTAAAAAACTGTCAGCATATTAAGTTGGACCCTCTATAATTTAAGAGTCAATTTGAGCCTAGAAATATATCAAGATAAAAAAGAAATTCGCGCCAGCAACAGCCCAAAATTTAAAATTTATCATTTATATCGTTAAAACGATTTTTTCATATTCTTAAGTCTTTACCATTATACCTACACTTCCATACCACTTCAAACACGGAGTAAATATTTTTGTCTACTTAGAAAGCTTTGAAAAATACATAATTATACAACGTGTTAATGAATAAGCGCAAAACCTCATATACCCCAACTGATTTATAACAAAATAATTAGATTGAATCAATCATTTCATTATTTTGAAAGTTAAAATATAAAGTTATTCGCATTTTAAGTTTACAGGCAAAAATGATTTGTTATCATTTTAACAATGAATGAAAGCGCTAGCGTGCTCATGTATACATTTTAAGAATCTTGTTTTGGTAGTAAGTAGGGTGAGTGTGCCCGTGCGGTGGGTGGTGATCGAATTCAGTAAATTTTAAATTTTAGAAACAAATTATTTCATATTTTGAAAAAAATTACCTATGTTGAAAACATCATAATTCGATTCTGCTCTCGATTCTAAACAAACTACTTTCTAGTTTTGCGTTAATTCATTAACACGTTGTATATTGATTTGATGAATAACTCTTTTTTTAAAATTTCGATGGCTATTTTATCTCTCCAAAGTCATTTATGTTTTGTTGAATATAATTAAAATTAGTGCATTGGTATTGATATTAATACGTTAAAATTAAAAAGCCTTCTAAGAGATACAATTTTGATTTCTATGTTGCGTAGCGATTTTTTTCAAATATGTTCCAGATAGTCTTTTTATCACTAAAAGTTGCCGATTACAGTTTAAAAGCCCCATTCATAATTACTTCCCAGCCCTCCTAACAAAACTCCGTTTAGTATGGACATCTGATTTTTTTTCCCGATTTCGATGTTGGTCCCATATTGAAAGTTGTTCAGTTTGATGGTCTAAACGACCCCTTAAAAGTTTTAAATGTTTATTTTTAGTTTTGTAGCACCTTGTATAGTGTAATTATATTGGGATAGTTGCCGGTTGGCGTCAACCTCTACGTGTTGATTTCGCACGCCTCCCAAATAGCCCAGTCATTTTACGGAGTTTTGTTAGGAGGGCTGGGAAGTAATTATGTAAACCACCTTAAATGTTTATTTGTATTTTTGTAACACCTTGTATAACTGCATCCAAAACAGCCCCCGGCCAGTGGATGACTATTATAGTATAGTCTTATACTGGGATAGTTGCTGGTTGGTGTCAAATTACCATTTAAATCAAATTGTCCGACGGGTCATATTATTTTGACTTTGACTGTCCATTACAGGTATTAAGGTCAAACTACATTATTAAATGACTTTTTGTCTTTTCCGGTTTAGAACATCAAACTTTTATATTTAAATAAACACTTTTATTGATGTCGTAAATTTCTATACAAGTAGCGAATGTACGTTCTTTTTTATATTCATTAACACAAAAAACAAATTAAGGTACATTAAAGGTTCGTTGTTTTGCTGCGCGCTCCATACGAACGAAGTATGGTTATATTTTCAATACTAACCAATTGAAGTCTATGAAGAAACCAATATCTGTGCTTTGCATTTGTCAGATTTCTGTTAAAATAATCTATTTTCAAAGTTATCATGGCTCAAAGTTATCCACACAATTGACAACATTTCATTTTAAGAAAGGTACCAAAATAAGAAAACCATTTGGAGATTATGTGATTCAAAGCTTATATCAAAATTATCAGATTTTTCTATCCATTATTTCTCGAGTTATTTGAAAAATACTGAAAAATATAACAGATGTTGAATGAGATTTTATTCCTTTGCCAGCTTGGCTTCACTTTTTCTATTGTATTTGACAGTTTTTATTTTTAATGTTATTGCGGCCAAGGTATCTTAGTCATAAATCCAACGTTTTTCAGAAAATCCAAAAGTAAATTAATAATATAAATATCGGTCAAAAATAAAATCGGAAAAATACGTTTCTCTTATTTTTTAACCTATATTTATATTTTTATTTAAAACAGGTGGTTAAAAAAATGTTATGATGTCAATTCTAAAAGTAATCCTAGCATTGAAACTATATATTTTAACGGAAATCTGACAAATGCACTGAAATCAGCACAGATATTGGTTCTTAAATGTCACGTGTCTAAAAATTGTCAATGACTTTAATTGGTTAGTATTGAAAATATAACCAGACTTTCGTTTGTATGGAGCGCGCAGCAGAACAGAAAATATGGTGCAGTTTTACACCGCGCGGGAGGCTATCCAAGAAGCTGGCAGCTTTCTTTTACTAGATTTGCTCGATTTCAAATTCATTTAAGTTAATAAATGTTTTGCTTTCGGTTAATTTATTTTCAAAAAGAGCACGAAAAAAGGAATCCGCCTGCCATTTTTCACAAATATTTGTCTAATCCATGTAACTTCTCTGTGGTCTTGTGACGATTAATAAGTGTGCTTCAAGCTCCTATATTGAATAAATTATTTTGACTTTGACTTTGTCTAATTCTATTTATGAATTTTTTCCCCGAAAGTGTGTTGAAAAACGTCGTATGAAATGCATGAGCGTTGGTCATTACAGTCTCGGCTGTTTACCGCTTTCACCTTCGGCTCGTGCTTGCA
Source organism: Agonopterix alstromeriana (assembly GCA_963924505.1). Taxonomy (NCBI): domain Eukaryota; kingdom Metazoa; phylum Arthropoda; class Insecta; order Lepidoptera; family Depressariidae; genus Agonopterix; species Agonopterix alstromeriana. The sequence goes on along the minus strand of OZ004690.1, from coordinate 6,964,713 downwards.
ATCCAGCCTCGACCGTAATGACCGATTTAGCTCACTTGTATCATATTCATTTTGTTTTCTTTTACGCTATGTTAGCGTCAAAAAACATATGTTCTACTGTTTTAAACTTACCTGGAAAGTCTCAGCAATAACATTCATAGTCTCAGGAGGCAGCATCTTCGTGCACCTCACGATGCTGTCTGGGTCGTAGGGAGGAGGGTAGACCCTCTCCTCGATGTGGCTTCTTGGTGCGTTGCTGTAGGCTGTTGATACGTGGACTAAGGCCTGTGGAGAGAGAAGATTGCGGAGAAGGGCGTGGAATACACTGGAGTTACCATTGACTTAGTTTAAAGTGTAGGTTAGTTAGGCAGGTATAATAGTTGAGAAGATGAATGACAGCAGTGTGAAAGAGATACTGCGCTAATATAAATGGAAGTTTCGGTAGAGGTCATCCTCCCTCATAGGATGTACTCTGATCAAATCTGTTACATCCTACAGAAAGGTGAGGTGCGGAGTACGCGAAGCCGACGGGCATGTATAAAGAGATAAATGGGGATCTGAATGAGGTGAAAGAGGTTTGTCAGAACCCCCCTAGTCCCCCAACGGGATAGAGGCGTGACTTTATAAATAGATAGAGAGACTTTACAACACTCGAAACAAAAATAAACTGATATCTCCACACTTTCGGCTTAGTAGGGTCAACACATCTTTCAAGGGTCACTGTATACGTTGTTATAATAAAATCCCCGAGACCATTTTGAATCTTTCCTAAAACAGTATTAAAACTCAAATCAAAAAAGTCCTCTGTAAAAAAGCATATTATAAACTGGATGATTATTTAAATGATCAAAATGCTTGGGTCTGAGGTCACTAGCTTATAGTTTATTTACTTTACTGTATAGTATCAATTATTTTATTAAATACACTATGTATTATTGTATACATAACTTTAGCTTAAGAATTTATATTGTAATAGTTATTAAGTCGTGTTATGTTGTAGAGTTTCTGGCCGCATCTTCTCTACAGCGACAACACGTTCCGACGCGGTGGTAGCTTTAAAAAAGATTTGACGTTTGATAAGTGTGCTGCAAGCTCCTATATTGAATAAATTATATTGACTTTGACTTTGACGAAGCGCCCCACTAAATCTTTGGCAAAAACACTTCAACTTTTTGTGTCAATAGATCTACGACAATTCCTATATCTTAGTGGCCAATGACCAGGTATTCAGAGAGCTTGATAGTGGTAGGTTTAGCTGTATTTAAGTCCTCTCAGCAGGGATTCAAGTACAAAGGATATTCGAGCAAGTGTCTCATCGACCAGATAGGCTCTAAGAAGCTTTCCAGGGATACCACAGGAGTATTCCAGGCTTGCCACCCTGTTGCATTCCATGGTTCTCACCGAAGCATTCCAAGGTTACCAACAAAGCATTTCAGGGTTGCTAACAAAGTTCAACGGTTGCCATAAACAAAACTCACCTTCAATTGTGTCATATCAGAAGCCAGCTGGAGGAGCGTGGCCGTGCCCTGCACATTCAGAGCTGTGGCCGTATGCAGGGGCTCAGTGAATCTCACGGTAGCAGCTGAGTGAAACAGGGCTGTCACTGAGCGAAGAAGGATCCGTTGTTCAGGGCTGACTCCGAGGTTTGGAGCGGAGACATCGCCGGTGATTGGTATCAGCTTGGATAGGCGTTCTGGCCAGCGGGCGCGGATTCTATCGAACACCTGGAAGAGAAGATTTTATTTAGAATTTTGGCTTAGATTTGTCTTGAGGCGCTTGTGTGACTTGTGACTCCTTTCTGCCAACTCTACAAAAGTAATAACATTTTGTAGTGCATAACTGTAACATTAACACAGCTGTACACATTAAGCTACGCAAAATAAACATAAGTTTATTTTGGTAGACTATACATAGACATCAGAATTTCTTCTTCAGCGTATGCAGGTTTCCTCACGATGTTTTCCTTCACCGTTTGAGAGCAGTCGGTATACGTACATAAGTTAGAAAAACTCATTACATGGCATTTCGTCCGTGCGGATTCGAACCTGGATCCATTCATGCGGTAATGACGTTCTCCTGAAACTTTTGCAATGAAGCGATTGTTTACTGTTCAACTATTCTACCAAATGATAGACTAATGAACTCTCTTCTCATACTCACCCTCCTGAATGTGATGTAACTCTCGGCGCCGCTACTTACAGCGGCGGGGTCGAATGGAGTGACTTTAAGGCCGAGATTCAGAGACGATTTTTAAGTCATAAGTTCGAACTAAGTAGGGTCAAAAATGTATAGATTTTGACATACGGGCGTTCGAACTAAGACTTAAAAAACGTCTATGAGGACCCTGAGGCCGAGATTCAGAGAAGTTTTTAGTCTTAGTTCGAACTAAGTAGGGCGAAAATGTATAGATTTTGACATACGGGAGTTCGAACTAAGACTTAAAAATATCTCTGAATATCAACCTAAATCTCGACCTAAGACCCAATAGTCCAGTGTTGCCAATTTAATGCTAGGGAAATTTACCGTATTCTTCAGCTTTCAGGCAAAAAATGTTTAGAAGTGCAGTAGACTCTGTCAGTAGAGGCTGTCTATTTTTGAGTTTAGCCCAGTAAAAATACGGGTCGAAAGGAAATAATTTATAATAGGCAATTTTTTTTTCTCAATCGTTTAACCATATTAAGATACTTAGAGAACGAATTCTACTAAGCTAAAGTAACCGATCGCGCGCTTGGAGTTCCCGTTGTTACGCGGTGAGAACCTGTTAAAATGATTAACTTTAGCTTAATTAATAACCGCGTAACTCTCAAGAATTCTACTAAATTTCGTATTTTTAGTACTAAAATTGATTTAAAAAAAAAACTTTATTTAGAAACAGCAATAAAGGGAAATAAAGAATACTTGTATTTGTATATGAAAGGCCCTGTGGTGATTTTTCTTTGGATTTACTTCTAACATAAAAGAATAGAAATGTATTTAACTTTGACTAATTATTGTAAGGACTAGCCTTGCGGTAGCATTTCCCCTCTGCCACGGTATAAGCACAATTGATCTTGTGCATTTACATTCAATTTTACACCTTATCACTAAACGAGACAGCCTATAATTGCGAAATAATAACTTCGAACTTAGAACGTTTGGGGTTCACACGAGACTACTTTTCATGATTTTTAACATTCAAAATTATAATCTAAAGTTATGGGGAATAAAATCCAAAGTTGCGGATTTCATGTTACCTCGCCCCCCGCAAAAAGTGGCAGAAATGTTTGTTAGTAGAATTACACGCGTAACCAGTCCACATATAAATAGTCAAAGGTCTTTAACGAAAGGCATTTTTCTTTTTTGAATGTTAGTTTATTTTAATTATTTATATATTAAAAACATTTATTTTTGTATTTGCAATCTAAATGATAACTAGAATGATAATCTAAAGTATAAAAGAAAAAGAAAAAGGCTGTTATAAATTATTTACTTTCGCCATACAAGCGCGCCGTAACTTTACTGGACTAATTACCAATATTGGATTCAATTTTTAGAAAGCACTAGACTTTACCCGCGACATCGTACGCACAAATTATACAACGTGTTAATGAATTAACGCAACACTAGAAAGTAGTTTGTTTAGAATCGAGAGCAGAATCGAAATATCATGATTTCAACATAGGATGTTTTTTTTCAAAATATTAAATAATTTGTTTGTAAAATTTAAAATTTACTGAACTCGGTGTCAACCCATCGCACAGGCACACTCACCCTACTTACTACCAAAACAAGATCCTTAAAATGTATCCATGAGCACGTTAGCGCTTTCATTCATTGCTGAAATGATAACAAATCATTGTTGCCTCAAAACCTAAAATGTGTTTAACTTTAAATTTTAATAATAATGAAATTATTGCTTTAATCGAATCATTTTGTTATAAATCAGTTGGGGTGTATGAGATTTTGCGCTTATTCATTAAGGGGATATAATTCGGAGCGCGCTCCATACAAACGTACTATGGTGATATTTTCAATACTAACCAATCAAAGTCAATGAAATTTTGCTGAAACAATCTCGAAAGAAATATCTACGCTTGTATAGAGTCAGGTTTTCGTTAAAATATACAGTTTCAATGCTAGGATTAATTTAAGATTTGCATGGAAATCTTTGACGCACTGTAACTTTAAAACTATACACTTTAACGAAAATCTGACTTTATACAAGCATAGAAATTTGTTTTTAGATTGATTCTGAAAAATTGCATTGAGTTTAATTGTTTAGTATGAAAAATATCACCATAGTACGTTTTTATGGAGCGCGCTCCGAATTATATCCTCTTAACACGTTGTATACTTTTCACTATATATATTTATAGCTATATATTTTTCACGTATCTAGAAACAACCGTTTAGCTGGCAGGGGGAGGGGGGACTCTAACTAAAATTTCAAAAATCAAATTAAATCAAATATTTATTTTGCATACTAAGTGGACATATAAGTGTATTTTCACATTAAAGCTTAATATTTCGCTAACGGATCCCTAAATCGAAAAATGGTTTTCCCACAACTACAATGTTTTTAAAAGACCTATCCAACGAAACCCCACACCATGGGATAGAGGAAATAAAAAATTCCATCCCCACATTACGTGTAGGAGAGGTACCCTAAAAAAATTGTTGTCGGCGTGATAAATATTATCTAGTGATACCCTTGTCAAATTACAGCTTTCTAGTACTAAGCATCTCTGAGCTACGCCGCGGACAGACGGACAGACGGAAGGATATGGCGAAACTATAAGGGTTCCTTGTTGACTACGGAACCTTAAAAAATTAAGCAGTCAGCAATTTTTGTGATAGCTGATTAGGTCGACTACAATAAAGTTCACTTTTGGATCCAAATGGGGCTATGAAAATATTGAAAAATAGAGTTAACCCGCGACTTCATCCGCACAAATTATACAACGTGTTAATGAATTAACGCAAAACTAGAAAGTAGTTTGTTTAGAATCGAGAGTAGAATCGAATTATCGTGTATTCAACATAGGTAATTTTTTTCAAAATATTAAATAATTTGTTAGTAAAATTTAAAATTTACTGAACTCGATCTCAACCCACCGCATGGGCACACTCACCCTACCAAAACGAGATTTTTAAAATGTATCCATGAGCACGTTAGCGCTTTCATTCGTTGCTGAAATGATAACAAATCATTTTTGCCTGAAAACTTAAAATGGGTATAACTTTAAATTTTAACTATCAAAATAATGAAATTATTGTTTCAATCTAATTATTTTGTTATAAGTCAGTTGGGGTGTATGAGGTTTTGCGCTTATTCATTAACACGTTGTATACTAGATTTTAAGTCAGATCATAAGCTATCAAACAAAAAAGTTTCGTCAAAATCGGTTCAGTAGTTTCTGCGTGATGCTCGAAAAAATTAAACACAAACAAACAGACAGACAAAAATTCTAAAAAAGGTATATTTGGAGTCAAGGACATCTAAAAACGATATCGTTATTTTTTTTATATCTTTTATGTACAGACACACTTCTGTTACAGTTTTATAATAGTTAAGAGAAGTTTATTCCGAATGCGTTATGCGCGCTGCATACAAACGAAGTCTGGTGATATTTTCAATACGAACCAATTAAACTAAATGAAATTTTGCAGAAACAATCTAGGAACAAATATCTATGCTTGTGTCGTGTCCGATTTTAATTAAAGTATACAGTTTCAATGTTTGAATTAATTTAAGATTAGTATGGAAATCTTTGAGGCACTGTAACTTTAAAACTGTACATTTTAAGGAAAATCTGACACGATACAAGCATAGAGATTTGTTTCTAGATTGTTTCTGCAAAATTTCATTGAGTTTAATCGGTTAGTATTGAAAATATCACCTGACTTCGTTTGTATGGAGCGCGCCAACAGTAATATACCCTTAAGATATCAGTTTGACATGTATCATAAGTGACTATACCTAAATTTTTTTGCATTAAAACTTCAAAATGCCCTGTGGCTGATTTGAGAACAGAATTAATTTAAGATTTGTATGGAAATCTTTGAAGCACTGTAACTTTAAAACTGTACATTTTAAGGAAAATCTGACACAATACAAGCATAGAGATTTGTTTCTAGATTGTTTCTGCAAAATTTCATTGAGTTTAATCGGTTAGTATTGAAAATATCACCAGACATCGTTTGTATGGAGCGCGCCATGTTTGAAATGTATCATAAGTGACTATACCTAATTTTTTTTGCAGTTCTACTGCTGCTGACCGCAGATCTGTTTCCCTATAAACACTTTTTTACCAGCACGTCTAGCATGATTTCTCTACTTGCGCGCGACTCGGCTTTTTCCCATAGTCGCGGCAAGCGCGGCTTTCGCACTCCGAAAATCGCGGGAACAGGTTATTTTCTGTGCAGCGATGGCGCGTCGCGCGCGTGTAGAGAAATCATACTAGACGTGCTGGTTTGTTGCAAATTTTGCCGGGTGCAGACTAGACTATGTATTATGTATTATAGAATATGTATACTTAAATAGACTATGTATTATTGTATATATAACTTTAGCTTAAGAATTTATATTGTAATAGTTATTAAGTCGTGTTATGTTGTAAAGTTTCTGGCCGCATCTTCTCTACAGCGAAAACACGATGGTAGCTTTAAAAAAGATTTGACGTTTGATAAATGTGCTTCAAGCTCCTATTATATTGACTTTGACTTTGAGCACTTGTCTTTTGCAGTCGTTTGAGCCTGCCACGAGGCTCCGCCTTCCTTCTCAGCAGTTTTTTTACTCAAAAACCATTCTTGAGATTGCATAGATATTTTACACTGACGGAAATGCAGTGCTAACAAGCAAGAGTCAATTTAATTAAGTATAATTTTAGGAGTCACGTTGCAGGTTCTGACACGAGCACTTGTCTCGCGTGGTTTTCGCGGGTCGCATTTTTGCCTGCCACGAGGCTCCGCAATGCTCAATATCTTCTTGTTCTTGATCAAAAATAGTCCCTGAGATTGGGATTGATACTCCCATAAACTACGTCCATTAATTTTTAGAGTATTATTTAAAAAAAAAACTCTAGAAAAAACATACCTGATTCTTCAAAAGGTCCTTATATCTCTGTTCAACGGTCAGGCCTCTTTTCGGTCTCATCAGGATATAAATGATATCAATTCCTGGACAACTTCTCAGCAGCTTCTCGAGAAGAGCTTTCCCTACGAAGCCTGTACCCCCAGTCACGAGGATCTTGGCTCCGTCGTAGAAATCAGAGATAGCTTCCATGTTGTCCGCGTCGTTAAGATTTGGCACTGCAGGGTCATTGCAGTTTAGATATTCGATGTTCTTTCTGCGTTTGGGATGAAAATATAGATTAGTACTAGTTGCAGCCGCGTCTGCGTACTGCGGACGACCGCGTACTGCGTAGTACGCGGAACAATGAGACACGTACAGTAAAACTATATCACTATAGTCCTAGGGTGCAAGTGTGGTCCAATTTTGGCACTATTTAGTTACCTAAATACGAAACATAACGCCACTAAACCTTTGATTAAATTAAAATAGGAAGATAGGTGATTATGCACTCGAAAAATTGACCTGCTTTTCATGTCTATTACGAGTGAAATAATGCCGTGTGATTTGTTTTTTTTCTTTTTGATTGATTTGTACTACGGGTAAAAGCACACGAAGGCATTGTGGTAACTTTATTCCGCCTGAAATACAAAAAAGTATCTCAATCACGCAATGCCACTCGTATTGTGACTCAGGAAATTAGGCGACGGGGCTCAATTTATGCGGTCCATGCGCTATAGGCAAGTCACCTATCTTCCTGTTTTAATTAAATCAAAGATCTAATTCTGTTTATCTTTATCTTTGTCTACAATAGTAACTTTAAAAATTATTATATGGCGTTATGTGTAGCAATTTAGTACGGCAGGAAAACTGGATCATTCTTGCACCCAAGGACTATACCGGATATTAGGGTAAACAGTTGCTTTACTTTGAGGGGTGATTGTACCCATAATATTGAATAACTTTCCGTAAGAAACCTATAGGAAATTCTTAAATTTTTTTCGATTTTTCATACAACAGTTCGATCATCAGATTGCATTTAGTATGGAAAGACCAAAATTATTTTTACTAATTTCTTATAGGTTTCTTCGGGAAAGTTGTTTAGTATCATGGGAACAATCACCCCTTAAGAGGATATAATTCGGAGCGCGCTCCATATAAACGTACTATGATGATATTTTCAATACTAACCAATTAAACAATATGCAATTTTGCAGAAACAATCTAGGAACAAATCTCTATGCTTTTATTGTGTCCGATTTATGTTAAAATATACAGTTTCAATGCTAGGATTAATTTAAGATTTGTATGGAAATCTTTGAGGCACGTTAACTTTAAAACTATACATTTTAACGAAAATCTGACTTCATACAAGCATAGAAATTTGTTTCAAGATTGTTTTAGCAAAATTTCATTGAGTTTAATTGGTTAGTATTGAAAATATCACCATAGTACGTTTGTATGGAGCGCGCTCCGAATTATATCCTCTTAAAGTAAAGCAACTGTTTACCCTAACACCCTGTATAGTCCTGGGGTGCAAGCATGGTCCAGTTTTCCTGAGAATAGAAGATATAGCAATACTTACTGATATGCGTCAATATTGTCTGTGGACATTATTTTGATATCCGAATCCATTTCAAAAGGCGTTGGCTTCCACAATATTCAAATCTAGAACAAAATTATTGTACAAATGAAACACTAGCTTGAAATAATTCAAACTCAAAGTCAAAAAATCAAAGTCAAAATTGTTTATGAAATCAAGTAGGTAACCCAAGAGGAAGGATCTCTCTTTAAGGGCCTATGTCGAAAAATAATTGAAGCGAAATGGGCGTGGCTTAGCGCAGCAAGCGCCCCGCGCCCCGCTACCGAACATCGTCGCGCACTAGCCCGCGAAAATCAAATCACTCAAAATGCGTAGAAGACGCTTCGCTGTTAATATATTATTAGTACCTTTTGTCGTATGAAAAAACACAATATACTCGTATCATAATTAAGTATCGTTCTATTTATCCTCCTTGATCAATTATTAATTTATTACAGGATCAATTACGGACAACCAATTTATAGATAGAAACAATACCTAACTAACGATACTTTTTAATTGATTTCACTTAAAAAACTTAAAACTCATTAATATCATACCGAAAATCACTGTACCTATCTAGAAGGCAAAAAACTATCATTACAGAATTTTGTTTTACTTTATAGTACGAGAGCTACCTGTTGGTAACTTTACGTAATTAGGTCCCGTAATCAAATCAATTCAACTTATTATTTTGTACTTGTAATTGATATAATACAAGTCAAAACATTCTATGGTCAAAACATACCGACTATCTAGATGAAACCTGGAAGTTATTTTACGTCGTCAACAAAAATGTAAGAAGAACGTGAAAAAATAAGTTTCGTAATACTGCAATAATCTCAGTTATTCTCGATACCACAAGAACTTTCAGGTTGAGAAGTTGTATAACACTCATAAACCTATTTTGAAAATCCATAGGTAATTCTAAAATACCTCGCATCCCTCAGATGCATGGCATAGCATTGAAGGATGAGGATGATGAAGGATATTATAACAGGTATGAATGAATTTTAAAATGGTAAATCAACATTTATATACAAAATCACTAATAATATTTATCTTACGACCTAAAATCAACATTTATTTACATTAGTACATTACGATAAGTGTGATTTAAGTCGTTCATTATTGCACAGCGTGAAGTTAGCACCCGAGCACAAGCAAGGGTGCTAAACATATATGCAGGTTTAGGTCACAGAGTGCTGGAAAATCATTTACAACTTATTACCTTTTCTTTTCTCTCATACTTCTGGTATGTTCCTACCTACGTTTCAAATTTAATGTATTGTTCCGTTTTGTTTTTCATTATCACTGTTTCTCCTAGTACCCCAGGAAAATTAGGTGAAAAAAAGGGTCAATCTCGGAATGAGAGATAATAAGCTACAAACTTCTTTAAATCATCGTATGACATCCTATACGTTAGGTCAAATGTCACATAAAATCTCGTTTATGCAGGTCAAAAGATTCAAGGTAAAATGTCAAAAAACAGGTCTTTAGGAAATATCTTCTTTTCTATGCTCTAAAAGACCTTTGAAGTTTTAAGAAACATTGTAGAACTTTAAATTTTCTTCAAATTTTGTCTTTATAATATTTAATATAGTTAACCGTTCTTGAGTTAGATAGGTAGAACGCAAAGAGTTGTAACTCCCATAACGGTTTGCTCCCATAGTAAAATGATACTTTTCCTTACACACTGTAAAATATTATTTGGCGTTATTATGAAAATACATAATTTCAATAACTATACACGAAAGAAGATGATGAAGAATTATTTCGAGTTTGAATCAATCGGGATAGAAAAACGAGTACAGAATAGCGACCCTGAGCAGCGCGCATTGAAGATATTGAATGAAACCAGTCACCGCCTGGGCTACGCCGAGGAAGCTACCACACCTACCCCACTTCACGGTCATTAACCCCGCGAAACCGAAGATAAGAGTAGTACACAACGCCACAGCGAAGACAGCCGGACGCAGTCTGAACGATATGCTACTCTGCGGTCCAGACTTGCTGCAATCTCTGCCGGGAGTTGTAATGCGATTTCGTCAACACCAACACGCCGTGTCAGCTGACATAAAGGAATTAATGTTTATGCAAATATGAGTTCAAGAGGACGACAGAGAGGCACTACGATTTCTATAGCGGGGCGACGAGAGAGGGAACCAGCGGCCGCGAGAGTACCGCATGACGTCGGTGATCTTCGGCGCGATGTCATGACTTCAAAGAAAAGTATCCTGCAGCCGCGCGAGCCATTGAAAAGAACCACTATATGGACAACTACATAACAAGTTTTCCGACCGAAAAAGAAGCCAAAGAAGTATCGAAATCAGTCGACTACATTAATCGGCAAGCCGGCTTCGAGCTATGTGGATGGGTGTCCAATACAAATTCAGTAGTACAGCAGTTTTCCGCCAACTCGGGCGGCGCCACGGTCTCAATCGGCGGGAGCGAGGTCCGATGGTACAACGGGCCGAGCTTCCTACGAAACCACGAACGAGAATGGCCACAAGAGACGAAGACAGAAGCACCGAAGACAGATGAAGAAAGGGGGCTTGTCACGTCACCCACCAGCGACCTGACCACACTCACCTACCTCGAATCGAGCGATTTTCGTCGTACCCACTTTTGCTACGAGCTACGGCGCCCATGCTACAGTTCGTCAATTTATGTCGAAAGAAGAAAAATGAAACAGTATTGGCTACGAAGCGCAAACGAACGAAAGAAAACAATAAAAACGACTCTGATTGAAAGATTGATAAGAAAACACGTAAGAACGAGACACCGTTCGTGAAGAAATGAGATAGCAACACCATCGGTATCGAAGCGCACTATCTCATTCGCGCTGAGAAACTATGGTGGAAACCTGTACAAGAAGATTGTCTTTCCGAAGATTTACGTCGAGTAAGGAGCGGCGCGGCGCCTCAGCCGGGAGACAAGCTGTCGGCGCTATCAGTGGTCGTCGGCGAAGATGGCTCAAAGGAAGAATCCACGTAGCACCTGACATCGTTGAAGACACTGCGAGCCCGACCGTGCTCGACGGGAAACACTACTTCACGCGACTGTACATACAACACGTACACGAGCGACTACATGGCGGTATCGAAACCGTCGTGAATGAGCTACAGCAGCGACTATGGGTACTGAAGATACGACCGACGGTGCGTGAACGTCATCAAACACTGTCAACTATGCAAGATACGAAGAGCGAAGCCTACGTCTCCGGCAACCGGCGACCTCAGGAGGTTCGTGGCACGAAGAGGAGTGCCTAAGGAGCTATGGAGTGACAACGCAACGTGCTTCAAGGCTGCGGAGAAGGAGCTCGCCAAGGCCGCGCTGGCGGCGGTCAGCGAGGAGGCGACGGCGATGGCGCGGCGCATCACCTGCCGCTACGTACCCCCGGCCTCCCCCTTCATGGACAGCGCGTGGGAGCGCATGGTACGCACCGTGAAGGAGGCACTGCGCGTCAAACTCCACGAGCAGTACCCTAGCGACGAGACACTGCTCACCCTGCTCGCCGAGGCGGAGAACACCGTCAACTCCCACCCACTCACACACGTGGCGGTGACCCCAGAAGAACCGGAGGCGCTTACACCCAACTACATCCTGTTGGGACCCAAACGACCTCACCGCGCGCAAGCGCAGCGGTGGGAGCCTCACACGACCAGCGCACGCTATCGGCGACCTGGTACTCGTCTGCGACCCCACCCTGCCCCGCAACACATGGCCGACAGGAAGGATCGTCGCGGTCTACCCAGGGCGAGACGGCGAGGTGAGGATCGTGGACGTCGTAACCAGCAACGGGCATGTCCTCCGGAGACCGACCAAGAGGATCGTCGTGCTACAGGTTGGATCGCAGAGCTGCGACGGCGGGAGAAATGTGCACTACAGAACCTGAATTGACTACCTTTGTTCATAGTTTTTTACATTACTTTGTTTATTTCGTTTTATATACCCTTTTATACCAGTAGGATCAGTTTAGGTTAAGTTAACATTTCAATAAATAAATTTTTCTTATTAGAATTAGGGCTTAGTGTATAAGTTATGTTAATAGTTCTAACAGGATTCTTATTTGATTTCTCTAGTGATTTCTACCCCCGATTAGATTAGGTACACTTCCCTATTAAAATTAACGCATAGCACAAGCAAATAAAACAATTAGAATCGAGTTAGAACTTATACATTCCAATTAGAAATTACGACCATAAGCTTCACTACATCATTAGAAGGGGTAGAATCCTATTACACTCGCGTGCAACCAAATCGACTCAACCCTTTAACGCGCATGCGGGGTAACATTTCTTAAATAAGGCATTGCTGACATTTAAAAAACATGCATCAATTCAAAGCTTGGAATCTAAGCTTTAAAAAAAAACATTAATCATGAAAATCGGTACAGTATTTTTTTTTATATAGAGGTTTAAATTAAAATACAGGAAAACATTATACGCGTGGAACTCACGAGTTGCGCGACGCTATCGCTTATAAAACCACCTGTGACTGAAATTTTTTATCGGTCGCTTATCTGAAGTTGAGCTGATAACATCTCCACTTGTGAAGCTTACGGTTTATCCAAAATTATGGATACTACGCTAACTGAAGCCGCCCAAATTGTGGCTTTATTGCAACAAGGCCTTAGTCAGCGAACTGTCGCTCGTCAGCTGCACTTAAGCCAGTCTGCTGTATCCAGAGTATACAGAAGGGTCCAGGAGACCGGTGCCTTCACTCGTAGACCAAGATCTGACCGGCAAAGGCGCACGTCTGAGAGGGACGATCGTTTTATTGTCTCTACTGCACTGCGGAATCGCCACCTTACCGGTGTTGATGTCCAGCAGGAGCTGAGGCGAGTCCGACGGGTGGCTGTCAGCGAGTGGACAGTCAGACGACGTTTAAAGCAAGCGAACCTGACCCCAAAATGGCCTGCCACAGGCCCAAAATTGACTGCAGGCCACCGGCAAGCGCGTTTGCAATTCGCTCGGGAGCACCGTCTGTGGAGCATCGACCAATGACGGCCTGTCCTGTTCACTGACGAGTGCAGAGTATGTCTGCATGGCAGTGACAGGAGAGGCCGGGTCTATAGGCGTCCGGGAAAGCGCTTTGCACAGCGCTGTTTCCGTGAAACAGTCGCATACGGAGGCGGTTCCTGTATGATGTGGGCTGGCATATCCCTAGAGGGTAGACCAGCCTTCGTTTTCGTGCCTGGGGGAGGCCGAGGAGGCGGTCTGACCGCTGATCGGTATATCACCGACATCCTACTTGATCATGTGGTCCCGTATGCAGGCTTTGTCGGGGATAACTTCGTGTTAATGCACGATAATGCCCGGTGTCACACTGCACGTGTCACTAGGCAGTTCCTCGACGAAGCCGGTTTACGGACCATGGACTGGCCAGCGCTCAGTCCCGACATGAATCCGATTGAGCATGTATGGGACCAGCTCAAACGCAAAGTCCGGGCCAGAGATCCAGCTCCTTCGAACATCCAAGAGCTAAAAGAGGCGTTGTTAGAGGAGTGGGAAGCGTTTCCTCAAGAAGACATAAAAAAATTGAGATCAATGAGGAATCGCGTAGAAACGCTTATAAGGGCTAGGGGGGGAAACACTCCGTATTAATTTAATAAATTTTCCTTGTTATCGTTCAAATTTTTTGTTTTATTCAAAGGATTGGCTAACCTCAATTCATTTCTTAATTTATAATTTCTCCTATACCTGTAGTCAATTTTCAATTTAAAAAAAAATACTGTACCGATTTTCATGATTAATGTTTTTTTTTAAAGCTTAGATTCCAAGCTTTAAAATGATGCATGTTTTTTAAATATCAACTATGCCTTATTTAAGAAACGGTATCCCGTATGCGCGTTAAAGGGTTGAGTCGATTTGATTGCACGCGAGTGTAGAAATAAGTGTTAGAAAGAGACAGAACGCTCCATCTCTGTCAGCGCATACAGGCGAGCGAGGGGGGCCCCGGCGTCCGGAACCTGTGTTATGAGGAAGCGGGGGCCGGGGTAATATAAATATTGTACCTTTCCCGCTCGTTCTGCACTCTGTTATGCACCGGCGGATGATGCACATGCTATTTTTAGAATAAGAAAATATGTATCTTAACTATATAATTATATTGGTTTGTAAGCGTAGAAATTAAGATTGTATGAGAAATAAAGAGATTTGTATTCAGGGCAAGAGTGCGGGGTAAGGAGGGGTGGTCGCTTGAAAATGATATAAAATGGCGCCAAATCGGCGTAGATTCATTCCGGATCCAGCACTCAAGAAAGAAACAACTTGGAAGAAGAAACTCTCTGCGACCACTCGCCTTCCCTACCCTGCCCTCTAGCCTGGCTCACCATACTGACGACCCATACAATTAAGGACCACAGAGTTTTCAAACTCTCATACCAGGCAAGATGTTCCGGAGCAATAGAATCCTTCAACTCGGTAAAAATACTGACAACGGTTCATAAATACGTTTATAACCAGATTCCATTATGACAAATAAATATAATTATTTGAAGAAATTGAAAAACAAGATAGTAAATCCGAAAATTGAATTCATTACGTGACCGACGACTTAAAGATAATAACAGCTAGCTCTTGGTCTGTGAAGTCCAAAAAAACTGCTATACATATTTGAGTGAGAAATATACTTAAGAGAAGTTTATTCCGAATGCGTAAATGCGCGCTGCATACAAACGAAGTCTGGTGATATTTTCAATACTAACCAATCAGTAATTGAAAAATTTTCAGAAACAATCTAGAAACTAAGCTCTATGCTTGTATGAAGTCAGATTTTCGTTAAAATATACAGTTTTAATGCTAGGATTAATTTAAGATTTGTATGGAAATCTTTGAGGTATTGTAACTTTAAAACTATACATTTTAACGAAAATCTGACTTCATACAAGCATAGAGATTAGTTTTTAGATTTTTTCTGAAAAATTTCATTGACTTTAAAATTGGTTACTAGTGAAAATATCACCAGACTTCGGTTGTATGGAGCGCGCTCCGAATTATATTCCCTTAAATGTGTAGCTGCTATGGCCTCGAATTTATTTTAGATTGCATTTAATATATTACACTACAATATTTACACGTAGGTAAGCTGGATAATTAATCGTAATTCGGAAATTGGGCATGCGAACGCAGGTCTGACGCGGGCAAAGGCCACAGCCGACTGAGCTTTTTAATAGATTGTGATAGCTTATATTACTGCCTGACGCGAGAGAAAGAGATGGGGCGGCGCGCGCGCCTGACTAAATAAAACGACGTAAGCGCCAAAACAAACTTTACTTAGTTGTGATTTTACTATTTATGTAAGTTAATTTCTGCTGCAATCAAAATTTATAAAATATCAATCTCTTTTTTTTAAATCAAGTCTCGTGTTTCTATTATTCACCGTTTAGCAGTTCCAAGCGTTTATAGATAAAGTCGGAGGCTACTTTGGCTTGTTTTTCTATCGAGAAAATTTGTCTTAATCGTGTTTTGGCGGCAATCAAAATTTTACTAATATGTTCAATTTACACATATCCACAAATCATACTCCTACTGTTAGTACTTCATGATATCTGATGCTTTGAAGAATCCTATTTTTTTCACATATCCTCTTAAGACTAGAGTGAGCCATACCAATTGTAAAGTGTCCACTTTTTTAGACGTTTAGGTTTGAGTGTGTGGTGTCAAGTAGTATGGACAAAAGGCACCAAGTGACATATGGCCTTATGTTTACGGTCACTTTTCACACACACTAGCTCAAAAAAAAGTGGACAGCCGCATAAACAAATATCTATAGTTCCATCTCCTTCTACTATTAAAGGTACGTCATAAGACAAAAGAGACCAACTACAATCGTAAATTTATGCGGACTCTATGGAGATGTTTCCTCTTAGTTCAAAGTCAAAGTCAAAATAATGTATTCAATATAGGAGCTTGAAGCACAATTATTAAACGTCAATTCTTTTTTTAAGCTACCACCGCATCGGAACGTGTTGTCGCTGTAGAGAAGATGCGGCCAGAAACTCTACTACATAACACGACTTAATGACTATTACAATATAAATTCTTAAGCTTCTTTATTAAATAAATGATACTATACATTAAACTATAAGTTAGTGACACTCAGACCCAAGCATTTTCATCATTTAAA
The DNA here is from genome assembly GCA_963924505.1 of Agonopterix alstromeriana. Lineage (NCBI taxonomy): Eukaryota > Metazoa > Arthropoda > Insecta > Lepidoptera > Depressariidae > Agonopterix > Agonopterix alstromeriana. The sequence goes on along the minus strand of OZ004690.1, from coordinate 6,947,968 downwards.
TAATCATCCAGTTTATAATATGCTTTTTTACAGAGGACTTTTATTCAAAATAATATCACATAGATAACTTTCTGACGTCATGTTTTTGAATCTACCACCGCGTCGGAAGGTGTTCCGTTGTAGAGAAGATGCGACCAGAAACTCTACAACACACTTTTTTTAAACAAAACAAAATATACAAAGTACAATTACAAAACTCCAATATTAGATTACATAGTGTAGCATTGTCAAGACCAGACATTTTGCTCATTCAAATAATCATCGAGTTTATAGTAACCTTTTTACAGAGGACTTGTTTAACATGGGACTTAAACTTGTTGTCTGGCAATTTAAGAATATTCTCTGGTCTCTTATTATAATAGCCCCATGAAAGATGTGTTGACCTTACTAAGTCGAAAATATGGGAATACTATATTTTTTTTCTTGTATTGTAATTATGAACGCACTGTTTTTGGGAAAGAGAGACAATCATCCAAACCTTTTTTAAGGGTATGTACAGAACATCAAATTGAACAACTTTCTCTATGGGACCAACATCGAAATCGCGAAAAAAATTACTGATATCCCATACTAATCATCCTCTCAAAAACCGTCAGAATATGAGTTTGTACCCTCCCTGTATACATCCCACTGTAGGGCACAGGCCTAACCGTTAGTCCACCACGCGTGCACAATGCGGATTGGTAGACTTCACATACGCATCACAATTTCTTCTTCAGCGTATGCAGGTTTCCTCACGATGTTTTCCTTCACCTTTTGAGAGCTGTCGGTATTACGTACACAAGTTAGAAAAACTCATTGGTACATGGCTCATTGAAATAATAACTCATAACTTTTGATTGAATTAGCCGATTGCGATGAAACAAAAATAAAATTTTACTACAAACTCAGCTGTATGCTTTTGTGAAAACCCCATTTTGATTGGCTTAGTAAATTTAAAGTTATGCGAGCACAAACAAACCGACCAAAATTCCAAGAACTATCCTAATAACTGACCCTTAATCCCCCTCAATTAATTCTGCCAATTCGGAGGTCGTGGGTTCGATTCACACGGGGGACACCTATACTCCATTTAAAATAGCAACGAAAATTTAAATTACAGAAACAGAGATTTGAAACACTTACTCTCACTTATTCTTAGAACAGCTTTAGTAACGTCCAAGATGACTGTGTCGGATAGTATATCTTTCTTATAAATAAAAAATGTGTGCTATCAGAATTGGCCAGAAAGCTAAATAGGAATCGGAAAATCTCGTCGTCCTTATTTGCAATGAAGTATAGTGATATGCAACTTTGTGCGTTTTTCCCCAGTTAGTTAGATTGACTGAAAAGAAAGATGATTCAGTGCTTCGGATGGCACGTTAAGCCGTTGGTCCCGGCTACTATCTCTGGTGGTAGTAGTCGTTACATAAAAACCACGTCAGAGGCCGTAAGGCGGTCTGAAAAAACTCTTGACACCAGGGCTTGCTGCCCACACGATAGGAAGAATAATTCTGCCAATAAGTATCTTTACAAGTTATTTAACTTCGAAGTTGTCTAACTATATAAGTATTAAGGATTATCTACATATCTATCTACAACTTCATACCTACCTATAACTTTCATTCAGTCACGAGAACTTGTAATTTTTTGCTTATTTGAGTTAACGAATCGGTAATTGAAATTTCAATGATTAATTTTGATGAAAACACGTTCTAAAATTAAGGAAATATAATTCGAAGCGCGCTCCATACAAACGAAGTCTGGTGATATTTTGAATACTAACTAATTATAGGCAATTACATTTTTCAGAAACAATCTAGAAACTAATCTCTATGTTCGGATGAAGTCAGATTTTCGTTAAAATTTTAAAGTTACAGTGCCTCAAAGATTTCCATACAAATCTTAAATTAATCGTAGCACTAAAACTGTATATTTTAACGAAAATCTGACTTCATAAAAACATGGAGATTAGTTTCTAGATTGTTTTTGAAAAATTTCATTGACTTTAATAGGTTAGTATTGAAAATGTCACCAGACTTCGTTTGTATGCAGCGCGCATTTACGCATTTGGGTAGAGTCCAATTAGATTTTTTTTTATGACCTGGCATAGGCCCACCACAAATTCCCACAGCTGTAACACCTGTGAACCAGGATCAACAGCTGCGACCATTCACAACACTTGACAATGAAGTCCAGCGAGCCCGGGGGATGATTCTAATCTGTAGCGGAACCCACAATGAATTTAATCAAAGAAGATAGGAGGAGTAGGAAAACCAAATATCCGACTTCTAACAAGATTCGCTGAAACTATTTTAAGGTGATGATCAGACCATAAATCTCAACTACTTTTTCTATGGGACCAACAGCGAAAAAATAATCAGCTGTCCCGTGCATTCGGGTAGAGTAGGTTTTCTATGGAACAGCTGATGTTTTTACGCGATTTTGACATTAGTCCATCATAGAAAGTTGTTCATCAGTTTGATGGTCTGAAGTGCGATTTTTGAAAGTCACCAGCTGAGTAAAATGGCCGATATTGACCGATTTCCCAAAGCTCGCATTTTTAATCTTACCGGTGACTAAATTCTCATACCTATGAGTTCAATACTAGTGCCCCTATATACCCTCTCGTATTGAACTCATGGGTATGAGATTTAAAAACCGTTCAAGCTCACCGGTGACTTTCAAAAATCGCCTTAAAATAGTTTCAACTAATTTTGTTAGGCTTTATGTAAAGGTAAGTTCTAGGTACCTAAGTAAAAGAAACCTCCCATGAAAAGTTCTTAAATCTTTAAAATTGACAACATAACATTTTTTTAACCACCTGTTTTTAATAAAAAATATAAAAAAGGGTAAAAAATAACAGATACATATTTTTCCGATTTTATTTTTGACCGATATTTCTATTTTAATTTACTTTTGAATTTTCTGAAAAACAAAGGATTTATGGCTAAGATACCTTGGCCGCAATAACATTAAAAATAAAAACTGTCATATACAATAGAAAAGCCAAGCAGGCAAACGAATAAAATCTCATTCAATCTCTATTATATTTTTCAGTATTTTTCAAATAACTCGAGAAATAATGGATAGAAAAATCTGATAATTTTGATATAAGCTTTGAATCACATAATCTCCAAATGGTTTTCTTATTTTGGTACCTTTCTTAAAATGAAATGTTGTCAATTGCGACTAATTAAAACAAAATAATAATTACTCATCGAATCAAAATTATTTTGAATTTATTTATAACTTGCAAAGAAAGAAATTATATTTATTATTACTTACACTATAGGTTGAAAATATAACTAAACATACTAATTAATAAAACAGAAAAATCTTGACAATGATTAAAAACGGTAAATTGATGAAAAAGTCAAAATTAAACTTTAATTAAATTTGTGACAAAACTAATTTTATTCATTTTTTTGTTATTACCTACTTGGAACTTTTAAAAATATCGCAATTATTTTACTAAACTTTTTCCATAAATACAGGGTCCTCCTTAACATTCTGACACTTTTTAAGGGGATGATCAGACCGTCAAACTGAACAACTTTTTCTATGGGACCAACAGCGAAAAAAAAATCAGCTCTTCTATTCAAAACTGCAAACCTACTTGAGGTAAATGTATGCGACAGCAGATTTTTTTTTCGCGATATCGATATTGGTCCCATAGAGAAAGTTGTTCAGTTTGATGGTCTGATCATCCCCTTAAAAAAGTGTCAGCATATTAAGAAAGACCCTGTATAACGAAAAATTTTATGTTTTGATTTTAAAAATTTGTATAAAATTGCAATCGAAAACAACTCACCATAAAATATTGGGAATTCCCGCGCACTTTGTCACTCCTCAGCAAAAAAAAAAAACAAAAAAACAAATTTAGTTCATTTTTTTAAGCACCACTCCACACCGTACCGCCCTCCGTCGCGACTTAACTTTCACTGTGATATAGTCACGTAATCACCACTGTAATGTTTTGGAAACACACGGGCACTTATATGGCGAGTAAACGCTGCAGTTATTTTACTTAAATTTTAAATAAAAAAAGCACCGACCGTTGTGCCACCCCCTTAAGATCAAACCAAATTCGCTCTTGGTTTTTAGGGTTCCGTAGTCAACAAGGAACCCTTATAGTTTCGCCATGTCCATCCGTATGTCCGTCTATCCGCGGCTTAGCTCAGATACGCTTAGTACAAAAAAGCTGTAATTTAAGATGGGTATACATATTTATCACGCCGACAAATTGGTAAAATAAAATCTAGAATATTTTTAGGGTACGTCTTCACGGAAAGTGGGGATTCAATTTTTTTTTTCTTGTCGGACCCATGGTGTGACGTATCGTTAGATAGGTCTTTTAAAAATATTGTGGGTGTGGGAAAACAATTATACGATTTAGGGACTCTTTAGAGAAATATTAAGCTTTAAAGTGAAAATTGTTAGAGTCAAGTCAAGAGTTTGTTTTTTTCACGATTTAGACTTTTGTCCCAAAGTAAAAGTTATTCAGTTTGATGGTCTGATCATCCTCTTAAAAAAGTGTCAGCATATTCAGAAGGACCCTGTATAGTGCAGCTCGTAGTGCCACAATTAAAAATATTGTATTTAAATTTTAAGCTCGCTTTTCTCAATCCAGAAAGTTTCAATGTAGTCTTGACTTTTTAAGTTGAATTGCTCTCTACGAGCTCCGTTCGTATTCCTTAGGTCCAGACTGGTTAGCCCGGTTACTTCATCGCTTTCGCTGGTTCGGTTTATTATAGAAAGCAGATTGACAATATGAAACAGAGAGACAATTTGGAGTACATTGCTAGTTATTTATGGCGTTAAACAACATGTTAGGACACATTCTCAGTAATGTATCTCAAATTGTCATTGTAATTACTTTGTATCAGTCATTTAATGGCGAAGAAGCGCTCGTTGGTGTAGTGGAGCTTCGGTATTGGAAACGATCACCGAAGTGAAGCAACGTCAGGTTCGGTCAGTCTTGGATGGGTGACCGTTTAGTGGTATATCATCTCGAGTGTTTCCGTGCTTCGGAAGGCACGTTAAGCAGTTGGTCTCGCCACCAGCTCGCACTGGGCCCGCGTGGTGGAGTATGGCCCACTCCCTCTGACCCTTATTCATGAGAAGAGGCCTTTGCCCTGCAGTGGGATTCTACAGGCTATAACTTACTTTTTAGGCCTCTGGTCAGCTCTCCGTCACTCGGCCGTAGGTACAACGATAAGCACCTACACTTTGTCGCATCGTGAGCGATGCGCTTACTTGATTTCTGCGACTCGCGCCAGACGGCAACGTTGCGTAATAACAACGCTGAGTCAAGCTTCATTAGATGAGAAAAAATACAAAGTGCGTATCCACAACAGGCTTCGTCAAAGGAAATATAAAGACCAAAAAGCTCAAAGGACCAAAAAAAGTGATAGCTAATGCGCATAGCATAAGCATATGCTCACGACTATATTCCCCGAGGGGGTAGTCAGAGATATTCTGAAACCTCAGAACATCCACGTTTCATCAGTAGTACCGAAACTCTGTCCAGTGTGACGGGGGTGAGCCCGCTAATACGATATGACATTAATGTGAATGCTAGTATGAAGATGTGCTATGGATAATGATATCCTTATGATTTGCCGGGTCACTGAGTCTGAAGTAGGATACGGCCAAAGGAATAAAACTGCTGAGAGTAATAGTCGTATCCACGTATATTGGAACAATGATTTGATAGATATAATTGCTCTCGTAAGGTAATGTTAGCGCCCTATGTATGATGTACTTTTATCGAGGTCGCATGAAGTCCGCGTTCAATGTGCAAATGCTGTCGCTAGGTGCTGCGGAATAGCATCTTTAGATTGTGATGTACGCACTTCGTACAAACATGACATACCGAATTGTTCGTCCATTTTCCAACAGCGTTCACGTACGTAATTTCAATCTGTGTTTTCCACAAACAAAGTTACGGATGACCATTTATTTAGACGTAAGTATTAAGGGATTTATTATTGAAAAAATAGTTTATTGATCATTTGACCTAGATTAGAATGATATTAGTTACCGGTAATATGTTTTAGTACCACGATAGAAGTTTTGTAACAAGGTAGCTTTGACTAATTATTATAAGGACTAGCCTTGCGGTAGCATTTCCCCTCTGCCACGGTATAAGCACAATTGATCTTGTGCATTTACATTCAATTTTACACCTTATCACTAAACGAGACAGCCTATAATTGCGAAATAATAACTTCGAACTTAGAACGTTTGGGGTTCACACGAGAATACTTTTCATGATTTTTAACATTCAAAATTAGAATCTAAAGTTATGGGGAATAAAATCCAAAGTTGCGGATTTCATGCTACCTCGCCCCCCGCAAAAAGTGGCAGAAATGTTTGTTAGTAGAATTACACGCGTAACCAGTCCACATATAAATAGTCAAAGCAAGGTAGAGAACAGTGTCATACATTATTTTAGTATAAAAAGTAAAATATAGCCAGTAGAATCCCACTGCAGGGCAAAGGCATCCTCTCACGAATAAGGGTGAGAGGGAGTGGGCCATACTCCACCACGCGGGCCCAGTGCGTATTGGTGGAGGCAAGTTAGTGGTCAACTTGCTGTCAGAGAATTTCCAAGGAGCCTTAATACGCCTCTGAGCTGGCTTAAGAGAAGTTTTTTCCGAATGCGTAAATGCGCGCTGCATACAAACGAAGTCTGGTGATATTTTCCTTAAAAATTTACAATTTTAAAGTTAAATTACAGTGCCTCAAAGATGTCCATACAAATCTTAAATTAATACTAGCATTGAAACTGCATATTTTAAGGAAAATCGGACACGATAATGGCATAGAGATTTGTTTCTAGATAGTTTATGCAAAATTGAAAATATCATTAGACTTCGTTTGTATGAAGCGCGCCAACAGTAATATACCCTTTACAACGCCCTCTGCTGGGACTATCCGAGACCTTGCTTAATGAATACTTACATCGCCATCTGACGGAACTATTCGACACCAACCGCTTAACGTGCCTTCCGAAGTACGGAAACGGTTGAGATGAAATACCACTAAACGGTCACCCATCCAAAAACTGACCGGACCTGACGTTGCTTAAATTCAGTGATCGTTTCCAATACCGAAGCTCGACTACGCCAACGATGGCGTTGTAAGTATTCGTTAAGCCAGGTCAGCCTATTAAGGCGGCTTGAAAATTCTCTGACAGCAAGTTGACCACTAACTTGCCTCCACCAACACGCACTGGGCCCGCGTGGTGGAGTAATGGCCCACTCCCTCTTACCCTTATTCGTGAGAATAGGAGGCTATAACTTTTAATTAAGCATATGCTCACAACTATATTCCCCGAGGTGGTAGTCAGAGATATTCTGAAACCACAGAACATCCACGTTTCACCAGTAGTACCGAAACTCTGTCCAGTGCGACGGGGAGTGCGCCCGTCGCCACTTATAATGGACAGTGGGTACAATACATGCCTCGAAATTGAAGCATGCAGGTTTCCTCACTATATTTTTCTTCACCGAAAAGCCAGTGGTGTTACAAATCGTGCATAAATTCCAAAAAACTCATTGGTACGAGTCGGTCTGGACGGGGATCGAACCATCGCCTCCTGCACGGCAGGCAAGGTTACTCGCCACTGGACCACCACGGCTTTTTAATTAATGAGGTATTTAATTAACACGGATTTAACAATGTGTTATAATTTAACTGCATTGAAATTTAATGATGAAATGTTTTCTCGAATCATTGACTACGACGATTAACCGAATTATTGAATCTACCTATCCGTGGTGATCCAGTGGCGAGTAACCTTGCCTGCCGTACAGGAGGCGATGGTTCGATCCTCGTCCAGTCCGACTCGTACCAATGAGTTTTTCGGAATTTATGTACAATTTGTAACACCACTGGCTTTTCGGTGAAGGAAAACATCGTGAGAAAACCTGCATGCTTCAATTTCGAGGCATGTATTGTACCCACTGTCCATTATAAGTGGCGACGCACGGTGGGCTGAAAATCGACTTTCATAGACATAGGGATAAAAAAAAATATGTGTCGTTTTTTTCATGGATATGGGTTTTGTTTATCATTTCTATGCTCAAATATTCACAAAAGGTTGATTTAGCATATAAATGGATGACTTATAATTTTTTTACGAAAAGTTTGTATGGAGTTCGTGTGAAAAATCCGATTATCTTTGGAACAGCAAGTGAAACCGTAATATCCTTACAGGGGGTTTTAGAACTTATTATTTATGATTTATTGACATACCGCGTATGACGGTTACTGCTGCAGAAACTAAGTAAAAAAATAAAGAAATATAATAATTTTTTTAAATTCTTTCACGAATCTTTTTAAAGCGTCTAGTCAAAATACCAAGTATTAATTAGCTAATAAACCTAAATAAGTGATATTTAATTATTATTATTTAGTACCATGAGTCCATGACTATCATGCGACAACACAAAACAATAACTATTGATTGTGATTAGGAGTTCTAGATGAAGATTTTCAAGAACTTCAGCCAATGCATCTTAAATGAGCGTAGTTAGCAAAGGGAAATCTCTAATGAGGGTAATTAACAAAAAGTAAATTTGCTAATCACTTACAGTGATTAATAAAAGTATTAAATATTGTATTTTTAAATTCTTTTACGACTCGTTTTAATGCACCAAACAAAAATAAAAAAAAATCTTTTGATATTTGTATTAAAATATATTAAATATTAGTATTTGCGTAATTCTTAAAAAACTTAAATAATAATAAAAAAGCTTAAATAATATTAAAAATAACTTAATAACTTATTTACAAAAAAAATATAAAACATAATTATTAATATTCAACATCACTATCGTCGGATTCCAATTCGGAATCAGGATCCAAATTAGATACATCCAAAAACTCGAACTGAGTTTCCTGGCACTTGATTAGTTCTTTAGTTTCAGCAAAGAGATCCTGGCTTTTCTTAGTATCTAACTTAGGTCTTCGTGCACTAATCAAAGGATCAGACGAAAGAACAAGCATATTGAGGATATCCTCATTGGAAGCTTGCCTGCTTTTTTTCCGCGAATGATGTTCCCGGAACCTTCTAAAATCTTTATTGCGTGCCTCCGAGGCTTCTTCTGAAAGGCTTCCGATTGGCACAATATCGTTATTGGCGATTATGTCTGCACCGTGTATCAAAAGCTTATGGACGGTTGAAGACATGTGGTACCAGTCGTATAGCTCCACGTACTTTTCTGCTGTTTTGCGGGCATAATCTTTAAATTTGATGACATCGATTTGCTCCCCAGATGTTATTGCTTGCAGAATCACGGCAAATCTTCGAACAAGCTCTTCATCCAATCCAGTAATGGCTGCAGTTTTATCAGGAAACTCGAAAAACCTTCTTGCCGTATTCCCGTCATTAGTGGTTCCTGAGCCTTGTTTTACGATGTCAATCAAAAGATTGAGCTCGTCTTTAAATTTATCCTGGATACTTTTTTTTCTTGCCTCTAACAATGCCTTGTACTCATTGCCTCTTGCAGCCCACTTTTTGAAGTCGAGTCGGTATGAAATATGCAAAAGACATTCCATAGAATTTATACGAGCGTGCAGTGATGACAAGCCAAATTCATATACGCCAGTTGACACAGTCTTTGATGTTACAACATCTAAACGGTTCATTTCTGTAGGTTTGGCTAAGCACAGGTAGCACGATGCGTTTGATCTAGCTTCAGAAAGATATGTACAAATTTTAGCATCGATCATTGTCATCATAAGTTGATGACTCACCTTATTACTACCGCACTCAGTAGGGATAAGATCCTTAATTTCATTATCCATTTGCCTTTTGTGACTGATGACCACTTCTTCGCTCTCCTTTATAAAAGTGAACTGCACTGGACGACAATATAAGGCTGAGCATGGCTTTGGATTCGTCCACAAAGTATCATCTCCAGCAGTCAGCTTGAGTGGCACTAACGAGGTCATAAATATACTGGAATCATCTTGTTGCCCCTCCATTTTCTGTTTGTATCGGCTTTGGTTGGAAGCACCATCAAATCCCCACTTAGATACTAGCTTCAAATCCTTATTTTGCACATTTTCAGAAAGACTTTCAATGATCCTCTTCACCGTGATATCAAGTAATGCTTGAAGTGTAATCCTAGCTGAAGAATCCATTACAGTGACTGATTGTTTCGGAGGATAGCATTGTAGTTTAGCTTGTTGCACTTTGTAGTAAGACGGGTAAATATCCTTAGCACCTTCCCGAATGGCCGTCTCTCGCAACGTGATGTATTGCCACTTAGAGAGTTTCAATGAAAGGAGCAACCCTAGTGATTTTTCTGGTGTAAATAAACAAGTTTGAACTGGTTTCTTAAGCATTTCTCTAATTTTTGCAGCTGCTTCTGGATTTTTCAGCATATATTTGATAACAAATGCGGTATCCTCACGACCATCTTCTTCTAAATGTAATGCAGCTGAACTGGCCAATTCGTTTGGATCTTCGCATTTATGATCTTCAGACCTTCTCTTCTTCTGTTTGCTTCCCAGATCTTCGAATGACTTTCGAGGTCTTTTTGTCATAGTACCAATAGACGACGATGTTGACGGTTCTGGAGAGATTAAATGTGCGCTAGGTCTCTCATCATTTGATTCTTGGATGACAAAACCGGTTGGCACACAACTTGGCCAATCGACATTAGCCTGAAGCCAATTTTCGTACTGCTTTCTGAATGTATCAAGGATACGGTGAGATTTCTGCCACCTCTGTGAAGCAGCTCTTGTAAATCTTCGACAAAATTCCTTGACTGTTACACGGTCTTCGTCAGAGAAGCGATCACCTAGACGAGCTACCACTGCACTGAACAATACTTCATGATCAAATGAAGTACTCCCACTTCTTAGAAAAACAAACAAGTCTAAGTTGGTGGTTAGACTTTCCATTATAATAATATTTTACGGTCACAGAATACGTATGTAGTTCAAAAGTTTGGAATACACTAAATTATTAAAGTCAAATTTAGCTTATTTATTGCTTTCCACTGATGATTAAAACTATAGTGATTAGCAAATTTATTTTTTGTTAATCTACCCTCATTAGAGATTTCCCTTTGCTAACTACGCTCATTTAAGATGCATTGGCTGAAGTTCTTGAAAATCTTCATCTAGAACTCCTAATCACAATCAATAGTTATTGTTTTGTGTTGTCGCATGATAGTCATGGACTCATGGTACTAAATAATAATAATTAAATATCACTTATTTAGGTTTATTAGCTAATTAATACTTGGTATTTTGACTAGACGCTTTAAAAAGATTCGTGAAAGAATTTAAAAAAATTATTATATTTCTTTATTTTTTTACTTAGTTTCTGCAGCAGTAACCGTCATACGCGGTATGTCAATAAATCATAAATAATAAGTTCTAAAACCCCCTGTAAGGATATTACGGTTTAACTTGCTGTTCCAAAGATAATCGGATTTTTCACACGAACTCCATACAAATTTTTCGTAAAAAAATTATAAGTCATCCATTTATATGCTAAATCAACCTTTTGTGAATATTTGAGCATAGAAATGATAAACCAAACCCATATCCATGAAAAAAACGACACATATTTTTTTTTATCCCTATGTCTATGAAAGTCGATTTTCAGCCCACCGTGCGACGGGCTCACTCCCCGTCGCACCGGACAGAGTTTCAGTACTACTGGTAAAACGTGAATATTCTGTGGTTTCATAATATCTCTGACTGGGGTAGTCAGAGATATTCTGAATATAGTCGTGAGCATATGCATGCATGCCAACTAAGTATGTAAGTAAAAACTTTGATTATGTTACGGTGGTGAGGAAACTTGCATACGCTGAAGAAGAAATTCTGATGCGTGTATGAAGTCTACCAATCCGCATTGTGCACTCACACCTTACTATGGCGTGAAATATGGTGATTTTAAATTATACAGGGTCCTTTTAATATGCTGTCACTTTTAAGGGGATGATCAGACAATCAAACTGAACAACTTTCTCTAAAAGAACAACATCGAATCGAAAAGAGTAGGTTTGCAGTTTTTATATGAAACAGCTGATTTTTTTTTCATGATTTCGATGTTGGTGCAATAGAGAAAGTTGTTCAGTTTGACGGTCTGATCGTCCTCTTAAAAGTGTGTCAGCATACTATAGAAGGACCATATACAGGGTGTAAGCAAAAGTATCATTAGCCTTTATACCACATGCTCTACCCATCAAACTGAACAACTTTTACCACGGCAGCAAACTCATCAGAACAAAAAAAATCCCATACATTTGAGTCGTGTAGGCGCTGCAGTAAAGTATGGAACAGATGATTTTTTTTGTTCTGATTGTTTTGCTCCCATAGTAAAAGTTGTTCAGTTTGATAGGTAGAGTATGTGGTTTATCGGTTAATGCTACTTTTCCTCACACCCTGTATGTGTGTATTATGTTATAGTTTACGAAAACTAAAGTGTATAAACGTCATGTTTGATGCTGTATTACAACCTTTATATGATATTAAGTTTTATAGAGGTCAAAACAGAAACTTTAAAAACGCCTATTTGCCAAGACAAAGCAAACAATAATAGTTACGGCACCTTACATGGCAAAAGTAGGAAACGCGCAAACTCAGGGCAGTGAAAGTGGTTTTGCTTCAATACACGTCTAGTGATGTGACAGTTCATCGATATCGACACAGATTAAGATAAGATAAGATAAGATAAATATTATTTTTTGCACACCAAGAACTGTAGGCCAACCATGAGTTTTCACTGTACGTTACTAATGTAGTTACGTTACCAATTCGTATGACTGAAATTAGTTTTCAATTTAACTACTAGGAGCGCTGTACGAAATTCAATACAAAATTGGCGATGCAACTACAATAGTAATGTACACCAGTGGCGGGACAGTGACCTTATGTGTCAAAGTTACGTAGAAAACGACGTCATCTACGGAATTTTCCCGAACCTAAATCTGACAACCAGGTAATTCTTCAACACAGTAGATGTCTTTAAAGTGCAAGTATGGGTATTCGGCTTTTTTGGGGTAAAATTCCCCTAGTAGGGGTACTTTAATAAGCCGTTATTTATTGTATATTAATCAGTTGTTATAGTAATAAACATGAGTAGACAGATTAACATTAAAATAAACAAAAACACAAATGATTTTAAATTAAAAAGGACCGTCTCTTAAACGCTATGAGAGTATGTTTATGAAATTACACAATAATTTTTTCAGCACAACTTTTATTATTGAAATAAAAGTATTTGTATACTTTAAATATTTTTTTAAAAAGCATCTAAGGGTAATTTATACAATAGCATAGTAAATTTGATCCTAGCTACTGGCAACTCTCTTTGTATCAAGATGGCGGAGCTGCGTGTTGCGTGTGGAATGATTGTGTTAAGTTATTTGTGATTCTTCGAAGAATGAGTCCTGTTTCTGTTTCTCGTTTCGAAATGTGACTTTAAAGGGTACCTATTGTATTTTAAAGAGACATTTCAAAGCCGAGGCAGCATATCCATTGAAAGAAAGTAATATTAGGCTCACATACCTACCTATACCTACGTATATATATAGTAATCAGTCAACCGTCCATTGGTTAACTACCAACCAATCAACTGAAGGGGTAATTTGTAATAAGGATAGACGATTTCAATTTGGGTTACCAGAAACCGCGCGAGTAGGTTCTCTTTTCCTTTTGGTATAATTACTATACTCTTTGATGTACACACGGCGACAGATCAACCTACCTATAGTTGAACTCTTTGTTCATGGACATAAGGTCCAACTATGGGTAGGTTGATCTGTCGCCGTGTGTACAGTGAAAACACATGGTACCTACTGATATAGCAAGCTACAGATGCAACAGTGAAATTTTCACTTAGTTCCAACATTTCCGTTTTGGCGCTGCTGTCGTCAAGCTAGTTTGTATAGATATAAGGGTCAAGTCAAAAAAAAGTCAATATATTAAATATAGGAGCTTGCAGCACACTTATCAAACGTCAAATCTTTTTTAAAGCTACCACCGCGTCGGAACGTGTTGTCGCTGTAGAGAAGATGCGGCTAGAAACTCTACAACATAACACGACTTAATAACTATTACAATATAAATTCTTAAGCTAAAGTTATGTATACAATAATCCTGATAAAATAATTGATACTATACAGTAAAGTAAATAAACTATAAGCTAGTGACCTCAGACCCAAGCATTTTGATCATTTAAATAATGATCCAGTTTATAATATGCTTTTTGACAGAGGACTTTTTGATTAGAGTTTTAAACATGTTTTCGGAAAGATTCAAAATGGTCTCGGGGATTTTATTATAACAACGTATACAGTGACCCATGAAAGACGTGTTGACCCTACTAAGCCGAAAGTGTGGAGATATCAGTTTATTTTTGTTTCGAGTGTTGTAATTATGGACATCACAATTTTTTGGAAATAACGACAAGTGTTTTCTTATACATATATAAAATGGTCCTTCTTAATATGCTGACACTTTTTTGAAGGGATGATCAGACCGTCAAATCACACTCAGTCCATCTTTACAATAAAAAACAGACCTAATAGGGTTCCGTAGCCATTGTATAGACATAGTAGCCATAACAAGAAATCAACCTGTTTATCTGACGTAAGAGACATTTTTGAAACATAACGATACGCGATTTAACTTCGCTATCTTATTTGTAATTAGAACTTTGTGTGTCTTAATATGCTGACACTTTTTGAAGGGAATGATCAGACCATCAAATTGAACAACTTTCTCTATGGCACAACCAAAAAAATCTGCTGTTCTATACAAAACTGCGAACCTACTCGAGCCACATGTATGGGACAGCTGATTTTTTTTTCGCGATTTCAATGTTAGTCCCATAGAGAAAATTGTTCAGTTTGATGGTCTGGACATCCCCTTAAAAAAGTGTCAGCATATTAAGAAGGACCCTGTATACAATTATTGTTTTAATGAATATGAATGTCAGGAAGCAGGAAATGGTATTATCTAGATATGAATGCGAATAATAAAAAAGCCGTGGTGGTCCAGTGGCGAGTAACCTTGCCTGCCGTGCAGGAGGCGATGGTTCGATCCCCGTCCAGGCCGACTCGTACCAATAAGTTTTTCGGAATTTATGTACGATTTGTAACACCACTGGCTTTTCGGTGAAGGAAAACATCGTGAGGAAACCTGCATGTTTCAATTTCGAGGCATGTATTGTACCCACTGTCCATTATAAGTGGCGACGGGCTCACCCCCCGTCACACTGGACAGAGTTTCGGTACTACTGGTGAAACGTGGATGTTCTGAGGTTTCAGAATATCTCTGCCTACCCCCTCGGGAAATATAGTCGTGAGCATATGCTATGCTCATATGGGTAACTGCTGTAACTACCCGACTCAAATGTATGGGACAGCAGATTTTTTTTCGCGTTTCCTGAGGTAGGCGTTTCGCGTTTCCATAGTGAAAGTTGTTCAGTTTGATGGTCTAAGTTCACAGTTTCAATATTTGCTAGGCTGTCACTTACACCCTGTATACAACGTGTTAATGAATTAACGCAAAACAAAAGCATATTAAGTTGGACCCTGTATAGTTATCGATACGAAAATCTATCGACATCGTCCCCACACTATTCCAAGACCGGTTTTCAGTTACGAGCGGGTATGTAGGTAAGGTTATGTCACATTACAACGATATCCGGGCCATCGCATCGTATTGGTCAATTTATTCAATAAAAAATCCGGTCAAGTGCCAGTTGATCTTGCGTAATAAGTGTTCCGTACATAAGGTTTAAACAAACACCTAATCTTCTTATCGTGTGGGCACCAAGCCCTGGTGTCAGAGTTTTTTCAGACCGCCTTACAGCATCTGACTTGGTTTTTATGTAACGACTACTACCAGAGATAGTAGCCGGGATCAACGGCTTAACGTGCCTTCCGAAGCACGGAATTATCTTTCTTTTCAGGCAATCAGGTGATTCGGCCTGCAATGTCCTAACCAACTGGGGAAAACGCAATAAGTGACATATCACTAAGTGTCCCCCGTGGGAATCGAACCCACGACCTCCGTGTCAAGAGCCCAATGCTCTTAACCATTAGACCACGGAGGCAGAGGCACCTAATAAAGCCTACAGAAGATGTCAACTAAGCACCTTTCTACTCCTCCTTGGACTGCCTCCGTGGTCAAATGGTTAAGAGCATTGGGCTCTTGACACGGAGGTCGTGGGTTCGATTCCCACGGGGGACACTTAGTGAAATGTCACTTTGTGCGTTTTTCCCCAGTTGGCTAGGACATTGCACGCTGAATCACTTGATTATCTGAAAAGAAAGATGATTTCGTGCTTCGGATGGCACGTTAAGCCGTTGGTCCCGGGTACTATCTCTGGTAATAGTCGTTACATAAAAACCACGTCAGAGGCCGTAAGGCGGTCTGAATAAACTCTGTATCAATTATTAGTATCAATTATTTTATTAAATAGACTATGTATTATTGTATACATAACTTTAGCTTAAGAATTTATATTGTAATAGTTATTAAGTCGTGTTATGTTGTAGAGTTTCTGGCCACATCTTCTCTACAGCGACAACACGTTACGACGCGGTGGTAGCTTTAAAAAAGATTTGACGTTTGATAAGTGTGCTGTAAGCTCCTATATTGAATAAATTATATTGACTTTGACTTTGACTTTGACTTTGACTCTGGCCCCAGCGCCCGCGGCATGATGGCGCGATAAAGTGCTATCGCGCAATAGCTCCCTTTCTTTTTGCGCGCGAACGAACGAGTTAGCAGATGCGATAAAACGTTTATCGAGGCACCGTGCCGCGGGCGCAGGGCTTGCCCACACTATAAGAAGAAGAAGACCGCTTGGAATTTTTATAAAATTGCTATCTCACCATTAGACTAGCCTATCATCATCATCATCAGTAACTTAATATGTCGACGGTTTTTAAGAAGATGACCAGGCCATTAAACTGATCAACTTTTTCAAAACAGTAGAATAAGTGGAATAAGCCGTGGTGGTCCAGTGGCGAGTAACCTTGCCTGCCGTGCAGGAGGCGATGGTTCCATCCCCGTCCAGGCCGACTCGCACCAATGAGTTTTTCGGAACTTATGTACGATTTGTAACACCACTGGCTTTTCGGTGAAGGAAAACATCGTGAGGAAACCTGCATGCTTCAATTTCGAGGCATGTATTGTACCCACTGTCCATTATAAGTGGCGACGGGCTCACCCCCCGTCACACTGGACAGAGTTTCGGTACTACTGGTGAAACGTGGATGTTCTAAGGTTTCAGAATATCTTTGACTACCCCCTCGGGGAATATAGTCGTGAGCATATGCTTATGCTGGAATAAGTTGGAAATGGACTTAACTGTACTAGTCTATCGTCTTAATGTTTTTAAGAGTATTTATTCGCGATTTAGATATTGGGTTTCATAGAGAAAGTTGTTCAGTTTGATGGTCTAAACTACCCCCTTAAACGTTTATTTCGTTGGCTAAAGTGTAAAACCTCGTAACTCGATTTTATTTTTCTAGCTACATTTTACACAATTTTATTACTAATTTCTGAATGCATCCATGGTACAACTTTTAAATCCTTTTAAAAAGCCGTTACAATTTAAAATGATAAATAGAAAACCACATAACTCTGAGCTGCCATTTTTGGCCTCCTGTAAAATTGGATCTAATGGAGTTACGAGATCTGACACTTTAGTCGACGATTTGTATTTTTGTAACACCTTGTATAATACAGCACGTCTCGATTTTTGTCCTTTTCTCAGGGGCGGCATACTAGGCGTTCTGTAACGAAAGACAGAACACCGAATTGTTCCAACAGTTGTTCCGTTTTACCAATTTATTTTGAGGAATACTAAATAATACGTTATTTTTGTTGAAATGTGGTGTGAACCAATTCTAAAGTTTTGGTTCAATGATTGTGAACCAAGGTTTTGCAATGTAGGGTTAGAGTTACATACATTACCCTCGTTTTCGCTATCGGTTACTCACGTTAAGGGGATATAATTCGGAGCGCGCTCCATACAAACGTACTATGGTGATATTTTCAATACTAACCAATTAAAATAAATGAAATTTTGCTGATACAATCTTGAAATAAATATCTATGCTTGTATGGAGTCAGATTTTGGTTAAAATATACAGTTTCAATGCTAGGATTAATTTAAGATTTGTATGGAAATCTTTGAGGCACTGAAACTTTAAAACTGTACATTTTAAGGAAAATCTGACAATTCAAGCATAGAGATTTGTATCTAACTTGTTTCTGCAAAATTTCATTGAGTTTAATTGGTTAGTATTGAAAATATCACCATAGTACGTTTGTATGGAGCGCGCTCCGAATTATATCCTCTTAAAAGTCGTAATGGTTTAGTGTCGACATTTTTGTTTGCGAATTTCCTATAGGTTTCATAGGGAAAGTTGTTCAGCATTATGGGTACAATCATCCCTTAAAGTAATTCAACTGCGTACCCTAACCTTTATAACACAGATTCGATGTCTCCCCGTTTGGAAAATGATTTTAAGTTCTACGTTTACGTCCTACATTTACGTTCTACGTTTACGGTGCACGTGCAACGAAGAGGTAACCTTTTTTGAACAACTCGTTAACTAAAAGCTTCTGTTAAACTACCACAGATGGCGCTGTTCATGTTATTATGGAAAATAAAATAATTTAAGAATTACATTACGTGAGTTGGAAAGTATTGTTTCTTTGAAGTTCTGCGGATTTTATACAGATGGCGCCTCAATACCTAAATTAAATTCAAGTATGTACCTAAAGCACAGGTCCGGCACTACAAACAACGTTTTATATTTGACATGGTGTTGTTCGCACATGCACAATTTGCGCAAATTGTGCATGGCATACAGGGTCCTTCTTAATATGCTGACACTTTTTTAAGGGGATGTTCAGACCGTCAAACTGAATAACTTTCTCTATGGCACCAACATCGAAATTGCGAAAAAAATCACCTCTTACACACAAAACTGCAAACCTACTTGAGCCAAATGTATGGGACAGCTGATTTCGATGTTGGTCCCATAGAGAAATTTGTTCAGTTTGACGGTCTGATCATCCCATTAAAAAAGTGTCCGCATATTAAGAAGGACCATATAATATGTGTAGGGTTGACTTACCACGCATCGTATGAACATCACTACTTTTCGTTAGTTCATTCTGTTATTAAAAATAGTAGTTAAGCTAAATAATCACTGAAAATGTGAATTTAGCGTTATTTTCCAACGTTTATTTTTACTGAGAGGATAAAAATAAAATATATTTCGTGTAGTTAAATCCTACGGGTGCATTCCCTTGCTCGGCTCCCCTCAAGTTTCCAAAATGTATTGGACAGCTGATTTTTATTCGCGATTTCAATGTTGGTCCCATAGAGAAAGTTGTTCAGTTTGATGGTCTGAAGCACCCCCTTAAGTATTACTAGGTTTTTTCTTACACTCTGTACATGGTCGAACAGACCATCAAACTATGGCACCAACATCGAAATCGCAAAAAAAAAATTAATATTTGAAATTACGTTTTATTTAAGTATGAATTTTACCATCAGGATTCGGGCCGCGGTCCGCCATTTGGTGACTCCTGCAGCCCTAGCATGATTTCTCTGCTGCGACGCGCTTTCGCTGCATAGAAAATTATCCCTTCCGGCACTTACAGTCGCGCTCGAAGTAGTATGGAAACGAGCCGAGTCACGCCAAATCATGCTAGAGGGTCGCTCGAGTGCGATTTTGGAAACTCATTAACTGACCTCAGCAGTAGAAAGACGCATATTTCGGAGCGTGCTCCATACAAACGAAGTCTGATGATATTTTCAATACTAAATAATTAAATTCACTGTCATTTTTCTGAAACAATATAGAAACTAATCTCTATGATTGTATGAAGTCAGATTTTCGTTAACGTTACAGTGCCTCAAAGATTTCCATACAAATCTTAAATTAATCCTAGCATTAAAACTGTATATTTTAACGAAAATCTGATTTCATACAAGCATAAAGATTAGTTTCTAGATTGTTTCTGAAAAATTTCATTCAGTTTAATTAGTTATTATTGAAAATATGCCAAGACTTCGTTTGTGTGCAACACGCATTTTCGCATTCGGTTGACATTTTCAACCGCTGAGTTCAAAGTATGAGTTTCAAAAATCCAGGTCTAAAATTTGCAACGTGTTTTCAATTACGAAAGACTATGCTTCGACATAAGCAAAAGACCAGTACAATGACATTAGCATATGCTCACGACTATATTCTCTGAGGGGGTAGTCAGAGATATTCTGAAACCACAGAAAATCCACGTTTCACGAGCACCGAAACTCTGTCCAGTGTGACGGGGAGAGAGCCCGTCGCCACTTGCAATAGACAGTGGGTATAATACATGCCTCGAAATTGAAGCATGCAGGTTTCCTCACGATGTTTTCCTTCACCGAAAAGCCAGTGGTGTTGCAAAAGTTTGTATGGATGGATGGGATGTATGTTTGTTACTCTTTCACGCAAAAACTAGTGAACGGATTTAGATGAGACTTGACACACAGATAGAATATGATCTGGATTAACACGGAGTCGCGGGCAACAGCTAGTCGTACATAAATTCTGAAAAACTCATTGGTACAAGTCGGGTTCTTTTTTTTAAAGACTTTTACAGCGTTGCTCAGGGAGCATTTACTGCTTTTTACTGCGGACTATTGGAGGGACCAGAAGAGTCACCGAGCCAATTGAATAAACTTAAGCAACCCACCTAGGGGCACCCCAGGGGGGTACGGACCTCGGCATAGGACGTTGCTGGGGCTACACGGCGGATTGGGTAGCTGGGATCGGTGAGAAGGAGTCGGCCTGGACGGGGATCGAACCATCGCCTCCTGCACGGCAGGCAAGATTACTCGCCACTGGACCACCACGGCTACAATAACATTTCGTGCTATTAATTGCTTTCATTATTGATTATAATAAGCGCCCGATGGTCACAACACCTAGATCTACACGAATAAGTAGAAAGGACACATTCTATCTAGATAAAAAAACAGTTTCATACAAAACTCCAACCAACTCGACTCAAAAATGTATGGGACAGCTGATTTTTTTTTCGCCATTTCGAAGTTGGCACCATAATGTTGTTCAGTTTGATGGTCTAAAGCACCTCCAAAATGCGCGTCGCTGACCAAAACCACACCCGCCTGCGTAGTATAGAACATCTGATTGTTATTGCTTTTTAAAGTTTGCTCCCATAGTTAAAGTTGATCAGTTTGATGGTCTAATCATCCCCTTAAAATAGTTTCAGTTAATTTTGTTAGACCTTATACACCGTGTTAATGAATTAACGCAAAACTAGAAAGTAGTTTGTTTAGAATCGAGAGCAGAATCGAATTATCATGGTTCCAACATAGGTTTTTTTTTTTCAAATTATTAAATATGGTTTATTTGTTTGTTTGTTTGTTTGTGTTGGGTCGTCTTATGTCGAAACGGTAACATAAAAGTACTATAATATATATATTTTTGGAATCGTCTGATTACTAGCTTTCATTTGATAACCATATTGTAATTTTTAACAAAAAAAATGTTTTATTCCCCTCTCTTTTTTATTTGCAGACGCCATATTAAAATAATATAGCCTATGTCACTCTCACAATTTTTACGAATCTAATGACACCTAATACGTTAAAATCCATCAAGCCGTTTAGGCTGTAGGCCGTGCCAAAGAAATAGACATACAAACATACATACATACATACATATGCTCGAAAAACATAACCCTCCTTCTGGCGCAGTCGGGTAAAAAGGAACAAAATAAGACAAGTATATAATTTAACAAATAAATAGTATCTATTCAGTTGAAATATCAGAACTAGTATTGTCATATTCATCGCTGCTATCAGTACTCCGAGATATTATTAATTCATTTTCAATAATATTGTCTATATTTACATCAATTTCCGTCTCCCTCTAGCGGTTTATTGGAACTACTTACGTTTTACTTCGATTTTCTTGGGTAACATCCCTAGTGTTAAAAAAGAAAAAGAGTTCACTGACGCAACATTGTAACGACGTTCAGTTCTTTAGAACAGACATTGTTTATTATGTTTAGAATGGTTTATTAGTGAAAGTAAATCGTAAAATTACCTTCTTTGGTCATTATTACAATAATAATAATGTAATCATAATTTAAAAAAGTAAAGCAATTGTGCAGTTCTAACTTCGAAAAAATAAATATTATTCTATGCCCGTTACAAGGTTACATTTGATCAAAAATAAATAGATGTCAAATGTGTCCTATTAAATTGGCCCGACTTTAGTGTAAGAGGATGCTAATGATATCATTTTCACTCTGTATACCGTAGCTACAGAACCTTACAATGGTCGTGTACGACACACTCTTGGCTGGTTCTGTTGCATTTATAAAGTTGAATGAATTAATCTCAAATTACTACAATTATTTTCAAAAGGAAAACGATTATCCAATTATCTTCATTCTATGATAATTCTGTGTCAGTTTATGAGATTTTATATAATTGTGCAGGCCGATATCATCTAAGCTGATAACTGGTTGGCAAATTAAGAGTCCTTTTACCGTTCAGTGGCGCCCTCATCACAATATTTAAGAGAAGTTTATTCCGAATGCGTAAATGCGCGCTGCATACTAACGAAGTATCGTGATATTTTCAATACTAACCAATTATAGTAAATGAAATTTTTCAGAAACAATCTAGAAACTATTGTCTATGCTTGTATGAAGTCAGATTTTCGTTTTAGTGCTAGGACAAATTTAAGATTTGTATGGAAATCTTTGAGACACTGTAAGTTTAAAACTATACATTTTAACGAAAATATGACTTCATAAAAGCATAGAGATGAGTTTCTACATTGTTTCTGAATTTAATTGAATTTAATTGGTTAGTATTTAAAATATCGCCAGACTTCGTTTGTATGGAGCGCGCTCCGAATTATATTCCCTTAAGATATCTTTAAGATTGCTTCCACAATCACTGAATGCATTATGCAAATGCACCAGAAGACAAACCACGGTGCAGAGACAGCAGAAAGGACAGAAAATTGCTCTGGTTTTGGAGTGAACTAGGTGGAGCGGGAAATCCCGGATATTGCGGAACGCCTGCCGTAACAAATGTCTCGGGTTTGTCAATATAATTACTTATACATAAATTAATGTAGCATTGTTTAGTACACACGGTATGTTCCAGCAGTAGCGCAGCAAGGGGGGAGGCAGGGGGAGCAAATGCCCCGGGCGGCAAATTCGGGAAAAATATAGATTGAGTTCTGTCTATAACTAATTCGTAGAGCACAGAAATGTCGAGCTCGCTTCGCTCGCTCTATGTTTCTGTTTTAATTAGTAAGTCAATCAATCAATTATACTTTATTTTACACCAAAAAACATAGTATACAGAGAGTAAACAAACAGGAAATACAGAAGGTACAAAATTAGTGTGTCTACACATAATCCTAAAGAGGTCGGACCACAGATAAGACGCGGTGCTAAAAATTGAGAGCTTACTTCACTCAATCCATAGCTTTTACTTAGGTTACTTTGCACTTATTTGCAAGTAAAAAGCTCTAGCTCTAACAGATTCGTATTGAGGCGAAATTTCGAGCTCGCTTCACTCGCTCTAAGTTTATAATAAACCAAAAGATAGAAAAGATTGATGTCTGAACAACCCGAATAGATGTGAAAATAAGGTCGAGCACGCTTCGCTCGCTCCGTTATTTTACTTGTGGGTTTTCTTATTAAGATAAGCATAGCATAGCATATGCTCACGACTATATTCACCGAGGGGTAGTCAGAGATTAAGATAAGGGGGCGGCAAAATCGGTATGTGCCCCGGGCGGTAGAAACCCTCGCTACGCTACTGGTTCTAAAATACATTTCTTCAAAGCATCATTTCTAGTCTAGGAAAAATAAGGTTTGAGATTGCATTAAAGACACTTTAGTAAATTGTGTTTGAAATAATATTACTGTTAGTTAATAACACTTTTGTCGAGATTTCGTGGTTATATAGGCTCAGGAACCTGAGAAATACCTTAAAATCGATATTAATGTACAAATGGCAAGCTTATTTCTAAAAATATTTCGACCTGCATACCAGCAATAGAGACAGTTAATTATCACAAGACAAATTTAATGTGTACAAACAAACAGTAAATAATTTAGTTTTGAGGTTATAATTTTTAAAGACTTACAAAATATTAAATATCTACTTAAATTTACTATATTAACCGGGGATTATTACTGTTATAAATAAAACGTATTGAATGAAGCCATCCTGTACAAAATCACCAGTTTTCATTTTTTGTTCGTACCTAAATTTAATGTTTTGTAAATGTCTTAATTATTCAATAATACACAATAAAAAATCGGGGATTATTGAGAATTTATGTTTTTCAGGTATGTATCTACTATATTCCAAATTTTCACCAAAAGTGCAATTAATGCAACCTACTCCATACAAAAATCCGTAGATTTCCCCGACTATTCATGAAGTACTAACAGTAGGAGTATGATTTGCGGATATGTGTAAATTTAACATATATGTAATTGAAGTTTTGATTAGAGCCAAAAATAAGCCAAGATTAAGAGACATTTTCTCGATAGAAAAATAAGCCAAAGTAGCCTCCGTCTTTATGGAGAAACGCTTGGAACTGCTAAACGGTGAATATTAGAAACAAGAGGCTTGATTTAAAAAAGGAGATAGATTTTTTATAAATCTTGATTAGAGCAAAATTGAACTTACATAAATAGTACAATTACAATTAAATAAAGTTTGTTTTATGCTTGCGTCGTTTCAGGCGCGCGCGCCGCCCCATCTCTTTTTCTCGCACCAGGTAGTAATATAAGCTATCACACGCCCATTTCACTTCAATTATTTTTCGACATAGACCCTTAAGCAAAGAGATTATACTTAATAGAGTGAGCCATACCAATTGTAAAGTGTCCACTTTTTTTGACGTTTAGGTTTGAGTGTGTGGTGTCAAGTAGTATGGACAAAAGGCACCAAGTGACATATGGCCTTATGTTTACGGTCACTTTTCACACACACTAGCTCAAAAAAAAGTAGACAGCCGCATAAACAAATATCTATAGTTCCATCTCCTTCTACCATTAAAGGTACGTCATAAGACAAAAGAGACTAAACACAATCGTAAATTTATGCGGCCTCTATGGAGATCCTTCCTCTGAGCCCTTAAGGGTATATTACTGTTGGCGCGCTCCATACAAACGAAGTCTGGAGTAATTTTTAATACTAACCGATTAAACTCAATGAAATTTTGCAGAAACATTCTAGAAACAAATCTCTATGCTTGTATCGTGCCAGATTTTCCTTTAAATGTACAGTTTTAAACTTACAGTGCCTCAAAGATTTCCATACAAATCTTAATTTAATCCTAGCATTGAAACTGTATATTTTATCAAAAATCGGACACGATACAAGCATAGAGATTTATTCCTAGATTGTTTCTGCAAAATTTCATTGACTTTAATTGGTTAGTATTGAAAATATCACAAGACTTCGTTTGTATGCAGCGCGCATTTACGCATTCGGAATAAACTTCTCTTAAGTTAATACCACATAAACCCCATAACCGCCGTGATCTTATAACAATAGGTTTGAACGCGTGTCACAGAATCCATTTATAGTCGGGACGTGCTACGAAATCAGCTGTTGTCATAATTTAACCCTACGAACACCGTCGGGGTCTCTCAGACCTATCTTTTTATTATGGTACAGTATGTGAGATCCAAGTTTAGGTTATTTAAATTTTTATGATACCTATACAGGGTGAAATTGATATCATTAGCATCCTTTTAAGAGGATATAATTCGGAGCGCGCTCCATACAAACGTACTATGGTGATATTTTCAATACTAACGAATTAAACTCAATGAAATTTTGCAGAGACAATCTTGAAACAAATATCTATGCTTGTATGGAGCCAGATTTTCGTTAAAATATACAGTTTCAATGCTAGGATTAATTTAAGATTTGTATGGAAATCTTTGAGGCACTGTAACTTTAAAACTATACATTTTAACGAAAATCTGAATTTATACAAGCATAGAAATTTGTTTTTAGATTGATTCTGAAAAATTTCATTGAGTTTAGTTGGTTAGTATTGAAAATATCACAATAGTACGTTTGTATGGAGCGCACTCCGAATTATATCCTCTTAAACTAAGAGTCTACACATCAAATTGAACAGCTTTTACTATGGGAGCAAACCGATCGGAGCAAAAAAAAATCAGCTGATCCATACTAAAATGCAACTCGACTTAAATGTAGGTATGCAACAGAAGATTTTTTTTTGCTCCAATCGATTTGCTCCCATAGTCAAAGTTGTTCAGTTTGATGGGTTTGTATGGAGCGCGCCAACGCTCGTAGTAGGAAATTAGGCAGTTTAGGTTTATTAATTAGGTTTTTACATAATTTAGTACTGCAAATTATTCAAAAATATCATACATTACATTGGGGTCTGAGAAACCTATTTATGAGAATAAACTTCTATGATTTTTTTTGTGGTAAATACCTAAATCTTAGGGAAAAATAAAAAATAAAATCGAAAATGTTATAATATTTTATTTTTGTATTGATTTGTTGGCGGCACGAAGGTTTCATTGACTCCGTTTGTATGCAGCGCGAATTTACGCATTCGGAAATAACTTCTCTAATAACTTTCTCATTTACAGAAGTACCTACCTACCTAACCAAAAAAAAGAAAAAATATCAAATCAATGAATCACGAGAAAAATTCCATAAACTTCATTAGGAAAATATCATTACCTGCAGTCAATTTGCGTATTACAATCGATTTACGTAATCGATTCTGCATTTTATAATTATAATTAATGATTGTTAGCGCTTCATCGGTAAATGACAGGTTAAAATTACTGCATTGTACCTTCAAGATCACTATAGAACACTTTATCAGTGCTTATTAGTAGTTATATAGCGTTCGTCGAGACAGAACGCATTGAAGCCGTGGTCAAATTATTTTTTTAAAGTTACGTTCGAAAATTAAAAACTTTTAGTTGTGTGCTTTTTTATTCTGTGAAAGTTAAGTGCGGTTTTAAAAAAAAAGAGGTAAGCTTTAAATGCCGATAATTTTCGTTTTAAAAAAACATTTTTTTATTTTTTTATTAGTAAATAAAAATAATATTCGTCAGATTTTAGGTTAAAATTCTTAGATTTTTATTGTACACAATAAACATAAAATAATTTATGAAAAAAGTGATGTAAAAGAGATTTCTTCCAGCAAACCGTTGAGTGATGGGAAAACTTATCTGATATATTGAAATATACTTACCCATAATTTAAATATACAGGGTCGTTCTTAATAAGCTGACACTTTTTTAAGGGGATGATCAGACCATCAAACTGAATAACTTTCTCTATGGGACCAACATCAAAATCGCGAAAAAAAAATCAGCTGTCCCATACATTTGTCTCGAGTAGGTTTGCAGTTTTGTATAGCTGATTTTTTTTCGCGATTTCGACATTGGTTCCATAGAGAAAGTTGTTCAGTTTGATGGTCTGATCATCCCCTTAAAAAGTGTCAGCATATTGAAACAATAATTTTATTATTTAGATAGTTAAAATTTAAAGTTATTCGTATTTTAATTTTTTTTTTTTTTATTTATAATTAATGGACTTTTTGCTTGTGCGTTAGCACCGCATTTCCGCCAATGTCAAGTAGTTTGTGGGAGTTTCTATCCCAATCTCAGGGATTGTTTTTGATAAAGAACAAGAAGATATTAAGGAATGCGGAGCCTCGTGGCAGGCAAAGACGCGATGCGCGGACAACACGCGAGATAAGTTCTCGGGTCAGAACCTGCAACGTGACTCCCATTTTAAATTTAAAGTTAACAAAAATGATTTATTATCATTTCAGCAATTAATAAAAGTGTTAACGTGCTCATGGATACAACATTTTAAGAATCTTGTTTTTAGTAAGTAGTTAGTAGTTTTAGTTTAGTGGTTGTAGTAAGTAGGGTGAGTGTGCCCTTGCGGTGGGTTGAGATCGAGTTCAGCCAATTTCAAACTTAACAAACAAATTATTTAATATTTTGAAAAAATAACCTATGTTGAAACCATGATAATTCGACACTGCTCTCGATTATAAACAAACTACTTTCTAGTTTTGCGTTAATTCATCAACACGTTGTATAATAATCTTCTTATTTAATATATTTTTATTGCTCGTGGTACCGTGTGTGAAACCTTTTTTGACATAAAATGAAACATCTAGCGATTAGGGGTACCACGGGCCAAATAATTTGCCCATGGTACACCATTGTCCCCCTAAGGGGGTTCCTGGGGCAAAAAAATTGGTCGTGGTACCCCACGGGGAACTAAGCTGGGGGACCACGGGCAAGTCGCGCGCAATAATTATTAAAATCTTCACAATAACTATGACAAAAGATTTAAATTATACAAAATTATAAACTTAATCTTAAATTTATCTTAATCTTAACTATTATTAAACTGTAACAGAAGTGTGTCTGTACATTGAAGATATTTACTTTAAAAAAATCTGAATCTTTTATGTAAATATCGTCAATGTCCTACAGAAAGACACACTTCTGTTACAGTTTTATAATAGTTAAGATTAGTTATTCTATATTCTATGCTAGATATATGGTCAACACAGAAGATTATAAGAGGGGTTAGAAGTGCAAAGTAGGCGTGGAACGTGTCGCCACAGGTTATGCAATGATTTGCATAACACCATAAGGCGCGCGGCGTGATGCGAGCGAGAGGGCATGAGTAATTGTAGCAGCGTGAGCGGGAAGACAAGTGGCGACAGCCGTCTCCGAAGCAAAAGCGCTACTTTGCATTTCTAACCCCTCTTATAATGTTCTGTGATGGTCAATGCCTCCCTGACATAAAATAGGACCCTTGACTATTTATATGTGGACTGGTTACGCGTGTAATTCTACTAACAAACATTTCTGCCACTTTTTGCGGGGGGCGAGGTAGCATGAAATCCGCAACTTTGGATTTTATTCCCCATAACTTTAGATTCTAATTTTGAATGTTAAAAATCATGAAAAGTAGTCTCGTGTGAACCCCAAACGTTCTAAGTTATTATTTCGCCATTATAGACTGTCTCGTTTAGTGATAAGGTGTAAAATTGAATGTAAATGCACAAGATCAATTGTGCTTATACCGTGGCAGAGGGGAAATGCTACCGCAAGGCTAGTCCGTATAATAATTAGTCAAAGAATAGGGCGTAATTTTTTTAATTTAATCTAATCAGATTCCGCAAATAGTAAATTCACACGTGTCGTATCATAATTACTTGAATTTATTATATCCGTAGCATGCGTAACATACCTATAGATTCTTTTTTTTAAATATTGACAATATTTTTAAAGCCGTGGTGGTCCATTTGGTATTGGTATTGGTTGAGCGGGCTCATTTTCCGCAACTCGACGTCTTAGGCGCCTATTTTGCGTGAGGTGGGAATGACTATTCTTGCCACCCTAGCTCCTCCAGGCTACTAGGCCTCGTGGTGGTCCATTGGCGAGTAGCCTTGCCTGCCGTGCAGTAGGCGATGGTTCGATCCCCGTCCAGACCGACTCGTACCAACGAGTTTTTCGGAATTTATGTACGATTTGTAACACCACTGGCTTTTCGGTGAAGGAAAACATCGTGAGGAAACCTGAATGCTACTCGTAGAATTTCGAGGCATGTATTGTACTCACTGTCCATTATAAGTGGCGACGGGCTCACCCCCCGTCACACTGGACAGAGTTTCCGTACTACTGGTGAAACGTGGATGTTCTGAGGTTTCAGAATATCTCTTTCTTCTTCCTCGTAGGGAAATAGTCGTGAGCATATTCTATGACAATATTTTTATTAGTTAGGTAACATCTTATACCCATACATGACGACCTATACAATTTTGACTATACAGGGTCCAACTTAATATGCTGACCCTTCCAAGAAACCCGCTTCTATCACACTAACGCATAAATAAACGCGTGACAGTAATATACAAGCGAAGCGTAACACTAACAGGCACTTTCTGAGTTGTCTGAGCTGGCGGAACCTTCCTCGCTGCTCAGGGAACCTGCTTTTGATGACGAGTCGCCGTCTAGTTCTATCACACCGGCCTGGAACAAATATTGTAGTGTTAGCTTTGACGAAATATGTGAATGCTAGCCAATGCAAAAATAATGGTCTAGACATTCATCGACGGCGATCGACGGTTTGTCCACTGACAATACTGGTCCTTGTACAAGAATTGCAGGCTATATTCAAGGTCCAACTTAATATGCGGTTTTTAAGAGGATAATCAGACCATCAAACTGAAGAACTTTCTTTATGGGACCAACAACGAAATTGATAAAAAAAATCAGCTGTCCCATCCATTTTGGCTCGGGTAGCTTTGCAGTTTAGTAGGGAACAGCAGATTTTTTTTATTGCCTTGAGAGAGGTCCTATGTTCAGCAGAGGACGATGGCGATGATGATGATAAACTCACGACCTATTATTTCAGGGTTGTTAGGTACCATGTCACTAACAACAACTTTTTAAGATCACATTTGTACCCATTTTCGCTTTCGACATATACACCGTGTTAATAAATAAGCGCAAAACCGCATACACCCCAACTGATTTAATAAAGAAATAATTAGATTGAAACAATAATGTCATTAAGATACTTATAATTTAAAGTTATTCGCATTTTAAGTTTTGAGGCAAAAATGATTTGTTATCATTTCACCAATGAATGAAAGCGCTAAGGTGCTCATGGATACATTTGAAGAATCTTGTTTTGGTAGTTAGTAGGGTGAGAGTGCCCGAGCGGTGGGTTGAAGGAGAGTTCAGTAAATTTGAAATTTTACAAAAAAATTATCTAAAATTTTGAAGAAAAAAAACCTATGTTGTAAACATGATAATTCGATTCTGTTCTCGATTCTGAACAAACGACTTTCTAGTTTTGCGTTAATTCATTAAGGTTATATATTACTGTTGGCGCGCTCCATACAAACGAAGTCTGGTGATATTTTCAATACTAACCAATTAAAGTCAGTGAAATTTTTCAGAAACAATCTAGAAAGTAATCTCTATGCTTGCATCATGTCAGATTTTCGTTAAAATATTATGTTGTTTTAAAGATACAGTGCTACAAAGATTTCCATACAAATCTTAAATGAATCCTAGTATTGAAACTGTATATGTTAACGAAAATCGGACAAGATACAAGCATAGATATTAGTTTCTAGATTGTTTCTGCAAAATTTCACCAGACTTCGTTTGTATGCAGCGCACATTTACACTTTCGGAGTTGATGAGTGTTTCGGCATTGTAGGTAGATTATCATCATCAGCCAGTCGATTAGTTTGACGGTCTGATCATGCCCTTAAAAAAGTGTCAGCATATTAAGAAGGGCCCTATAATTATCATGAAACTAAAATGTTACTCGAATTAGGTGTTGGTGTTTTTATGCCTGTGCCACTTTTAGCATATTTTTTATGCATATGCAGGTTATTTTTGAAGTAATCAGGGTTTGCCAGATAGGAAGTAATGTACAGCAAATGAAAAACACTAAAAAAACAGCTGTTCCATACTTAAATTAAAACTGCAATAATAACTTCGTACTTTGAACGTTTGGGGTTCACAAGAGACTACTTTTCATGATTTTTAACATTCATAATTAGAATCTAAAGTTATGGGGAATAAAATTCAAAGTTGCGGATTTCATGTTACCTCGCCCCCCGCAAAAAGTGGCAGAAATGTTTGTTAGTAGAATTACACGCGTAACCAGTCCACATATAAATAGTCAAAGTTAATTTTGAAAAAAAGAATCATTAACATAATTCGGGAGGGAACTCCCAAACTAAGAATTAGCTACCACAGCATAAAATATAACTAGAGACTGGCAGATTCTGAATCGATTATAATCGATCTATTATGAATGATAATCGATTACAACCGATTATCTTCATAATCGATTATTGATAATCGAACACTGTAATTTTAAAGTTACAGTGCCTCAAAGATTTCCATACAAATCTTAAATTATTCCTTGCATTGAAACTGTGTATTGTATCGAAAATCTGACACAATACAAGTTTAGAGATTAGTTTCTACCTATATTGTTTCTGAAAAATTGCATTAACTTTAATTGGTTAGTGTTGAAAATATAACCAGACTTCGTTTGTATGGAGCGCGCAGCAAAAGCTAGCCTCTTAAGGTATATGCGTGAAAGTGCGTGGCGACCTTTAAATGAAGATGGCATTTCAGAAGAGGGTCAAGCTCCTTAAAAAACCGGCTAAGTGCGAGCCGGACTCGCGAGCCGAGGGTTCCGTACCACCAAACAATGTTTTACAAAATCAAAAAACTTTTTTATTCAATGCGGGATCCTTAGCGCGAGCCCGACTCACACTTGGCCAATTTGTAAAAATGTTTGGTTTAGTTCAGAGTTTGTATTATAACGATACCAAGTTTGGCGTTTGTATGTAATTACCGTTTTTACGATAGGGCGAAATCATTAAACGTAAAAAACACGTTTTTTGTATGGGGTACTTACCATTATTTTTTCTTAAAATATCAATAACCATAAGCATATGCTCACGACTATATTCCCGGAGGGGGTAGTCAGAGATATTCTGAAACTACAGAACATCCTCGTTTCACCAGTAGTACCGAAACTCTATCCAGTGTGACGGGGAGTGAGACCGTCGCCACAATGGACAGTGGGTACAATACATGCCTCGAAATTGAAGCATGCAGGTTGCCTCACGATGTTTTCCTTCACCGAAAAGCCAGTGGTGTTACAAATCGTACATAAATTCCGAAAAACTCTTTGGTACGAGTCGGTCTGGACGGGGATAGAACCATCGCCTCCTGCACGGCAGGCAAGGTTACTCGCCACTGGACCACCACGGCTTTTTACTAATTTACATTTATCGAGCAGAAAAACCTGAACAACTTTTACTACTTATGTTCTTAATATGCTGACACTTTTTTACGGGGATGATTAGACCGTCAAACTGAACAACTTTCTATATGGCACCAACATCGAAATCGCAAAAAAAAAACAGCTGTCCCATACAATTGGCTAAAGTAGGTTTGCAGTTTTGTATGGAACAGTTGATTTTTTTTCCCAATTTCGATGATGGTCCCATAGAGAAAGATGTTCAGTTTGACCCCCTTAAAAAAGTGTCAGCAAATTAAGTTGGACCCTGTATTAGGATCTTCGGATGCGAACCCTTTTGTTGCGTGAGACAGACTCACACTTGGCCTTTTTTTCACCCTGAGTTTGACTACTACATACGTCTTAACTTAAAAGGTCTAGGCAGAAAGGGGTCATAAGGAAAATCATTAAAACCGATGATAGCAGAAAAATGTATAAAAGAGAAAAGTTTAAGGAGATCAGGAAATCATCTCGCACATACTTACGCATAACCTTTGGAAGTCATTCACTTTAAAATGCAACCTTTTCAAAAAGATGTAGTGACAAGGATTGAAAAAGGTATGTTGAGGTCAACCGGTCATGTGGAAAGAATGAGCGAAAGTTAATTGACTCACGAAATTTACAAGGCGAATGGAATTCTTGAAATGTCACTCTACACACTTACGCTGATCAAATATGGTGCGTACTGAAGAAGAAACAAGTTAAATGTGCCCGGAACCGACGAGCATGTATGCAGAAACTTAAGAAAGTTGTGGATCATCTCAGCCGATAGACATCCACTGCTGGTCATACGAGCTCAAGGATCGCTACAACGAGCGGTCCTGCACTGAGAAAAACTTCTACACGTAGCCTATCGCAGCTTATACGTAGCCCGTCGCAGCTTACGTACCACGTAGCCTACGACGCGATACTGATTACGAGTATTGCATCAGTATTCGCAATGGAGCTCCATTATGAACTACGAGACAACTTAAATACTGATGCAACACTCGTAATCAGTATCGCGTCGTAAGCTACGTGGTACGTAAACTGCGACGGGCTACGTATAAGCTGCGACGGGCTACGTATACGTAGCATTTTTTTCTCAGTGTGTGCTGTCTTCATCTAAAGTGTTCCCGCCGCCTTCACCAGGTCGTTGGTCCACCTTTTGGGGGCTTACTGTCTACCCACTCTGCGCTTTCGAGTCGGTCGCCACTCGAGAACTCTTCGCCCCCATCAGCCATCCGTTCAGCGAGCAATGTGCCCCGCCCATTGCCACTTTAGTACAGCAATTCTTCGGGCTACGCCGGCTACCCTGCGGAGTTCCTCATTTCAGATTTGATCCCGTAGGGAAACTCTGAGCATAGCCTTTTGGCCTTTGGGTGACTTTCCGCTTTTTACTAGGCCTTTAGTGAGCCGACAACGTCGTCATCACTGGCAGTACACACTGATCTGGTCACTCTGGTCCGAGGACCATACAGGGTCCTTCTTAATATGCTGACACTTTTTTAAAGGGATGATCAGACCATCAAACTGAACCACTTTCTCTATGGGACCAACATCGAAATCGCGAAAAAAAAATCAAATGCTCCATACAAAACTGCAAACCTGCTTTAGCCAAATGTATGGGACAGCTATTTTTTTTTCACGATTTCGATGTTGGTCAGTTAGACGGTCTGATCATCCCCTTAAAAAGTGTCAGCATATTAAGTTGGGCCCTGTATACAGAGTGTAAACTTAAATGTGCTACATACTTAAGGTGGAGCTTCAGACCATCAAACTGAACAACTTTCACAAAAATCACAAAATACTGGGCTTGTCAAATTTAAAATAACTTGCCATCGACTAGATAAAAGATTGACGTCGCAAAAAATCTGCTGTTTCATACATTTGGGTTGAGAACCCAATTGAACCCATTGAAATTTTCTATGGATCAACCATTTTTTTTATGCTTAGATGGTTCGGTCACGTAGAGAGAATGAATGAAAGAAGACTTACGAGTGAAATATATCACGCAAAGGTGAGCGGAAGTGTTGGGAGAGGCCGTCCGAGGAAAACATACCATGATCAAATCAATGAACATTTCCGAAAAGGACAAGTGCGTAGCACCCTCAATCGACGGAAGTACATGAAAAGATGTTATGAATGTGAATGAGGCTAAAGAGGTGTGTCAGAGTCGTAGCGTGTGGCGGTCCTTGATCTCTGCCTACCCCCATGGGACAATGTCGTGAGCTTATGTATGTATGTTGCTGATTTCTTTAGTTTTTACATTATTTTATTATCAAATAACAAACTTTTAACTACAACTTGAAATAATTCACGGCGGTCCGACACCGCTAGGGGCGCTAGTGTCGTGCACATAGCCAATTACCATGCCGATAGGTAACATAATTACCTATCTACTATTTCTCATAAAGTTAGATATTCCTATTGTTATAGTTAGAAAAAGTTAAAGTAATCTAGGTTACTGTGATCTATAACTTCTTGTTAACCATATTCGTGTGAAAATATGTTATGTTATGTCACTTTCTATTGAATTACTTAGGTAATTAGAGAGACAAAGATAGGAGACTGATTATTGTTAGTTCGTCTCAGATATACAGGGTGTTAGGGTAAACAGTTGCATCACTCTAAGGGGTGATTCTACCCATGATACTGAACAACTTTCCCTAAGAAACCTATAGAAAATTCGCAAAAAAAAATCAGACTTTCCATACTAAATGCAAATCAGCTGATCGAACGTTTGAATGAAAAAACGATTTTTTTTTCTCGAATTTCCTATAGGTCAGTATCATGGGTACAATCACCCCTGAAAGTAATGCAACTTTTTACCCTAACATTCTGTATAGGTAGCTTTCCCAGTTTCCTGTTCTCAGAAAATCAGGGAAAAAGAACAGTCTTAAATTCAAAATATACAGGGTCCTTCTTAACATATTGACACTTTTTTAAGGTGATGATCAGACCATCAAAGGGAACAACTTTCTCTATGGGACCTACATCGAAACCGCGGAAAAATCTGCTGTCCCATACATTTGGCTCAAGTAGGTTTGCAGTTTTGAATGGAAGAGCTTATTATTTATTCGCGATTTCGATGTTGTTGCCATAGAGAAAGTGGTTCAGTTTGACGGTCTGATCATCCCCCTAAAAGTGTCAGCATATTAAAAAGGAGCCTGTATGGAACAGCGGATTGTTTTTTCGTTTATTTCCAAATCACTGTTTCCAGCTAAACTCATTAAAAAACTCACGACATTATTAAATGAGGCCAGGAAGCTAGGAAAGGTACCTATATATAGGGTCCTTTTTAATATACTGAAAATTTTTTAAGGGATTGATCAGGCCGTCAAACTGAACAACTTTCTCTATGACACCAAAATCGAAATCGCGAAAAAAAAATCTGCTATTCCATACAAAACTGCAATTCTACTCAAGCCAAAAATGTATAGGACAGTTGATTTATTTATCGAGATTTTGATGTCGGTGCCAGAGGGAAACTTGTTCAGTTTGACGGTCTGATCATCCCCTTAAAAAGTGTCAGCATATTAAGGACCCTGTATACTATACAGGGTGTTAGGGTAAACAGTGATGGGTAATTGTACCCATGATACTGAACAACTTTCCCTAAGAAACCTATTGGAAATTCGCAAAAAAAAATTCGGACTTTCCATACTAAATGCAATCAGCTGATCGAACGTTTGAATGAAAAATCGAAAAAAAAAATCTCGAATTTCCTATAGGTTTCTTAAGGAAATTTGTTCAGTATCATGGGTAGAATCACCCCTTAGAGTGATGCAACTGTTTGCCCTAAACACTCTGTATATCTGAGACGAACTAAAAATAATCAGTCCCCTATCTCTCTATCTTCTATCTCTATCGTCTGTCTTTGTCTCTCTTTTAAGGTTTCCAGAAAGCCAGCTTCAAACTGACGATCTTTTAAAAATGCAGTTGCACAATGTCGACTCCAAAATATTAAAGAAATCACGAAGTCCATGGCAGTAAATTTAAAAAAATACGATTTCATTCCAAACACGCCAAAAGTATATTATTGTACGAAATTGTATCGTATGGCTATTACATAAGGAGCACTTCTTTATTTGCTCTCGGTTACGAATTATTTTGGCACCTTTGATTATATTTGACATTTTGTCAGATCACGTACAGTCCAATTGGGTATTTGACTACATCTACACTAATATTATAAATCTACACTAATATTATAAAGAGGAAAGATTTGTACCTATTTTTGTATGTTTGTAATGAATAGGCTCAAAAAGTACTGGGCCGATTTAAAAAATTCTTTCACCAATAGAATGCTACATTCTTCCAATTTGACATAGGCTACATTTCATTTTGAAAAAAATTAGGGATCCTTGGTAAAATTTGAACAATGTAACCGAAGGTGTAGAAAAATGAGTCTTAAAATTTATTTGTCTACCCCGTGAGAAGCCGGGACGTGCTGCTAGTACAATATATTTTATTTCTATCTTCTAATTAAAAAAAGGTTAGAAAATAATACTAAACTCCCATTGTCATTTAGTTGAATACTATTTTTAATAACAAGATAACATTTTAAAAAGTAATGAAATGTTGATGACGTCACAACTCAGAATTGAGTACAAATTTCATACAAAGTGCACGTTTTGACGTCCAATAAAGAGTAGCTGATTTGATTAGTTGTCAAGTAGGCTATTGAAATATTTGTTCACTTTGTACGCGCATACCACTGATTTTAAACACTCATAACTTTTGAATGCACGAACCTATTACAATGTAATAAAGCTTCAATGTTAAGCCAAACTAAGCCCTATGCTTTTTTTGAAAATCCTATCCAAATTAGTACAGTTTTTTTAAATGATGCCTGCACACACGAACAGACCTGACTTTCTACAGTCAATATATTTACGAAAATATTTTATACGTTCGCAAAAATTTGTCTCTCTTTCCCAAAAACAGTGACGTTCATAATTACAATACAAGAAATAAAAATAAATTAGTATTCCCACATTTTCGACTTAGTAAGGTCAACACATCTTTCATGGGGCACTGTATACGTTATTATAATAAGATACCAGAGAATATTCTTAACTTGACGGACAAAAAGTTTAAGTCCCATGTTAAACAAGTCCTCTGTAAAAAAGGTTACTATAAACTCGATGATTATCTGAATGACCAAAATGTCTGGTCTTGACAATGTTACTCTATGTAATTTAATATTGAATTTATGTAATTGTACTTTGTATATTTTGTTTTGTTTAAAAGAAGTGTGTTGTAGAGTTTCTGGCCGCATCTTCTCTACAACGGAACACCTTCCGACGCGGTGGTAGATTCAAAAACATGACGTCAAAAAGTTATCTATGTGATATTATTTTGAATAAACAATTTTGACTTGACTTGACTTGACCAAAATCTATTAAAAATGCTCTCAAGGCAAAACACCCCGAATTAAAATATTTGCAATTATCTTCAATGTACGCACGGCGACAGATCAACCTACCCGTAGATGGACCTTATGTCCATGAACATAGAGTTCAACTATGGGTAGGTTGATCTGTCACCGTGTATACATCTATGCCAAGTTTACAAATTAATTATATTAAATTATACTTAACCGATTTGGATCAGATGGGATTATCATAAAAGCAAAGCGGAGTAGGGTCCTTCTTATTTTTATGATCAGACCATCAAACTGAACAACTTTCACTATTGGACCAACACCGAAATCGTGAAAAAAAATCAGCTGTCCCATACATTTGGCTAAAGTAGGTTTGCAGTTTTGTATGGAGCAGATGATTTTTGTTTCGCGATTTTGATGTTGGTGCCATAGAGAAAGTTGTTCTGTTTGATGGTCTGATCATCCCCTTAAAAAAGTGTCGGCGTTTAAACGCCCAATTTATCATTTTCATTTTGTTTATAAGCTCATGCGCATATGCTCACGACTATAGTCCCCGAGGGGGTAGTCAGAGATATTCTGAAACCTCAGAACATCCACGTTTCACCAGTAGTACCGAAACTCTGTCCAGTGTGACGGGGGGTGAGCCCGTCGCCACTTATAATGGACAGTGGGTACAATACATGCCTCGAAATTGAAGCATGCAGGTTTCCTCACGATGTTTTCCTTCACCGAAAAGCCAATGGTGTTACAAATCGTACATAAATTCCGAAAAACTCATTGGTACGAGTCGGTCTGGACGGGGATCGAACCATCGCTTCCTGCATGGCAGGCAAGATTACTCGCCACTGGACCACCACTGTTTATAAGAAAAGGTATATAAGTTTGTAGCGGTGTTATACATACGGTACGTCCAGAAGCTTTTTAAGAGCGCTTTAAAATTCTTATATACATACCCAGGGCTTACTTTGGAATAACATTTAGGCTTTATTTCATCGCAATCGATGAATTCAATTAAAAGTTATGAGTGGGACACCCACTGGCTGACGAATTTTATATTTTTATTAAGAGGATATAATTCGGAGCGCGCTCCATACAAACGTACTATGGTGATATTTTCAATACTAAGCAATGAAAGTCAATGAAATTCTGCTGAAACAATTTTGAAACAAATATCTATGCTTGTATGGAGTCAGATTTTCGTTAAAATATACAGTTGCAATGCTAGGATTAATTTAAGATTTGTATGGAAATCTTTGAGGCACTGTAATTTTAAAACTATACATTTTAACGAAAATCTGACTTTATACAAGCATAGAAATTTGTTTTTAAATTGATTCTGAAAAATTTCATTGAGTTTAATTGGTTAGTATTGAAAATATCACCATAGTACGTTTGTATGGAGCGCGCTCCGAATTATATCCTCTTAATGTCATAAATTAAAGAAAATGAATTATGTAGCGAACTGTACTTTAACGGCACTTGTATTGTACTAGTCACGCTCCTCCATTAATAGTTTAAGTTATGCAACCTATATTAGCGCAGTCTTATAGGTTTTTTAACCTTTACCTACCATGTAAAAATTGTTGCAAAATCTTCTGTTGGGAAAGTTTTATGTT
The DNA here is from genome assembly GCA_963924505.1 of Agonopterix alstromeriana. Taxonomy (NCBI): domain Eukaryota; kingdom Metazoa; phylum Arthropoda; class Insecta; order Lepidoptera; family Depressariidae; genus Agonopterix; species Agonopterix alstromeriana. The sequence goes on along the minus strand of OZ004690.1, from coordinate 6,908,064 downwards.
GTTAAGGTGGCAGAGCGCATACGGCGATTGTGAAACAATTCAGTATGTCAAGTTTTTTTTGGGAGGGCTGAATCTAAAACCATTTCGAGATAGTCATAGTCATAGTCATAATAGTTTATTGCTTCATGTGGTTACATAAGGTGGACACATACAAAATTAGGGCGCACATGAACGCTGTAAGGGCACTGCAAACTAAATCTACACTCGCGTGCTATCAAATCGACTCAACCCTTTAAGGGGATATAATTCGGAGCGCGCACCATACAAACTTACTATGGTGATATTTTCAATACTAACCAATTAAAGTCAATGTAATGTTGGTGACAAAATCTTGAAACAAATATCTATGCTTTTATGGAGTCAGATTTTCGTTAAAATCTACAGATTCAATGCTAGGATTCATTTAAGATTTGTATGGAATTCTTTGAGGCACTGTAACTTTGAAACTATAAATTTTAACGAAAATCTGACTCTATACAAGCATAGAAATTTGATTTTAGATTGATTCTGAAAAATTTCATTGTGTTTAATTGGTTAGTGTTGAAAATATCACCATAGAACGTTTGTATGGAGCGCGCTCCGAATTATATCCTCTTAACGTGCATACGGGATACCGTTTCTTAAATAAGGCATAGCTGATATTTAAAAAAACATACAAAATTTTAAAGCTTGGAATCTAAGCTTTAAAAAAAACATTAATCATGAAAATCGGTACAGTATTTTTTTTTAAATTGAAATTTGACTATAGGTATAGGAGAAATGATAAATTAAGAAATGAATTGAGGTTAGCCAATCCTTTGAATAAAACCAAAAATTTGAACGAAAACAAGGAAAATTTATTAAATCGATCTGATCAGCGGTCAGACCGCCTCCTCGGCCTCCCCCAGGCACGAAAATGAAGGCTGTTCTACCCTCTAGGGATATGCCAGCCCACATCATACAGGAACCGCCTCCGTATGCGACACACACTGGTCAAATAGTCGGGGAAATCTATGCATTTTTGTATGGAGTAGGTTGCATTAATTGCACTTTTGGTGAAAATTTTGAATATAGTAGATACATACCTGAAAAACATAAATTTTCAATAATCCCCGATTTTTTATTGTGTATTATTGAACAATTAATACATTTACAATGAAATTTAGGAATGAACAAAAAATTGAGAACTTGTGATTTTGTACAGGATGGCTTCGTTTAATACGTTTTACTTTTAACAATAATAATCCCCGGTTAATATCGTAAATTTAAGTAGATATTTAATATTATGTAAGTCTTCAAAAATTATAACCTCAAAACTAAATTATTTACTGTTTGTTTGTACACATTAAATTTGCCTTGTGATAATTAACTGTCTCTTTTGCTGGTATGCTGCAAGAAATATCTTTAGAAATAAACTCGCCCTTCGTACATTTATATCGATTTTAAGGTATTTCTCAGGTTCCAGAGCCTGTATAACCACGAAATCTTGACAAAAGTTTTATAAACGAACAGTAATATTAGTTCAAACACATGCATATCAGCATATGCTCACGACTATATTCCCCGAGGGGATAGTCAGAGATATTCTGAATCCTCAGAACATCCACGTTTCACCAGTAGTACCGAAACTCTGTCCAGTGTGACGGGGGGTGAGCCCGTCGCCACTTATAGTGGACAGTGGGTACATTACATGCCTCGAAATTGAAGCATGCAGGTTTCCTCACGATGTTTTCCTTCACCGAAAAGCCAGTGGTGCTACAAATCGTACATAAATTCCGAAAAACTCATTGGTACGAGTCGGTCTGGACGGGGATCGAACCATCGCCTCCTGCACGGCTTACTCGCCACTGGACCACCACGGTGTTTTTTTTTTTTTTTTTTTAACCTTATTTTTCCTAGACTAAAAGACTTCCGCCTCGAGACACTTCTGTTACAGTTTTGTGTAGATATAAATATCCCTTAATCACGTCAGCTTCACGGAGTGACATAATTATAAATACCCTGAGTAAATACCCCATTCATGTCATCCTTTGAGTAAATCATTCATGTCATGTTTTATCCAAGGTCAAAATCACTATATCATTTGCGTATTATCTTCACGTAAACCTTATATCAATACAACAAAGACGAAAATTACAGATTTTGTGTGACTTTATCTGTAAGTACATCCTAGTATAGGATCATTGTTTTAAGAGAAGTTTATTCCGAATCCGTAAATGCGTGCTGCATACAAACGAAGTCTGGTGATATTTTCAATACTTACCAATTAAACTCAGTGAAATTTTGAGAGAATAATCAAGGAACAAATATTTATGCTTGTATCGTGTCCGATTTTCGTTAAAATATACAGTTTCAATGCTAGGATTAGTTTTAGATTTGTATGTGAAATCTTTGAGGTACTGTAACTTTAAAACTGTACATTTTAACGAAAATCTGACAAGATATAAGCATAGAGATTTGTTTCTAGATTGTTTCTGCAAAATTTCATTGAGTTTAATCGGTTATTATTGAAAATATCACCAGACTTCGTTTGTATGGACCGCGCCAACAGTATATACCCTTAAGAGGATATTTCCTCAACCACGCTCCATACGAACGAACTTTGATTCTATTTTTCAGCGGCTGGCATCACGTGGCATTTTACTTAGCATATTCAAAGCAGTGAGAATTGACCCTTAAAGTACATACCATTATCTTGATAGGATCATTGTTTTAAGGGTATATTACTGTTGGCGCCCTCCATACAAACGAAGTCTGGTTAGATTTTCAATACTTACCAATTAATGTCAGTGAAATTTTTCAGAAACAATCTAGAAAGTAATCTCTATGCTTGTATCTTGTCAGATTTTATTTGAAATGTATAGTTTTAAAGTTACAGTGCCTCAAAGATTTCCATTTAAATCTTTAATTAATCATAGCATTGAAACTGTATATTTTAACGAAAATCGGACGAGATACAAGCAGAGATTTGTTTCTAGATTGTTTCTGCAAAATTCATTGACTTTAATTGGTTAGTACTGAAAATATCACCAGACTTCGGTTGTATGCAACGCGCATTTGCGCATTCGGAATAAACTTATCTTAAGAGGATATTCCCGCGACCGTGCTCCGTACAAGCGAAGTTTGATTCTTTATTTAAAAAGTTTTCAAAAATATGTGCGTTGATGTCTTTTGTTAAAACATAATCTTTCCTAAAACAAAGAGTTCAACGTTCACTTTGTTTCATACATATTAACCAAATAAATTCAATAAAATTTTTCAATGCATTTTAGAAACTATTAACAACATAAAATCTTTTAACCACCTGTTTTTAATAAAAAAATATAAATTAATATATAAATAGGTGAAAAAATAAGAGATACGTATATTACCGATTTTATTCTTGACCGATAATTCAATTTTTAATTTACTTTTGAATTTTCTGAAAAACATAGGATTTATGGCTAAGATACCTTGGCCGCAATAACATTAAAAATAAAAACTGTCAAATACAATAGAAAACCCAAGCAGGCAAAGGAATAAAATCGCATTCAACCTCTATTACCTATATTTTTCAGTATTTTTAGACTTCACAGACTTTGACTAATTATTATAAGGACTAGCCTTGCGGCAGCATTTCCCCTCTGCCACGGTATAAGCACAATTGATCTTTGCATTTACATTCAATTTTACACCTTATCACTAAACGAGACAGCATATAATTGCGAAATAATAACTTCGAACTTAGAACGTTTGGGGTTCACACGAGACTACTTTTCATGATTTTTAACATTCAAAATTAGAATCTAAAGTTATGGGGAATAAAATCCAAAGTTGCGGATTTCATGTTACCTCGCCCCCCGCAAAAAGTGGCAGAAATGTTTGTTAGTAGAACTACACGCGTAACCAGTCCACATATAAATAGTCAAAGTTCACAGACGTTTATTCCGAATGCGTAAATGCACGCTCCATACAAAAGAAGTCTGGTGATATTTTCAATACTAATCAATTAAAGTCAATGAAATTTTTCAGAAACAATCTAGAAACTAATCTCTGTTTGTATGAAGTCAGATTTTCGTTCAAATGTATAGGTGTTTGTGTAAATGTATACTGTAAGTTTAAAACTATACATTTTATCGAAAATCTGACTTCACACAAACATAGAGATTAGTTTCTAGATTGTTTCTGAAAAATGTCATTGACTTTAATTGGTTAGTATTGAAAATATCACCAGATTTCGTTTGTATGGCGCTTTCGCGTTCCCTTAAAGTTTAGTTTTTGTTTATATCTCAAGCCAGTCCTATTGGAGCATAGTATAATAGCTATAAATTGTACAATAAACGTGTTTTACATAGATAGTATATAATTATTCATACAGCGCGTATTTGTGTATTTGCTATGGTAATATCTTATGCTCACGTTTTGAATGTTTTTGTTTTGGGAAGTCTACAATGAACGTATGTACTTCTCCTTAATTATACAAACGAAAACGGTGATATAAAATATTCGATTATTAAATATTAAAAAAAACCGGCCAAGTGCGTGTCGGGCTTAGACTACTTAGATGCGGACCCGCCTCGCCTTAGCATTTCCCCTCTGCCAACGTGCAAGATCAAAAAATCTTACGCATTTACATTATACACAGCGACAGCCTATAATTGCGGAACAATAATTTCGAACTTATGACGTTTGGGGTTCACACGACACTGTTTTTCATGATTTTTAACATTCAAAATTAGAATCTAAACTAATGGAATAAAATTCAAAGTTGGGTATCTCGTGCTACCTCGCTCCCCGCAAAAAGTGGCAGACAATTTTGTTAGTAGAATTACACGCGTAACTAGTCCTCATATAAGTAGTCTAAGGTGTCGGGCCACGCGCAGGGTAGGGTTCCGTAGTTGCCCGTCACAATATACGGACTTAGGAGGGGGCTTTTGGTTTTATACTACGGTTTAACGGCTAATAAAGTCTAAAAAGTACATTACTCGTTAACTTGGAAAGCCTACTTAGCGGTGATAGTTTTCCTTTTAAATTCGTTATACAGGGTCCTTCTTAAAATGCTGACACTTTTTAAGAGGATGACGACACCATCAAACTGAACAACTTTCTCTATGGGACCAACATCTAAATAGCGAAAAAAAATCAGCTGTCCCATACATTTGGCTCGAGTAAGGTTTGCAGTTTTGTATAGAACAGTTGATTTTTTTTTGCGATTTCGATGTTGGTCCCATAGAGAAAGTTGTTCAGTTTGATGGTCTAATCATCCCCTTAAAAAGTGTCAGCATATTGAGAAGGCACCTGTATGTACTTCTCTTTAATAATTATACAAACGAAAACAGTAAAATAAAACCTTCGATTATTTAAATATTAAAAAAACTAAATAAACTAACAACTTGTGCTGTGATATAAATGTTATAAGAATACACTAACTGACAGGTAAATCAGCAAAATGCTTCGTCAAAACAAACAAATACAGGCAATGATCAACAACACGCATTGTCAACTATACTCCATTCAAAATAGCAACGTTAAGGCTATTTTGCATTACAGAAACAGAGATTTGAAACACTTCCTCTCACTTATTCTTAAAACAGCTTTATAGTATAAGAGATAAGAGGAATTTTGGTAATCATCAGCTGCAAGGCTGATTCAGTATTCATTTGGTGTAGAGCATTTCTGTGACGGGGATGGACCAGGTCTGCCTGCATAACTCCTGTCGGTTCAGGAGTTGCAGCCGTTCAAAGGTCTGGTATGGTTGTTAAAAATGAATATGCATGAATATGCAGGTATTATTGTAATATGCACTGTAGCTGTGCGAACAGCACAAAAACTGACATGGTGGGTATGCCCCCCACAAGGTGAACCACATTTCGGTACCTGGTGAAGGCCGCGGGAACCCGTTGGATGAGGGCAGCACAGGACCGGTCGTTGTGGTGATCCTTGGAGGAGGCCTATGTCCAGCAGTGGACGTCTATCAGCTGAGATAATGATGATGGTGAAACTAACTAGCACAAATGCCGGAAAACCCGGTTTAGTCGGGGAAATCTACGGATTTTTGTATGGAGTAGGTTGCATTAATTGCACTTTTGGTGAAAATTTGGAATATAGTAGATACATACCTGAAAAACATAAATTCTCAATAATCCCCGATTTTTTATGTTGTATTATTGAATAATTAAGACATTTACAAAACATTAAATTTAGGTATGAACAAAAAATGGAAAACTGGTGATTTTGTACAGGATGGCTTCGTTCAATACGTTTTACTTATAACAATAATAATCCACGGTTTATATCGTTAATTTGGGTAGATATTTAATATTTTGTAAGTCTTCAAAAATTATAACCTCAAAACTAAATTATTTACTGTTTGTTTTTACACATTAAATTTGCCTTTTGATAATTAACTGTCTCTATTGCTGGTATACTGGTCAAAATATTTTTAGAAATAAGCTTGCCATTTGTACATTAATATTAATTTTAAGAGAAATACTTCTCAGGTTCCTGAGCCTATTTAACCAGGAAATCTCGACAAAAGTGTTATAAACTAACAGTAATATTATTTCAAACACAATTTACTAAAGTGTCTTTAATGCAATCTCAAACCTTATTTTTCCTAGACTAGTTGGGACAACCCTACTTTTATCGTCGAGTTCACTCTGTTATTGTTTAGGTTCCATACTTAAAACCTAAACAACTTAATACCTAGGCTATTATGTTGTCTAGGCTAGATTTTCCGATGACTAACAGCATGATTGGATCAACAATTATGTACTTAGTTTCTGTAGATAAGTGCCTAGTTTGCGGTTGTAAAGGTTCGGATATTTTTATTTAAGTTTACCTCCTAGATTATCAATATTATTATTTATTATGTGTAGTAAATTTTGCATAAACTCACGACATTTGCTGTAAGTGCAAATATAATTGGTTATTTTATTTACCTACAAGTAATTATGGTACATGTGAGCAATATGATAAAATATAATATGAGTGCAATGTGAATTCTAGGTACCTACCTAACTATATAATTAGTTACTTACCTAGTAAATATAATTTGTAAAGGTTTAAAAATGCATAGCCGTGGTGGTCCAGTGGCGAGTAACCTTGCCTGTCTTGCAGGAGGCGATGGTTCGATCCCCGTCCAGGCCGACTCGTACCATTGAGTTTTTCGGAATTTATGTACGATTTGTAACACCACTGGCTTTTCGGTGAAGGAAAACATCGTGAGGAAACCTGCATGCTTCAATTTCGAGGCATGTATTGTACCCACTGTCCATTACAAGTGGCGACGGGCTCACTCCCCGTCACACTGGACAGAGTTTCGGTACTGCTCGTGAAACGTGGATGTTCTGAGGTTTCTGACTACCCCCTCGGGGAACATAGCCGTGAGCATATGCTTGCTATGCTTGCTTGTGCGACTTTCAAAAATCGCACTCCTGACCTTTGAAATCGTTTTTTTAATGTATGTTTTTACGTGCAAAGATTTAGAATGCTTATTGCATGCCATTGAATCTGTAAAAGAAGATTTGTAAATTAAATGTACTTAGTCTATTTATCTTTAGAAACACGGTGTATAAATAGAACTACCAAATAAGGAAGAAGAAACCCCCCTTCCAATAATCTTCTTCTTTACGTGTGGGCAAGCCCTGGTGTCAGAGTTTTTTCAGACCGCCTTACGGCCTCTGACGTGGTTTTTATGTAACGACTACTACAACCAGAGATATTAGCCGGGACCAACGGCTTAAGAGGATATAATTCGGAGCGCGGAATCATCTTTCTTTTCAGACAATCAGGTGATTCAGCCTGCAATGTCCTAACCAACTGGGGAAAAATACACAAAGTGACATATCACTAGGTGTCCCCCGTGGGAATCGAACCCACAACCTCCATGTCAAGAGTCCAATGCTCTTAACCATTAGACCACGGAGGCAGTAATCCAATAACTCAATGTCATTATGAAACTCTAATAAAGCCAGCACTTATTGAATATAAATCACCAATAATTAGTTTTAATTATATTTCTACGTGTTATTGTCAATGTTAATTGTATTGTTGAAGACAAGGTCTTCAGGAAAGGTTCAAGATGAGGAAACCATTTCGTGTAAGGTCGCCAACGAAAGCTGAAGAACACTTCCTTTATGAACTTTCCTTGTAGGGATAAAGGTGACAAAAGAATTAACTTCTGTCTACTGTACTTATTAAGGGTATATTACTGTTGGCGCGCTCGATACAAACGAATACAAACGTTAGCGAAATATTAAGCTTTAAGAGAAGTTTATTCCGAATGCGTAAATGCGCGCTGCATACAAACGAAGTCTGGTGATATTTTCAATACTAACCAATTAGAGTCAATGAAATTATGCAGAAACAATCTAGGAATAAATCTCAATGCTTGTATCGTGTTCGATTTTTTATAAAATATACAGTTTCAATGCTAGGATTAATTTAAGATTTGTATGGAAATCTTTGAGGCACTGTAAGTTTAAAACTGTACATTTTAAGGAAAATCTGACACGATACAAGCATAGAGATTTGTTTCTAGAATTTTTCTGCAAAATTTCTTTGAGTTTAATCGGTTAGTATTAAAAATATCACCAGACTTTGTTTATATGGATCGCGCCGACAGTAATATACCCTTAAAGTGAACAAGTTTCCCGTTGTTGTTCAGTTTGATGGGTAGACTCTTAGTTTAAAAGGATGCTAATGATATCAATTTCACCCTGCATACCTATCTCGCTAGCCGGTGTGGACGAAGTCGCGGGCAATAACATATTTTACTTTATAAAGCATGCATGCATATGCTCACGACTATATTCCCCGAGGGGGTAGTAAGAGATATTCTGAAACATCAGAACATCCACGTTTCACTAGTAGTATCGTAACTATGTCCATTGTGACGGGGAGTGAGCCCGTCGCCACTTGTAATGGACAGTTGGTACAATACATGCCTCGAAATTGAAGCATGCAGGTTTCCTCACGATGTTTTCCTTCACCGAAAAGCCAGTGGTGTTACCAATCGTTCATAAATTCCGAACTTTATAATAATAATCTTATAAATCTTCTTTCACAGCATCATGGCACCAACCGTGGCGGAATACTACTCAGGGAAGACGATCTTCATCACAGGAGCGACAGGCTTCATGGGGAAGGTCCTGGTGGAGAAACTCCTCAGATGCTGTCCTGGCATCGAGAGGATCTACATGCTGATGAGGGCTAAGAGGGGTCAGGGGATTAAGGAGAGGCTGGATGACTTCGTTAATTGTAGGGTGAGTTGTGACTTTATTATAAGTCTAAGACAACAATTTATTCAATGCGGCGTGCAGGATCTGCTGCCGAGTCAGCGGCCAGGGCGAAACGTATTATGTATGCCGACCTGAAGACCGCGTATCAATTTGTGCCGGTGGCAGTAGAAACGGCTGGTACGTGGGCGATAGAGGCCAAAAATATATTTATGAAATTGGCCGACGGCTACGGGAAAGAGGTCTTGACCGGTCTGGGTCATATCTCGTCCAAAGGATGTCACTGACCATCCAGCGAGGCAATGCAGCCAGCATAATAGGAACCTTTGGGCGGGACATGATGCGGGGCAGTCTGTTTAATTCGTTTTATTTAGGTATTTAATAAATTAGATTTTAATTATTAAAGTCCGGCCGCTGAAAGATTGCGTTTGACAGTAACCATAAAATTGTAAAAAACTGAATGAAAATATTGTTTACCAGTACACAGGGCACTAGCTGCCCTTTTAAGTTCAAAAAGCTACTAAATAATGATCGGCATTTATAGTTTTCATTCAGTTTTTTACAATTTTAAGGTAACTGTCAAACGCAATCTTTCAGCGGCCGGACTTTAATAGAATAATTCTCTTGTTTTTATCACTGTTCTTACCAAGTTTTTACAAATGATTGTGCTTTATTTTTATGAAGAGGTACTGACTCAAAATAGTTTGATCACTTTTTTTGTGATTTTAAAATGTTTTTTGTTTATACCTATGTCTATTCGTATCTGATTGTTATATTATAAATTAAATTATTGTTAACTTTCCTCTTAAGAGGAGTTTATTCCGAATGCGTAAATGCGCGCTGCATACAAACTCTAAGAGGAAGGATCTCCATAGAGTCCGCATAAATTTACGATGGTATTTGGTCTCTTTTGTCTTATGACGTACCTTTAATAGTAGAAGGAGATGGAACTATAGATATCTGTTTATGCGTCTGTCCACTTTCTTTTGAGCTAGTGTGTGTGAAAAGTGACCGTAAACATAAGGCCATATGTCACTTGGTGCCTTTTGTCCATACTACTTGACACCACACACTCAAACCTAAACGTCAAAAAAGTGGACACGTTACAATTGGTATGGCTCACTCTAGTCTTAAAGAGAGATCCTTCCTCTTAGATTAAACTCAATGAATTTTTGCAGAAACAATCTAGAAACAAATCTCTATGCTTGTATCGTGTCCGATTTTCGTTAAAACAAACAGTTTAAATGCTAGGATTAATTTAAGATTTGTTTGGAAATCTTTGAGGTACTGTAACTTTAAAACTATACATATTAAGGAAAATCTGACAAGATATAAGCATAGAGATTTGTTTCTAGATTGTTTCTCCAAAATTTCATTGAGTTTAATAGGTTAGTAGTAAAATATCACCAGACTTCGTTTGTATGGAGCGCGCCAACAGTAATATATCCTTAAAACGCTGCGGTATTTGGGACGAAAACTGCCTGCACTTACAACCTGTAAATCTCGTTATTCCAGGTTTTCGAGCGCCTCCAAGCTGATTCTCCCTCAAGCCTGTCCAAGCTGCGTGTGGTACCTGGAGATATCCTGGTTGAAGAACTGGGTATGAGCCTGGAAGATCGACTGGAAGTGCAGAAGGAATGCCAGGTCGTGTTCCATTGTGCCGCCTGTGTCAGGTAATTTTTATCTACGGATAGTCTAAGATCCCGTCACCAGTTTTCTGCGCCCATTTATTCAGGAAATCTCCAATAAAGCTAATTATTTTCAAACTTTACCCCTCAACTTTGTCTGCGTGGATTTCGGATACCAACAGGGAATACGATTTGCCATACAAAAGGTGCCGTACGTAAGGGATAAATATTTGTATGATGAATATGAATATTTGTACCCGAGTCATGGATGTTTGTATCTATATATGTATTCTATATCGTTGTCTAGTCATCATAACACAAGTCTAGGCTAGATTCTGGTACTTTAAATGTGACTAGATAATTTGTGTGACAATGTCCAAGATATTTATTTATTTAATATGCTGACACTTTTTTAAGGGGATGATCAGACCATCAAATTGAACAACTTTCTCTATGGGACCAACATCGAAATGCTATGCGATGTAGACTGGAACTGTTTACACCAAGTTTACAATTAAGTTTAGACAAGCAAAGGCATCTCCATTTAAGTATGCTCTGTAACGTTTCGCAGGCACTTTCTTGAATTGATTACATTATTTACTTACCGCGTGGGTTCGGTCACTGGGATCCCCTTCTCCCTACCGCCTATTGCCCAGGGGATCCCTGTGAACCTCATCAGTTCATCAGGATCCCCCAAACTTAAGGTACCGCCTTTCAGTGTGGACAGTAACTTTGATTTAAATATCAAGATTAGTTTCAGCCTGGTTCGGTTTCAGGAATTAATTCCATCCCAACAATTTAACTGGCCCAGGGTTGCCAGATTGGGGGTTTTTCACGCGATTTTGGGGAAAAATTTGGCCTTTGGGGAAAATTTGGGGAAATGAAATCGTTGGGGAAATGGATGGGGAAAAAATTTTCAATGTGGAGAATTTTTGGGCTTCTTCAATCTAATGTCAGATGACCATTTTGTTGACTTGACTGAAGAATAACTTAAACGCAAAGTCTGTCTGTGAGTTGATAGACTGTTTGTTTTCTGAGCATTTGTTTTAATTCTTCCAAAAGTCATTTCTTCAAAACGTATCATTTTGGGGAAATAAAATTCTTAATCTGGCGAACTTTCCAAAACCAAATCTGGCAACCCTGAACTGGCTAATTATAGACTTTCCCCAAAAAAGAATGTAACTGCTTAAATAACTATTTCCCTTAGTCTCCTCGTATGACACCCAGAGGAAGAAATACGATGGTCTATTCTAAGCACGGCTTTGCGAATAAAAAAAAAGTTAAAATGATATTTCATTATGAAATGTTATGTTTTACAGATTCGACATGCCACTCCGTGATGCTGTCAACTTAAATACAGTTGGAACAAAGAGGGTGTTAGACCTCGTTGAAGGCATGAAGAAACTTGAGGTAAAGTACCAAGAGACTTAATAACTATCCTACACGGTCAGAGATATTCTTATTATACCATATTCAGAATATCCATAATATCCAGTCCAGTTTGCCCCCATTTTTCCGAGGCGAAACTGGACGAAAATCGATTAATTTCATAGGCCGAGGGGGAGTTTTTGGAGAAATTGAGATTAGATTTCAATTTTGTTTGTACTTACTTAGGGCTATATTAACTTTATTTTTGATTTAGGACCCTATTACTAAGCCTACGTTGTCCGTCCGTCCGTCCTACCTATTTAGGGCTGTTACTTTTGAACCGTAATAGCTAGACAGTTGAAATCACAGAATATGCGTTATTACGGCGGATTTGTTAACAAATAATAAAAATGTCAAAATGTTAAAATTTAAGGGGGGTCCTCATACAAGAAACGATGATAGTCCATACGGAAGAGAGCTAGCGACTCAATCACGAGGCGGCGGTTCGATTCCTGGCCTGTACCACTAAGTTCTTCGGAATTTAAGTACGGTTGTATTTATCATTATCACCAGCTTGGCGGTGAAGGAAAACATCGTGAGGAAACCTGCATACCCGAGAATAATAAAAAAATAGTTCGGATGTATGTGTAAAATATGGGTGAGCTTGGGGCGAACACAATAGACCAGCAATGGTCGCAGTGTCACATAACGACCCTTGCTTGCAATAGCCCAGCCAACAATAATAATAATAATGTACAAAAATATTAATAATTAAGGTCCTCATACAAGAAACTAGTTATTATCAACGTTTTTTCTTCTCGCTCTATCGTAAAAACGATAATACATACAAGCGTCACACTTGATTTGATTATAGAACAAACTCTACAGTATAACAATAAATAATAAAAACTGGCCAAGTGTGAGTCGTTCTCGCGCTAAAGTTTCCGGAGAAAACAAAATTATTTCTAAGTTAATATGGTGGTGTGGTACGGAACTCTCGGTGCGCGAGTAGCAAGACTCGCACTTGACCGGTTTTATTATATAAAATGTCTGTGAACTTACCGAAGAACCCCAGAGATCGACATGGCCTCAGGCCTCTTTAATAAAGATTGTACAAAAAAAAATGCGATTCCAATTTGTCCCCTGATTGCCACTTTTCCGATCATTGGAATAATCAAATTATTTATATATTTGTCCAGGTATTCCTCCACATTTCGACCGCGTACTGCCGCTGCGAGCTGGACCTGCTCGAGGAGAAGGTGTACACCTCACAGCACAGGCCCCATGACATCATGGACTGCTGTGGTTGGATGGACGATGGCCTACTGAACCATATGGAGCCTAAGTAAGTTTGTATGGGAAACTTGACTGCAGGAATTAAAAGGACGATTCTCCCAATGACTGAACGTTTATTCGTTGTTCACGATAACTACCATAATTATAAATACAAACATTCGTGACGACATTTTACCTCTGTCTCTGTCAAAGCGACATCCTGACATATCCGGCTGAGGGCCATCACCATAGACACCTCACCAAGAAGGTGTCGCTACACCACCCCCCCACGGAGTAAGGAAAACCAAGTGAAAAAAAAAAACAAAAAACAAACTAAACGTAAACAGCAGCATCACAAATCAAAAGGAATTGTAAAACGAACCCTTCGTCCAGACCGTGTGGTATAGCCAGGTGGTTCAGAACCTGATTGCGTTGCTGAGGGATGCGTAATTGTGGGCGGTGTTGATGTCGAAGAGGCTGGTGGCAAAGAAGGTGTCGCTACATTTGTTTATTGTGATGTGTGGTGAACGGCTGTCAATAGTAATAGCTGTATCATTGATATAATATGTTTATTGGATATACAACGTGTTAATGAATTAACGCAAAACTATAAAGTAGTTTGTTTAGAATCGAGAGCAGAATGGAATTATCATGTTTTCAACATAGGTAATTTTTTTCAAGATATTAAATAATTTGTTTAAAAAAATTAAAATATGCTGATCTCGATCTCAACCCACCGCACGGGCACACTCACCCTACTTACTACCAAAACAAGATTCTTAAAATGTATCCATGAGCACGATAGCGGTTTCCGTCATCGCTGAAATGACAAAAAATCATTTGTACCTACATACATACATAAGCTCACGCCATTGTCCCATGGGGGTAGGCAGAGACCACGGACCGCCACACGCTACGACTCTGACTAAATCAGTTGGGGTGTATGAGGTTTTGCGCTTATTCATTAACACGTTGTAGATAGGTAAGTCGCCTGGGATTTGTTGATTGTCGTTGCCGCTTATTAGCAGAAGGGGGAGCCACATTTTCAAGCCACCTTAATAGGCATCTGACCTGGTTTAACGAATAGTTACAACGCCACCTGACGGAATTATCCGAGACCAACTGCTTAACGCGCCTTCCGAAGCACGGAAACGCTCGAGATGAAATACCACTAAACGCCGCTCACCCATCCAAAGACTGACCGGACCTGGCGTTGATTAACTTCGGTGATCGTTTCCAATACCAAAGTTCCACTACGCCAACGAGCCAGTTAGGAAGTAATTATTGAAAACTGCTAAACTACCTCTTCGTCGTTTTCAACTTACTAAACCTGTAATAAACCTCAATTTTACAGGCTGATGGAACCCCAGCCAAACACCTACGCTTACACCAAGTCCCTGACTGAAGACCTGGTGTCACAGCACGCTGGCAAGTTCCCCATCGTCATCGCAAGGCCTTCTATTGGTAAGAGTACGATTTGTATTGTAGTTGCAAGGATGTGGCTAGTCAGTGCCCTTGGGGGTGGGCAAAACGGTTTATTCCACTTTAAGGGCCTATGTCGAAAAATTATTGAAGCGAAATGGGCGTGTGATAGCTTATATTACTGCCTGATGCGAGAGAAAGAGATGGGGCGGCGCGCGCCTGAAACGACGCAAGCGTAAAACAAACTTTATTTAATTGTGATTGTACTATTTATGTAAGTTCATTTCTGCTCTAATCAAACTTTATAAAATATCAATATCTTTTTTTTAAATCAAGTCTCTTGTCTATATTATTCACCGTTTAGCAGTTCCAAGCGTTTATCGATAAAGACAGAGGCTACTTTGGCTTATTTTTCTATCGAGAAAATGTCTCTTAATCGTATTTTGGCTCTAATCAAAACTTCAATTATATGTTCAATTTACACATATCCGCAAATCATACTCCTACTGTTAGTACTTCATGATATATGATGCTTTGAAGAATCCTATTTTTTTCACATATCCTCTTAATCACCTGGGTGATATCACCCGATATCATAGGCGATTCATCAGTGTACTATGATCTATGTTTTTTTTATGTTTGAATTGTAGGTAGATCCGAAAAATCATCAGATTTTTACCAATGGATTTTCTAAAAGTGGAAAAACGTTTTCTAATATCATTGTCATTATTGTAATTAACGATTGAAAAATTAAGTCTCGGGCGGGACTTGAACTCGCACTCTTCCAAACCAGACTTCTCTTTATCCAATTTCGTCACCGAGCCCACTACCCAGAGAATGAAATTTTCAATCTATACCATCTTAAGGATACGTGAGCGCCATCTACAAACTAACCAACCCGCAAGTGCAGTATTACAACTGGAATTCATGCGATATAGATGACACACAAACTGTTTCAATTTCAAATATTATTGATTTTAAACACGCTGTGCTATTTCGAATCAAAATAAAGATTGAAGAGTCTCGGGCGGGACTTGAACCCGCACTCTTCCAAACCGGGGAAGTGCGTTTATCCAACTTCGCCACCGAGTCCATTACCCAGAGAACGAAATTTTCAATCTATTGCGTCTTTAGGGGACATGAGCGCCGTCTACTGGAAGCTTTGACTATTTATATGTGGACTGGTTACGGTTACGCGTGTAATTCTACTAACAAACATTTCTGCCACTTTTTGCGGGGGGCGAGGTAACATGAAATCCGCAACTTTGGATTTTATTCCCCATAACTTTAGATTCTAATTTTGAATGTTAAAAATCATGAAAAGTTGTCTCGTGTGAACCCCAAACGTTCTAAGTTCGAAGTTATTATTTCGCAATTATAGGCTGTCTCGTTTAGTGATAAGGTGTAAAATTGTGCTTATACCGTGGCAGAGGGGAAATGCTACCGCAAGGCTAGTCCTTATAATTAGTCAAAGACTGGAAGTTATTAAAAAAATCTTTAACTTGATTCCAAATAGCACTCTCCTCTTACTGGCCTCAGCATTTCCTCTGAATGGCTTCGCTGATCCGTTGAACGAGGAAAGCTCCAGCCCAACTCGTGTCGAGTCTATCAGGCGCTTTGATAGGTCTTTAAAAAAGCTTTTAATTTCAATTGTCTTCTTTTTATCTGTTCACAGTAACGTCGGCTTACAAGGAGCCATTGCCTGGATGGGTGGACAATATTAACGGACCTACAGGCATCATGATCGGTGCCGGCAAAGGTATGACACTTTCCCATCTATCTAGAAGTAGGTTGGCACACTGTTGGAATGGAAACCACTGTATAATGTTTTAACTTAGTATTTTATTGAAGTTTAAATGGCGGCCGTTAGTTTTAAAGTGAAGTCCGTGCGAGCCGTTCGGAATCGGTTTTGTCTTGCTCGTTCCTTCATGTCGCACGCCAGCAGGCGTCTCCCTCGCTCTTAGTACAAGTGTTAACACACACAATGTAACCACATTTCCCGATGGATCAATCAGCATTGCTACAACTGCAAACATTAAAAACCCTCACCGCCAAAAACATACATTTAAAAGGTGAAAAGTAATTCGGTCGCCTATTATTTGTGATCTAAGCAAATGTATGTTTTACTTTTTAACTCTCTTTGAAGATATTTTAGGTCAATTAATTCGGAGGGGACCGCTATGAAATGAGCATTGATTTTTTAATCAACAATCCCTTACGGTCCCCGACACATTAATTGACCTAAAATATCTGCAACAGCTGATTGCCCCCATAAAGTCAAAGTCAAAATCAATATAATCTATTCAAAATAGTAGCTTGCAGCACACTTATCAAACGTCAAATCTTTTTTAAAGCTACCACCGCGTCGGAACGTGTTGTCGCTGTAGAGAAGATGCGGCCAGAAACTCTACAACATAACACGACTTAATAACTATTACAATATAAATTCTTAAGCTAAAGTTATGTATACAATAAAACAATAATACATAGTCTATTTAATAAAATAATGATACTATACAGTAAAGTAAATAATCTATAAGCTAGTGACCTCAGACCCAAGCATTTTGATCATTTAAATGGTAAAAGCAAAGGCATATCGATACTCACGACTATATTCTGAAACCTCAGAACATCCACGTTTCACCAGTAGTACCGAAACTAAAATAAATGCTATTTAATTCCAGGAGTCATCCGAACGATGATGTGCAACGAGAACATACTGATTGACATAATACCTGTCGACATGGCTGTCAACGGATGCATTGTATCTGCTTATACTACAGCTGTTGAAAAGTGAGGTTACCTACTTATTTGTAATCTTCATAGTTGCCCTACAGGGTCAATAACTTTGACTATTTATATGTGGACTGGTTACGCGTGTAATTCTACTAACAAACATTTCTGCCACTTTTTGCGGGGGGCGAGGTAACATGAAATCCGCTACTTTGGATTTTATTCCCCATAACTTTAGATTCTAATTTTTAATGTTAAATATCATGAAAAGTAGTCTCGTGTGAACCCCAAACGTTCTAAGTTCGAAGTTATTATTTCAATAAGGTGTAAAATTGAATGTAAATGCACAAGATCAATTGTGCTTATACCGTGGCAGAGGGGAAATGCTACCGCAAGGCTAGTCCTTATAATAATTAGTCAAAGGTCAATAATGATCTCATCTACACTAATATTATAAAGTGGAAAGATTTGTACCTATTTTTGTATGTTTGTAATGAATAGGCTCAAAAAGTACTGGGCCGATTTAAAAAATTCTTTCACCAATAGAATGCTACATTCTTCCATTTTGACATAGGCTACATTTCATTTTGAAAAAAATTAGGGATCCTTGGTAAAATAGACAATTGTCTACCCCGTGCGAAGCCGGGACGGGCTGCTAGTAGCTTATAAGTTAAGAGGATAGGCGGTCTGAAATGCTAATTTGGAGAATAGGTCACTTTTCCGACTGTATAAATATTTGTCCGATCCGCCTCCCCCATACACCCCACCGACTAGAGTGCGAAAGAGACAACTGCAGCTCGGACCAATTTTATCTGCATAAAATCGACGAAAACTGCATTTCGTAATCCCATGTTTCCTCCTCCAAAACTAAACCGATTTTAATAATTCTTTCAAGAATAATATGAGAAAGAGTTTGGCTATGTCTGTATGTTTTGCTTTTTTTGTTTTTATTCGTCAAATTTGTTTGCTGGATGTCTGAAAACGGGCGGTAAACTTGGTCATTTTGGAAGGTCCCTAGTTCAAACAGTAATTAATTAATGCATAAAAGCAAAACATAGGGACATAGCAGAGGTAACAAATATTGTATGGCAAAAAATGTTTTGCTCTTGTGTCATTATCCAGGAAGGAAACAAGGGAATACGTTTGTATGGAAAAAACGGTACTCGCCTATCCTCTTAACTTAACACCATAAAGTTATTATACCTTAAGGGTATATTACTGTTGGCGCGC
This sequence comes from Agonopterix alstromeriana, assembly GCA_963924505.1. Classification (NCBI taxonomy): domain Eukaryota; kingdom Metazoa; phylum Arthropoda; class Insecta; order Lepidoptera; family Depressariidae; genus Agonopterix; species Agonopterix alstromeriana. The sequence goes on along the minus strand of OZ004690.1, from coordinate 6,889,211 downwards.
TCCATACTTACGAAGTCTGGTGATATTTTCAATACTTACCTATTAAAAACAATGAAATTTTGCAGAAACAATCTAGAAACAAATCTCTATGCTTGTATCCTGTCAGATTTTCCTTAAAATGTACAGTTTTAAAGTTACAGTGCCTCAAAGATTTCCATCCAAATCTTAAATTAATCCTAGCATTGAAACTGTATATTTTAACGAAAATCGGACACGATACAAGCATAGATATTTGTTAATGCAAACACAATCTGTGTTTGCAAAATTTCATTGAGTTTAATTGGTTAGTATTGAAAATATCACCAGACTTCGTTTGTATGCAGCGCGCATTTACGCATTCGGAATGAACTTCTCTTAATATTAACTGCTTCCGTGGTCTAATGGTTATTCGCGAATTGTACGATAGGACGGTTGCGAATAACTTTGCACCTTATTGCTGTGTAGATAGAGTCGCTATTTATTTAAATCTGTTTTCGAAGTGATGCTTCTTTACGGTTAGTACGAAAGTCCGGCCGCTGAAAGATTGCGTTTGACAGTTACCATAAAATTGTAAAAAACTGAATGAAAACTATAAATGCCGATCATTATTTAGTAGCTTTTTGAACTTAAAAGGGCAGCTAGTGCCCTGTGTACTAGAGTGAGCACAGGTAAACAATATTTTCATTCAGTTTTTTACAATTTTATGGTAACTGTCAAACGCAATCTTTCAGCGGCCGGACTTTAGTATTTAATCTGTTCTATTTATACAGAGAGAGCTAATTTATTAATTTTGATTATTTTCAGGCCAAAGGAAGTGCAAGTTTGCAACATAACACAGTCTGGATTGAACCCTATTACATGGGGCCAAGCTCTAGATTTAGGTAACAAAGATTTCTTACCTTTGTTTGTTCTTCATTTATTTATATGAGGGCTTATATGAGGGGCCATGTCTTAATTATTCAATAATACAACATAAAAAATCGGGGATTATTGAGAATTTATGTTTTTCAGGTATGTATCTACTATATTCAAAATTTTCACCAAAAGTGCAATTAATGCAACCTACTCCATACAAAAATCCGTAGATTTCCCAGACTAAACCTTTATTTCTTCCCTCAGGCCGTCTCCACGTAAACGAGTTCCCGTTCTCAGTCTGCATGTGGTACCCCGGGGGATCTCCCAAGACCTCCTGGCTCCATCATCAGATCGCACTGCTCTTCACACATATACTGCCTGCTTACTTCATCGATCTGCTGCTGTTTGTGCTGGGACAAAAGACTTTGTGAGTATTCTCTCTTATGTTCAGGAAAAAAATTCAACTAAGCACAGCACATCACAGCACATGCTCACGACTATATTCCCCGAGGGGGTAGTCAGAGATATTCTAAAACCTCAGAACATCCACGTTTCACCAGTAGTACCGAAACTCTGTCCAGTGTGACGGGGGGTGAGCCCGTCGCCACTTGTATTGGACAGTGGGTACATGCCTCGAAATTTAAGCATGCAGGTTTCCACACGATGTTTTCCTTCACCGAAAAGCCAGTGGTGTTACAAATCGTACATAAATTCCGAAAAACTCATTGGTACGAGTCGGCCTGGACGGGGATCGAACCATCGCCTCCTGCACGGCAGGCAAGGTTACTCGCCACTGGACCACCACGGCTTTTTCAACTAAGCATCTATATTATTATGTGTACACTGATCTGCAAGAAGAAATCTCTTCAGAGATAACCTCGACTTTTGTACTTTTCTACTATGCTATAGCATAGCGTAATAGCTTTACAGTAGCAGAAGATATGCAGGGTCCTTCTTAATTATGTAGAAGTTTTTAAGGGGATGATTAGACCATCAAACTGAACAACTTTCTATATGGGACCAATGTTGAAATCGGGAAAAGAAAATCAGCTGTTCCATTTATGGGTCGAGTATAGTATAAAAGATAGACATACTTTTTGTTTTCATTCGTAAACCTGATTCAGTATTTATAGGGTGAAGAGCATCTCTGTTATGGGGATGGAACAGGTCTGCCTGCATAACTCCAGTCGGTTTAGAAGTTACAGCCGGTCAAAGGTCAGTTATTGTTGCAAAAATGTATGAATACGCAGATATTATTATAATATGCACTGTAGTTATGCGACCATTACAAAAACTGGCATGGTCTGTCAGTCGGACCTTCGAACGGCTGTTTCTCCTAAATCGACTGGAGTTATACAGGCAGACCTGTTCCATCCCCATCACAGAGATGCTCTTCACCCTATAAATACTGAATCAGCCTTGCAGCTGATGATAACAAAAATTCCTATAACAGTAGGTTTGCAAATTAGTTTGGAATTATAACCTAACCTAACCTCAAATTTATCTCAAAAATGCCACCAATGAATTCCCAAAACGCCAATCAAAATAAAACCCTATCCCCTAACAAATACATCACATTTCAGCATGGTGAAAGTCCAGAAGAAAGTCAGCTACGGTCTCAACGTCCTACAGTACTACACGACAAAGCCCTGGCACTTCAAGAACGATTACTATTTAGCTCTGAGGAAGAAGCTAAGCAAAGAGGACGATGAAACTTTCTACACTGATATCACGGTAAGAAATTGCTTGGTAAAGCGGTTGGGGGAGCTGTCCCGCATTGTACAACGGTTGGGGCAGCTGTCCCGTACGGTACAGAGGTTGGGGCAGCTGTCCCGCATGGTATAGATGCTTGGAGAGCTGTCCCACACGGTACAGGGGTTGGGAGAGCTGTCCCGCATAGTACAGAGGTTGGGGCAGCTGTCCCGCATGGTACAGAGGTTGGAGAGCTGCCCCGCATGTCACAGAGTTTAAGAGTGCTCCCCCGCATATTACAAAGGTTAGGGTAGCTGTCCAGCACGGTACAGAGGTTAGGGCAGCTGTCCCGCATGGTACAGACTTTGGTCCAGTCCATATAGCAATTAGTAGGAAGAAGTTTGTGACAGGTTTGTATCAAACTTTCGAGTTACCTTCGAACAAACTTGCTACAACTTTATTCCTACTAATAACCTAGTTGTGGTGGCTGTCCCGCCCAGTTCAGAGGTTGAAGGAGGTGTCCCGCACGGTACAGCGGTTGGGGTAGCTGTCCCGCATGGTACAGAGATTGGAGGAAAGTGCTCTAGATCTTGTCTAGATCCATGTTTTTCAAACTTTTTTTAACTTCGTCCCCATCAAGATTCAAGACTACTAAACTGACACAATCCCTCGACGCACGGGGCACAATTCCGTCTGGTTTTGAATGCTACATCGAAAACTTGTAGCGAGCGAAGCCAGCTTGAAATTTCTTAGCACTACGAAAAGACTACGAATCGATTATTTCTAAAACTGTGTCGATAATGCAACATTTAAAATACAAACAATGGAGCGAGCGAAGCGTGCTCGAAAATTTCCTTTTTTTTAAACTACAAATTGATAGGTTCAAAAGATGGAAGAACGGCCTAGGCTTAGTAACAGGGTCCCGTTAGCAACCTTTGGGTATATAACCATAAAAAGGATGGAATTTTCCAGAGCTAATATGTCAATATTTTTGCAGGCTTTAAAATGGAGTGACTACATTCGCAACTACATCAAAGGAGCTCGTGAATTCTGCCTCAAAGAAGACCCAGCAACTCTGCCTCAAGCCAGAAAACTGAACAGACAGTAAGTTGACATAAAGCCTATAGGATCCTACTGCGGCTGCAGATTAGATCAACATCATCATCTCAGCCGATAGACGCCCACTGCTGAACATAGGCGTCCCCAAGGATCGCCACAACGACTGGTCCTGCGCTGCCCTCATTCAACCGGTTCCCGCCGCCTTCACCAGGTCGACCGTCCACCTTGTGGGGGCCTACTTACACTGCGCTTGTAGAGATCTCTTCTGGTTTTGCGAGCAAGGTGCAGACTAGATGGTGTAGTTTATTTTAAAAGCCTATCATGGACCACATTTACGCTCTTGTCGGTGGTGCTAATCCTGTCTCTTTTCTAGTGCCCTACATGTATCACCCTTTTCTTTTACCTGTTCTAGATATCTTTGTCCAGGCTTTCCTCTGCCTGATCATTATACTTTGTAGGCATATTATACCCCTGTAATTCCTAGAAAGACGATTTCACCGAATTGAAAGTGATCAAATCAACTCGCCAATTTTGACAAATATGACCTAACTTATTATAATCCTATTTGTGAATTATGTTTCCTCGCAGATGCGTTGTAAAACGTCGTATGAAATGCACGATTGGACATTACAGTCTCGGTTGTTACCGCTCTTGCCTTCCGCTCGAGCTTGCAATCCAGCCTCGACTGTAATGACTAACTTGACTCACTTGTATTAATTTTTGTATTTTTATTTTAATGAAACTGTTTGTTTCAGATTGTACTACGTGGATAAAGCTACTCAGTTCATAATTTATTCTCTTCTCGCTTATTTCATTTATTATTATACTATTGTATTTTTCTCTTTTATAAATTAATACATTTTAGTATTAATTAGATAATTTGTAAGTATTATCAATAATTATATTTTGTATTATTTTTAATTGAATTATTAAGTAGGTAAGTACTATTTTTTTATTATAAATCTATGTTAATAAAATGTATGTTTAGTATATTAAAATAACAATAATAAATCATATTTTGTTTTATTTTGACACCGCATTATGATAATAAGGTGATAATGATAATAGATATTTGGTCCTTTTTTTTTTAATTTACCTTCGGTGAATCGCGCCTCTGTATTTGTATCCCGACCTATATTTTTGTATGTATTTGTACCAAAACCGTAATTCCAAATAAACGGAAGAGATAAGAAGAGATAAACTTGCACTGGTTCACTATAACCGGCCAAGAGCATGTCGGACACGTCCATGATAGGGTTCTGTTGACATTGTACAATCGGCTGCTCGTGCTATCTTTTTTAGGCTTCCGTACCCAAAGGGAAAACGGGACCCTATTACTAAGCCTACGTTGTCCGTCCGTCCGTCCGTCCGTCCTACCAATTTAGGGCTGTAGCTTTTGACCCGTAATAACTATAGGGTCCTTCTTAATATGCTGACACTTTTTATAGGCGATGAGTAGACCATCAAACTGAACAACTTTCTCTATGGGACCATTGTCGAAAACGCGAAAAAAAATCAGCTGTTCCATACTAAACTGAAATCTTACTCTATGGGACAGCTGATTTTTTTTTTCGCGATTTCGACTTTGGTCCCATAGAGAAAGTCGTTCAGTTTGATAGTTTGATCATCCTCTTAAAAAAGTGTCAGCATATTAAGTTAGACCCTGTATATTATAATTTTGTAAGGCTATTTTGCGTTACAGAAACAAAGATATGAAACACTTCCTCTCACTTATTCTTAAAACAACTTCAGTAACGTCCAAGATATGTCGGATAGTATATGTATCCAATGAATTAATTACATTTGTTAATCAGAATTGGCCAGAAAGCTAAATAGGAATCGGAAAATCTCGTCGTCCTTATTTGGAATGAAGTGTAGACGGTTGAAATTTTCACAGAATGAAAATCGAATCGATACATTTAGAAGTAGGTTAAAATCGAGTTCCTAGATTTTCTTTACAACATTAGTTAGTTACATACAGGTTAAGCTAATATAAGCGTGTTAAAAATGGCAAAAAGCATAAGAATAAGCATATGCTCACGACTATATTCCCCGAGGGGGAAGTCAGTGAAATTCTGAAACCTCAGAACATCCACGTTTCACCAGTAGTACCAAATCTTAAATTAATCCTAGACTGATACTCAGTTTCAGAAACGCTCATTAGAGTTAATCCTTCATTAAATCTCTTGCTAGCTTTTACTACGTCAACGAGACAAAAAGTGACGGCAAGAGATTTAATGGAGAATTAACTTTAATGAGCGTTTCTGCAAATGAGTGTAAATGCTCTAAATGCGCGCTGCATACAAACGAAGTTCCTTCCTAGTTTCAATATTAATCAATCAAAGCCAATGACATTTTAGACACGATCTAGACACCAATATCGGTGCTTTACATTTGTCAGACTTCCGTTAAAAGGATATAATTCGGAGCGAGCTCCTTACAAACGTACTACGGTGATATTTTCAATACTAACCAATTAAAGTCAATGAAATGTTTCAGAATCAATCTAAAAACAAATCTCTATGCTTGTATATAGTCAGATTTTCGTTAAAATTTATAGTTTTAAAGTTACAGTGCCTCCAAGATATCCATACAAATCTTAAATTAATCCTAGCATTGAAACAAAATCTGACTCCATACAAGCATATATATTTGTTTCAAGATTGTTTCAGCAAAATTTCATTGACTTTAATTGGTTATAGTATTGTAAATATTACCATAGTACGTTTGTATGGAGCGCGCTCCGAAATTATATCCCCTTAAAATTTCGTTTCAATGCTTAATTTAAGATTTGTATAGAAAATTTTGAGCCACGATAAATTTTAAACTATATATTTTAACCATTGACTAATTATTGTAAGGACTAGCCTTGCGGTAGCATTTCCCCTCTGCCACGGTATAAGCACAATTGATCTTGTGCATTTACATTCAATTTTACACCTTATCACTAAACGAAACAGCCTATAATTGCGAAATAATAACTTCGAACTTAGAACGTTTAGGGTTCACACGAGACTACTTTTCATGATTTTTAACATTCAAAATTAGAATCTAAAGTTATGGGAAATAAAATCCAAAGTTGTGGATTTCATGTTACCTCGCGCCCCGTAAAAAGTGGCAGAAATGTTTGTTAGTAGAATTACACGCGTAACCAGTCCACATATAAATAGTCAAAGAACGGGATGTAGGCTCATAAGAAATAGGAAATGTCGTAAAATTTAACTGTAAATTGTTATGTCAACACAGTGACTGACAGTTGTAAATAAAAAAAAACAAACATGGTGATCTATCCGCTCGTTTCGTAGTAATAGTTTAAAAAACGACTAATTATTTATTGAAACTTCGACAGACCGTAATATTTTGGCACGCGATGCGTCGATACGCTGTAGTAAAGTTGTATTCATACTGGTTCGTTGAAATATCGAAAAAAAGTCGTCGCTGGGGGCCCGGCAGATATGAGTAACAAAGTTTAAATGTTAGTTACTCTTTTTAGTTGTCAAAATTTTATACATTGTACTTTTTTTTTTTTTCTCGTTGTACCTTAAATTGTCATGTAATTGGCGTTGTAAAATTTAAATTTTGTTGTATTAGAAATTAAGTAATTTGCTGTTTGATAACCAATAAATATAAATATAATGTAAATATAAAAAAAGAAATACTGCACTCTCCCGATTTAAGGCGCTTTTTTTCGAAAATTTTGAACTTTGCGCTTGAAGCGACCGACGAACTTAATCGCCAGGTAAATCGCAGCTGTCAATACCACACTCTCCCGAATAATGGACTTTTGCTTGTGCGTTAGCACTGCATTTCCGCCAATGTCATTGTCAAGTAGTTTGTGAAAGTATCTATCCCAATCTCAGTGATTGTTTTTGATCAAAAACAAGATGAGATTGAGGATAGCGGAGCCTCGTGGCAGGCAAAAACGCGACGCATGAACACTACGCTCGTGTGAAATGACTCCCGCTTTATTTTATTTCTAACATTTGCAGCTGTCAAACGTGGCGTGAGAGCGTCGTACCATAATTCGTCACGACATACGAGTCGGTTTTACTAAGTACAGCTTAAGAGAGGCGATTAAAATATGGAGGAAAGCTTAAATCACTCCATCCCACTCCAGAAACGGTTTTCGATTCAGTACTCCAAAAAAAAAAACGTGATATACCGAATTGCAGAAGTTGTTCCAGGTTTTAGATCATAAAATCCTGAGCTCGCTTCGGTTTTATATTTTATTGCGACGACCTAGCCTGGAGCGGAAAAAATCTGGCTGGAAAATCGAAGTGCTTATCAAATTTCAGTTCTAATCACTTTGCAATCCAATTACTATTCAACCGTGCTGAATTCAGCTTCGCGCTAAACTCTATGTAACTGACAGCCCGGTCTGTCAAAACGGCTCTAACGGCTGTCAAGAGCAGTACCGCGATTAGCGCAATACCAAATGTGTCAAAAGATGGTTCGTACGTAGTCCAATAACGGTTCAATCACCGAATATTTATCGTGATTCCAGGCCTTGGACTTGCTACGTTCATTCTGGAGATCAAAAATAAATGTTTTCTATCTTATTTAGTCACAGTATGACTCCAGCCTTAGCATCAAAGAAGGGGTAGACTAAAAAAAAAGTTAAAAGCGCCAATAGTTGTGTAAGACGATAGTAACAATTGTTAATTGCTTATGACGCGAAACGATTTATTTAGTTTGACCATAGCAATAAGATAGGATAGACCATATCTATTGCTATGGTCAAACGAAATACTATTAAGTGGATATCTAATCACAGTAAATAATCGATAACGTGCTCAATACAAACAAAGATGAATTATCATAAGCATAAGCATATGCTCACGAGTATATTCCCCGAGGGGGTAGTCAGAGATATTCTGAAACCTCAGAACTCTGTCCAGTGTGACGGGGAGAAAGCCCGTCGCCACTTATAATGGATAGTGGGTACAATACATAGCCTCAAAATAGAAGCATGCAGGGTTTCCTCACGATGTTGTTGTAGTTTGTGTTGTTCAGTTTGATGGTCTGATGATCTTCTAAAAAACCGTTTGCATATGACTTTTTTTCTACAAATGTGTTTATGCGCTTGGCTTCAGCTCCTCTGATGGAAAGTGTAGATAAAGCCGAGGATGTAACGCGCTCACCCAGCACGACTAGCATGATATTTCTTCTTGCGTGCGACTCGGCTTTATTCCATACTATTATGGCAAGGGCGGATTTCACACTCGGAAAAGCGCGGGAACAGGTTATTTTCTATGGAGAAAAATCATACGAGCCTATTTTGCGAGCGAAAAAGCCTATTTTCATCCCCCTATCTCGGAATGCGTATTTTTGCTCTTCGATATCTGAGTGCAAAAGCACTCAGTTATCCGCTAGAGGATAACGTAAATTAAATTGAGAACATCGTGTGCACTAAGTTTGTGAATTCAAAACATCATTAAACCTATTTACTTCTTCCTCCTTGGTGCCCAATTAAAGATAAAACTATTTTTTTTTTGCATTTAGTCATTTCCTCGCTGAGGTGGGATGAAAAGTTACGTGTTGCACTCGAGTGCAAAGATTTTTCACCTCGTGCTCTTTTGATTCCCTCGCTAACGCTCAGGATTCAAATTTTTGAATCCTTTGCTTGCTCGGTCACCAAAATTGAGCACGCGGTAAAATGCCCTATGTGAATTGTACCCGCATCAGTCAGTGGGTCTACGAGAAATAAGTCTCCCCCGTGGACCCACCAGTGGGGCAAACTAGTGGGACCACGAGAAAACAGCGAAAAAAGCAACTTTGCACTCTTGTATAACAAATAACTATTAACTCTCCTTTTAAATATCCTCATTGAATTTGCTTATTTTAAAGAAAGACCATATTTACTATTATAATCAGCTGTATGTATAGGTATGCTTGTTGTGGACTTTGATAGCAATCGAACTCTATCAGACACGTAATAGAGAAGATTACATAAATAAACAAGTCAAGCGGTCGAATATTTATCGATTTAGTACAATTTTAGTTGAAAATAGTTTGTTTGGGGAACAACATTGGTTTACGTAGTTTTTTTGACAGTTCGTTCTTAGTTTTTTTTTGCTGAATCTATTGAAGCTTTTTTTTTAGTTTTTTTTTGTTAAGGTCAGTATTCATATTTTATAGTAGTAATTAAGTAGGTTTTTTTTTTTGGGGAGGCCTAGACCGCTAAGTAGACTTTACAAGTTAAGTCAACGTGACCCCAAGGCATAGCTCCTTTGACTAATTATTATAAGGACTAGCCTTGCGGTAGCATTTCCCCTCTGCCACGGTATAAGCACAATTGATCTTGTGCATTTACATTCAATTTTACACCTTATCACTAAACGATACAGCCTATAATTGCGAAATAATAACTTCGAACTTAGAACGTTTGGGGTTCACACGAGACTACTTTTCATGATTTTTAACATTCAAAAATAGAATTTAAAGTTATGGGGAATAAAATCCAAAGTTGCGGATTTCATGTTACCTCGCCCCCCGCAAAAAGTGGCAGAAATGTTTGTTAGTAGAATTACACGCGTAACCTGTCCACATATAAATAGTCAAAGCATAGCTCCGATGAATTATTTAATTCGAATTTTAAATTGACTGTACTTTAATGTACTGAATAACCTTCCTGCCAAGGAAATATCCCCAACTGTGACATATATCCCATTCAAATCAAAATGATTAAATTTTGATTGGAAAAAATGTAATAAAAAAAGACAATTTTTACGAGTCCCAAAGCTAACCACGCCTTAAGGGTATATACTGTTGGCGCGCTCCATACAAACGAAGTCTGGTGATATTTTCAATACTAACCGATTAAACTCAATGAAATTTTGCAGAAACAATCTAGAAACAAATCTCTATGCTTGTATCGTGTCAGATTTTCCTTAAAATGTACAGTTTTAAAGTTACAGTGCCTCAAAGATTTCCATACAAATCTTGAATTAATACTAGTATTGAAACTGTATATTTTAACGAAAATCGGACACGATAAAAGCATAGAGATTTGTTCCTAGATTGTTTCTGCAAAATGTCATTGAGATTAATTTTTTGGTATTGAAAATATCACCAGACTTCGTTTGTATGGAGCGCGCATTTACGCATCCGGAATAAACTTCTCTTAGCGAGTGACAGTCGACCAACTTGTAAAATATACTTTTTAGACTTTATTAGCCGTTAAACCGTTGTATGAAACAAAAAGCCCCCTTCTAAGTCCGTATACAGGGTTCTTCCAAATATGCTGACACTTTTTTAAGGGGATGATCAGACCGTCAAACTGAACAACATTCTGTATCGCACCAACATCGAAATCGTGAAAAAAAATCAGCCCCCTTCTAAATCCGTACCGGGTCCTTCTTAATATGCTGACACATTTTTAAGGGCATGATTTGACCATCAAACTGAACAACATTCTCTATAGCACCAACATCGAAATCGCGAATAAAAAATCAGCCCTTCCATACAAAACTGCAAACCTACTTCAGCCAAATGTATGGGACAGCAGATTTTTTTTTCGCGATTTCGTTGTTGGTCCCATAGAGAAAGTTGTTCAGTTTGACGGTCTGATCATCCCCTTAAAAAGTGTCAGCATATTAAGAAGGACCCTATATTGTGACGGGCAACTACGGAACCCTACCGTGCGCGTGGCCCGACATGCACTTGGCCAGTTTTTATTTCGTTTGAGATCAGTCGCTATCACGTGAGTACGTAAGTTAGTTATGTTATGCACCGAGTTTTTTAATCAAATTTCCCAGAATACTTTTTTTTTTCAAATAATCCAATAAACAAAATTCCACATCGGCAACCCTAAATTATTATGGATGGTAATAAATAGGTTTTTGGGTTTTTCGTTCATTCATTAATAACTTTCATTGAATGCAGATTTTTTTAATCACGACACGATTTAAGTTCGTTATTTCGACCATAAATACCTACTGTCTACTAAACTTTGAATACTGAGAAAGCACTTTTTTCGCCCGCGGCTTTGTCTGCGTGGTGATTGACATTATCATCATCAACACGTATTTTACTGCTTCTAAAATTAAAAGCCGTGGTGGTCCAGTGGCGAGTAACCTTGCCTGCCGTGCAGGAGGCGATGGTTCGATCCTCGTCCAGGCCGACTCGTACCAATGAGTTTTTCAGAATTTATGTACGATTTGTAACACCACTGGCTTTTCGGTGAAGGAAAACATCGTGAGGAAACCTGCATGCTTCAATTTGTACCTTGTCCATTTAAAGTGGCGACGGACTCACACTGGACAGAGATTCGGTACTACTAGAGAAACGTGGATGTTCTTAGTTTTCAGAATATCTCTGACAACCCCCTCGGGGAATATAGTCGTGAGCATATCTTAAATTATCTTCACGCTTCATTTGACCAGTGTGTACCTACCGCCGGGAATTGAGACGTGGTCGTTCACTCAAGGCCTCATTGAAAGTCACCCAAAGAACAATGGAGTGGGCTATGCTCGGAGTTTTCCTGCGAGATCGAATCAGAAATGAAGAGTTCCGCAGAAGAACCAGAGTAGCTGATATAGCCCGAAGAATTGCTAAACTAAAGCAATGGGCCTTCGACTATTTATATGTGGACTGGATACGCGTGTAATTCTACTAACAAACATTTCTGCCACTTTTTGCGGGGGGCGAGGGTAACATGAAATCCGCAACTTTGGATTTTATTCCCCATAACTTTAGATTCTAACTTTGAATGTTAAAAATCATGAAAAGTAGTCTCGTGTGAACCCCAAACGGTCTAAGTTCGAAGTTATTATTTCGCAATTATATGCTGTCTCGTTTAGTGATAAGGTGTAAAATTGAATGTAAATGCACAAGATCAATTGTGCTTATACCGTGGCAGAGGGGAAATGCTACCGCAAGGCTAGTCCTTATAATAATTAGTCAAAGCAATGGGCACATTGCTCGCAGAACCGATGACCGATAGAGCCGAGGAGTTCTCGAGTGGCGACCGCGTACCGGAAATCGTAGCGCGGGTAGGCCCCCCACACGGTGGACCGACGACGACCTGGTGAAGGCGGCTGGAACCCGTTGGATGAGGGCAGCGCAGGACCGGTCGTTGTGGCGATCCTTAGGGGAGGCCTATTTCCAGCAGGGGACGTCCATTGGCTCCACTGTGGAGGAACTACTGTGGAAGGTTCCTCCGGTGAAAAGGGAAGATCTTCAGCCAGGCTAGGTGTGAAGCCTGGGGACCGGCCGTGGTTCAACAGATCTTAGTTGGACCCTGTATATAGTATATCGAATCTCTGTGATTATTTCTCTTGCGCGATTCATGTCTTGTATACGATTGTGAACCTTATGTGTAGCGGCTAACGGGTTACCAATGTGACGTGCCAAGTTGTCTTACGTGCACATTTGCGAGTGCGACCGTAGCGCCATCTGTTAGCTTCGTTGCTATAACTTGTGGGTGTTGACATCTATGGCAAGTCCCCACAAGATGATGAAAGGAATCCTTTTTCAATCTTCTTCTATTGACGTTATTTAGGTGGTTTTCAAAGGCCTTTTATGAAGTAAATAACCTTCATCATCATCAGCACTGTACCCACGAGAGCATCTTACATCAAGCATATCACCTGCCCAAAGCGGATTGGTAGACTTCACATATGCATCAGAATTTCTTCTTCAGCGTATGCAGGTTTCGTCACGACTGGTCGTTGTGGCAATCCTCAGGGGAGGCTATATTGTAATAGTTATTAAGTCGTGTTATGTTGTAGAGTTTCTGGCCGCATCTTCTCTACAGCGACAACACGTTCCGACGCGGTGAAGCTTTAAAAAAGATTTGACGTTTGATAAGTGTGCTGCAAGCTCCTATATTGAATAAATTATATTGACTTTTACTTTGAGGCCTATGTCCAGCAGTGGACGTCTATCGAGATGATGATGATGATTATTATTGTTTACCTACTCGTATGTACGGTTAGAATATAATTCCTAGGTATACATGTAACTATTACATAGTAAGAATAGGATGATCGGTGTATGTAAATAGAAAAAAATATTTTTTTTTCAGTCACGTGTAAACTATACACAATTACCTCGGCTTTCTTCACAATTTATATAATTATAAATGATGAGTCATAAGGGGTTTTATTTAGTGGTCCTTTTATATTTATTTGGTACCATAAACTAATTTGGAGTTATTAGCATAGCATATGCTCACGACTATATTCCTCGAGGGGGTAGTCAGAGATATTCTGATACCGCAGAATTTTGGAGTTATTGTTATTCGTTTTTATAGCCTCTGTCCATGACTTCTGCTTCTTTAAAAAGTGTCATGTGTTAATCCAAAACAAATTCTATCTGTGTGAAAAATTTCACCCAAATCCGTTCAGCCAATCCGTATTTGCGTGATTGAGTCACAAACATCCGAATGTAGTCACAAACTTTCACATATTAGAAGGATATGATTACTATTAACAGCCGTGGTGGTCCAGTGGCGAGTAACCTTGCCTGCCGTGCAGGAGGCGATGGTTCGATCCCCGTCCAGGCCGACTCGTACCAATGAGTTTTTCGGAATTTATGTACGATTTGTAACACCACTGGCTTTTCGGTGAAGAAAAACATCGTGAGGAAACCTGCATGCTTCAATTTCGAGGCATGTATTGTATCCACTGTCCATTATAAGTGGCGACGGGCTCATCCCCCATCACATTGGACAGAGTTTCGGTACTACTGGTGAAACGTGGATGTTATGAGGTTTCAGAATATCTCTGACTACCCCCTCGGGGAATATAGTCGTGAGCATATGTATGTATGTATGTATGTGATTAGTATTAAGTTAGATAGAATAGGATAGAAAGAAATAATATTGAAAAAAACAAGCTAGGTCTTTTAACTATTTTAAAAAAATCTCTTAAAAAACAGTTTACTTCTCAAACTCTCGTAGAGCTACGTATAATACATGTAACTATTAAGGGTATATTACTGTTGGCGCGCTCCATACAAACGAAGTCTGGTGATATTTTTAATTCTAACCAATTAAACTCAATGAAATTTTGCAGAAACAATCTAGAAACAAATATCTATGCTTGTATCTTATCAGATTTTTCTTAATATGTATAGTTTTAAAGTTACAGTGCCTCAAAGATTTCCACATAAATCTTAAATTAATCGTAGCATTTAAACTGTATATTTTAACGAAAATCGGACGCGATACAAGCATAGAGATTTGTTTCTAGATTGATTCTGCAAAATTTCATTGAGTTTAATTGGTTAGAATAGAAAATATCACCAGACTTCGTTTGTATGCAGCGCGCATTTACGCATTCGGAATAAACTTCTCTTAAATAGTAAGAAATGGAAAAAAAAATCGCTGAACAAAAAAATTTGATTATAAACAAAAACAGATACAAGCGAAATTGATCGATATATGAATCTAATTTAAAATTCAAATTGGCTTTCAACATAACCTACGGTTCAGGTTTCCGGTTCAACTTTCAGTGTTAATGCAAACCTTGATCAAGTGCTTGTGTTCATCAGTTAAAAAAACGTAAGTTCATTGACTTGTATAGTAAATAGTCCAAAATAGGAAAAGTTATAAAGTAAAAATCCAAAGTTGTCCATGACAGGCTTCGTCAAAGGTAATATTATCACTTACATCCACAACAAAAAGAAGTGTGTTGTAGAGTTTCTGGTCGCATCTTCTCTACAACGGAACACCATCCGACGTGGTGGTAGAGTCAAAAACATGACGTCAATAACTGAAAAGAGAAAAACAAGCTCTATAATCACTAATCAGCATTATAAGCATATTATAAACTGGATGATTATTTAAATGATCAAAATGCTTGGGTTTGAAGTCACTGGCTTATAGTTTATTTACTTTACTGTATAGTATCAATTATTTTATTAAATATACTATGTATTATTGTATACATAACTTTAGCTTAAGAATTTATATTGTAATAGTTATTAGGTCGTGTTATGTTGTAGAGTTTCTGGCCGCATCTTCTCTACAGCGACAACACGTTCCGACGCGGTGGTAGCTTTAAAAAAGATTTGACGTTTGATAAGTGTGCTGCAAGCTCCTATATTGAATAAATTGTATTGACTTTGACTTTGAACAGCTTTATTTGAGCTAATATAATTTGAAAGTTATTAGGTAGGTATCGCAACCGGGGACAAAGAAGATTTTTGGTTGGTTAATGTTTTGTCCCTTTGACTAATTATTATAAGGACTAGCCTTGCGGTAGCATTTCCCCTCTGCCACGGTATAAGCACAATTGATCTTGTGCATTTACATTCAATTTTACACCTTTTCACTAAACGAGACAGCCTATAATTGCGAAATAATAACTTCGAACTTAGAACGTTTGGGGTTCACACGAGACCACTTATCATGATTTTTAAGATTCAAAATTAGAATCTAAAGTTATGGGGAATAAAATCCAAAGTTGCGGATTTCATGTTACCTCGCCCCCCGCAAAAAGTGGCAGAAATGTTTGTTAGTAGAATTACACGCGTAACCAGTCCACATATAAATAGTCAAAGTTTTGTCCCCGCCTGCAATACCTACCTAATAACTTTCAAATTATATTATCTCAAATAAAGCTGTTATAGCTGATTAGTGATTATAGAGCTTGGTTTTCTCTTTTCAGTTAATAGGTCTTTTATGCAGTCGGGTTTTTTGTGTATCTTAATAATTTAGTTTATTTCATACATTTTAGCCTTGTGTCGAAACGGTAACATAAAAGTATTATAATATTTATATATTTGGAATCGTCTGATTACAAGCTTTCATTTGATACCCATATTGTAATTTTTAAGAACAACAAAATTTTTATTCCCCCTCTCTTTTTATTTCGCAGACGCCATATTAAAATAATATAGCCTATGTCACTCCCACAATTTTTATGAATCTAACGACACCTCATACGTTAAAATCCATCAAGCCGTTTAGGCTGTAGGCCGTGCCAAAGAAATAGACATACAAACATACATCCATACATACGCTCGAAAAACATAACCCTCCTCCTGGAGCAGTCGGGTAATAAAAAGTGATCTATCTGATATTATTTTGAATAAACAATTTTGACTTTTGACTTTTGACTTTGACAATCGCTCGTTATAATAGTAGTGGATCTTCGGTATTGGAAACGATCACCGAAGTTAAGAGAAGTTTACTCCGAATGCGTAAATGCGCGCTGCATACAAACGAAGTCTGGTGATATTTTCATTACTAACCAATTAAAGTCAATGAATTTTTTCAGAAACAATCTAGAAACTAATCTCTATGCTTGTAGGAAGTCAGATTTTCGTTAAAATATACAGTTTTAATGCTAGGATTCATTTAAGATTTGTATGGAAATCTTTGAGGCACTGAATGAATGAATGAAATATACTTTATTTACACCAAACAAAATACAATGCACAATAGGAAACAAAACTGATTATGGTACAAATAAGGCGGTCTTATCGCACTGTAACATTTTAACGAAAATCTGACTTCATACAAGCATAGAAATTAGTTTCTAGAACGTTTCAAGAAAATTTCATTGACTTTAATTAGTTAGTATTGAAAATATCACGAGACTTCGTTTGTATGGAGCAAGCTCCGTATTATCGCTGGGTGAATACAACAACGGCACAACTCAAAAAATGGCAGTTTTGAGTTAGCACCGTATTCTGGTTCTACATCGCATACTTTATCTTGTGCAATATAGACCTGACTCGATATTTCACTGAATCAAGAGATAGATGTTAGTTGTGCCACTACTACACTAAATAAAATTGTTATTTTGTGTTATGCAACAATGACACTTTTGAGTCAAAAAGTTGAATTAAAATTATTTCCGTCTGCAAAAACTACCCCTGTTATATTCTGTAAACCACAATGTGAAGGTTTGTGATGTCAAAGTAGGTCCTCCCTACTTCCAACTCTTCAGGGAATCATAACATCTCTTCTCCTATAAAGTTTTGACTTATGATCATCTACCTTTCTGCTTTCTGTACCATGGCTTTCTAGTATAGATAGAAGACTGATCTGTTGTATGAAGTTCCAGATCAGAAGATTATAACAATGTGATAGCTAAATAATTTTGTGGAAAAGAGCGTAGCTATATAGTAAGCGTGAGGCTCTATTACTGCTTTCGTATGGTTACTTCGTAAATATATAGCTTTGGAAAATCATCTGATTCCTGCATATTCAATATTACCTTTATGCTTTTAAAATTCAGTTTTGTTTTCCTCTTACCTCTTCTTGTCTTATCATTCATCTTTCATCCCAAATGACTGATGTCAGAATGTCTCTATTTATTTCCTCTGAGATAATTTGGGAAAACTTCAACATATCTTTTCATTGGCTTTCCCCAGATGAAAATATCTGACGACGTATTCATCCAATTGCAAACGAAGGTATTCAACCTGAACATAGGGATCAAGGCAGACACATGAACAGTGACGATAGAACTAGTCCATCATTGTGAGCTATGGAAACAGCTACTGGTTGGTGTTTTTCTAAGAGATAACATCAGAAATGAAGTAGTAACGTCTGAGAACTAAAGCAAATAACGCAGCCCTGAAAATTAGCAAGCTGAAGTGGCAATAGGCTTGTTATATCTGCTGAAGAACTGGCAACTGATAAGGAGTATGTGTTCTAGAACAGAAGCTACAAACTAGCGAAGTTATTTTATAATTAAATAGTATGGGACGACCACCGGCCAACGTTTTACGTAGTCAGGCCGACTACGTAAAATGGGTAGCTGGTAAGAAGACCGAAGATAGAGATTGATAATTGTTTTACACATCGTTCTTGATTTAAGCAGTACTAAAAGATCTATTGAGATCAACATGTGATTGGGCTCACGAGTAATTTCTTGGTCTGGCTCTTATCATCGAACTCGTTGTGTATCTGTCCCGAAACTCTGTCCGAGTTTCGGTACTGCTGGTGAAACGTGGATGTTCTGAGGTTTCAGAATATCTCTGACTACCCCTCGGGGAATATAGTCGTGAGCATATGCTTATGCGTTGTGTATCTGATCTGATAGGATCTCATCAGACAACTTCCGCCAATTCAGTAACAGATCAAATTTCCTTTTCCTCATTGCTTTGTAAATTACCATTTCTTCCGTCTCTTCTCTAATGCCATAATTGTGTTTTATTTTGGGTACTAATTACTATCATATTTCTTCATGTTTTCTCAATAATTATCTGGCATAAATCTAAATCGTACCAAAAAGTTAAGGCAAAACTGGCATAACTCGGAACCCCGATATTTATAGCCCTATTAATAAAAAAATTGAAGTATTTAAATAAAATTCTCAACTGTTATAGATTACTGATATAACACAGATATACAAAAGGCAAACATCAACAATCTAACCCTTACTGTGTAGTAACTACAGACGAATTTGTTCGCGCGCACTCTCTCGCGCCAACTTTAATGTCATTTTTCTCAAAATCAACTTTTTTGACTTGTGCCGTTGTTGTATTCACCCAGCGTTATATTCCCTTAAGCAACGCCAGGGCCGGTCAGTCTTTGGATGGGTGACCTTTTAGTGGTATTTCATCTCCAGCGTTCCCGTGCACGTTAAGCAGTTGATCTCGGATAGTCCCGTCAGAGGGCGTTGTAACTATTCGTTAAGCCAGGTCAGAGGCCTATTAAGGCGGCTTGAAAATTATCTGATAGTAAGTTGACCACTAACTTGCCTCCACCAACACGCACTGGGCCCGCGTTGTGGAGTATGGTCAACTCCCACTGGTGAGAGGAGGCCTTTGCCCTGCAGGCTTCTTCAAATAAAATAGCATAGCATATGCTCACGACTATATTCCCCGAATTAATAGTTCATTCTTTTATTAAAAAATTATACTTTAAGCTAAAGATTAACTGAAAATGTGAATTTCGCGTTATTTTCTAACTTTTTATTTTTACTGAGTATAAAGTTAAAGAGTTAAAATATATTTTATGTAGTTAAATCCAACGGGTGCGCGCGCCTGATTGCATTCCCTTGCTCGGCTCCCCTCAAGTGTCCCCAGAAAGTGTGAGGTGAGGTGAGGTATCTGGAGTCAAAGGGGGGCGGGGAGTGGCCGTCCTGTATGTAGAACTATATACTATTACCTATTCTGTGCTATCGTCCCCTACAAACCTAGGGAAATTGCAATTTTAGCGTAGTTTGGGCCCCTAAAAACCTCGGTCTGTGGCGAACCCGTATCGGGGGTCCACAGATGTGCAAAATTCTCCATTTTCAGATGTCAGTTATTTGACAGCTTTCCC
Organism: Agonopterix alstromeriana; assembly: GCA_963924505.1. Taxonomy (NCBI): domain Eukaryota; kingdom Metazoa; phylum Arthropoda; class Insecta; order Lepidoptera; family Depressariidae; genus Agonopterix; species Agonopterix alstromeriana. The sequence continues at coordinate 6,869,398 of OZ004690.1, read as the reverse complement.
GAGAGGGATTCGCCACAGTTGAGGGGTTCCGTCTTCACCAGGTCGTCGGTCAACCTTATGGGGGCCTACCCACGCTGCGCTTTCCGGTACGCGGTCGCCACTCGAGAACTTTTCTGCCCCATCGGCCATCGGTTCTGCGAGCAATGTGTCCCGCCCACTGCCACTTTAGTTTAGCAATTCTTTGGGCTATGTCAGCTACTCTGGTTCTTCTGCGGATCTCTTCATTTCTGACCCGATCTCGCAGGGAAACTCCGAGCATAGCCCTCTCCATTGCCCTTTGGGTGACTTTCAGCTTTTTATGAGGCCTTGAGTGAGCGACCAAGTCTCTGTTCCATATGTCATCACTGGCAACACACACTGATCGAAGACTTGTGGAGGAACTACTGTGGAAGGTTCCTCCGGTGAAAAGGGAAGATCTTCCGCCAGGCTAGGTGTGAAGCCTGGGGACCGGCCGTGGTCCAACAGATCTTAGTTGGACCTTGTATATATATCGAATCTATGTGATTATTTCTCTTGCGCGATTCATGTCTTGTATACGATTGTGAACCTTATGTGTAGCGGCTAACGGGTTACCAATGTGACGTCGCAAGTTGTCTTTACGTACACATTTGCGACTGCGACCGTAGCACCATCTGTTAGCTTCGTTGCTATAACTTGTGGGTGTTGACATCTGTGGCAAGTCCCCACAGTACTCCCCCCTCAGACCGGAGGTCGTTGAGTTGTTCGAAGTGTGCAGTCTTGTATCCATGTAGGTGCAGGGCTCCAGTCAAGTGAGTCTGACGAGCGATGTGCTGCGTGTGTGTGCATCGGTCAGGGGATCAGTCCTGATGTGATGCGGCGAGTGACAGGCGTGGAGAAGGCGAGCAGAACTGCCACGTGGAGGTGAGCTCAGACACGTGGGCTGCGGGAGATCCTTCTATACAGACGCTGACTGTCGTTGAGGAAGCTGCAGGCCCAGGAAGCGGTGTGAAGACAGCTGCGATGGACCTGGTGCGGGCTTCGGGTTGATGGCGTGTGACTGCTGCTTGTTTGACCTGGTCGAGGGGTGTGAAGGATTTGTTGATGCTGGTTGCTGCTCTGTGTTAGTGCTGCTCTGCGGTGTTCAGGTTGCGATGTTCTTTTGTCGAGGGTCACCACTGTGGAGGAACTACTGTGGAAGGTTCCTCCGGTGTAAAGGGAAGATCTTCCGCCAGGCTAGGTGTGAAGCCTGGGGACCGGCCGTGGTCCAACAGATCTTAGTTGGACCTTGTATATATATCGAATCTATGTGATTATTTCTCTTGCGCGATTCATGTCTTGTATACGATTGTGAACCTTATGTGTAGCGGCTAACGGGTTACCAATGTGACGTCGCAAGTTGTCTTTACGTACACATTTGCGACTGCGACCGTAGCACCATCTGTTAGCTTCGTTGCTATAACTTGTGGGTGTTGACATCTGTGGCAAGTCCCCACAGACTTTCGTGGAGTTTGCTTGGCGCCATTGCTCTTGCTGTGTTTCGTCGTATTTGAAATTCGTAACAAATTGGTTTTAGTGATATTTGTGACATAATTTCGTGCGGATTGTGTACCAAACAGTTGCGTAAAGCGACCGACGTAACAGGAATCTCAAATAAATACGATAACAGAACATACGTTTTTGTTCAAGTTAACTCGTACATGGTCATTTTGGCGGCAACGTGTGAGCTTACGAAATCGACCACAGATTCATCGTCATCTATCATCCCATCATTCAAATAAAGAATAAATAGAAAAAAAAATAACGAATGGCTCAAAAGAACTAGTATCTAGAGCCGTTAATAGAGTTAGAGCCGGCTGCGGTATTTGGGACGTGAAAATACTACGTAGCAGCTACGTAGCTTCCCGAACGCTGCTCAGCCGAGTTGGATTCGTTACGTTAGTTCGGATTCATATTCTATGACATGTAAATGCATTCAATTGAAAGTAAAACTTATGCTGTTACAGAAAGCGTTAGAGAATTTATTATAATATTTATAAGGCAGGTCAATGATAATTGGTAACAAAATATTATAAATTATTAAGAAAAACAAAAAACGCGACTGCATAAAAAACTTATTAACTGAAGAAAAGTTCAAAGCTGAAAACAAGCTCTATAATCACTAATCAGCTATAACAGCTTTATTTGAGCGAATATAATTTAATTGAATGCAGTCGGGTTTTTTGTTTTTCTTAATAATTTAGTTTATTTCATACTTTTTAGTCTTGTGTCGAAACGGTAACATAAAAGTACTATTATAAATATATTTATGGAATTGTCTGTTCACTAGCTTTCATTTGATACCCATATTGTAATTTTCAACAAAAAAAATTGTTTATTCTCCCTCTATTTTTTATTTCGCAGACTCCATATATATGTCACTCTCACAATTTTTTACGAATCTAATGACACCTCATACGTTAAACTGTAGGCCGTGCCAAAGAAATAGACATACAAACATACATACATACGTTCGAAAAACATAACCCTCCTTCTTGCGCAGTCGGGTAAAAAAAGCAGCTAGCTTTTGCCCGCGACTTCGTTCATATCCAGTATCAAAATTTTTCTGTCATAACAGTGGCGTAGCATGGGTCTCTGCCGCCCGGGGCACAGACCTATTTTGCCGCCCCTTATCCTATTTAAAAAAATAACGGAGCGAGCGAAGCGGACTCGAAATTTTTTCCACATCATTTCCGGTTCTGGTAAGACATCTTTTTTGTCCATGCAAAAATAGAAACTTATAGCGAGCTCAACTTTTCTTCTCAATACGAATCGGTTAGAGCCAGAGCTTTTTACGTACATAACATGTGCAAAGTAACCAAAGTAAACGCTATGGATGGAGAGAAGCAAGCTCGAAATTTTGAGCACCACGTCACGTGTAGGCACAGTAACTAAAACAGAAACTTAGAGCGAGCGAAGCGAGCTCGTCGTTTCTCTGCTCTACGAATTCAGAGCTCAATCTGTCTATATTTTTCCCGAATTTGCCGCCCCTAGTAAAGTGCCGCCCGGGGCATTTGCCCTCCTTGCCCCCCTCGCTACGCTACTGAGTCATAAGATAGACGAATTTTTTTTCGCTTCCGCTAGTCAGTTACGGAATGTCAGTGTTACCGCGTATGAGACTTTGACTATTTATATGTGGACTGGTTACGCGTGTAATTCTACTAACAAACATTTCTGCCACTTTTTGCGGGGGGCGAGGTAACATGAAATCCGCAACTTTGAATTTTATTCCCCATAACTTTAGATTCTAATTTTGAATGTTAAAAATCATGAAAAGTAGTCTCGTGTGAACCCCAAACGTTCTAAGTCCGAAGTTATTATTTCGCAATTATAGGCTGTCTCGTTTAATGATAAGGTGTAAAATTGAATGTAAATGCACAAGATCAATTTGTGCTTATACCGTGGCAGAGGGGAAATGCTACCGCAAGGCTAGTCCTTATAATAATTAGTCAAAGGCTTACGCTAGTCAGTTACGGATTGTCAGTGTTACCGCGAATGAGAATGCTATAGTCATTAAATCCTATACCATTTATATGAAGTGACATTTTGGAGTTAATACAATTTTGCGTGTCAAAGTATTTACGTCACAAGACGAATTTCCATTGATCGGGTTTTAGATTTATTCATAGTCTGTCTGTAACTGTCTGGGTCAATGGACTTGTTAAACACAATGATAAAGTCTATGCAATTTACACCTCTGCTTCTAATATTGAGATTGCATTAAAGACACTTTAGTAAATTGTGTATGAACGAATAATTACTGTTAGTTTATAACACCTTTGTCGAGATTTCGTGGGTATAAGGCTCAGGACCCTGAGAAATACCTTAAAATCGATATAAATATACAAATGGCAAGCTTATTTCTAAAGATATTTCTTCAAGCATGCCAGCAAAAGAGACAAGGCACATTAACTGTGTAAAAAAAAACAGTAAATAATTTAAAATCAAATTAAAGATTGAAAAATGTTTTGTCTCGGGCGGGACTTGAACCCGCACTCTTCCAAACCGGGGAAGTGCGTTATCCAATTTCGCTACCGAGTCCACTAACCACAGAACGAAATTTTCAATCTATTGCGTCTTAAGGGGATGTGAACGAATTATTTAGTTTTAAGGTTATAATTTTTGAATATGTTCAAAATATTTAATAATTACTCAAATCCAATACCCACTGTCCATTATAAGTGGCGACGGGCTCACTCCCCGTCAAACTGGACAGAGTTTCGGTACTACTGGTGAAACGTGGATGTTCTGAGTTTTAAGAATATCTCTAACTATCCTCGGGGAATATATTCGTGAGCATATGCTATGCTAAAATTATGAATCAAAACCATAGAAACAGTTATTCAGTTTGATGGTCTGATCATCCTCTTAAAACACCGTCAACATATTGGACCCTGAATACATAAACAGCGAACCTCCCCTTTTTGAAATCGGTTAAAACCGCAAAGTCCTTTGACCAAAAGTTTTCATTGTTCAGATGTTAATTACAATACGATAATGCAAGTCACAAATGCATTGATGCAATATTATTCACTTAAAATCATTTCCTGCTGCAGCGAATTTAGTTGAACTTTGACCTAGTTCTTTAGGAGTCTGATCACGCCTCTTTTTAGAGTACCGTCACAGAGTAAAGAGTTACTACGTAACAGATACACTCCCTTACAATACAACGATAAATTCTCACGTTTTAATAGCAGATAGTATAAGAGATAAGAGGAATTTTGGTAACCATCAGCTGCAAGGCTGATTCAGTATTCATAGGGTGTAGAGCATCTCTGTGATGGGGATGGACGAGGTCTGCCTGCTTAACTCCAGTCGGTTTAGGAGTTACAGCCGTTCAAAGGCCTGGTATGGTTGCTAAAAATGAATATGCATGAATAAGCAGGTATTATTGTAATATGCACTGTATGTTGGTATCCCCAACATTAATTTTTGTATCAACTAGCTGGCAACACTTTCTTCCTTTTTTGTACCGTTGGTTGGTGAGCGTGTCAATATAGTGTTGAAACCGAGTTTTGTGTTTATACTAAAGTTCCTGTCCACCCCACAAATACCAGCTGCCTCACAGTCAGTCTTCATCTCATTATTAAGTTTTCTTCACTGTAGCTATGCCAACAGTACAAAAACTGGCATGCTCTATCAGTCGGTTTAGGAGATACAGCCGTTCAAAGGTCGGAACTTTGAATGGCCCCCCACAAGGTGGACCAACGACATGGTGAAGGAACCCGTGGGATAAAGGCAGCACAGGACCGGTCGTTTTGGCGATCCTTGGGAGAGGCCTATGTCCAGCAGTGGACGTCTATCGGCTGAGATAATGATGATTCACAAACACAATTTCTATCAACAGATAGAAGCTGAAATATGGCGCCAACAGTAAAGGAGTACTACGCCGGCAAAGCCATACTTATCACAGGAGCAACTGGATTCGTTGGAAAGGTAAGCTATTGAGCTACTATGGACATGGAAAGGATAAAAAATAAGTGAGGGTGAGAGGTGTTAGTAATATCCTTTCGTTTGCCAGCGGCCATTAAGCACATTCCTGCTTATGTGGCAAACTCCCGCTCAGGCCAGCAACAAAACAATGGAGATCTGCCAGTCTCCCGGTGCGGGATGGTAGGCAATAAATTATTAAGATAAACAAAAAACCCGACTGCATAAAAAACATATTAACTGAAAAGAGAAAAATAAGCTCTATAATCACTAATCAGCTATAACAACTTTGTTTGAGCAAATATAATTTGATTCATAAAAGGTAAGTATCGCAAACGGGGACATATAATATTTTTGGTTGGTCATTGATTGGTTTGTCCCCGCCTGCAATACCTACCTTATAAGAATCAAATTATATTTGCTCAAACAAAGTTGTTATAGCTGATTAGTGATTATAGAGCTTGTTTTTCTCTTTTCAGTTAATAGGTTTTTTATGCAGTCGGGTTTTTTGTTTATCTTAATAATTTAGTTTATTTCATACTTTTTAGTATTGTGTCAAAACGGTAACATAAAAGGAATATAATATTTATATATTTGAAATCGTCTGATTACTAGCTTTCATTTGATACCCATATTGTAATTTAAAAAAAAAAGTTATTCCCCTTTCTTTTTTAATTCGTAGACGCCATCTTGAAATAATATACCCTATGTCACTCTCACAATTGTTATGAATCCAATGATACCTAATACGTTAAAATCCATCAAGCCGTTTGGGCTGTAGGCCGTGCCAAAGAAATATACATACGCTCGAAAAACATAACCCTCCTTCTGGCGCAGTCGGGTAAAAAGCTCCATCTCCTTTCAGCCAAAATAAAATGCGCGTCTGGCATTCTCCCGCTGCGGGTCGATATTTAGGATATTATGTCAATTTTACCATGTAAAATTAGTTCTGCCCTGCTCTGACACATAGGTAATAATGCGAGATCACTCTACAAAGACGGACCCTGCTGAGCCCCTGCCAGATGCGCCCAAATGAGCAAAAATGGACTCCTCCATATTTAAAAAAAATTCGCTGTTCCGGAGCGGGAATTTGCCACACGAAATTCTTCTATTTCTATCGTGCCTTCCGGAGGACGCTGGTGCATTTTAATCTGTTGATGGTGCGAGATTCGAGATTAGAGTGTTTAGCGTGAAAGATATTACTTACCGGTTTCTTTTCTTTTCTTCTCTTTGCAGGCGCTTGTGGAAAAGTTGTTAAGAAGTTGTCCAGATGTTGGCACGATATATTTACTGCTTAGACAGAAGAAAGGACTAACCAGCGAAGAGAGACTTAGAGAGTTATGTAATCAAAAGGTTTGTGATCCATCATCTCTTGTCTCATATTAGATCGTGTTAGAGGCTGCCTCCGTGGTCTAATGGTTAAGAGCATTGGGCTCTTGAAACGGAGGTCGTGGATTCGATTCCCAGGGGGGACACCTAGTGATATGTCACTTTGTGCGTTTTCCCCCAGTTGGTTAGGACATTGCAGGCCAAATCACCTGATTGTTTGAAAAGAAAGATGATTACGTGCTTCGGATGGCACGTTAAGCCGTTGGTCCCGGCTACTATCTCTCGTGGTAGTATTCGTTACATCAAAACCACGTCAGAGGCCGTAGGGCGGTCTCAAAAAACTCTGACACCAGGGCTTGCCCACACGATGAGAAGAAGTGTCAGAGGCTGGAAACCAATCGACGCATGGATAGACCCTTAAGGTATAGTAAGACCTCCAACCACAGACTATTAAATAGTTACTACTACTGCAACCGATCGCAGGCTTACGATCAAAGCCAAATTGCCACGTCATTGGCTTGCGATCAGGCTTTCTGCCTTTAAATTGGCTATTAGGCCTTGAGAAAAAGTCTACGAGAAATTGCTAATCTAAAAGCCTGTTTATGTTTGACTAGCTTTCTACCAGATCAGTAGGTAGCAAGATTGCGAAGAAGAAAGCAATCGACCAATAGCTCACTCGATCGATCGCGTCATAAGGAATTTGAAGCTATGCTATTGGTGGATTTTTCCTCGCTCATCGCCTTTACTGGTCTTATTCTTCGAGTTACTCTACATTACTGGAAGTTGGCAGGTTGGCTGTCAACTCTGCATATCCTGTCTACAAGGTGTTACAAAAACACAAATAAACATTTAAGGGGGTGGTTTAGACCATCAAACTGAACAACTTTCACTATGGGACCAATATCGAAATCGCGAAAAAAAATGCTGATGTTCCATACTAAACTACAAATCTACTCGAGCTTAATATATAGACAGTTTATTTATTTTTTCGCGATTTCGATGTTGGTACCATAGTGAAAGTTGTTCAGTTTGATGGTCTAAACAACCCACTTAAGGGGATATAATTCGGAGCGCGCTCCATACAAACGTACTATGGTGATATTTTCAATACTAACCAATTAAAGTCAATGAAATTTTGCTGAAACAATCTTGAAACAATTATCATGCTTGTATGGAGTTGGAGTCAGATTTTCGTTAAAATATACAGTTTCAATGCTAGGATTAATTTAAGATTTGTATGGAAATCTTTGAGGCACTTTAACTTTAAAACTATACATTTTAACGAAAATTCTATACAAGCATAGAAATTTGTTTTTAGATTGATTCTGAAAAATTTCATTGAGTTTCATTGCTTAATATTGAAAATATCACCATAGTACGTTTGTATGGAGCGCGCTCCGAATTATATCCTCTTAAAAGTTTTTAATGTTTATTTTTACTTTTGTAACACCTTGTATATCTCGCCAAACAAAACAGCTCTACGACCCTGGAGATGTCAGACCACTGGTTCAGGTTCGCGAGCCATAACATTCGTGGTCTACGGATGCTTTTTTGCCGTTCCTGGATCAAAACATTTCATATCCAGTTAATGTAACCTCTGGAAAAAAAATTCCTACCAGTAGGAATACAAGAACTTTTCATTTCCAGCTATTCGAGCCCCTGAAGGAGAAGAATCCCTCGATCTTCAGCAAGCTGCGCCTCATAGCTGGTGACATTCTGGAGGATAACCTGGGGATATCCGACGAGGACCGCACGGAGTTGCAGCAGAAATGCAACGTTGTGTTCCACAGTGCCGCTTGTGTTAGGTAAATAATGATTAAATAATACAAAACCGGCCAAGTGCGAGTCGGACTTATACCACAACACAAATCAAATCGATTTTAACTCTACCACCGCGTTAGAAGGTGTTCCGTTGTAGAGAAGATGCTCTACCACACACCTATTTTAAAAAAAATGTCTATGGCAGACATTTCGGTCATTTATACAACGTGTTAATGAATTAACGCAAAACTAGAAAGTAGTTTGTTTAGAATCGAGAGCAGAATCGAATTATCATGGTTTCAACATAGGTAATTTTTTTCAAAATATAAAATATTTTTTTTGTAAAATTTAAAATTTATTGAACTCGATCGCAAACCACCGCATGGGCCCTCTCACCCTACATACTACCAAAACAAGATTCATAAAATGTATCCACGAGCACATTAGCTCTTTCATTCATTGCTGAAATGATAACAAATCATTTTTGCCTCAAAACTTAAAATGCGAATAACTTTATATTTTAAGTATCAAAATAATGAAATTATTGTTTCAATGTAATTATTTTGTTATAAATCAGTTGGGGTGTATGAGGTTTTGCGCTTATTCATTAACACGTTGTATAATCATGGAGTTTATAATAGTTAATGTCAAAAGTCAAAGTCAAAGTCGATATAATTTATTCAATATAGGAGCTTGCAGCACACTTATCAAACGTCAAATCTTTTTTAAAGCTACCACCGCGTCGGAACGTGTTGTCGCTGTAGAGAAGATGCGGCCAGAAACTCTACAACATAACACGACTTAATAACTATTACAATATAAATTCTTAAGCTAAAGTTATGTATACAATAATGCATAGTCTATTTAATAAAATAATTGATACTATACAGTAAAGTAAATAAACTATAAGCTAGTGACCTCAGACCCAAGCATTTTGATCATTTAAATAATCATCCAGTTTATAATATGCTTTTTTACAGAGGACTTTTTTGATTTGAGTTTTAAACATGTTTTCGGAAAGATTCAAAATGGTCTCGGGGATTTTATTATAACAACGTATACAGTGACCCATGAAAGACGTGTTGACCCTACTAAGCCGAAAGTGTGGAGATAATAGTTATACAACGTGTCTAATGAATAAACGCAAAACTAGAAAATTGTTTGTTTTTTTCGCGATTTCGATGTTGGTCCCTAGAAAGTTGTTCAGTTTGACGGTCAGCAAATTAAGAATGATCCTATCTATATACGTCCCACTGCAAGGCACAGGCCTCAGGGAGGGTGTATGTACGTTAGTCCACCACGCGTGCACAATGCGGATTGGTAGACTTCACATACGCATCGAAATTTCTTCTTCAGCGTATGCAGGTTTCCTCACGATGTTTTCCTTCACCATTTGAGAGCAGTCGGTATTACGTACATAAACTAAAAAATCTCATTGGTAAATGGCTTGCCACAACCAGGAAGTTGGAATAGGTAGGTGTTATGGTTACAACACATCATCCATCATAAAAAGCCGTGGTGGTCCAGTGGCGAGTAACCTTGCATGCCGTGCAGGAGGCGATGGTTCGATCCCCGTCCAGGCCGACTCGTACCAATGAGTTTTTCGAAATTTATGTACGATTTGTAACACCACTGGCTTTTCGGTGAAGGAAAGCATCGTGAGGAAACCTGCATGCTTTAATTTGGAAGCATGTATTGTACCCACTGTCCAATAGAAGTGGCGACGGGCTCACTCCCCGTCACACTGGACAGAGTTTCGGTACTAGTGAAACGTGGATGTTCTGAGGTTTCAGAATATCTCTGACTACCCCCTCGGGTAATATAGTCGTGAGTATATGCTATGCATATCATCAATAATAATTATGTTTTCAGGTTCGATCAAAAGCTGAAAGACGCTGTAAATTTGAACACAACAGGAACTCTACGTGTGCTCCAACTCGCCGAAACTTTACAAAAATTAGAGGTAATCGAACACCTGGCCACATGCTTACCCTCTCTCTTTACTAAGGCCGAGATTCAGAGACTTTTTTGGTCTTAGCTCGAACTAAGCGTGGCGAAAATGTATGGATTTTGACATACGGGAGTCCGACCAAAAAAACAAAAAAGACCAAAAAAATCGTCTCTGAATCTCGGCCTATGTGTCCAAACCACAGAACATATACTCGTAGTCTAGGAAAAATAAGGTTTGAGATTGCATTAAAGACACTTTAGTAAATTGTGTTTGAACTAATATTACTGTTAGTTTAGATAGGCTCAGGAACCTGAGAAAAACCTTAAAATCGATATTAATGTACAAATGGCAAGCTTATTTCTAAAAATATTTCGACCAGCATACCAGCAATAGAGACAGTTAATTATCAAAAGGCAAATTTAATGTGTAAAAACAAACAGTAAATAATTTAGTTTTGAGGTTATAATTTTTGAAGACTTATAAAATATTAAATAACTACCCAAATTAACGATATTAACCGTGGATTATTATTGTTATAAGTAAAACGTATTGAACGAAGCCATCCTATACAAAATCACCAGTTTTCCATTTTTAGTTCATACCTAAATTTAATGTTTTGTAAATGTCTTAATTATTCAATAATACAACATAAAAAATCGGGTATTATTGAGAATTTATGTTTTTCAGGTATGTATCTACTATATTCCAAATTTTCACCAAAAGTGCAATTAATGCAACCTACTCCATACAAAAATCCGTAGATTTCCCCGACTAATATAAAGAAAGGTTAGAAAGGCAAAGTGGCGCTTTTGCTTCGGAGACGCTGTCGCTACTTGTCTTTCCCTCTCTCGCTCGTACCATGCCGCGCACCATAGAACACATAAGAGCGTTGCTCATTTCCTTGGCGCGCCTGCCCCACCCACAACGCCTTTCTAACCTCTCTTTATAATTATGTTCTGTGGTCATAATTCTCCGCAACGCGCCTCCGAAGTTTTCCTAAGCCCATCATCATCAGCCTATACAGGGTCCTATCCTTAGCGAGCATCTCTCACTCGAGCTGTTTGTAAAAAGAACACGCTTAGCTAAACCCTCGTCTACCAGAAAATGGAGTGATCTGATTGGTTTTTGTCCCCGTATATTTTGCTACATCGCACATCTCTGGTGGACAGCCAGCCTAAACCCCTAGTAATAAGGTTCAAATTCCCAGGTGTTCGTGCATCTATCAACAGCATACTGCCGTTGCCACCTAGATGTGCTCGAAGAGAAGCTTTACCCGGCTGTGCATAAGCCGAGGAAGATAATGGACATAGTGGAATGGATGGACGACGAATTGCTGGACCATGTCGAACCTAAGTGAGTTTAATGATAGTCGGCAATAGATGGCGCCATTAGCGTTTCTAGATACATCAGCCGATATAATATGTAGATAAAAAAGGCGGGTGTTGATACTTGCCTTCCTGGCCTTCTGTTACCGTATCACGGCAGTATCTAACCATAAACATTTGTCGCCGTGTGTTAGCCACGGTTTATACAGAAGAGACATGTGGGTGTATAAACCGCGCCTTAGTACCTACCTAACTAATAATTTTTCATACATTTTAATTTTTGAACAGTCTTATATCTTCGGAACCTAACACCTATTCATACACGAAAGCTATCACTGAGGATTTGGTGGCGGAGTACGGGAGCAAATTCCCCGTTGCGATCGCACGGCCATCTATCGGTGAGTAGCGGAACTTACAAGTTTAGTTTGAAATTAATGTAGTTTAATTTGTTCTAGTTGTCAGAATTGCAATATAGATGGCGCTGTACCTAAATTCATAACAATGCGTAAAGTTATTCTTTATTTATTTAAATTAAATTATGCTTTTTAAATCATTGTTTTTTTTTACTATTTATTGTTTAGTTACTTCTGCGTGGAAGGAACCATTCCCTGGCTGGGTGGACAATTTGAATGGTCCAACAGGACTTCTTATTGGCAGTGGCAAAGGTAATTTATCTAATCATACATTCAATTACGTACATAGGTAGTTACGTTAGCCAATATTTGCACATAGCAGATAGGATTGGAGGAAGAGAGAGGGGCCTGCTCCAGCAGAACAAGCAAAAACTAGATTTCTTCGCCATGGTTTGCACAAGCCCATAACATGATTTTTTTGTGCGACGCCACTTAGGCCGAGATTCAGAGACGATTTTTAAGTCATAGTTCGAACTCCCGTATGTCAAAATTCATACATTTTCGCCCTACTTAGCTCGAGCTAAGACTAAAAAAAATCGTCTCTGAATCTTGGCCTTAGTACGGAGTATAGCACTCCTCTTGTCTTTTACTCTTTGATAAAATGCGGTGGGGAACTTTATAATAATTAAGTAGTAATAGTGATTTGAGAATCATCTCACTCAATCAATCAATCACTATTACTACTTAATTATTATAAAGTCCCCCGCCGCGTTTTATCATAGAGTAAAAGACAAGAAGAGTGCAGTACTCTGTACTAAGTGGCGCGCCATCTAAGAGACGGGCTTTTGAGCCTTTTCCGTCGTACGCCATTTAGAGAGAATAGAAGAATAAGAATATTTATTGTTCAAACTGTGTACAAAAGATGTTACAATAAGATAGAATCAACAGTTTGGTCCGCAGCACGGACGTACAATATTAGGTGGCTTACACTGTAAACCAAAATAAAATATTTGAGCATCAACAACTATGATAAATAATAATATTACAATAAAATGTATTTAGACTATGATCTCTTTAGACTATGATCTCTTTAGACTATTACATAATTATAGTAGGTAGGCACTAATAACAAGTGGTTATTACTTATCAAAATAATCGTTTCACTTATATTAGCACTTAGAAGTGTGCCATATTTTAAGTTTATTTGACATATCTTTTACTATATATCACTCTATAGCACTCTTCTTGTCTTTTACTCTATGATCTCTACAGAATAATCTCAGAAACGACTCTAAGAATGTTGATACGATTTTCAATAATAGATAGAATGATTCAAGAGAAAATTTTGTTATTTGTGGTTTTCGTACGAAGCCATGGTGGGTTAGTGATAAATAAAAATGTATTTTCAGGTGTAATCAGAACCATGCACTGCGAACCGTCCTACATGGCAGACGCCATACCAGTTGACGTTACCGTCAACGGGTGCATACTACTTGCGTACGCGACGGCTCTTGACAAGTATGTATAGTAAATACAAATTAATACCTATTTCCAGCTTCTTGAGTAAATATGAGGGATGTTCCGAAAGCTATTAAAAAAGAAAAAAATATTCCAAATGGCTCGATAGATGACGTTGCTGCGAGATGGATGTGCCACTGGCTTTCGGTAAATCCCTTATTAAAGTTCAAGATTCGTTATCAATTTTCATACTTGGGATTATTATTTTAGGAGTCTATTTCCTTTGTCCTTGAAATGTTCTTTCTTAGACCAACAGAAACAAGAGTATACAACATCACGCTATCAGGAATCATCAAGATGACGTGGGCAGAAATTATTGAGCTGGGTAAGAAATTGTTTTATATAAATTTTAATTAAATTATTAACGCCACAACGACGTACACTGATCAAATAAAGTGCGCACATTCAAGTACATTTTTGCTCGTACCATCTGGCCGGTAATTAAAGCGTGAGAATTTATCGCTTTCGGAAGTGGAAGGAAGTGATGTATCTGTTACGAAATACAATAACTAGTAATCTGTGGAAAAGAGTGTATCTCTTAAACACACATACTCATGTACACACGGCGACAGATCAACCTACCCATAGTTGCACTCTATGTACATGGACATAAGGTCCAACTATGGGTAGGTTGATCTGTCGCCGTGCGTACTAAAATATCCTGCATAGACTTTGTAAATAAGGAGAGTTGAAATCGACTATGACAAATCTAGTACCAACTATAGCTTTTTTTACATAATACAGGCAGGAAATGGGTAAACGTGTACCCATACACAGTAGCCCTTTGGTATCCGGGTGGTACAGTCAAGTCCTATTGGTGGACCCATCAGCTCTGCGTGATCTTCTTGCATCTGCTGCCGGCGTACTTAGTAGACACCTTACTGTTCTTGCTTGGAAGGAAAACTTTGTAAGTCGTTCTTAAATTTTTTCACTAGATTCTTTACTGTGTTGCCTCAAGAAATCCACCTGTGCCTTATTTCTGAAAGGTTGAAGATGATTTCTGAGTTCAGGAGTGAGATATTACTATAATATAGTACTAGCATCAGTATTGGAAACGATTATCGAAGATAAGCAACTCCCGGTCAAGTCTGTCTTTGAATGGATGGCCGTTTTAGTACTTTAGACTTTAGAGCCAAAGTAAAGGGACTACCGTTGCCTCCTACCACAACCACGGATTGAAGTGGAAGTCATATTACTTTCTGAGAACTACAAAACTCCATAGCTACCACTGGGTTCCTTCTTTATATAGCATCTCATCATCATCAGCCTATATACGCCCCATTGCAGGGCACAGGCCTACCCTCAAGAGCCTATGAGCGGTAGTCCACCACGCCTGCACAATGTGGATTGGTAAACTTCACAGAATCAGAATTTCTTCTACAGCGTATTTAGGTATTTCCTCACGATGTTTTCCATCACCGTTTGAGAACAGTTGGTATTATGTACACACGGCGACACATCAAGCTATACAAAACCAAATAAGATGGCCTCGCGTGGCCAGCCAGCCGTGTGTACATAAGTTAGAAAACTCATTGGAACATAGCATGTAATCCGTGCGGATTCGAACCCGGGCCCTCATGATTGAGAGTCCATACGCAACGCGCCACTGCCACATGATCGATTTAGCATCTATTCCTAATTAATTAAGAATGTGTCTTGTTCTTCCAGCATGGTGAACGTCCAAAAGCGAATCAGCCACGGTCTGAGCGTCATCCAATACTACACGACAAAAGAATGGTACTTCACTAACACGAATTTCCGATCCTTACGGGACCGAATCAGCAAGGAGGAGGACGAAGAGTTCTACACGGACGTCAGCAGTGTGAACCCTGATATATATTTGAGGGATTATATCCTGGGAGCAAGACAGTACTGTTTAAAAGAAGATCCATCTACATTGCCCAGGGCTCAGAAGTTGCATAAAATGTAAGTTTTGTTGATTGTATGGATTAAGGTGGAATATTCCTCAACCCTTACATTGTTACTAGTATCATAAATTAAGAAGGATCCTGTTTACTTAAGAATGATCTCCCGATGATTATTGATGTTCAAATCAAAAAGAATGGAAATATTTATTATCTACTAAATAAGTTGGTATTTTAACTAACTTTTTATTTTCCAGACGTTACATGGCTGATCTGGTGACGAAGCTTCTCCTCATTTCACTCCTGGCATGGTTCATCTACTCCTACGCTCATGTCTTCACGTCAGTCGTGGACTCATTGGATTCAACGTTAAAATATCTATCGCCTATAGATCAAGTTAAGGCAGAAGATGCGATTTTGTGATGAAAATTACTTGTTTTTACCTAACGTCTGTTAAAAAGTGTTGTCACATAATATTGTAGGATTTTAATTATGGAATATTTTATTAAGGTGGGGCAAGCATTGGGCTATTATTACTGAAAGTGACACGACAACGTCATGCGCCACATGCGGCTCGGACGAGCGCGGCCAGATGAAAGAGAATCTAGCTATTTACTGAATGAATAATGGTGATATCGCCGTCATTTTGTGAGTAGTCAATTCGAGACTTGAAGAGCTTGAAGGAGACTATGTAAAGGAAGCTTTCATGTCTAATGACTCGGTTCATTTTTGTTTGCACGCGCGCCGTTGTGACGGGTTGTTTCGCGAATTGTACGATAGGACGGGTGCGAATAACTTTTTACCTTATTGCCGTGCAAAGAGAGTCGTTATTTGTTTAAATATGTTTTTGCAGTGATTCTTCTGTACGGGTATTACTAGTATTTATTCTGTGATTAAAGTAGTGATTTTCTTTTTGGTACTGGTGTACGTCTTTGTCTATCATTTTAATCTGAGTCTCAGTTATTACTTAATAAAAGAACTTAGGTAAATTATTAATGCTTACCCCACCCTAATTTTAATTATTTTGTAATGGAAAATGTGGTATTTCAAAAAGTAATTAAGTATATTTTAAAAATTCAACTATTAGTGCTAATTGATAACGATAATAATAATCACAGACAACTTAAAATCAGTGTTTTCGATGCAACTGTGGAAAATTATTTGTTTTTACTGAGAATATCTTCATCTATGTACTTTTACCATAAGCATATCTTTATTGTTGAAACTCACATAATTATGAATGAATATAAATGAAAAAACAGAATCCTACATAAAAAAGCTAATAAAATTCGGAGGGGTGACCTTCCTTCTAAAATTTTCAAAATAATGAGCAGTGTATTGTATAACTACTGTTGCTCATTGGCTACAATTTTTTGTATAACTTAATAGGTATTTTATAAGATTAATATCATGTTAATCAAGCAAAAAATTAGGTTTAAAATAAGAGCTAAGTAAATAAAACGTTAGTTTTTTTACCAAATTATACCTACGTACTTGTAGCTTATTTCAATTAGGTATAGGTAGTTAAGTGGAATATTATATGAAGATTAGCGTAAAATAAAACTTGTTATTTTCCTATTGCTTTGTTAATTTATTTCGATTCCGTCCAAATAAGAACATAGCACCCCTCAGCCCACGGAAGTGACTTCAGGGTGAAATTGATATCATTAGCATCATTTTAAACTAAGAGTACCCATCAAACTGAACAACTTGTACTATGGGAGCAAACCGAAGGGAGCAATAAAAAAATCTGCTGTTTTATACTAAACTGCAATGCCGGTCATTAGTTCATACGTTGATGGTTATTTCAGCTTTGATAGGTTTTTGTGCGTTCAAAATGAGTACAACCACTAACGCCATCTATTTGTTGTTTCCATATCCATCTTGGAAACCGCCCAATTCTTCACAATTTACCGCCATCTAGTGACCAGTAGCTGTAATTCTATGCAGCAACTTGCAGATTTAGCAACGCACAGGAAGTTACAAGAAATACTTGTTGATTATTTATGTTTATTACTCATGAATAATAATTGTATAATCAGTTCCATTAATTAATTACGCACACTGAATGCTGATAAAGTAATATTATTAGCAGATAAAGTAGGTAAACTACCTATCACAAATAATTAGCTATTGCATCAGAATCAGAATCGAGACAAAAACCTTGTCTATGGAATTTTTAGTGTTGCACATTTCTCGAATATCTATCGAAATTTGATCAAAAAAATTGCAATTAATCGAACACATTTGAACAGAAATTACTGAAAATTTTGAAGTTGTCACATATTTTCGTAAAAATTTTTGTATTTTCAGTACTTTTGATGTTAATACAATTTTGGCTGGCAGTCTTGATATCTTTTTTTTAGACAAAAAATTGAATCGATTCAAGTAATCGATTCAACCCGCAATTTCTGCGCAATGTTTTTTATCTGTGCTGCAAAAATGACAGACAGAATAGAAAAATAAAAATCAATTTTTACAAAATGGCCGAACTGTAAAGACGTGTATTTTTCCCATATTTTCGTTACAATGGAGCTCAAAAACGTTTGCAATTTCCAAGAAAACAAATCCGCAAGTTGTACTCGCGAAGAAGATATCGTATACTGTGGTGACATAGAGTGTAGCGCTGATAACGGAGTGAGAAACTTGAAAAATTGTGACTATTGGTTTTTCCAGGACATACCCTTGGAATCTGGAAAGTGTTTTTCTAATAAGTCTTATATTTCTAAGTGTCCTGACATCGGAAAAACGATGTTTGTTTGAGTGAAAAATGGCTTAGCATCCTCTTTGAGACTGTGATTGTAGTTTTAGAAGTGAACAAGATGAATTTCCGCGGCCAAGATTGGCGCGATAGGCGCATTCTCAACCAAGGTATGAATTTTCCACCAATGCATTACACCATAGCAAATTACTGTACAGACCATAAATCTGATTTAAACACACCGTTCGCCCAAGAAGACATCCTAAACAAACTCAATTCGATCCCGGACCCACTAAAAAAGAATCTAGCAGATTCTGTTATTCACATTGACGAGAATAATAAGAGAAACAAAGTCATGCCTCCGGACACAAAAGAATACATTTATCAACCAAATATGGAGTCGGAAACTGTAGAAAACCGACCAATGGTCGATAAAACCGACTCATACCCGTCTCTGATGGGAATAACAACGTATATAGCGAATTTTTTCGGAGCAATTTCTGGCGCGATGTTCCAACGACGCGCAAAATCACCCGTGCGTTACTATGATTGCTCCGACCATTTGGATTGCCGCGAGAGGTCGCCAACGTGCTGGCAGGCTGCCAAATTTGATGATCAAAATAAGAATGTAGCTCCCGAGTCGTGCACGGATCAGTCCGATGGCAATATGAATAAAAATTGTCGTGATGCTGTCTCTCAGTGCGAAGGTAAACTCAATGCCGTCCGCAATCTTCTACTTAATAAAAGTGAGCCTGTCAAGCCTAAATACAGGAGACGACCTCGCAAGCTCTTCGTTGAACCTGGGAACGTGGAAGAGAGATTCGAGGACGCTATCACACCGGAAGACTTTGTAAGCCTAGCGAATGAAGAGTACGTAGAGTATTTTGGTGTTAAAAGTAATCATAAACAGGATCTGTGCGAGGTGGAGGCACCGAAAATGAAGACTGAAATTGGGATTGTGCAGGACAATATCATTAAAGTTTTACCTGAGATCGGAGAGAAATTGTTAACAAATGTTGATGAAATTTTTGTTCCGATTGAAGGTATTCCAACTGTTATAGAAGAAAGAATAATGCCTAGTACGGTTATAGAAGAGAATGCTGTACCAGCGATAGTAATTGAAGAAGAAATAGTGCCAACGATAAAAGTTGACGAAGAAATCGTAACAAAGCCAGAAAACCAGGAAAACTGTGTTTTAATAGCCACAGAACCAAAAGCAGAGATAAAACCAGAAATAATTTCATCCTGCGAAGACAAATTGGCAAAACTAAAGAGTTTGCTTCAAGAAAAACGTCAGAAAAATACAAAATCTGTTCCCGATTTAACCGATTCTGTCCCAGAATTAGTTAAAGACGTCGAACGACCGAAAAAATCAAGCAAAAGCATCCCTATAGAGAAAATCAAAGATAAACGTTTTAAAAACCCACACCGAATCAGTGTAGATAAAAGAAAACGCACAAAACTACGAAAAAACATACAAGACGACATGCTGTTCGCTAACGAAATAGATTCCGAAGACATAAGCTTAAATAACTCTCCGACGCCCGTCTCAACCATCCCGGAAACTGAAGAGGACGAAGAAAAAGAATATTTCGACGAAGTCAGAGGCCGATTCCAATCTTCTTCGGTCGACAGCGACGATTCCTTCCAAATAGTCTTCTCCGACAGCCCGAAGTCACCGAGAACATGCAAACCTTCCGAATGTGACTCCGAAGACTCGTTCATAGTCTTCGAAGATTCCCCAGACAGCTGTTACACTTCCAACGATGTGTTCGGTGACGAAACCGAATCTGACAGTGATAGTGATTCGGATATCAGCGATTCGGGCGTTTCTGAAGTCTGCAAGATGTCGCATGCGTTTTCAAGGACTGTTAGTGATTTGACGGACGATAGTTTGTACAATGATGTTACATGTGATAAGGACGAAGTAGATTGTGCTGCGAGGGTCGTGGAGGAGATTCCTGAAGTTCCGGAGGAGGAGGTGGTGCCTGTGAAGCCGGGTTTGCTGATTAATGAAGCGAGGAGACTGCAGAGAAAAGACGAGCCGGCTAAAGCGGTAAGTGTTTTTCTCTATGAAATTCAACCCAATAGCTCTGCTGTTGAACCTGATCTAGGTTCACGGGTTCGTATCCCACAAGGGGCAAATATTTGTATGATGAATATGAAGATGAATAAGCCGTGGTGGTCCAGTGGCGAGTAACCTTGCCTGCCGTGCAGGAGGCGATGGTTCGATCCCCGTCCAGGCCGACTCGTACCAATGAGTTTTTCAGAATTTATGTACGATTTGTAACACCACTGGCTTTTCGGTGAAGGAAAACGTGAGGAAACCTGCATGCTTCAATTTCGAGGCATGTATTGTACCCACTGTCCATTATAAGTGGCGACGGGCTCACCCCCCGTCACACTGGACAGAGTTTCGGTACTACTGGTGAAACGTGGATGCTCTGAGATGTCAGAACATCTCTGACTACCCCCTCGGGGAATATAGTCGTGAGCGTACTTATACATACATGAATATGAATATTTTGTTACCGAGTCACGATTTTTAGTATCTATACATGTCTATCTAAACTGTAATGGAAGTGTGTCTGTCATAAAGTTAGTAATAGAGTGACTGACAGCTGAGAGAGTGAGATGTATCTAGTGGCACCACTGTATAATAGAAAGAGATATGTGACACGATGCAATTGAATCGATTTGGGGATCTTATCGCAGGATAAAAATTTTGAATCTAAAGTGAAATCGTAGATACTAACATTATTTCATTAAATTATCCACGATTTCAAGGTTAGATTCCGAATTTTACACAGTTTTAGAATTTTTACCCTGCCGATAAACTCCTGAAAATCTCCAAAAGCGGTTTCATTTGACAAATCATGTCAGTTCCTCTACTCCTGTAAGGTATAATAACTTTATGGTCTGTACATTGAAGATATTTACAAGATAAAGATTACGATATGGTTTTTAGATGTCCCTAATTACAAATCAACCTTTTTTAGAAAATTTGTCTATCCGTTTGTTTGTTCGAGCATCACACAAAAACTACTGAACCGATTTTGATGTAACTTTTTTTGTTTGTTAGCTTGTGATCTGGTATATAATTTGTGCGGACGATGGTTGTCTAGTCTTCATAATACAAGTCGGGGCTAGATTCTGATAACTAGACAATCTGGTGTGATAATGTCCAAGGTCCAACATATTTATTTATTTATATGATTGACATGTTTACTGTCAGTGAGATTGAACAATATTGATTGTATATTTATTTTTATTTAAAATATATTATTTTTAAAGCTAGTCACTTTATTTCTGCCAATGTCGAGTAAGTTTTGGGAGTATTGTTGATCTCAATTATTGTTATATGTACACATAAACACATGGTGGAGCCTCGTGGCAAGCCAGAAAGGAACCATTAGAGCCTTTTCACACTGGTGTTTTCATCAGCTATTCAGTTAAGCAATGCAGTTTTTTTGGAACAGTGGATTTTTTGTGATTTCAGGTTTGCTCCCATAGGAAAAGTTGTTCAGTTTGATGGTCTGAACCACCCCTAAAAAGTTGTTGAGTCAATGTCACCCTGAGATTGGTTACGTTAGTCATTTGTCATTTCAAAACATTATTCAATTTTACGACGAGATTTTCCGATTCCTATTTAGCTTTCTGGCCAATTCTGATTACCAAATGTAATTAAGTTATTGGATACATATACTATCCGATATTATCTTGGACGTTACTAAAGCTGTTTTAAGAATAAGTGAGAGGAATTGTTTCAAATCTCTGTTTCAGTAATGCAAAATCGCCTTAAAATTTCGTTGCTATTTTGAATGGAGTACAGGTATGTTACAGTTAGATCGACCTATGGATTTAGTTGTGGTTATGTACAGAAGATAAATTTAACTGCCAGTTGAAGTTTTTTTTTCATTTATTTATATTTAATGGACTCTTGTATTTGCGTTAGCACTGCATTTCCGCAAATGTCAAGTAGTTTGTGGGACTATCTGTCCCAATCTCAGGGATTGTTTTTGATCAAGAACAAGCAGACATTGAGGATTGCGGAGCCTCGTGGTAGGCAAAAACGCGACGCCCGAACACCACGCGAGACAAGTGCTCGGGTCAGAACCTGCAACGCGACTCCTTCATTAAAGTTAATCCTCCATTAAATCTCGTGCTGTCACTTTTTGTCTTGTTGATATAGTAAAAGCAAGAGATTTGATGGAGGATTAACTTTAATGAACGTACGTGCAACTGACCGTTATACACATAAATACCTAATTATAATATTTAAATTATGGTCCAGCCATACTAAATATAAATATTTGACCTTTGTGGTTATTAACAATGTATAAGGTTATCAATAGGTAAGTTTGTGGTTATATGCGTTTGCGTCTCCATATTTTCTTCGCGTGGGTGTCGTATGAGGTGACTAAGGGATGAGGCCATCTTTTGAAACGCCTTATGTGGGCGAAAGGGTAGAATGGGAGTGGCGCATGGAGGAAATTTGGTTTTCTCCGGGATTCCTTAGCCACGGTTTATACAGAAGAGACGTGTTGCAGTGGCGGATAATCTAAGTAACACAATATAAAACTTATAGTACGTAGTATAGCGTCGTTTTTGTCGTAAAGGAGAATCGCGCCCGCGCCTCCAGGTGATGTCGCCTGGAGGCGCGGCTGTAATTCTCCAAACGACGCTATGCTACGTACTATAAGGTTTATAATTGTGTTACTTTGACTATCCGCCACCGCCACACGTCTCTTCTGTATAAACCGCGTTATCTATTTGGTGCCTATGCTCTGTAGTGTCGTAAGGATAGATTTGAAGTTGAATTAGTCGGCTTCAAGCTCCTATAATGAATAAATTATTTTGAGTTTTAGTAGATCATAATGACAAGCCATTGTTTCTGCCTGCCCCTTCGGGACAAAAGCGTGATATTTTTGTTCCTATGTTTATCAATCAAGATTGCATTTAAAACAAAGAAGTCGTTTCTGGAACTTCTTTATAAATTTTTATCGAGTGATAATTTTAATATCGTCATGAAAGCAAGATAGATAAAAATGATTGCTTTGTCATCAAGATGGCTGATTTGAAATCAATATTTAATCGTAAAAAATGCAATTAATTAAGCTATAACATGATTAAGCAGCAGGTGTGCAAGTGTGTGTATGTGTGTCTCACGACTATATTCCTCGAGCGGGTAGTCAGAGATATTCTGAAACCTCAGAACATCCACGTTTCACTAGTACCGAAATTCCAATGCGTATGTGAAGTCTACCAATCCGCATTGTGCACGCCCCCATGAGGGTAGGTCTGCGTTCAATAAATACTTTCTTATACTATGACAGGACCTTTGACTATTTATATGTGGACTGGTTACGCGTGTAATTCTACTAACAAACATTTCTGCCACTTTTTGCGGGGAGCGAGGTAACATGAAATCCGCAACTTTGGATTTAATTCCCCATAACTTTGGATTCTAATTTTGAATGTTAAAAATCATGAAAAGTAGTCTCGTGTGAACCCCAAACGTTCTAAGTTCGAAGTTATTATTTCGCAATTATAGCCTGTCTCGTTTAGTGATAAGATGTAAAATTGAATGTAAATGCACAAGATCAATTGTGCTTATACCGTGGCAGAAGGGAAATGCTACCGCAAGGCTAGTCCTTATAATAATTAGTCAAAGGACAGGACCGTGAAAAATGACACAATAAAAAAAGAAGGCCAACATACAAGTTGGGGCTTATTTTTTAAATGTGAAATGTGAATGCTCTCGTAATGTTTTTGTTAGGGTTCTAGGTTACATAGGAACGTATGCGTCGTTATAAATTTCTTGGCTCTCGCTTTTATAAACTCTGTCGTTTTAATCTCCTTCGAGTGCCAGAAAAATATAATTATAACATCCCAATTACTTTAGTACTAAGACCCTTTTGTATGGGAGATTTTTCGAGAGCCAGCGATTGAAACGCAGGCGAAAAAATTCATTTGCGACGAAGTTACCGCGAGAAAATATACAAAGGGCCAAATTTCATGAACATTCCTCCACAGTCTTAGCCACTGTCACAGAATAGGTAATAGTATACAACGTGTTAATGAATAAGCGCAAAACCTCATACAACCCAACTGATTTCTAAAAAATAATTCGATTGAAACAATAATTTCATTATTTTGATACTTAAAATTTTAAGTTATTCATATTTTTAGTTTTGACTCAAAAATGATTTGTTATCATTTCAGCAATGAATGAAAGCGCTAACGAACTCATGGATACATTTTAAGAATCTGTTTTGGTAGTAAGTAGGGTGAGTGTGCCCGTGCGGTGGGTTGACATCGGGTTCATTAAATTTTACAAACAAATTATTTAATATTTTGAAAAAAATTACCTATGTTAAAACCATGATAATTCGATTCTCCTCTCGATTCTAAACAAACTACTTTCTAGTTTTGTGCTAATTAATTAGAACGTTGTATAGTTCTATATACAGAACGGCCACTCCCCGCCCCCCTTTGACTTCAGATCCCCCACCTCACATCACACTTTCTGGGAAACTTGAGGGAAGCCGAGCAAGGGAATGCAGTCAGGCGCGCGCACCCGTAGTATTTGACTACATAAAAGTCTTATCAGTGCATAAAAACGTTGAATAATAACGCTAAATTCACATTTTCAGTAATTCTTTAGCTCAAATACTATTTTTAATAACATAATCAACAATAAAAAGTAACGAAATGTAGATGATGTGCATTCGATGTGTGGTAACTCAACCCTACACATATGTCAAAGACAATTTGCACCAAGTGCGCATGTGCGAACGCCATCATGTCAAATCCAAAACGTTGTTTGAAGTGCCGGACCTGTGCCACTGTTTATACAGAAGTGACGTGTGGCGGTGGCGGATAGTCAAAGTAACACAATTATAAACCTTATAGTACGTAGCATAGCGTCGTTTGGAGAATTACGCCCGGACCTCCAGGCGACGTCACCTGGAGGCGCGGGCGCGATTCTCCTTTACGACAAAAACGACGCTATGCTACGTACTATAACGCTTATATTGTGTTACTTAGATTATCCGCCACCGCCACACGTCTCTTCTGTATAAGCCGTGGCTTACATGATGAATTACAGAAACAGATTTGAAAAACTCTCACTTATTCTTATAATATCTTTAGTAACGTCGTCTTTCTGATAAGTAAATTATATTTGCTAATCAGAATTAGCCAGAAAGCAAAATAGGAATCGGAATAACTTTTCATTTTATATGAAACTAGCAGCCAGTCCCGGCTTCGCACGGGGTAGACAAATAAATTTTAATACTCATTTTTCTACACCTTCGGTTACATTGTTCAAATTTTACCAAGGATCCCTAATTTTTTTCAAAATGAAATGTAGCCTATGTCAAATTGGAAGAATGTAGCATTCTATTGGTGAAAGAATTTTTTAAATCGGCCCAGTACTTTTTGAGCCTATTCATTACAAACATACAAACATACAAAAATAGGTACAAATCTTTCCTCTTTATAATATTAGTGTAGATGAAGTATAGTATATCGCAAGCGATATTGTATCTAGTGGCAATCACTTAAGAGTTCATATTACATTAAACGTTGCTCTTCAGGATGCCACGTGCCGTGGTATAAAATTATCGGTAAGGCAGCTTCTTGACATTTCGATTTGACACAGTAAAAACAAAAACGTTAATTCTTTTACACGTGACTGCAAGGTCGTTGCTGCCATCTGTTACTAGTTTTGTTTTAAAAAAAAACTGATCAATAAAAATTATTGGCTTTATTTGATATTTTACACTATGTAAGAAAAAACATAAAAATGCATGTTTATTTTCGAAAAAAGTAAACGATAAACGTCGATTTATTCATAAAAATGCTGTGTAAATTTTATAATCTTAACTATTATAAAACTGTAACAGAAGTGTGTCTGTACATTGAAGATATTTACATGAAAAAGATTACGATATGGTTTTTAGATATCCCGGACTCCAAATCAACCTTTTTATAATTTGTGTCTGTCTGTTTGTTTGTATGTTTGTAACAGCATCCCGCAAAAACTACTGAACCGATTTTGATGAAACTTTTTTTTTTTGATAGCTTATAATCTGACTGACGAAGTCGCGGGTTAACTCTAGTTAGATATAAGAAAATACAAACATCAAATCTGCAACATGCTTCGAAAATGGTTTAAAAACAACAAAAAAAAGTTTAATAAACGGTTTCTAGGAAGTAAAAAAAAATTATAATCCAATTTAAAAATTTTTTTTTGTTAATCTGTTTTTTAAATGTCTAAAACGCCATTCGCCATATTGGATTCCGACGTGACGTCACTCCGATAGTACACAATCTAGATTATTGTCGTGCTCTGTGTTATTTCGAACTCATTATTTTGACAAATCTTGTTACCTTGGTCTTTCGCAGTCGTATTGTTTACTAACGGAGTGACGTCACTAGCAGAAACAGCATGGCGATTAGCTTTTCCGCGCGAAAATTCAAGATTACAAATAAAAAAAAAATTTTAAGTCATTTTTCGAAATTAAAATTCTTCTGGTTCACTATGATCTCAGGATTACTTTAAAACTGTTTTCAAAAAAAGGTGTAATACCCTATTGTCAATCCCATATCCCATTCAAGCCGGTTTAATAGCCCGCTTAAAGCCGTTTTTTACCTACCTTTTTAACCTGCATGCTTCAATTTCGAGGCATGTATTGTACCCACTGTCCATTATGTAGCGACGGGCTCACCCCCCGTCACACTGGACAGAGTTTCGGTACTACTGGCGAAACGCGGATGTTCTGAGGTTTCAGAATATCTCTGACTACCCGCTCTGGGAATATAGTCGTGAGCATATGCTAGCTCTAAGGCTAACAGGGTGTTTTTCGTGTCTGGCCTCCCGGAGTTCATCATCATCGCCAGCCTATAGGTGTTACAAAAGTAGAAATAAACATTTAAAACTTTTAAGGGAGTTGTTTAGACCATCAAACTGAGAAACTTTCTCTATGGCACCAACATCGAAAAAAAATCAGCTGTTCTATACAAAACTGCAAACATACTCAAGCCAAATGTATGAGACAGCTGATTTTTTCTTCGCGATTTCGATGTTAGTACCATACAGAAAGTTGTTCTTATACATAACCCTAGCTTAAGAATTTATATTGTAATAGTCGTTAAGTCGTGTTATGTTGTAGAGTTTCTGGCCGCATCTTCTCTACAGCGACAACACGTTCCGACGCGGTGGTAGCTTTAAAAAAGAATTGACGTTTAATAAGTGTGCTTCAAGCTCCTATATTGAATAAATTATTTTGACTTTGACTTTGTTCAGATTGATGGTCTGATCATGATCATCCCCTTAAAAAACTGTCAGCATATTAAGTGTGGAACCCTTTTGGTACGCGAGTCTACTCGCACTTGGCCGGTTTTTAAACTGTGTTAGTAGTACGTAAATATAGTTTATAGCACAGTGTGACCTAAACCCGCACTTTACGCACACTTTTCCGGGACCTAAGTTGTCTATTTCTGCACGGTGCGTAAATGAATCGACTACCTTCACATATGTAAAAAAAATGAAACAAAACCCTTTGAAATGTCGTTTTAACGGGACGGGGGTAAGAAGGGGATAGGTTAGCGATTCAATGAATGATCCAATGTTTCAATGATTTCAATGTTTGATGATCCAATGACTGGTTTCAATGTTTATTTTCAATAAATCAATTCGAAATCAAAATCATTTCAATGTTTTTAAAATAACAATCTGAACCCCCCTGCTGCCCCCCCCCCCCTGCCATCCATCCGGGGCGGGTTTAGGTCACTTGTGCTATAAAATAGTATACGATACTCGCGACCAAACTTGCCTATTAATGCACGGCGTTTAGCACCCTCGCTGCGCTCGGGGCAACTTAGGTCACTCGTATCGTAATGTACTATTTGTTTCTATTTGTGAGTCCGTTCTTATGTGTGTAGAAATATCGTAGCTTTATTTCCTCAAGTAATGTACTATGCTTTCGTAACGCGCACGCGCGTCCACGTGATCGTAACCAAGGTTGCAACATACCTTATTTGTAAGTTCACAAGGTTGACTATTGCATACAGTTTTATCAGTCGTTTGTCCATACTTCTGTTATGGAGTAAAAGCCGGTCAAGTGTATGTGACATAATATGTTGACATTATTAATTTGTACACCAAAACATATACAGAAAGGGATGGTCAGACTGTCAAACTGAACAACTTTTTCTATGGGACCAACATAGAAATCGGGAAAAAAAAATCCGCTTTCCCAGACATTTGGCTAGAGTAGTATATTTTGTTTTGTTTAAAAGAAGTGTGTTGTAGAGTTTCTGGCCGCATCTTCTCTACAACGGAACACCTTCCGACGCGGTGGTAGATTCAAAAACATGACGTCAAAAAGTTATCTATGTGATATTATTTTGAATAAACAATTTTGACTTTGACTTGAATCCAATCGGCACTAAAATTCATCACCATCTGATGCAATCAAAAGTTGAAAGCCCCTAATTTTTGACCACCCTTGCATGGCTCGACAATTGCATATCTTTTGCACAACAATCCGAACAATTTCAGTCTCCCATGACTCACTAACTGTTAGTATGACGGTACTAAACTCTCCCCTGATGTCTTTAAGGGCCTATGTCGAAAAATAATTGAAGCGAAATGGGCGTGTGATAGCTTATATTACTGCCTGATGCGAGAGAAAGAGATGGGGCGGCGCGCGCGCCTGAAACGACGCAAGCGTAAAACAAACTTTATTTAATTGTGATTGTACTATTTATGTATGTTCTTTTCTACTCTAATCAAACTTTATAAAATATCAATCTCTTTTTTTAAATCAAGTCTCGTGTTTCTATTATTCACCGTTTAGCAGTTCCAAGCGTTTATCGATAAAGACGGAGGCTACTTTGGCTTATTTTTCTATCGAGAAAATGTCTCTTAATCGTGTTTTGGCTCTAATCAAAACTTCAATTATATGTTCAATTTACACATATCCGCAAATCATACTCCTGCTGTTAGTACTTCATGATATATGAGGCTTTGTAGAATCCATTTTTTTTCACATATCCTCTTAATATCGTCTCTAGTCCAGGTCAATACACTGTGATTCAGTGTCCAATTATAAACAGCCTTAAGGGAATATAATTCGGAGCGCGCTCCAAACAAACGAAGTCTGGTGATATTTTCAATACTAACCAATTAAAGTCAATGAAATTGTTCAGAAAAAATTTAAAAACGACTCTATGCTTGTATAAGTTCAGATTTTCGTTAAAAATATTAAAAAATCAATCAATCAATCAATTATACTTTATTTTACACCAAAAAACATATAAACAGGAAATACAGACGGTACAAAAATAGGCGGCCTTATCGCTAAAAAGCGATTTCTTCCAGACAATAAGCTATCTTCCAGACAACCAAAAATCCTATGTTGAAACCATGATAATTCGATTCTGCTCTCGATTCTAAACAAACTACTTTCTAGTTTTGCGTTAATTCATTAACACGGTGTATATGAGAATACATACATTGTCTTATGCGCAGTATATTACAAAATGGGTAGTATTATCACTTAGAAAGCCATAACGTAACATTTCCATTTCTTTCATCATAAACTAGGTACCTAACTGATTTGTTAACTGCGATATCAATTTATGGTTAACTTTAACCACAGAGACTTCACAAAATGGTTGCAGGCCAATTAAAAAAGTATCCTGGCACTAACATTGCTACAAATACCAGCTCTATTTTAAGAGGATATAGTTCGGAGCGCGCTCCATACAAACGTACTATGGTGATATTTTCAATACTAACCAATTAAACTCAATGAATGCTTCTATAGAGTCACATTTTCGTTAAAATGCATAGTTTTAAAGTGACAGTGCCTCAAAGATTTCCATACAAATCTTAAATTAATCCTAGCATTGAAACTGTATATTTTAACGAAAATCTGACTCCATACAAGCATAGATATTTGTATCAAGATTGTTTCAGCAAAATGTCATTGACTTTAATTGGTTAGTATTGAAAATACGACCATAGTACGTTTGTATGGAGCGCGCTCCGAATTATATCCCCTTAAGCTTGCCGTTGTAGCAAAAAAGTAAAGTAAGTTATAGCCTGTACAATCCCACTGTAGGGCAAAGGCCTCCTCTCACGAATAAGGGTGAGAGGGAGTAGGCCATACTCCACCACGCGGGTCCAGTGCATGATGGTGGAGGCAAGTTAGTGATCAACTTGCTGTCAGAGAATTTTCAAGCCGCCTCAATAGGCCTCTGGCCTGGCTTAACGAGTAGTTACAACGCCATCTGACGCAACAATCCGAGACCAACTGCTTAATTTGCCTTTTGAAGTACGGGAACGCTCGAGATGAAATACCACTAAACGGCACCCATCCAAAGATTGACCGGACTTGATGTTGCTTAACTTCGGTGATTGTTTCCAACACCAGCAAGTTTCAAATTATGTTTAGAGTTTCAGGATAGAGAGCGTTGCATGGCAATAGCAGTAGCTAAGTAACCTTAGCCACGGTTTATACAGAAGAGACGTGTGGCGGTGGCGCATAATCTAGGTAACACAATATAAACTTTATAGTACGTAGCATAGGAGAAGATTTGCGCCCGCGCCTCCAGGCGACGTCACCTGGATATGCGCGGGCGTAATTCTCCAAACGAAGCTATTGTACGTAGTATAAGGTTTATAATTGTGTTACTTTGACTGTCCGCCACCGCCACACGTCTCTTCTGTATAAACCGCGCCTTACGCCTATATAATATTACCTTTTTAAAGCAATCTTAGACCATTTAACTAGGGACCAGCTTCGCGTTAGCATTCCCCTCTGCCAAGGTACAAGATAAACTGATCAAGTGTATTTACATACAATTGTATACCTTATCACTAAACGAGACAGCCTATAATTGCGGAATAATAGCTTCAAACTAGTCTCGTTTGGGGTTAACACGAGACTATTTTTAACAATCAAAATTAGAATCTGAAGAGAAAGCCGTGGTGGCCCAGTGGCAAGTAACCTTGCCTGCCGTGCAGGAGGCGATGGTTCGATCCTCGTCCAGACCGACTCGCACCGATGAGTTTTTCGGAATTTGAAACACCACTGGCTTCTCGGTGAAGGAAAACATCAAGAGGAAACCTGCTTGCCTCAATTTCGAGGTATGTATTGTACCCACTGTCCATTACAAGTGTCGACGGGCTCACAACCCGTCAAGTCAAGTCAAAATTGTTTTATTCAAAATAATATCACATAGATAACTTTTTGACGTCATGTTTTTGAATCTACCACCGCGTCGGAAGGTGTTCCGTTGTAGAGAAGATGCGGCCAGAAACTCTACAACACACTGTGCAGAGTTTCGGTACTAGTGAATCTTGGATGTTCTGTGGTTTCAGAATATCTCTGACTACCCCCTTGGGGAATATAGTCGTGAGCATATGCTATGCTATGCTAGAATTAGAATCTAAATTTCATGCTACCGTCTCCCGCAGAAAGTGACAAAAGTTTGTTAGTAGAATTACACGCGTAACTCGTCCATAGCTAAATGGTCTAAGAAAGCTATCCATTAGTCTACTTATTACGACACCCACGGGCAGTTTGGTGGTCTATTCAATAAAAAACACATAGTGAATTAATTCTGTCACTAACAAACTATAACACGAAAACAAAACATTAAAACAACGCATTTATTTGATAGTTTACTAACCTTGTAGTAGAAAAAATTTTGGATTCAGGCCAATGAAGCCTTTTTATAATCTTTTAATGTTTAGACTATTGTTCTTATAAATTATATTT
This sequence comes from Agonopterix alstromeriana, assembly GCA_963924505.1. Classification (NCBI taxonomy): domain Eukaryota; kingdom Metazoa; phylum Arthropoda; class Insecta; order Lepidoptera; family Depressariidae; genus Agonopterix; species Agonopterix alstromeriana. The sequence continues at coordinate 6,837,369 of OZ004690.1, read as the reverse complement.
TATGGGGGAAGCGTGGTGGAATGGAATGAGCGAAAAACAGGTCATTTAACGACTGGGTCATTTTTTGTTTCGAAATTTTAAGGCATATTTCATACTTTGACTAATTATTATAAGGACTAGCCTTGCGGTAGCATTTCCCCTCTGCCACGGTATAAGCACAATTGATCTTGTGCATTTACGTTCAATTTTACACCTTATACGAACTAGACAGCCTATAATTGCGAAATAATAACTTCGAACTTATAACGTTTGGGGTTCACACGAGACTTTTAACATTCAAAATTATAATCTAAAGTTATGGGGAATAAAATCCAAAGTTGCGGATTTCATGTTACCTCGCCCCCCGCAAAAAGTGGCAGAAATGTTTGTTAGTAGAATTACACGCGTAACCAGTCCACATATAAATAGTCAAAGATTTCATACCATTTTAAATTGAACAACTTTCACTATGGATGGAGCCAACTTCGAAATCTTAAAAAAATTCTTGTGTTAGGGTAAACACTACACATTTGCATTACTTTAAGGGGTGATTGTACCCATGATACTGAACAACTTTGCCTAAGGAACAAAGAGATTCGCAAAAAAAATTTCATCTTTCCATAATATAGGGTCCAACTTAATATGCTGACACATTTTTAAGGGGATGATCAGACCATCATACTGAACTACTTTCTCTATGGGACCAACATCGAAATCGAAAAAAAAAACAGCTGGCCTATACATTTGGCTCGATTACCTAGGTTGCAGTTTTGTATAGAACAGCTGTTTTTTTTTTTTGCGATTTCGATGTTGGTGCCATAGAGAAAGTTGTTCAGTTTGATGGTGTGATCATTCCTTTGACTATTTATATGTGAACTGGATACGCGTGTAATTCTACTAACAAACATTTCTGCCACTTTTTGCGGGGGGCGAGGTAACATGAAATCCGCAACTTTGGATTTTATTCCCCATAACTTTAGATTCTAATTTTGAATGTTAAAAATCATGAAAAGTAGTCTCCTGTGAACCCCAAACGTTCTAAGTTCGAAGTTATTATTTCGCAATTATAGGCTGTCTCGTTTAGTGATAAGGTGTAAAATTGAATGTAAATGCACAAGATCAATTGTGCTTATACCGTGGCAGAGGGGAAATGCTACCGCAAGGCTAGTCCTTATAATAATTAGTCAAATGATCATTCCCGTAAAATAGTTTCAGCTGATTTTGTTAGACCTTATAGATAATCTGTGACTATGTCCAAGACATTTATAAATAAACTACCAACAAACTCTTCTAACTAATAACTAATTATAATTCGTGAACCATCAAAAGATGACGAGATATTTCAACTAATACGAAATTCTTCAATGACTCAGTATGTTTACGCTTCTATAGAACTTTTTATCCGTTCTGATTTAATCGTGGCGTCATGTTGATGACGCAGTCGTCATTTCGTGACGTCATCTTGTGACGTCATCTCGCTATTGTGGCTTCAAAGGGGACGCGTAAATCGTTTTCTGACAATGATTGTATTTTCATCATCATCAGCCACTACAACATACAGGGTGTAACAAAAGGTTCCGTCAAAACATATACAGGATGTAAGTTACATAGTAACAAATACTGAGACGGTGAATTCAGGACCATCAAACTGAACAACTTTCTCTATGGAGCCACACTCGGGAAACGCGAAAAATAATCAGCTGCTTCATACAAAACAGCTGTACCTACTCAACTCAAATGTATGAAACAGCAGATTTTTTTTCGCATTTCCTGAGGGTGGCTCCATAGTGAAAGTTTGTTCAGTTTGATGGTCTGAATTCACTGTTTACTTAATCTGTTCCGATTTAATCGTGGCGTCATATTGATGACGCAATCGTCATTTCGTGACGTCATCTTGTGACGTCATCTCGCTATTGTGGCTTCAAGGGGGACGCATATATATATTTTTCGGACAATGTTTGTATTTTCATCATCATCAGCATCTACAATGTACAGGGTGTAACCAAATATATTATACTTAATTTGTTCCGATTTAATCATGGCGTCATATTGATGACGCAGTCCTCATGATGACGTCATCTCGCTATTATGACTTCAAAGAAGATGCGTAAATACTTTTTTATTGTTTTTAACTATGATTTTATTTTCATCATCATCAGCCTCGACAATATACAGGGTGTAACAAAACAACCCAATAAATAATTAAAATTGTTTCAACCATAAAGTTGAAGAACTTTCACTACGAGAAAAATTAAAAATAAAACTGTTCCATACATAACTGCAATCATTATCGACCATCTTCTATGGAACAGCAGTTTTTTTTTTTCGTTGTTTTGATGTTGACTCCATAGTAAAAGTTGTCTGAAGCACTCTATTTAACGCATTAAATTTTACACCCTGTATAAATGTAATCGAAATAGATTATGACCAATCATCATCATCACCAAACACGACATACATTTTGAACAATGTGAGCTTTTGTATAAATCGGCACATCAACAAAGAACTATTTTTCATTGTTCCATATCAGATGCGACAATAGCCATTGTCCGAGATAAATATTGTTTTAAATCTCTTTCTGTATGTCTGTATGAATGATCTCAAGTTGTTATTCACTTTCGGGGTGGTAAGAAACAAAGCTTCAACTATAAACCACCTTTTTAGGGTTCCGTACCTTAAGAGGATATAATTCGGAGCGCTCTCCATACAAACGTACTATGGTGATATTTTCAATACTAACCAATTAAACTCAATGAATTATTTCAGAATCAATCTAAATACAAATTTCTATGCTTTTATAGAGTCCGATTTTCGTTAAAATGCATAGTTTTAAAGTTACAGTGCCTCAAAGATTTCCATACAAATCTTAAATTAATCCTAACATTGAAACTGTATATTTTAACGAAAATCGGACTCCATACAAGCATAGATATTTGTTTCAAGATTGTTTCAGCAAAATTTCATTGAGTTTAATTGGTTAGGATTGAAAATATCACCATAGTACGTTTGTATGGAGCGCGCTCCGAATTATATCCCCTTAAGGTGGTTGCAGAGTTGTCAATTTAATACAAAATTTTGACGCATAATACGCGTAGACGGTACAATTAAAAGTAATATTTTATACAATGTGTTAATTAATTAACGCAAAACTAGAAAGTAGTTTGTTTAGAATCGAGAGCAGAATCGAATTATCATGGTAATTTTTTCAAAATATGAAATAATTTGTTCGTATAATTTAAAATTTACTGAACTCGATCTCAACCCACCGCACGGGCCTCTCACCCTACTTACTACCAAAACAAGATTCTTAAAATGTATCCATGAGCACGCTAGCGCTTTCATTCATTGCAGAAATGATAACAAATCATTTTAGCCTCAAAACTTAAAATGCGAACTTTAAATTTTAACTATCAAAATAATGAAATTATTGTTTCAATCTAATTATTTTGTCATAAATCAGTTGGGGTGTATGAGGTTTTACGCTTATTCATTAACACATTGTATAGGCTTCGTCTCAAAATGTCCCTTTCTCAAAATGTCCCTTTCTCAATATGTCCCTTTTTCAAGATGCCCTTATACATGAATATTTCTTACTCTCACTTGACCAGTTTTATTATTATACTCGTAGACAATTGACCTCATTTTAAACAGATGTTAAGTTAAACGATTGATCTTTGACCCTATTGTTATCGGTGTCTGACTGTACGGTAAACATTATCAATATTAAAGTCCGGCCGCTGAAAGATTGCGTTTGACAGTTACCATAAAATTGTAAAAAACTGAATGAAAACTATAAATGCCGATCATTATTTAGTAGCTTTTTGAACTTAAAAGGGCAGCTAGTGCCCTGTGTACTAGAGTGAGCACAGGTAAACAATATTTTCTTTCAGTTTTTTACAATTTTATGGTAACTGTCAAATCTTTCAGCGGCCGGACTTTAATGCTCTGAAAATTGTCATAGCCCGTCCCCAATTGTATTATCACGAATCTATGAAAATACCAATCAATCAATAAAATACAGGGTCTTTCTTAATATGCTGACAGTTTTTTAAGGGGATGACCAGACCATCAAACTGAACAACTTTCTCTATGGAACAAAAATCGAAATCGCAGAAAACAAAATCTGCTGTCATACATTTGGCTCGAATAGGTTTACAGTTTTATGTGGGATAGCAAATTTTTTTTCGTGATTTCGATGTTGGTGCCATAGAGAAAGTTGTTCAATTTGACGGTCTGTGTGTAAGTATATTAAGAAAGACCCTATATACCGCGTTTAACAAAACAGCCCAGTATATACTAAACGGGGTGCTTCAGACCATCAAACTGAACAACTGACTACGGAGCCAACATCGAAATCGCGAAAAATATATCCGCTCTTTCATACAAAACCGCAGTACCGTCTCGACTCAAATGTATGGGACAGCGGATTTTTTCTCGATATTAGCCCCATACATAAAGTTGTTTAGTTTGATGGTCTGAAGCACCCTCTTTAGTATTACTAGGGTGTTATGTTACACCCTGTATAGGGTCCTTAATATGCTGTCACTTGTTAAGAGGATGATCAGACCGTCAAACTGAACAACTTTCTCTATGGCACCAAAATCGAAATCGCAAAAAAAAATCCGTTGTTCTATACAAAACTGCAAACCTATTTGAGCCTAATGTATGGGACAGCTGGTTTTTTTTCGCGATATCGATGTTGGTCCTATGGTACCAAAGACCATACCACCATAGACTCTAAAGGACTCTCACAAAGACATAGGTCTAAAGCAGTCCAAGCACTAAGCTCTGTATGTCTGAATAGGTTGTAATTTTATGTACTAAATGTTACTTTTCTTTTCTTCAGGTATCCTTCTCAACCCAACCACCCAAGGTGCATGTGATGAGGGTATGGACATTCGCCGCGAGACAGGCGAGAGCGGGGCACTGGGAGAGACACGCGCTTGACCGAGAACGATTTAAAAGACGGTAGGTTTATACCCAACAAACCACACACGCACACTGTCACGCTCTGACACACATAAGTAGGTTTCGAACTGATGATTATCAACATAAAAATACGTTGATATTTATCACACTATCTGGTTTTTGAACTGCTAATTATCAAGATAAAAATACGTTGATAATTATCACACTATCACGCACTGACACAAACTGGTTTAGAACTGTTGATTATCAAGATAAATATACGTTGATAATTGTCACGCTGTCAAACACTGACACAAACTGGTTTAGAACTGTTGATTATCAAGATAAATATACGTTGATAATTGTCACGCTGTCAAATACTGACACAAACTGGTTTAGAACTGTTGATTATCAAGATAAATATACGTTGATAATTATCACACTATCACGCACTGACACACAAGCAGGACGTTCTAATTTATAAAAAGGGAGATTTATCGATCATTTTAACCTTGCTCACAAGTATACTAAAGTTCTTGTTAAGCGGGTATGGAAAACGATTTAAAAGACTGTAGGTTTTTACTAATAACACACACAGATACTCACTGTCACGCTTAGATACACACAATTATACCAATGTGCATGCTATGAACCATGAAATGCGTTTATTCGTGTTATTCGTTCGTTCATGTTAATTCATAGCCTGATCCCACTGCAGGGCAAAGGCCTCGCGAATAATGGTGAGAGGGAGTGGGCCACGCGGGCCCAGTGCGTGTTGGTGGAGGCAAGTTAGTGGTCAACTTGCTGTCAGAGAATTTTCAAGCCGCCTTTTTAGGCCTATGACCTGGCCACCGTCATCGGACGGAACTGTCCAGAGACAACTGCTTAACGTTCCTTCAGCACGGAAGACGCTCAACATTAATTGCCACTAAAACGGTCACCCATCCAACGACAGACCGGACATAACGTTGATTAACTTCGGTGATATTCATGCAAATTTTAAAAATTCCAGGATATGTGACGTCGACATGGCAGTATCCTGGGTCCTCAAACCACAACACCGTTCAAGAGTAATGTTCCAACGATTCATGCCGTGGTGGAACGCACTGAGAAGAAAAGAGCTCGCTGAGAAGAAGCTGAGAGAAGAGGAAGAAAAACTTAAAAGGGAGAAGGAAGAAGAATTAGAAGCGTTGAGAAGAGAATTAGCACAACAAGAGTCTGAGTTAAAAGCTCTAGAAGAAAGAGAGAATGAATTAAATGGAGTTACAATGGAACCAATTATCAATGGAGATATAACTGAAAAGGATATAGACAATAAAACACAAATAGATGATAATCAGTTGATATTGGCGAGTGATAAACTTGGGGACTTGAGTTTGGATTCTAAGATTATTAACGAAGTTGTTTAGTATAAAATAATAAGGTTTTAATTCAATGCAGGGTTCGAAATTATCAAGATAAATATTTATCTTGATAATTATCTAAATAAATTATGTTTCTTGATAATTATAAAGATAATAAAATACTTTATACATAAATGTCAAATGCCTCGCATTGAAATACTTACACAATTTTGTTAAATGCTGTTTGTAGAAGAAATGTGATGAAATATTTTGATTTGAATTTATCTCGATAATCAACTTGTATGCACGATTATCAAGATTACTTCATCAACGTATATTTAACATGATAATCATTAGGGATCGGATTTTTTCCTGCAAAAATAACAAATGAATAAATATAACAGGTCTTAATGGAGTAGTGTTATCACTATATTTTAACCTGAGAGTCAAAAGTAGCACTCAAATACCCCGACCAAGTTAGGAAGTCGTGGATTTGAATACGAAAAATATTTTGTGCTACCGAAATGGGTACCAAATCTTTTTCGTATTCAATCGGGTTAAAATATGAGCGCTAATTTTGACTGCTAACTTCACACAGGTTAGAAATAAAGTGATAACCTTGGGTGGTAACATTACTCCATTAAAACCAGTTATTTTCAATCATTCGTTTTTTTTGCTGGAAAATATCCGATCCCTAAAGTCCGGCCGCTGAAAGATTGCGTTTGACAGTTACCATAAAATTGTAAAAAACTGAATGAAAACTATAAATGCCGATCATTATTTAGTAGCTTTTTGAACTTAAAAGGGCAGCTAGTGCCCTGTGTACTAGAGTGAGCACAGGTAAACAATATTTTCATTCAGTTTTTTACAATTTTATGGTAACTGTCAAACGCAATCTTTCAGAGGCCGGACTTTAATAATCATTAACGTATATTTATCTTGATAATCACGAACATACAGGGTCCTTCTTAATATGCTGACACTTTTTAAGGGGATGATCAGACCATCAAACTAAACAACTTTCTCTATGGGACCAACATCGAAATCGCGAAAAAAATGCTGTCCCGTACATTAGGCTCAAGCAGGTTTGCTGTTTTGTATGGAACAGGTGATTTTTTCGCGATTTCGTTGTTGGTGCCATACAGAAAGTTGTTCAGTTTGATGGTCTTATCATCCCCTTAAAAAAGTTTCAGCATATTAAGAAGTACCCTTAGTAGTTATCTTGATAATGATCAACATTTATCCTGAGAATTATTGTTCAGAACCCTGCTTTAATTTACAACAAAATATCGTCTGTACTTTAACAGATGTCATGTACAGTCAAGTGCATAAATATGATGCGGAAAATCGAAAAAAAAATCTGCTCTTATCACAATTTTTACAAAATAAATGAAACTAACAATAATTTAAGTGCTAAGAGCGTATCCAGCTGTGGTACGCTTATGTCGCTTAAATTATTGCTAGAATAAGCGAAAAATTTAATAAGCAACGCTCACAGGCACATTTTCAGATCCTTAGACCATTTAACTATGGACGAGTTACGCGAGTAATTGTAGTAACAAAATTTTCTGACACTTTTTGCGGGGGACGAGGTAGCGTGAAATCCGGGACTTTGGATTTTATTCCATCACTTTAGATTTTAATTTTTTTAAATAGTCTAGTTTGGTCTTCACACGAGACTATTTTTAACAAATTTGAAGCTATTGTTTCACAATTATTATAGGCTGTATTCGTTTTATGATAAGGTATAAATTGTACTTAAAAGCACTTGATTAGTTGATCGTGTTCCTTGGCAGAGGGGAATGCTAACGCGAGGCTGGTCCCTAGCTAAATGGTCTAACTTTTGATTCCAAATGGACAGTATAGACAATTTATATAAAAGAGCACGCAGTTTTTGTTATGGATACAAGACAGGGTCTATGGGACCATTGAACCCAGGACCTCTGGATTAGCAGACCGGCGTGGTAACCAACGATCGGGTCGTCAGTCGCCTTAAATTTTCAAACCCGTAATGATTTTACATTAAAATGTATCCTAAATAAAAAATTCCTCGATTTATGTCATAATCATCATCAGCTACACAAAGACAGAATTTGTCATAATCGCCTCACTTGGCAAGATTTGCTGTCGCACTCAGAGCCGTATTCAGGAAAGGGGCGCATAATTTTAGTAAAAATTTTGGCGGCCTCTTTTATTTTCCTTCGAAAGGTATTGAAAAATATTGCAATCTATTGAGGATGCTAGAGCCTACGAAAAATTTTTAGTTATAAGAGACTGATCTAAAATGATATTCGATTCAGGATCAATACAAAAACTGGGGTTACCTTAAATGTAAAAAAAATGTGTAAAAAATTATTTTTGTAAAAAAGCAAAATTGCACAAGGTATAAAAAAATGTATAATGTGTACTATAAGTAGTTGTTAATATAGGTGACTTTATTTTTATCGGTAATTATCATTTATATAGAGTCGTCCTTAATATGCCGATGGTTTTTAAGGGGATGATCAGACCATCAAACTGAATAAGACCAAAGATGAATTCTCGACAAAAAAAATCACCTGTTCCATACAAAACTGCAATCTTGCTCGACCCAAATGTATAAACTCATACATACTCAACACAACATCACATACTATACTCTTATGTTTCTTCAATGTTGGTCCAATAAAGAAAGTTGTTCAGTTTGATGGTCTGACTGATCACCCTCTTAAAAAACCGTCGGCATAGTAATTTGGATCCTGTATTTACTTAGGCACATTTTAAGTCGTTTACATGTAGGCGAACGTAAATTTAAAATAGAAATTATGGTTTTTATTGCAATATTTACTCCAGTTGAAGTAAAACTATTAAACCGCCTTTTCGAAGTCGAGTGAAAATAGTAAAGACTACCTACCATTTTTAAATAGCTTTATTTGCAATTTTAATTCTATTGGAATATAGAAATCGTTTTCATACATACTTACACTCATTATCCCAAAAGGGGTGAGCAGATCCTAAGATGTATACCGATGTCACTTTTGGAAAAGCTGTCATGAATATACCTTATAGTGACAAGTAGTAAATCGTTTGAAAAAAATAGGCTTTTGAAGCCTTTTCTTCTGGAATTATTAAGTTACAAGAAAATTAAGTCACCTAATATATTCCATGTTTGTATTTTAGATGTGTAGAAATTGATTACTTCCGGTCCTGGGCCGTACAATATAGGATCACTATTGAAATACCGTTTGACTCCCGACGTCATAGTGTATTAAAAACTACAAGTGGGAAAACTCTTGCTGCCGCGGCGGGTCTATGCTCGTGCTGGGGCACCGCCATTGAGTTCGCTTTGTGTCGGTACCGCGCGCAGGCAAGTCGGTACCGGGACCGCTGAGTTTCATCACTAGTAGTTTCTATTACATTTCATAATGCCGACGTCCCGTTATTAGGTACGATTGAATTACGTTTTATTACGGAATCTGAGAGGTTAAGATTAATTTCAATTTGAATTTGACTGTATTAGGAAATATATAAGGGGATTTTTTATTCAGTTGTTTTTGCTTATTTTGATGAGTTCATACACTTCACTCGAGCAATCTTTCGTATCAAAATATCACCAAATTGAATATGGGGCGGTAGAATTATAAAATTTATTTAGCGCCCCCTCTTATTTTCTTTTTGTACGGCCCTGATTAGTTGCCCGGAGCATTTTATGTAATAAATGTATAACATAAACACTTTGTATAAATTGTATAATATTCTAAATAGAAATATATTATTATTTTTAAAGCATTTTGAATGTGTCTTGCCTGTTTTTTTAAAATACCGGTTGTAATTTTTATAAACTAAAAATAAATATTTTTGTTGTTGACATCGATTGAGTTTAAAAGTTATTTAAACATATTAATTATTGGTTTAAAATTACTTTTATACAGGGTGTAAACTTAAGAGAAGTTTATTCCGAATGCGTAAATCCGCGCTGCATACAAACGAAGTCTGGTGTTATTTTCAATAGTAACCAACTAAAGTCAATGAAATTTTGCAGAAACAATCTAGAAACAATGCTTGTATCGTGTCCGATTTTCGTTAAAATATACAGTTTCAATGCTAGGATTAATTAAAGATTTAAATGGAAATCTTTGAGGCACTGTTACTTTAAAACTATACATTTTAATAAAAATCTGACAAGATACAAGCATAGAGATTACTTTATAGATTTTTTCTGACAAATTTCACTGACTTTAATTGGTTAGTATTGAAAATATCATCAGACTTCGTTTGTATGGAGTACGCTAACAGTAATATACCCTTAAATGCGTTACATACATTAGGGGGTACTTCAGACCATCAAACTTTTACTATAGGACCAATATTGAAATCGCGAAAAAGCTGCTGTTTCAAACATTTTGGTCGATTACGACATTGACATTTTCTATGAGACAGTAGATTTTTTTTTCGCGATTTCGCAGTTGGTCCTATAGTAAAGCATCCTGCGCCCGCGGCATGGTGCCTCGATAAACATTTTATCGCGCCTGCTAACTCGTTCGTTCGCGCGGAAAAAGAAAGGGAGCTAGGGCGCGATAGAGCATTATCGCGCCATCATGCCGCGGGCGCTGATTAAACACTAAAGGTGTACTACCGATGCCATCGGCCGATGCGACAATACTAGTTACTATGAAAACGTATGGCGCCGCTTCCGATGCCAGCGACTGACGCGTGCGTCAGACGCGCGCGGCCGATGAGATAGACATATGGCATATGACAGAACCACGCGTCAGACTTGCGCGTCAGTCGCATCGGCCGCTGGCATCGGAAGTGCACCTTTTATAATGCTGACGGATCTTCAGAAGATCTTGGACTATACAAGGTGTTACAAAAATGCAAATAAACATTTAAGGAGGTGGTTTAGACCATCAAACTGTACAACTTTAACTAAGGGACCAATATTGAAATCGTGAAAAAAAATCTGATGGTCCATACTACAAATCTACTCGAGATTTTAGTATGGAACAGCATTTTTTTTCGTGATTTCAATGTTGGTCCCATAGTTAAAGTTGTTCAATTTGATGGTCTGAATTCAGCGTTTCAGTATTGCTAGGCTGTTTAACGGAAATCTGACAAATGTAAAGCACAGATTTTGGTTTCTAGATCGTTTCTAAAAATTTCGTTGAATTTGATTCAGGAGAATTAGGGTCAGGACACATTGACCGACGGCGAACGACGTCGGGCCCATACAAAAAAACCACGATTAGTATGGGAACGCGTTCGGAGCCGTTCGACGCGTCGACGGCGGAGAATGCGGACGATGTCCCAAACTAAAGGCACTTTTTACGCCCGTGCGAACGAAGGTAAAAGCGGAGCGAGGCTGCGGAACGGAGCAACGAAGAAATATCAACCAATAGGATTGCAAAATAAACTAAATTATTAAGATAAACAAAAAGCCCGACTGCATAAAAAACCTATTAACTGAAAAGAGAAAAACAAGCTCCCCGCCTGCAATACCTACCTAATAACATTCAAATTATATTTGCTCAAACAAAGTTGTTATAGCTGATTAGTGATGATAGAGCTTGTTTTTCTCTTTTCAGTTAATAGGTTTTTTTGCAGTCGGGTTTTTTGTTTATCTTAATAATTTAGTTTATTTCATATTTTTTAGTCTTGTGTCGAAACGGTAACATAAAAGTACTATAATATTTATATATTTGGAATCGTCTGATTATTAGCTTTCTTTGATACCCATATTGTAATTTTTAGCAAAAAAAAATTGTTTATTCCCCCTCTCTTTTTTAATTCGTAGACGCCATCTTGAAATAATATACCCTATGTCACTCTCACGATTTTTACAAATCAACGACACCTCATACGTTAAAATCCATCAAGCCGTTTGGGCTGTAGGCCGTGCCAAAGAAATAGACATACAAACATACATACATACATACATACGCTCGAAAAACATAACCCTCCTTCTGGCGCAGTCGGGTAAAAACTCTGAGCGGAGATTTTATGCAATCCCATTGGCCAACCTTCCCTCGTTTCTCCGCTCCGCTTCAGCGGACAGGCTGTCTTAACAGCGTATGAGAAAGAAATACGACCTTTATCTTCTATATCACATTATACAGGGTGTAAAAAAACCCTAGTAATTTTAAAGGGGTGGTTTCGACCATCAAACTGAACAATTTTCAACACAGAGACAAAGAAAAAAAATCTACTGTCTCATAAATTCGAGTCGAGTACGAACTGCAGTTTGGTATGGAACAGCATATTGGTTTTATTTTTACTCGATGTTGGCTCCATAGTAAAAGTTGTTCAGTTTCATTGTCTCAACCACCCCTTAAATTTGAAATAGGATAAAAAATAATGAGAAGCATAAATATTTTCTTTCTTTCTTTAATATATAATGTATTTTGAAATTAAATTTAAAATATTTTTCCATACTATACAAAATATATTATACTATCCAACAATACAAAATAATAAAGAAATCAGTTTCCAGAAAACATAAAAATACAGAAACACAACTAAATAATGAAGTATTTTGAACCAATACTGCTTTCTTTCACCATATCCGGTGTCAATAAGCCCATCTTTTATAATATATTTTCGTATCCCCAGTATCCATTTGACAGCATGCTCATCCCAGTTAATGCACGCCATGTCAAAGTTGTATATTATCTGGTCTGTAGTCGACATTGTATTGAACATATTCAGTAAGTTGTCGTCTGAAAATTTCCACTCGTTGCAGCTAAAGTAAGCTAGAAGGTTTATTAATTTATCAGCTTTTCTGTATATTGTTACGAATCTGAAAATATAATATATATTTAATGTTTATGTGGTAATGAAAATAGCCCAAGTGCGAGTCGTTTCGAACCACCACACAATACAGGGTAAGCAGGGGGGCAAATGCCCCGGGCGGCACATTGCTGGGGGCGACAAATTCGGGAAAAATATAGATATATTGAGCTCTTCTTTAACCAATTGGTGGATCAGAGAAAAGTCGAGCGTGCAATAATCATACATAAGTCATCGAGCGCTGGTAGATATTTGCGATGCGATGCGACGTCGCAGTTATGTGTGGAAGCCCTAAGCCACGGTTTATACAGAAGAGACGTGTGGCGGTGGCGGATAATCTATAAAACAATATACACCTTATAGTACGTGGCATAGCGTTTTTGATGGAAAGGAGAATCGCGGCCGCGCCTCCAGGTGACGTCGCCTGGAGGCGCGGCCGTAATTCTCGAAACGACGCTATGCTACCTACGTAGGTACTAAAATATAAGGTTTATAATTGTGTTATTATTATTATTATTTATAATTAACTGACTTTTTACTTGTGCGTTAGCATCGCATTTCCGCCAATGTCAAGTAGTATGTGGGAACATCTATCCCAATCTCAGGGATTTTTTTTGATCAAGAACAATAAGAGACTGAGGATTGCGGAGCCTCGTGGCAGGCAAAAACGGGACGCGCAAACAACACGCGAAACAAGTGCTCGGGTCAGAACCTCCAACGTGACTCCCATTGTGTTACTTAGACTATTCGCCACCGCCATACGTCTCTTCTGTATAAACCACGCCTAAAGTTGTGTATTAATTACTGTGCGTACTTGTAATCCTAAAGAGTTCTGACCACAGCTAAAAAATTTGAGCTTGCTTCACTCGATCCATAGCTTTTACTTAAGGGTGATATTTTCAATACTAACCGATTAAACTCAATGATATTTTGCAGAAACAATCTATTAACAAATCTCTATGCTTGTATCGTGTCAGATTTTCCTTAAAATGTACAGTTTTAAAGTTACAGTGCCTCAAACATTTCCATACAAATCTTAAATTAATCCTAGTATTGAAACTGTACATTTTAACGAAAATCTGACACGATACAGGCATGTAGATTTGTTCTTAGATTGTTTCTGCAAAATTTCATTGAGTTTAATTGGTTAGTATTGAAAATATCACCAGACTTCGTTTGTATGCAGCGCGCATTTAGGCGTTCGCAATAAACTTCTCTTAAGTTACTTTGCACACGTCTTGTACGTAAAAAGCTCTGACTCTAACTGATTCGTATGAACCAACTAAAAGAATTCCGACCACAACCCGAATAGATGTGCAAAAAACTTCGAGCTCGCTCCGTTATTTTTTGTGTAGGACTCCTTATAGAAATACAGGGGCGGCCAAATCTGACTGTGCCCCGGGCGACAGAAACCCACACTACGCCACTGATAACAAACCAGCCTAGAAATATTAAAAAGGGTGGCTTACATTAAAATCTAGAAAAAAATCGGTTGTTCCATACATTTTGGTCAAGCCGCCATTGACGTTTTCTGTGGAAGAAGTGGCCGTGGTGGTCCAATGGCGCGTAACCTTACCTGCCGTGCAGGAGGCGATGGTTCGATCCCCGTCCAGGCCGACTCGTACCAATGAGTTTTTAGGAATTTATGTACGATTTGTAACACCACTGGCTTTTCGGTGAAGAAAAACATCGTGAGGAAACCTGCATGCTTCAATTTCGAGGCATGTATTGTACCCATTGTCCATTACAAGTGGCGACGGGCTCACCCCGCGTCACACTGGACAGAGTTCCGGTACTACTGGTGAAACGTGGATGTTCTGAGGTTTCAGAATATCTCTGACTACCCCCTCGGGGAATATAGTCGTGAGCATATCCTATGCTAAATAATTACCTCCGAGGTTTCCCAAGCACCCAACAGATAGCGTCCGCAAAATAAGCCGGTATGAAATGAAGAAGCCACGACAGAATGACATACAACATCTTATTATCCGTGAATGTTATACTGCAATACCACATCGCTTTTGGGGACGCGTACTTATATTTGTTTTTCAACAACGATTCCTTGAGAAAATCTGAAAAAGAAACAAGACGCTTGTGCTATTTCGAATCAAATTAAACATTGAAAAATTAAGTCTCGGGCGGGGCTTGAACCCGCACTCTTCCAAACCGGGGTATTAAGTGTTAACCAATTTCGCCACCGAGCCCACTACCCAGAGAACGAAATTTTGTTACATCTTGTAAGAATAGGTAACACAACATTGTCGGAAAAGTTGTTCAAAATCATTTTTTTATACCCAAAAGATTGATATATTATATTATATTACCATCCACCTTTGACTATTTATATGTGGACTGGTTACGCGTGTAATTCTACTAAGAAACATTTCTGCCACTTTTTGCGGGGAGCGAGGTAACATGAAATCCGCAACTTTGGATTTTATTCCCCATAACTTTAGCTTCTAATTTTGAATGTTAAAAATCATGAAAAGTAGTCTCGTGTGAACCCCAAACGTTCTAAGTTCGAAGTTATTATGTCGCAATTATAGCCTGTCTCGTTTAGTGATAAGGTGTAAAATTGAATATAAATACACAAGATCAATTGTGCTTATACCGTGGCAGAGGGGAAATGCTACCGCAAGGCTAGTCCTTATAATAATTTGTCAAAGCCATCCACTATTAGGCAAATGTCTCCCTACGTTTTCACAAAGATTCTCTGTTCCGCGCTTCGACAGGCCAGTTCCTAAAGAAACCATTAATTTCGTCGCCTTTCCAGCCCAACGTCGTACATCGCGTACGTCGCTCGCATCGTCGGCGGCGTCCTGGGCGTCGTCGTCCAGTATTGGTAACACGACATTATCGAAAAAGGGGATCATTATGTTCCACCCAAAGGGTTGATAGTATCGATAAAATACTAACTATGATTCAAAGGGTTCCTCGCTGCGGCGACGGTATAAATTATCTTGTCCTTCGCCCCTTTGTCTCTCAAACAAGCCGTGTGCCATCCGGCCGCCAAGATGGCGTTGTTAACTAAGTCTACAGGAACGATGTCCATGTTGACGTCTCTTGCTCGCCAAATATGCACTAATCCCAAGCCCGCGCCGTAAACTACCTGTAAGATTGAAAAAAGGTTTAAAATCAAAATGACAATATGCGTCCATGTATGGACCGTTCGGCTAAATTGTGATATGCATGCATGTGATAATAATAATAAATTCGTTTATTACCATAAAAATGTTACAAATTAAAAGTTTCCTGGCGGACCCCGCACAAGGCAGCAAAGGCCCGATTTGTGGCGGTCCAGATTTACAGAATATAGTTATTACTAGTACACAGAATACAAAAGATATACATATATGTAGTGATAGCTTTGCTATACGGATTATAATATAGGGTCCAACTTAATATGCTGACAGTTTTTAAGAGGATGATCAGACCATCACACTGAACAACTTTCTCTATGGGACCAATGTCGAAATCGCGAAAAAAAGATCAGCTGTCCCATACAACTAAGTCGAGTAAGATTTCAGTTTAGTATGAAACAGCTGATTTTTTTGCCGCGATTTCGACATTGGTTCCATAGAAAAAGTTGTTCAGTTTGTTGGTCTGATCATTCCCTTAAAAAAGTGTCAGTATATTAAGAAGGACCCTGTATAGACGAATATGATAGAAATACAATCCAATTGCAAAAATAGCCCCAAATAAAGTAGTTTTGTGTTACAAAATATTCAAAGTAATATTATCACAACTCGAAGTAATTACAAATAGCGCAGTTAGCGATACAAAAAAACGATTCTTCCACTAAATCAGATCCAATATTTTTTCTCTTCACCATTTTTGCACGATTGGAAAAATTCAAGAAATCTCGTTTGTACGACAAAATACAACGTTGAAATATAAAGTTTTAGTAATATGTTTATGCAAATTACCATATTTTTATGACGCCATATACAAGGTGTTAATGAATTAACGCAAAACTAGAAAGTAGTTTGTTTAGAATCGAGAGCAGAATCAAATTATCATGTTTTCGACATAGGTATTTTTTTTTTTCAAAATATTAAATAATTTGTTTGTGAAATTTAAAATTTACTGAACCCCATATCAACCCACCGCACAGGCACACTCACCCTACTTACTACCAAAACTAGATTCTTAAAATTTATCCATGAGCACGTTAGCGCTTTCATTTATTGCTGAAATAATAACAAATCATTTTTGCCTGAAAACTTAAAATGCGAATAACTTTAAATTTTAACTATCAAAATAATGAAATTATTGTTTCAATCCAATTATTTTCTTATAATTCAATTGGGGTATATGAGGTTTTGCGCTTATTCATTAACACGTTGTATAACATTCAGTAGTACAAAAATAGCCCGATTTTGAGGATGTCTTTTGGGCATAAATAATATACCCTATGTCACTCTCATAATTTTTACGAATCTAAAGACACCTCATACCTACTTTAAAATCCATCAGGCCGTTTATTCTGTAGGGCGTGACAAAGAAAAATACATACATACATAACGCTCGAAAAACATAACCTTCTTTCTCACGCAGTCGGGTAAAAATAACCAACACTATGTTATACCAAAACCACAGAATAGCTTGCATGTATCCATACGCTCACGACTATATTCCCCGAGGGTAGTCAGATGTTCTGAAAACTCAGAACAATTTGTAACACCACTGGCTTTTCGGTGAAGGAAAACATCGTGAGGAAACCTGCATGCTTCAATTTCGAGGCGTGTATTGTACCCACTGTCCATTATTAGTGGTGACGGGCTCACTCCCCGTCACACTGGACAGTGTTTCGGTACTAGTGAAACGTGGATGTTGTGAGTTTTCTGAATATCTCCACTTCGAGGAATATAGTCAAATATGCACATGCACAATATAGTCGTGAGCATATGCATGCATGCATGCATGCGTAATGTAGTCGCGTGAATGCATATGCTCACGACTATATTCCCCGAGGGGGTAGTCAGAGATATTCTGAAACCACAGAACATCCACGTTTCACTAGTACCGAAATACTAAATGGACAGTGGGTGCAATACATGCCTCGAAATTGAATCATGCAGGTTTCCTCACGATGTTTTCCTTCACCGAAAAGACGGTGGTGTTACAAATCGTACATAAATTCCGAAAAACTCATTGGTACGAGTCGGCCTGGACGGGGATCGAACCATCGCCTGCTCCATCGACTACATTACGATCTATAATAAGTACCTAGTTTGTTATTTTGTAGTTTTTTAATTTATTTGTATTTATCATACCCCAGTGGCTCCAGTCGCGCTGCACGGATCCAACCAACCAGGTTTGGGTTCATTGTGAGATGCAATCACTGAAAATGTAATAATTTTCAAATAAATAGGATTTCAATGCAATTAGTACATACCTAACATAGAAGACAAATGGAAAAAAATCGGCCAAGTGCGAGTCGGACTTGCGCATCTAGCGTTCCGTACTACCACACAATATACTTACCAACGATATTTTCCGACTGCAGATAACGAAAGATAAGACTACATACAGTAAAGTCTACATACCAATAGCGACAATGCCTATCGGCAGGTCGTCAGCAGTTCGCACCAGTTCCTCGGCTACTGCCTTCGTAAAAGTGTAGTATTTAAGGTCTAACAAAATTAGGTCAAAGTTAAAGTCAATATAATTTATTCAATATAGGAGCTTGCAGCACACTTATCAAACGTCAAATCTTTATTAAAGCTACCACCGCGTCGGAACGTGTTGTCGCTGTAGAGAAGATGCGGCCAGAAACTCTACAACATACCACGACCTAATAACTATTACAATATAAATTCTTAAGCTAAAGTTATGTATACAATAATACATAGTCTATTGAATAAAATAATTGATACTATACAGTAAAGTAAATAAACTATAAGCTAGTGACCTCAGACCCAAGCATTTTGATCATTTAAATAATCATCCAGTTTATAATATGCTTTTTTACAGAGGACTTTTTTGATTTGAGTTTTAAACATGTTTTCGGAAAGATTCAAAATGGTTTCGGGGATTTTATTATAACAACGTATACAGTGACCCATGAAAGACGTGTTGACCCTACTAAGCCGAAAGTGTGGAGATATCAGTTTATTTTTGTTTCGAGTGTTGTAATTATGGACATCACAATTTTTTGGAAATAACGTCAAATTTTTTCTTACTTACATATAAAATGTTTTCATAAATAAACTGTACAGGTGAAACTATTTTAAGGGGATGATCAGACCATCAAACTGAACAACTTTCTCTATGGGAGCAATATCGAAATCGCGAAAAAAATATCAGCTGTCCCATCCATTTGGCTCAAGTAGGTTTGCAGTTATGAATGGAAGACCTGATTTTATTTTCGCGATTTCGATGTTGGTGCCATAGATAAAGTTGTTCAGTTTGATGGTCTGATCATCCCCTTAAAAAAGTGTCAGCATATTAAGAAGGACCCTGTATAACGTGTTAATGAATAAGCGCAAAACCTCATACACCCCAACTGATATATAACAAAATAATTAGATTGAAACAATAATTTCATTATTTTGATAGTTAAAATTTTAAGTTATTCGCATTTTAAGTTTTCAGACAAAAATGATTTGTTATCATTTCAGTGCCCATGCGGTGTCATCGATTTCAGTAAATTTTAAATGTTACAAACAAAATTATTTAATATTTTGAACAAAATTACGTATTTTAAAACCATGATAATTCGATTATGCTCTCGATTCTAAACAAACTACTTTCTAGTTTTGCGTTAATTCATCAACACGGTATACAGGCTCTTGATGATAATGAAGTGCCTATGGTAAAGTCTACATACCAATAGCTGGTCTGACGATGCATATCGGCAGGTCACCAGCAGTTCGCACCAGTTCCTCGGCAACTGCCTTCGTAAAAGAGTAGGTATTCGGCCAATCTCGAGTCAATCTGGAACATTAAATATAACAGAGTAAATATACACCCTGTGATTAAAATAAAATAGAGAAGATAGGTGACTAGCCAATAGCGTATAGACCGCATAAATTGAGCCCCCGTCGCCTAATTTACTTAGTTGCAATACGAGCGGCATTGCGTGACTAAGATAGATTTTGGATTTAAGGCAGAATATAGGTTAAAATTAAATAGGGAAGATAGGTGACTAGCCTATAGCGCATGGACCGCATAAATTGAGCCCCGTCGCCTAATTTACGTAGTCGCAATACGAGCGGCATTGCCGAATTAAGATAGGCAGAATAAAGGTACCACAATGCCTTCGTGTCCTTTTACTCGATGTACAAATCATTCAAAGAGAAAAAACAAATCACACGGCATTATTTTTCACTCGTAAGTACACACGGCGACACATCAAGCTACCAAAAACCAAAATAAGCTGGCCGCGCGACGTTATACGTTATGCAACATCCACGCGGCCAGCTTATGTTGGTTTTGTATAGCTTGATGTCCAACAGATCAACCTACCCATAGTTGAACTCTATGTTAATGGACATAAGGTCCAACTATGGGTAGGTTGATCTGTCGCCGTGCGTACATGAAAAGCAGATTAATTTTTTTCGAGTACGTACTTAATGCAAGAATGTCACGCATCTTCCGCTATTTAAATTTAATCAAATACTTTTTAGACACCACTTTTTAATTACTAACAAAACTTTAAGGGAGTATTCTGACCACGAAATTTTGCATCTAAATTTCGATACTATGTTATGTAATGTTCGTTCTGTTATTAAAATAGTACTTGAGCTAAAGAATTACTGAAAATGTGAATTTAGCGTTATTTATCAAACGGTTTTTATGCACTGAAAAGACACAATTTTATGCAGTCAAATCCAACCTGTGCGCGCGCCTGACTGCATTCCCTTGCTCGGCTCTCCTAAAGTGTCCCCAGAAAGTGTGGGGTGGGGTATCTGAAGTCAAAGGGGGGCGGGGACTTTCCGTTCTGTATGTAGAACTATACAGGCACCTTCTTAATTTGCTGACACTTTTTTAAAGACATGATCAGACCATCAAACTGAACAACTTTCTCTATGGGACCAACATCGAAATCGCAAAAAAAAATCAGCTGTCCCATACATTTAGCTTTAAGTAGGTTTGTAGTTTTGTATGGGACAGTTGATTTTTTTTTCGCGATTTCGATTTTGGTCATATAGAGAAAGTTGTTCAGTTTGATGGTCTTATCATCCCCTTAAAAAAGTGTCAACATATTAAGAATGACCCTGTACGTTAAACCCTAATTATTACGTACCCAGCCGTCATATCATTGAGTCGCTCCTCGTCCATTGTCTCGACCATTTCTATAAGAAACTGTGGATTTACGGGACTGTTGTAGAATTTTTCGGCTATATCGGTATTGATTCGGCTCTTAATAGCGTGAGAGTATGCTGTCGAAACGTGTACAAATGATCTGAAAGAGAGAAAAAAATCGTCAGAATTTGGGGACATAACGATCCACTCTTTCAAAACTGTCAAGTTACTTCCCCTGAACGGTTTTGCCACCCATTTACCACGTTTTTAGGGTTCCGTAGCCAACAAGGAACCTTATAGTTTCGCCATGTCCGTCTTTCTGTCCGCGGCTTAGCTCAGAGACACTTAGTACTAAAAAGCTGTAACTTGGCATGGATGTACATATTAATCACGCCGTCAAAATGGTAAAATTAAAAGTTGTTAAATATTTTGTGAAGTGGGGATGAACGTTTTTTTCTCGTCCATCCCATGGGTATCATTGGATAGATCTTTTAAAATATTATGGGTATTGGGAAACCATTTTTTGATGTAGGAATCCGTTAGCGAAATATTAAGCTTTAAAGTACAAATTGTTATTTGAGTCAAGTGTCCTCCTGCCAGCTAAATTCATGACAGTAGTATAAACAATACCAAAGTTAAAAGTACAACTATCACCGCTAAGTAGGCTTTACAAGTTAGCAAGTAGGTAATACACCAACTTATAAAATGCACTTTTTAGACTTTATTAGCCATTTTTAGTTAGTTTATAAAAAAACAAAAAGCCCCCTTCTAAGTCCGTAAATTGTGACGGGCAACTACGGAACCCTAACCTGCGCGTGGCCCGACACGCTCTTGGCCGGTTATTGATTTTCAAAAACGTGAAACTTTTGTGAAGCAAATAAATATGTATTCGTTACATGCAATAGCATAGGTGCACCGGCACATCGTTTCAGATGATCTCAAAATTTTAAAGATTCACCAACGTTTTTTGATTCACTTCGTAGTTTTTATTGTACTCTCATTGTAACTGTAGTCGTATCGTGATTGTCATCAAGCTGGTAAGCGTATTCCTGCCCTCCACATGGCCAGGCTTAGCCTAGTGTGGGGGTACCGTTAAATTGTAGTACTTGATTAAGTCCTGAGTAGTCAATGTGCAAGCCTATACCTAGATTGTTGTGAACTAATTTTAAATTTAAAGCAAGTGCTCATTGAAATAAATATTTTTGTATTTTGTATATTAAACTACTCGAGCTAAATATAAAAAATATATATATATATATATATAAACATTGATGTCTTATAAAAGAACAAGATGCACAGTCGCAAATAAAATCTTAGCTAATATTTGTCCGAATTGAATTTGTAAGTCACACGTTCAAATCGGCAGTGGATAATGTTAAAATTACTATGGAAATCTTTCTACTTCTTCTTTCTACTGCGGATTTGAACGTGTAACTTTTAAAAATCGCACTCCAGAACAGAGACCTCAGAGGAAGGATCTCCATAGAGTCCGCATAAATTTACGATTGTAGTTAGTCTCTTTTGTCTTATGACATACCTTTAATAGTAGAAGGAGATGGAACTATAGATATTTGTTTATGCGGCTGTCCACTTTTTTTTGAGCTAGTGTGTGTGACAAGTGACCGTAAACATAAGGCCATATGTCACTTGGTGCCTTTTGTCCATACTACTTGACACCACACACTCAAACCTAAACGTCAAAAAAGTGGACACTTTACAATTGGTATGGCTCACTCTATTAGGTATAATCTCTTTGACAGAGACAAATTATAAGCCACACAAAATAAGTATGAATGCTGTAGGGTGCTAAATACGTCATATTTGATTATTAAACTTAGTCGTATTTGGTATGTTTACAGTCAGAGAGTTGGCGCGGTACTGAGGCAAAACAGGTACTTTTATTCGTTAAGTACCTCTTATGGGTCTGCCATTTTTGGACCGTTGATTGTGTATCTTGTTATGTATAAGAGGTCGATGATTCGTCAACAAAAAAGCCCCATTCCATTGGGTCGAAGTGAAGTTGGCTTGCCAGCCCCATAATAAGATAAGATAAGATACCTCAATCTACGGCAATCCTGTCCCAAACAAATCACCTCCCTGGTGCCTCTCACATTGGTCAGCGTCGCCATTTTGATCGGCTCATCAAAGCTCACCGTGGCTGCTATGTGGATTATTATTTCTACCTGAAATATTTAAGGAGATATAATTCGGAGCGCGTTCCATTCAAACGAAGTCCGGTTATATTTTCAATACTAACCAATTAAAGTCAATGAAATTTTTAAGAAACAATTTAGTAACTAATCTCTATGCTTGTATAGGGTAACTTTATTTACACAACAACGAACATTGGCATATACACTAAAATTCATTGCTAAAAGGACTAGCAAATGGTAAAAGAACTATCATTGCTAAAAGGACTCACAAATGGTGTGAAAGAACTATCATTGCTAAAAGGACTAACAAATGGTAAAAGAACTATCATTGCTAAAAGAACTTACAAATTGTAAAAGAACTATCATTGCTAAAAGGACTAACCAATGTTAAAAGAACTATCATTGCTAAAAGGACTAGCAAATGGTAAAAGAACTATCATTGCTAAAAGGACTCACAAATGGTGTGAAAGAACTATCATTGCTAAAAGAACTTACAAATTGTAAAAGAACTATCATTGCTAAAAGGACTAACCAATGTTAAAAGAACTATCATTGCTAAAAGGACTAGCAAATGGTAAAAGAACTATCATTGCTAAAAGGACTCACAAATGGTGTGAAAGAACTATCATTGCTAAAAGGACTAACCAATGGTAAAAGAACTATCATTGCTAAAAGAACTTACAAATTGTAAAAGAACTATCATTGATAAAAGGACTAACAAATGATAAAAGAATTATCACTGCTAAAAGGACTAACAAAAATGGTAAATTAAATATCATTGCTAAAAGAACTAACAAATGGTAAAAGAACTATCATTGCTAAAAGGACTAACCAATGGTAAAAGAACTATCATTGCTAAAAGAACTTACAAATTGTAAAAGAACTATCATTGATAAAAGGACTAACAAATGATAAAAGAATTATCGCTGCTAAAAGGACTAACAAAAATGGTAAATTAAATATCATTGCTAAAAGAACTAACAAATGGTAAAATAACTATCATTGCTAAAAGGACTAACCAATGGTAAAAGAACTATCATTGCTAAAAGAACTTACAAATTGTAAAAGAACTATCATTGATAAAAGGACTAACAAATGATAAAAGAATTATCACTGCTAAAAGGACTAACAAAAATGGTAAATTAAATATCACTGCTAAAAGAACTAACAAATGGTAAAATAACTATCATTGCTAAAAGGACTATCAAATGGTAAAATAACTATCATTGCTAAAAGCACTAACAAATGGTAAAATAACTATCATTGCTAAAAGGACTAACAAATGGTAAAATAACTATCATTGGTAAAAGGATTAACAAATGGTAAAATAACTATCATTGGTAAAAGGACTAACAAATGATAAAAGAATTATCATTGCTAAAATGACTAACAAATGGTAAAATAACTATCATTGCTAAAAGAACTAACAAATGGTAAAATAACTATCATTGCTAAAAGGACTAACAAATAGTAAAATAACTATCATTGCTAAAAGGAATAACAAATGGAAAAGAACTAGGTACCATTGGTAAAAGGACTAACACATGGTAAAAGAACTATCATTGCTAAAAGGACTAACAAATGATAAAACAATTATCACTGCTAAATGGACTAACAAAAATGGTAAAAGAACTATCATTGCTAAAAGGACTAACAAATGGAAATAGAACTATCATTGCTAAAAGGACTAACAAATATTAAAATAACTATCTGTTTGATGGACTGTATGTGGTGTTGTTGATAGGAGCTGGAGTCCGCGATGCACGTAGTATAAATAAAAACCAGAAGGAATCTTCAAAGGCTGTATTACAGTTCAGATCACCGGAAGGAAGCGAAAAATGACCGACAATGTTGCCACATGGCATCTTAAAATTAACACTTAACACTTTACACCGTATTATATGTTAATGTTGCCATTATTACTCGCAACACTATCATTGCTAAAAGGACTAACAAATGGTAAAATAACTATCATTGCTAAAAGGACTAACAAATGGTAAAATAACTATCATTGCTAAAAGTACTAACAAATGGAAATAGAACTATCATTGCTAAAAGGACTAACAAATGGTAAAATAACTATCATTGCTAAAAGGACTAACAAATGGTAAAATAACTATCATTGCTAAAAGCACTAACAAATGACAAAATAACTATCATTGCTAAAAGGATTAACAAATGGTAAAAGAACTATCATTGCTAAAAGGACTAACAAGTGGTAAAATAACTATCATTGCTAAAAGGACTAACAAATGACAATATAACTATCATTGCTAAAAGGACTATCAAATGGTAATAGAACTATCATTGCTAAAAGGACTAACAAATGGTAAAATAACTATCATTGCTAAAAGGACTAACAAATGGTAAAATAACTATCATTGCTAAAAGGACTAACATATGGTAAAATAACTATCATTGCTAAAAGAATTAACAAATGGTAAAATAACTATCATTGCTAAAAGGACTAACAAATGGTAAAATAACTATCATTGGTAAAAGGACTAACAAATGGTAAAAGAATTATCATTGCTAAAAGGACTAACAAATGGTAAAAGAACTATCATTGCTAAAAGGACTAACAAATGGTAAAAGAACTATCATTGCTAAAAGGACTAACAAATGGTAAAATAACTATCATTGCTAAAAGCACTAACAAATGACAAAATAACTATCATTGCTAAAAGGATTAACAAATGGTAAAAGAACTATCATTGCTAAAAGGACTAACAAGTGGTAAAATAACTATCATTGCTAAAAGGACTAACAAATGACAATATAACTATCATTGCTAAAAGGACTATCAAATGGTAATAGAACTATCATTGCTAAAAGGACTAACAAATGGTAAAATAACTATCATTGCTAAAAGGACTAACAAATGGTAAAATAACTATCATTGCTAAAAGGACTAACATATGGTAAAATAACTATCATTGCTAAAAGGACTAACAAATGGTAAAATAACTATCATTGGTAAAAGGACTAACAAATGGTAAAAGAATTATCATTGCTAAAAGGACTAACAAATGGTAAAAGAACTATCATTGCTAAAAGGACTAACAAATGGTAAAATAACTATCATTGCTAAAAGGACTAACAAATGGTAAAAGAACTATCATTGCTAAAAGGACTAATAAATGTTAAAATAACTATCATTGCTAAAAGGACTATCAAATGACAAAATAACTATCATTGATAAAACGACTAACAAGTGGTAAAATAACTATCATTGCTAAAAGGACTAACAAATGGTAAAATAACTATCATTGCTAAAAAGGACTAACAAATGGTAAAAGAACTATCATTGCTAAAAGGACTATCAAATGGTAAAATAACTATCATTGCTAAAAGGACTAACAAATGGTAAAATAACTATCATTGCTAAAAAGGACTAACAAATGGTAAAAGAACTATCATTGCTAAAAGACCTAACAAATTGTAAAAGAACTATCATTGCTAAAAGGACTAACAAATGGTAAAAGAACTATCATTGCTAAAAGGACTAACAAATGGTAAAAGAACTATCATTGCTAAAAGGACTAACAAATGGTAAAAGAACTATCATTGCTAAAAGGACTAATAAATGTTAAAATAACTATCATTGCTAAAAGGACTATCAAATGACAAAATAACTATCATTGATAAAACGACTAACAAATGGTAAAATAACTATCATTGCTAAAAAGGACTAACAAATGGTAAAAGAACTATCATTGCTAAAAGGACTACAAATGGCATGATGGAACAGTCCTAGCCTCGAAATACATACCTCATGAGAAAGGGCCTTCCACTGCTCGGGGCTGATGCCGAGTCTAACCTCGGCGATGTCTCCAGCGACTGGCACCAGCTTATCTGTGAACCCTGGCTGCTTCTCGTGTAGCTCATCATATACCTGGAATGCAGTTGAAGATGGAAGAGATTTCCTAGCAAATCAGAGAAGTACGAAGAGAAGTTTGTACGTACATGCAATTTTTATCTTTATTCAAATGTATGTTCTGTTTGGGTGTGCAATAAAGTATAATTGAATTGAATTGAAGTTTATTCCGAAAGCGCTAATGCGCGCTGTATACAAATGAAGTCTGGTGATATTTTCAATACTAACCCATTAAAGTCAAGGAAATTTTGCAGAAACAATCTATAAACAAATCTCTATGCTTGTATTTTGTGGAATATTCGTTAAAATATACAGTTTCAATGTGGTTTCAATGCTAGGATTAATTTCAGATTTGTATGGAAATATTTGAGGCACTGTATCTTTAAAACGTATACATTTTAACGAATATCTGACAACATACAAGCAGATTAGATTCTAGAATTCATTGAATTTAATTGGTTAGTATTGAAAATATCACCAGACTTCGTTTGTATTGAGCGCGCAGAGACCACGAGAAAAAAGAGAACTTACCGGATCTGTCACTATCTGTTTCAATCTCTCTTCTATTGTATTCCCTTTCTTTGGTCGCAACAACAGATAGACTTTCTTTATGTCTGTCGATCTGAAAATACAATAAAACTATACTCCATTCCAAATAGCAACGAAATTTTAAGGCTATTTTGCATTACAGAAACAGAGATTTGAAACACTTCCTCTCACTTATTCTTAGAACAGATTTAGTAACGTCGAAGATATGTCGGATAGTAAATGTATCCAATAAATTATTAACAATTGGTAATCAGAATTGGCCAGAAAGCTAAATAGCAATCGGAAAATCGCGTCGTCCTTATTTGGAATGAAGTATAGAGGCACTTGAACTTTGTCAAACTTGGGCCTTGACACAAGACAACGCCAAAAGACTTATAGACTGAGGAGATATGATAGACTGAAAAATTACACCATCAGGAAAAAAAAAGTCCATGATATAAAGCGGAAGATTAAAATATTCAAATGGCGTTGGGCAGGTAACACAGTGAGAGGCAAAGAAAAATGGAGCAAAATAATCACCCAATGGCACCCAAGAGAAGGACAAAGTAAGAGAGGTAGACAACTCAGACGATGGGATGATGACATAAGTCCGGTTGCCGGAAACACATGGCATAGAGTGGCAGGCGACAGACAGGAATGGAAAAGGTTGGAGGCCTTTGCCGATTAACAAACAGACCTACAAAAACAAACAAAGCACAACTTCTAGAATAAAAATAAGATCAGATGTCTGAATAAAGGCTTGTAATAATAATAATTGCTTGTGGCGACACCACGGACTCGATTCTCCAGAGGGCCAGGATTGATTTGACCCTCGCCTCCTGTCTTGCCTTAACCGGCCGGCCAGGAGTGGAGTTGCAAGAACGCGGAACCTATGCTCCAGGTTGGAAGTGTAAAATTTCATAACGCCGGGACCTGCTGACTGGTGCGCTTAGCACCAGGAACCGGCGCCCGCAGACTCACCTCTCTACAACCTTAGCCACTCACTAGATGTTGCCGCCTTGTCGCTCCTTGCGAGCGGCCATTTTGGCGGGCCCATCAATTGAGTTGGCAAGTCACCGTCTGCCATTTTTTACAAACTAGAGACATTTGTTACGGCAAGCGTCCCGAGTCTCACCGCAATAACCCAGTTTTCCCAGCCCACCCAGTTCACCACCATAACCCGAGTAGTTTTTGTCCTTTCTACAATAGTCTCTACACTAAACGTGGCATGTCTTCTGGTGCGTTTCCATAATGCATTCAGAGATAAACCACGGTTGTGCATCCCATCTCATTTAGATAAAAGTGTCTCAAAGGGGCCTCTACGTGTTGGACCTGTGTCCGCACGCAAGCCTTCCAAAGGTCCGGGCTACGGCCTGTGAAACACCGTTAGAGATACAATAATAATAATAAATAAGCAAATATTAAATGTACCTGATAAGTTTTTCAATCAGCTGCTTGCCCAAGAACCCAGATGCCCCCGTGACGAAAGCTGTTGCTCCCTCGTAATGTAGTTTAACAGTACCCCCTTTCTCGATGCCTCCTGTTACTGATTTGTGCCGCGAGATGGCGTCCGCTTCTATAGCAAGAGCTGGATCCATGTCTTCTGGAAATTAATAAATTTAGTGTCCATACCAGGGCTGATTTTTTTTGCGATTTCGTTGGTGGCGCCATAGAGAAAGTTGTTCAATTTGACGGTCTGATCTTGCATATTAAGGGTATATTCTATCAAACATCCCCTTAAAAAAGTGTCAGCATATTAAGGGTATATTCTATCAAATCTCTATGCTTTTATCTTGTCTAATTTTCGTTAAAATGTACAGTTTCAATGCTAGGATTAATTTAAGATTTGTATGGAAATCTTTGAGGCTCTGTAACTTTAAAACTATACATTTTAACAAAAATCTGACAAGATACAAGCCTAGAGATTACTTTCTAGATTGTTTCAGAAAAATGTCACTGACTTTAATTAGTTAGTATTGAAAAATAACCAGACTTCGTTTGTATGGAGCGCGCCAACAGTAATATCGTTGGCTAAAGTGTCAAACCTCGTAACTCCATTTTATTCTTCGAATTACATTTTTATACAATTTTATTACTAATTTCTGAATGCATCCATGGCACAACTCTTTAATCCTTTTAAAAATCCGTTACAATTTAAAATGATAAATAGAAAACCATATAACTCTGGGTTGCCATTGTTCGTGATGACGTTTTTTGTGCCTCCTGTAAAATTTGATCTAATGGAGTTACGAGGTCTGACACTTGAGCCGACGATAATACCCTTAAGAAGGACCCTATAAAACGTGTTAATGAATAAGCGCAAAACCTCATACACCCCAACTGATTTATGACAAAATAATTAAATTGAAACAATAATTTCATTATTTTGATACTTAAAATTTAAAGTAATTCGCATTTTAAAATTTAGGCAAAAATGATTTATTATCATTTCAGCAATGAATGAAAGCGCAAACGTGCTCATGGATACATTTTAAGAATCTTGTTTTGGTAGTAAGTAGGCTGAGAGTGCCCGAGCGGTGGGTGGAGATCGAGTTCAGGAAATTTTGCTCACAAATTATTTATTTTTTTGAAAAAAAATTAAATTGTTGAAACCATGATAATTCGATTCTGGTCTCGATTCCAAACAAACTACTTTCTAGTTTTGCGTTAATTCATTAAAACGTTGTATAATTTATTGAAAAATAGCACTGCTCAAAAATATTTGAATACTTTGTATAGTACGATAAATCTGATGGTGACTGTACGTAGTTTTTTTATTAGGTAGGTACTTTATTCGTTTAATTACCTAAAACGTTTCAGTTCCTAGTAGTTCCTACCCAGGGCGATAGCACTCGTTTCACGTTTTTATCACAAATAATAAAAATTTATGGTTACAACTTGCCTTTATTAACTTTTCAAAAATATTAAAAATATTTCTTTACTTCAAAACTAAAAAAAATTACTTTACAAAATCCGGCCAAGTGTGAGTCCGTCTCGCGAAAACCCGGTCCCGGAGAAAACAAAATGTTTTTGTAAGTTAATATGTTGTGGTGCGCGTGTAGCCTGTCTCGCACTTGACCGGCATTTTATTATTATTTTTATTTTAACTAATTACAAATAAAGTGAAAAACATCGTGAGGAAACCTGCATGCTTCAATTTCGAGGCATGTATTGTACCCACTGTCCATTATGTGGCGACGGGCTCACCCCCCGTCACACTGGACATAATTTCGGTAAAACTGATGGAACGTGGATGTTCTGAGGTTTCAGAATATCTCTGACTACCCCCTCGGGGAATATAGTCGTGAGCATATGCTATGCTTATGCTTACAAATAAAGTGACCTAAAAGTAAACTATTATTATTTATAAAAAGCTCTGACATAGTAACACATAGGTACTCTGTAAACATTTCAACCCTCTACCTATAACGGTTCAAAAGAGGTACGACAGATGGACGGACGAACCGCCAGCGTAGGCTTAGTCCCGTTGACACCCTTTGGGTACGGAACCCTATAAAAACATTTAGGTAAAAAAAGGTACCTTTAATATTATTTAAATTAAAAACCGCGTCACTCTCCAAAATTGTAATAAATAAATACCCTTTTTAAAATTTTCCAAAATGGTGAATTACGTAGGTCATCATGACTTATTAAAAAGGTCACCTTAATATTTTTTGAATAAAACAGAACATACCTACCTAAAAATAAACAAAATAAAATGCTTTGTAGCATATCATAGCATATATATTCTCACGACTATATTCCCCGAGGGGGTAGTCAAAGATATTCTGAAACCACAGAACATTCACGTTTCACTAGCACCGAAACTCTGTCCAGTGTGACGGGGAGTGAATCGGTCGCCAATTTTAATGGACAGTGGGTACAATACATGCCTCGAAATTGTACACATAAATTCCGAAAAACTCATTGGTACGAGTCGGCCAGGAGTACGATTTTGAAACTCATTCGTTGAACTCAGCAGTTGAAAATGTGAAAATTTCTATGGAGATATGCATCTTTCTACTGCCGATTTGACTTTCAAAATTTGTACTCCTGCGCCTGCGGCATGATGGCGCGATAAAACTCTATCGCGCCAAGCTCCCTTTCTTTTTGCGCGCGAACGAACGAGTTAGCAGGCGCGATAAAACGTTTATCGAGGCACCATGCCGCGGGCGCTGGGCCTTTAGACAAAGTAACATTTCTATTGGCGTAGACGCCAGTAGAAATGATAGAATGTATGGATTTGACATTAGCGATCGAAACATTTTGACGTTTGCTTTCGTCACCATATGTCAAGTCCATACATTTTATGTTTTCTACTGTAAAGATAATTTGTCTATAAGCCCTGAAGTATAATTTTTGAAAGTCAAATCAGCAGTAGAAAGATGCATATCTCCATAATATTGACATTTTCAACAGCTGAGTTCAACGAATGAGTTTCAAAATCGTACTCCTGGCCGACTCGTACCAATGAGTTTTTCGGAATTTATGTGTACGATTTGTTACACCACTGGCTTTTCGGTGAAGGAAGACATCGTGAGGAAGGATGCATATCTCCATAATATTGACATTTTCAACTGCTGAGTTCAAAGTATGAGTTTAAAAAATCGCACTCCTGCATAGGTAGCATGGCACCGTGATATAGCGTTATCATACCTTCGCTCTCTTTCTATTTGCGTGCGAACGAACGAGATAAAAGACGTGATACAGCCGTATCACGTGTAACATGCTACGGCTTCTGGACGGGGATCGAACCATGGCCTCCTGCACGGCAGGCAAGGTTACACCACGACTCTTGTATTTATCCTTTAATAACTTACCGCAATTTATTTCTAAATTAAGTAGGGCATATCCGTCAGCACACTCCATAATAAAAAAGTTTATTTATATTTTGAATATCAACCACTTTAGAGAAGTTTATTCCGAATGCGTAAATTCGTGCTGCATACAAACGAGGTCTGGTGATATTTGCAATACTAACCAATTAAAATTAATGTTTTTTGAGACACAATCTAGAAACTAATCTCTATGCTTTTATGAAGTCAGATTTTCGTTAAAATATACAGTTTTAATGTTAGGATTAAGTTTAGATTTGTATGGAAATCTTTGAGGCACTGTAACTTAAAAACTATAAATTATAACGAAAATCTGACTTCATAGAAACATAGAGATTCTAGATCATCGAGGTTCTTTTTCATTAGTTTCTAGATTGTTTCAGAAAAATGTCATTGACTTTAATTAGATAGTATTGAAAATATCACCAGACTTTTGTATTTGTTTGTTTGTATGTTTTAGGAGTCCAAGATACAAAGATGTGTATCCACTACAACGACTTAATATGATGTTTTGCAGGAAAACTGTTTTTGTATTAGCTAAATATTTTTCAGGAAATCAAAGAACTGAACAATAGACGATTTAAAAAAAAATCCGAAATATATTACTGACTTTATATTACTACAATACAGTGTGATATTGATATCATTAGCATCCTTTTAAGAGAAGTTTATTCCGACAAACGAAGTCTGATGATATTTTCTATACTAATCAATTAAAGTTAATGAAATTTTGCAGAAACAATCTAGAAACAAATCTCTGTGCTTGTATCTTGTCCGATTTTCGTTAAAATATACAGTTTCAATGCTAGGATTAATTTAAGATTTGTATGGAAATCTTTGAGGAACTGTAACTTTAAAACTATACATTTTAACGAAAATCTAACGAGATACAAGCATAGAAATTACTTTCTAGATTGTTTGTGAAAAATTTCACTGACTTTAATTGGTTAGTATTGAAAATATAACCAGACTACGTTTGTATGGAGCACGCCAACAGTAATATATCCTTAAACTAAGAGTCCACCCATCAAACTGAACAACTTTTACTATGAGAGCAAAACGATCGGAGCAAAAAAAATCGACCGTTGCATACATTAGAGTCGAGTAGGCATTGCAGTTTTACTTTGACTATTTATATGTGGACTGGTTACGCGTGTAATTCTACTAACAAACATTTCTGCCACTTTTTGCGGGGGGCGAGGTAACATGAAATCCGCAACTTTGGATTTTATTCCCCATAACTTTAGATTCTAATTTTGAATGTTAAAAATCATGAAAAGTAGTCTCGTGTGAACCCCAAACGTTCTAAGTTCGAAGTTATTATTTCGCAATTATAGGCTGTCTCGTTTAGTGATAAGGTGTAAAATTGAATGTAAATGCACAAGATCAATTGTGATTATACCGTGGCAGAGGGGAAATAGTACCGCTAGTCCTTATTAATAATTAGTCAAAGCAGTTTTAGTATGGAATATCTGATGTTTTTTGGCTCCGATCGGTTTACTCATAGTAAAAGTTGTCCAGTTTGATGGGTAAAAGGATGCTAATGATATCAATTTCATTTTTACAGGGTGTTAGGGTAGACAGTTGCATTACTCTTAGCCACTATAATTAGGTAGGTACTAGAATCTTTTTGCAGCGCTCGTTGGCATAGTGGAGCTTCGATATTGGAAACGATCACCGAAGTTAAGCAACGCCAGTTCCGGTCAGTCTTTGGATGGGTGACCGTTCAGTGGTATTTCATCTCGAGCGTTTCCGTGCTTCGGAAGGCACGTTAAGCAGTTGGTCTCGGATAGTTCCGTCAGATGGCGTTGTAGCTATTCGTTAAGCCAGGTCAGAGGCCTAATAAGGCGGCTTGAAAATTCTCTGACAGGAAGTTGACCACTAACTGGCCTCCACCAACACGCACTGGGCCCGCGTGGTGGAGTATGGCCCACTCCCTCTCACCCTAATTCGTGAGAGGAGGCATTTGCCCTACAGTGGGATTCTACAAGCTATAACTTATTACGGTATTTTGTTGCATCCTGTATATCACCTTGTGACACGTCGCAAATTCCGGAAACTCAGAAATCATCTTCAATATATTTTATTTATAACACAATGTAAGAAATCCAAGGATCGAATTTCAATATTCCAATAGTATTGTGAAATTTGAATTTATTCCATATTCAAATTATCCAGTAACTATTCCTGTATATAGGGGGTTAAGAGAAGTTTATTTCGGATGCGTAGATGCGCGCTGCATACAAACGAAGTCTGGTGATATTTTCAATACTAACCAATTAAGTTAAATTTTGCAGAAACAATCTAGAAACAAATCTCTATGCTTGTATCTTGTCCAATTTTCGTTAAAATACACAGTTTCAATGCTAAGATTAATTTAAGATTTTTATGGAAATCTTTGAGGCACTGTAACTTTAAAACTATACATTTTAAAAAACATCTGACATGATACAAGCATAGAGATTAGTTTCTAGATTGTTTCTTCAAAATTTCATTGACTTTAATTGGTTAGTATTGAAAATATCACCAGACTTCGTTTGTATGGAGCGCGCCAACAGTAATACACCCATAAAGTATTGCAACAATAACACCCTGTATACAGGGTGAAATTGATATCATTAGCATCCTTTTACCCATTAAAACTGGACAACTTTTACTATGGTAGCAAAAAAATCTGCTATTCCATACTAAACTGCAATGTCTACTCGACTCTAATGTCCTATGCAACGGATCTTTTTTTTGCTCCGATCGGTTTGCTCCCATAGCACAGTTGTTCAGTTTGATGGGTAGACTCTTAGTTTAAAAGGATGCTAATGATATCAATATCACCCTATATTGTCGTAATATAAAGTCAGTAACATAAAATTTAAATGTTTATTTGTATTTTTGTAACACCTTGTATAGAGAAATTAAATTTCCCCCTTTACTACTTACCTCTAACTTTACCCCTTAGTCACTTTGTACAACACCCACGATAAGAATCTGCTCTATTCAGAGTCATAAAGCACTAAGCTAAATATGACGTAAAGTAGGTACTTTTTAATTAATTTAAAAAAAAAACCTTGCACTAATAAATCGAAAGTACAAAAGTATAATTTCCGCACATCTTCATACAGAAAAAAATCACACAAACTATGGAAATAATCGGAATATCACAAATCACCGGTAATAATTTTAATTACCAATAGTCACGTTTATTTCCATGTCACAGGAAAGTTGAAAAACAATATTTATTATAATTCGAGGCGAATTCGGAGGCGATTGTTCGATCCCCGTCCAGACCGACTCGTACCAATGAGTTTTTCGGAATTTATGTACGATTTGTAACACCACTGGTTATTTCGGTGAAGGAAAACATCGTGAGGAAACCTGCATGCTTCAATTTCGAGGCATGTATTGTACCCACTGTACATTATGTGGCGGCGGGCTCACCCCCCATCACACTGGACAGAGTTTCGGTGCTACTGGTGAAACGTGGATGTTCTGAGGTTTCAGAATATCTCTGACTACCCCCTCGGGGAATATAGTCTTGAGCATATGCTATGCTTATAATTCTAGGCAATTGATGTACTGACGGATACAGGTGAATAAAATTAAATATATAAAGTTAAATATTACAAAGTTCATACTGGGAGCCTTAGAAAAAGTATACATTGTCTAGAATGAGCCTAACGCTTCTACCGTATAAAACAAAACGGGCCAATTTTCTTAGGTTGGCATGCGTGAGGCGTCATACAAATTATGTATGTGTGCGTGTATATGGATAGGCTTTAGACTTAAAGGCCAGTACTGGTTGCAATTTTTGGCTGTCAATCTTGACATATAACCTTTGACTAATTATTATAAGGACTAGCCTTGCAGTAGCATTTCCCCTCTGCCACGGTATACGCACAATTGATCTTGTGCATTTACATTCAATTTTACACCTTATCACGAAACGAGACAGCCTATAATTGCAAAATAATAACTTCGAACTTAGAACGTTTGGGGTTCACACGAGACTACTTTTCATGATTTTTAACATTCAAAATTAGAATCTAAAGTTATAGGGAATAAAATCCAAAGTTGCGGATTTCATGTTACCTCGCACCCCGCAAAAAGTGACAGAAATGTTTGTTAGTAGAACTACACGCGTAACCAGTCCACATAACTTATCCAAGCTGGGAGGTATACAGGGTGTAAGTGACAGCCTAGCAAATACTGAAATGGTGAACACAAACGAACATCGAACTGAACAACGTCCACTCTGGAGCCTACCTCAGGAACCGCTAAAAAAAAAGGCTGTCCCATGCAAAACTGTTGCACCTACCCGACTCAAATGTATGGGACAGCTGATTATTTTAGGGTTTCCTGAGGTATGCTCCATAGTGAAAGTTGTTCAGTTTGATGGTCTGAGTTCACCGTTTCAGTATTTGCTAGGCTGTCACTTACACCCTGTATGTCGCAAGTTTTAACGCGAGCGGTTGTCTTATTTGCGCGGTTCAAAGCATCACAAAACAATTCAGAAATCACGTAAAATAAAAATCTCTGGATAATTTTAAATTGACCAATTTTACTAACTTCCCGCAACACGTTAAGACGTGACTGTACATTGATGACAATATAAGTAAGATACATAATGCATTTATTGTCTACGTGACAATATTTTAAAGCATGACATCCACATAAATAAATAAATATCTTGGACATCGTCACACAAATTGTCTAGTCACATTTAAAGTACCAGAATCTAGCCTGGACTTGTGTTATGATGACTAGACAACGATATAAAATACATATATAGATACAAACATCCATGACTCGGGTACAAATATTCATATTCATCATACAAATATTTGTCCCTTACGGGATTCGAACCCGCGACCCTCGGCACAGCAGGCAGGTTCACTACAGACTGTGCTATCGGGCCGTCAACCTCCAACGAAGCTATAACGCTTCAAGAGACGCCATAGCCCCAACAGCACAAATGTCTACAAAATATCTAATAGATATCTACAAAATATCTAATACATATCTACACTCCATTCAAAATAGCAACGAAATTATAAGGCTATTTTGTATTACAGAAACAAAGAATTGAAACACTTCCTCTCACTTATTCTTAAAACAACTTTAGTAACGTCCAAGATAACGTCGGATAGTATATGTATCCAATAAATTAATTACATTTGGTAATCAGAATTGGCCAGAAAGCTAAATAGGAATCGGAAAATTTCGTCGTCCTTATTTGGAATGAAGTATAGTAGATATTCTGTGCTGGGAGATGGTTTTGGATGTCATTATATCAGCCGATAGATGTCAACTGCTCGACATAGGCCTCCCCCAAGGATCGCCACAACGACCGGTCCTTCACTGCCCTCATTCAACGGGTTTCCGCCGCCTTCACCAGGCCGTCGGTCTACCGTGTTTAAATTAATCAATTGATAATAAACGCAATACTAATCGAAATAGAGTTGAAAATAGCGTGCAGGAGATCTGTCTTCAAATCTAATTAAAATAGTGTTGAAATGTATCAAAACAATATAGTGTATCTATGGTGTATTTTCTATGTGTAGTCTATGGTTTAAAAAATAAAATGACAGTCTGCTCTGAATAACCAACGTGTTTTATTAGGTTATGCGCCCAGTCGCTAAAATTTCCGTTTTAAAACAGTTTAGATACGTTGTGTTGAGCAAGAATGGCTACGAATTATGTTCTCAGTGTGCCGAAGCTAACAGGCAGAGAAAATTACGACGAATGGACCTTTGCAGCAGAGAATTTACTTGTGTTGGAGGGAATGGCGCATTGCATCATGGAGAACCCAGAAGAAGAAGTAAAGACTGCAGACGATGCAAAGGCGAGAGCGAAGCTTGTTTTAACAATTGATTCGAAATTGTTTGTACACATAAAGGAAACGAAGACATCAAGAGAGTTATGGACCAAATTAAAGAGTTTATTTGATGACTCAGGTTTTTCGAGAAAAGTTTATCTATTGAAGCATCTTATTTCAATAAAACTAGAAAACTGTCAGTCTATGACAAACTATGTGAGCAAGATTGTAGATACATCATTGAGATTAAAAGGCACCGGTTTTCCTCTGGACGAGGAATGGATCGGAACGTTATTACTAGCGGGACTACCAGAGAGATTCGCGCCAATGATAATGGCGATCGAAAATTCCGGGATTTCAATCACTTCGGACGCTATAAAAACGAAGCTGATTGACATGGAGGAATCGAATGGTGGAGAAAATGAATCGGCGGCATTTGCTACGAAATTTCCAAACAAGAAAAGAAATAATCAGAATTTAAAACCAAGTGGTTCTAGAAACCCGCCGAATAATAATAACAGGGATCATGTCACGTGCTACAACTGCAAGCAAGTTGGCCATTTTAGAAACCAATGTCCGTTCTTGAAAAATCCTGAAAATAACATTAAAAGAAGGCAAACTAATGCATTTAGTGCTACATTTATGAGTGGAAAATATGACAAAAATGATTGGTATGTTGATTCAGGCGCCAATGTTCATATGACAGTGAACCAGAATTGGCTGATGAATGAATCTAAGTCGAATTTACCAGAAATCATAGTGGCGAACAAAACACCAGTTCCCGTGATCAGTTCGGGTGAAGTTCAAATTACTACAGATTGTAATTATGATATCACAGTGAAGCATGTGCTGTGTGTGCCAAGTTTAACGACGAATTTAATATCGGTTAGTGAACTGATAAAGAATGGTAATCACGTATCATTTGAAGAGAAATGTTGTAAGATTTATAACACGAAGAAAGAGTTGGTTGCAGTAGCGGACCTAACTACAGGAGTGTATAAGCTCCGATTACAAACAGATGAAAATTTATTGGCTGCCCCGACAGTAGTCAGTGGGGAAATCTGGCACAGAAGGTTGGCGCATATAAACTATCACGATCAAAACAAGATGAAGAATGGTGCTGTTGAGGGAATAGCTTACCCCGATAATACAGATATCACTAAAGGTACGTGTGAAATATGTTGCGAGGGCAAACAGGCCAGGCTGCCATTCTCACATGTTGGAGAGAGAAGCACCGGAACGCTCGAAGTTATTCACGCTGATTTATGTGGTCCAATGGAGACCCAATCCATCGGAGGTGCTCGCTACTTCTTGCTGTTTGTCGACGACTACAGCAGGATGACTTTTATATATTTTTTGAAAAATAAACATGAGACATTTAATCGATTCAAAGAGTTTAAATCGATGGTTGAGAATAATCAAGATAAAAGGATTAAAATTCTCCGTACCGACAATGGAGGTGAATTTTGTAGTACAGACTTCGAGAATTACCTGAAGAGTGAGGGTATAGTGCATCAAAAATCCAATCCATATACTCCGCAACAAAACGGATTATGTGAAAGGTCCAACAGGACAGTAGTCGAGAAGGCAAGATGCATGTTGTTCGATTCCAACCTTGATAAGAAATTTTGGGCTGAAGCTACAAATACAGCCGTTTATCTCAAAAACAGAAGTGTGGCATCGGGACTGAACAACAAGACACTCTTTGAAATGTGGTACAATAAGAAACCAGATTTGAGTAACCTGAGAGTATTCGGAAGTCCAGTAATGGTGCACGTTCCGAAAGAACGAAGATTGAAATGGGACAGGAAAGCCAAAAAGTTTATCCTGGTAGGCTACTCGGATACTGTTAAAGGCTATAGAGTATATGATCCCAACACAAATATGATTACAACTAGCCGGGACGTTGTTGTGATGGAAGATGCAAATGCTGATATAAAGGATGAGGAAACAGAAGGAATGTGGTTAATAAATGAGAAGGAAGACATACTAGATGGGAACATGGATTCAGTGGGAGAAGCGATAGATCCTGAATCACCTGACTGTTATTCTAGCTATGGTGATGCTGAAGAGTCAGATGAGGAAACTACTGAAGAGTTATCCATGTTTCCAGAAAACTCTGAAGCTCCTGCGGTCTCACCTACTACAGAAGAGAATCAAGTTCCAAGTAATGAAGGAACTAGCTCCGCTAAGGATCAGAGAACAAAAAGGACAATTAAGAAACCAGAAAGATATGGTTGGTATGCTGCTAGTCTTGATGCCGATGACTTAACAATTGAAGAAGCTTTAAAAGGCCCTGAAAAAGAACAATGGAAACGTGCTATAGAAGAGGAGTTCAAGTCTTTTGAGAAGAATGAGGCTTGGGAGCTCGTTGACACACCGAAAGACTCAACCATTGTGCAGTGTAAGTGGGTGCTCAAAAAAAAGTTTGATAGTGAAAATAAAGTGCGGTATCGAGCTAGGCTAGTGGCTAAAGGCTATATGCAAAAACCTGGAATGGACTATAGTGAAACCTTTTCTCCGGTTGTGAGGCATTCAACATTGAGACTGTTATTTGCGCTCAGTGTACAACTTGGACTGGACATTACACATTTAGATGTTAAGACTGCTTTTTTAAACGGTCACCTAAGCGAAGATATATACATGTCATTACCCGATGGTTTTGTGTCTAAAAGTGGTAAGGTGTTAAAACTAAAAAGAGCTATTTATGGTCTAAAGCAATCTTCTTTAGCTTGGTATGAAAGAGTGAAAGATTGTTTAGTAAACCTGAATTTCAAAAATAGTGATTTGGAACCTTGTTTATTCACAAAAATGTATAAAAAAGTTAAAATCATTATTGTCCTGTACGTGGATGATTTTCTAATTTTCTCAAACAATGACTTAGAGACAAAGCGATTAAAGGAGGTATTAGGTTCAGAATTCGAATTGAAAGACTTAGGTCAAGTCAGCCAATATTTGGGCATGAGAATTAAAATTGATAAACAGAAGAATTATATAACTATTGATCAACAACAATATATAGATCAGTTATTAACTAAGTTTGAAATGACAAATTGTAAAACAGCAGACACCCCAATTGAATGTAAAGTAAATATTGAGAAATCAGAACAATGTGAACCTGGAATTCCTTATCAGAAACTCATAGGCAGTCTTATGTATCTAGCCGTTCTTACTAGGCCTGACATAGCTTACTCCGTCAGCTATTTAAGTATGTTCAATAATTGTTATAGTAATGAACATTATACCTATGCTAAAAGAATCTTGAGATATTTACAGAAAACGAAACATTACTGTTTAATGTACCATGGAACGAT
The DNA here is from genome assembly GCA_963924505.1 of Agonopterix alstromeriana. Classification (NCBI taxonomy): domain Eukaryota; kingdom Metazoa; phylum Arthropoda; class Insecta; order Lepidoptera; family Depressariidae; genus Agonopterix; species Agonopterix alstromeriana. Next base: position 6,795,608 of record OZ004690.1, on the reverse strand, counting down.
GCCATTGGAAGGATTTGTAGATGCCGATTGGGCAAACGATAACATTGATAGGAAATCGTATACAGGATTCTGTTTTACAATGTCTGGATCTTCCATTTCATGGCAGAGCAGAAAACAAAAAACTGTTGCTCTTTCAAGTACAGAGGCCGAATACATGGCTCTCTCTGAAGCCTCTAGAGAAGCTGTATATTTGCAAAAGTTACTATTTGAAGTGACTGGTAATTTAACTGTACTAGACTTACATTGTGACAATCAAAGTGGAGTCGCGTTGCAATTCTGGCGGAGTACGGACGCTTGCGTATCGACGCGTCGGGATTGCACGTGGCTCCACCATTTTGTGAACTCTTTTGTGTTTTAACCTTAAAACAATCACTTGAGATTATAACCTACTTACATTGGCAAAACTGCCACTCTAGACTTAATAAATACCACTGATCATTTTCCTTCATATAATATCCACATAACGAGACATTGGCTGAATTGTGATAACGCATCGGATGCCACTAAACAAAAATAGAATAGAATAGAATAGACAATCAAAGTGCTCAGAAGATAGCAACTAACTACCAATCACATGGTCGATCCAAACATATTGATGTCAGATACCATTTCATTCGCCAAACAGTGAAAGATAAAGTTATTAATATAAAGTATTTATCAACAGATAAAATGGTTGCTGACATTTTAACTAAAGGCTTGAATGCCGTTACTCATTATAAATTTGTAGAAAAGTTGGGATTGTATGTGTTTAGGTAAAGCCTGTTTATTTTGATAAGTGGGAGTGTTGAAATGTATCAAAACAATATAGTGTATCTATGGTGTATTTTCTATGTGTAGTCTATGGTTTAAAAAATAAAATGACAGTCTGCTCTGAATAACCAACGTGTTTTATTAAATAGTAATTGAGTTCATTATCCGTTGATTCATGAAAACAGTTCTCCGCTAGGTGTGCGCTGACTCCTAGCTACTACTCATAAATCTCAGAGGAAGGATCTCCATAGAGACCGCCTAAATTTACGATTGTAGTTGGTCTCTTTTGTCTTATGACGTACCTTTAATAGTAGAAGGAGATGGAACTATAGATATTTGTTTATGCGGCTGTCCACTTTTTTTTGAGCTAGTGTGTGTGAAAAGTGACCGTAAACTTAAGGCCATATGTCACTTGGTGCCTTTTGTCCATAATACTTGACACCACACACTCAAACCTAAACGTCAAAAAAAGTGGACACTTTACAATTGGTATGGCTCACTCTATTAGGTATAATCTCTTTGTCATAAATAATTGAAAAACGTAAAGTTATGGGAGTGTAAAAAACGTTTTATCTTTTTGTATGAAGGCTTCATTATCAATTCAATGCAATTCAATTATACTTTATAATTATCAAGTTAGCTTCGCTTGCAGTGGATTTCGCGCTAAAACGTATCTAGGGCAATGAAGTGTGGGGGGGGGGGAATTCAGACACCAAAATGATTATTACGCATTTATATCATTGACGGAAAGATTATGAATCATACATAATATTGTGCAGAAAATCGTTACCACAGACATTTGACATGATGGCGTTCGCACATGCGCACTTGGTGCAAATTGTCTTTGACACATGTGTAGGGTTGACTTACCACGCGTCGTATGAACATCATCTACATTTCGTTTTTATTGTTCGTTCTGTTATTAAAACTAGTATTTGAGCTAAAGAATTACTGAAAATGTGAATTTAGCGTTATTTTTCAACGTTTTTATAAGCATAAGCACATGCTCACGACTATATTCCCCGAGGGGGTAGTCAGAGATATTCTGAAACATCAGAACATCCACGTTTCAAGAGTAGTACCGAAACTCTGTCCAGTGTGACGGGGGGTGAGCCCGTCGCCACTTATAATGGACAGTGGGTACAATACATGCCACGAAATTGAAGCTTGCAGGTTTCCTCACGATGTTTTTCTTCACCGAAAAGCCAGTGGTGTTACAAATCGTACATAAATTCCGAAAAACTCATTGGTACGAGTCGGCCTGGACGGGGATCGAACCATCGCCTCCTGCAGGGCAGGCAAGGTTACTCGCCACTGGACCATGCACTGAAAAGACTCAATTTTATGTAGTCAAATACTACGGGTGCCTGACTGCATTCCCTTGCTCGGCTTCCCTCAAGTTTCCTAGAAAGTGTGAGGTGAGGTGGGGGATCTGAAGTCAGAGGGGGGCGGGGAGTGGCCGTTCTGTATGTAGAACTATAGTATACTATTACCTATTTTGTGTCGGTACCTGAAGTCAAATACATAATTAGACCAATATTGACGTGATTTATCAATGGATCTTATTCATAAATACGTCAGTCATTCATAGTTACCTTGCGTCAAAACAGTAGGGCTAGCATGCCGCGTATTTAGACAATATAACTAGGGACCAGCCTTGGGGTCGCATTTCCCCTCTTCCACATTACAATATCAATTAATCGCATTTACAAACAATTTTATACTTTATCTACAGAATAGGTAATAGTAAATACAACGTGTTAATGAATAAGCGCAAAACCTCATACACCCCAACTGATTTATAACAAAATAATTAGATTTAAACAATAATTTAATAATTTTGATAGTTAAATTTTAAGTTTTACGCATTTTAAGTTTTCAGGCATAAATGATTTGTTATCATTTCAGCAATGAATAAAAGCGCTACCGTGCTTAGCTTCGTGTACCTATACATTTTAAGAATCTTGTTTTGGTAGTAAGTACTAAGTAGGGTGAGTGTGCCCGTCCAGTGGGTTGAGATCGAGTTCAGTAAATTTTAAATTTTACAAACAAATTATTTAATATTTTTTTGTAAAATTTAAAAAAAATACGCGAACGTCGTCATGTCAAATCTAAAACATTTTTTGAAGTGCCGGACCTGTGACTTATCACTAAACGAGACAGCCTATAATTACGGAACAATAACTTCAAAGTAGTTGTGTTCGGGGTTCACACGAGACTATTTTAAACAATCAAAATTAGAATATAAAGTAATGGATAAATCCAAAGTTGAGGATTTCATACTTTGACTATTAATCATAAGGACTTGCCTTGCGGTAGCATTTCCCCTCTGCCACGGTATAAGCACAATTGATCCTCTGCATTTACATTCAATTTTATACCTTATCACTAAACGAGACAGCCTATAATTGCGAGACAATAACTTCGAACTTAGAACGTTTGGGGTTCACACGAGACTACTTTTCATGATTTTTTAACATTAAAAATTAGAATCTAAAGATATTGGGAATAAAATCCACAGTTGCGGATTTCATGTTACCTCGCCCCCCGCAAAAAGTGGCAGAAATGTTTGTTAGTAGAATTACACGCGTAACTAGTCCACATATAAATAGTCAAAGATTTCATACTACCTCGTCCTCCGCAAAAAGTGGCATAAAAAGGTTGTTAGTACGAGTAGAATTACACGCGCAACTTGTCCATAGTTATATTGTCTAAGCACGTACGACAAAGCGACAAAACCGTTCATGCGCGCTCGTTTTCGCATACGCAAAGTAACAAAGACAGACACGTCTCGATTTTTGTCGTTTTCTCGGGGGTTATCTACCTATAGTAGACTGTTATTCATTTATTCGCGACCTGGGGACTAAGACTATTACAATGGACACAATAACTATGATAATGGATAAAAAAAGCCGTGGTGGTCCAGTGGCGAGTAACCTTGCCTGCCGTGCAGAAGGCGATGGTTCGATCCCCGTCCAAACCGACTCGTACCAATGAGTTTTTCGGAATTTATGTACGATTTGTAACACCACTGGCTTTTCGGTGAAGGAAAACATCGTGAGGAAACCTGCATGCTTCAATTTCGAGGCATGTATTGTACCCACTGTCCATTATAAGTGGCGACGGGCTCACCCCCCGTCACACTGGACAGAGTTTCGGTACTACTGGTGAAACTTGGATGTTCTGAGGTTTCAGAATATCTCTGACTACCCCCTCGGGGAATATAGTCGTGAGCATATGCTAGACAATAACTATGGACGAGTGTGTGACATTCTACTATAACACTTTTCTGACACTTTTTTGGACGAGCGAAGTAGCAACTTTGGATTTTATTCCATTACTTTAGATTCTAATTTTGACTGTTAATAAAAAATAGTCTCGTGTGAAACCCAAACGAGACTGGTTTGTAGTTATTGTTCCTCAATTATAGGCTGTATCGTTTAGTGATAAGGTATATAATTGTATGTAAATGCACATGATCAATATTGATCTTGTAACTTGGCAGAGGGGAATGCTAACGCGAGGCTGGTCCCTAGTTTTATGGTCTAAGGCTTTTTGTTCTGTTTTCACTGCAAGTTATTAAATAAAACACAATTTAAAAAAACATAATTAAACTTTATTTTGTACAAAACGTAATTAATATTTACAATTTTATTTTAATTTCTTAACTGTTTACAACAAAAAATTCATTCTGTATCAAGGTCATCTCAGACGGTTACAAGGTTTTACTCTTCTACCGCACGCTAAATTACATAAGCACGTCTCTTTCCTTTGTGAGTTGTGTAAGTGAGAGGAAGCTATTAACATATCGAGTGCGTAAGAAGAGTACAACTTTGACTTTAATATCCAGGGTCATTCTTAATATGTTGACACTTTTTTAAGGGGATGATCAGACCGTCAAACTGAACAACTTTCTCTAAGGCACCAACATCGAAATCGCGAAAAAAAAATCTGCTGTTCCATACAAAACTACAAACCTACTCGACCCAAATGTATGGGACAACAGATTTTTTTTTTGCGATTTCGATATTGGTCCCATAGAGAAAGTTGTTCAGTTTGACGGTATGATCATCCCCTTAAAAAAGTGTCAGCATATTAAGAAGGACCCTGTATCTTGGAACTAGTCTGTTTTCACCTTTAGACTCCAGTCAAATTTGAATTGCTCACCCAACCCCCAACTCCCCCTTATACAGGGTGTAACAAAACACCCTAGTAATACTTAAGGGGGTGCTTCAGACCATCAAACTGAACAACTTTCACTATGGGACGAACATCGAAATCGCGAAAAAAAAATCTAATGTTCCATACTAAACTATAAATCTACTCGAGCTAAGTCTATGGAGCAGCAGATTTTTTTTTCGCAATTTCGATGTTGGTCCCATAGTGAAAGTTGTTCAGTTTGATGGCCTAAACCACAGAACATTATACGAGGGGTTAGAAATGCAAAGTAGCGCTTTTGCTTCGGAGACGGCTGTCGCCACTTGTCTTCCCGCTCACGCTGCTACAATTACTCATGCCCTCTCGCTCGCACCACGCCTCGCGCCTTATAGTGTTATGCAAATCATTGCATAACCTGTGGCGACACGTTCCACGCCTACTTTGCACTTCTAACCCCTCTTATAATGTTCTGTGGTCTAATCAACCCCCTTAAAAGTTTTAAATGTTTATTTTTACTTTTGTAACACCCTGTATAGAATGATGATGATTATGATGTTGGTAAAGTATTGGTACCTATTTCTTAATTATCAGCCAAGTGTACCTCTTTCACCAGTTCTGCTAATTCGCCTGGACTGTACCCGATTAGCTGTCGCAGGTCACAGACGAATTTGTACACGAATCTGAGAACAAAAGTTGATTAATTAATTTATTGCCATAGATTGTATGTACACACGGCTACACATCAAGCTACGCTAAACCAAAAAAAGCTGGTCGCGCGTAGGTAGAATAATGTATAACAAAATATTGGTTTTGCGGTGGAGATGGAGGTGGTTAAGAGGATATGTGAAAAAAATAGGATTCTTCAAAGCATCATATATCATGAAGTACTAACAGTAGGAGTATGATTTGCGGATATGTGTTAATTGAACATATAATTGAAGTTTTGATTAGAGCCAAAACACTATTAAGATACATTTTCTCGATAGAAAAACAAGCCAAAGTAGCCTCCGTCGTCATCGATAAACGATTGGAACTGCTAAACGGTGAATAATAGAATCATGAGACTAGATATAAAAAAAGATATTGATATTTTATAAAGTTTGATTAGAGCAGAAATGAACTTACATAAATAGTATAATCACAATTAAATAAAGTTTGTTTTACGCTTGCGTCGTTTCAGGCGCGCGCGCCGCCCTGTCTCTTTCTCTCGCATCAGGCAGTAATATAAGCTATCGCACGCCCATTTCGCTTCAATTATTTTTCGACATAGGCCCTTAAATAAGCTGGCTGGCTGATGACTTTTTTGTCGCGATTTCCACGTTGGTATCATAGAGATAAAGAAAGAACCCTAATTTCTTAGTTACATTATCAAATAGTAACAGATTTTTTACTCCAGTATTTTAGAAGTTAAAGGGAGAGGTGGAGGCGCCCTATTTTTGACTTTGAGCGTAGATATCTCGAGACAGAAGCATTATTTATAAGTAATGTGTATAACGCTTGGCATTTGCTGTTATGTTATACATATATTAAATTAACTATTTTGAATTTGAAATTTGAATTATATCGAATTAGTTTCTATGGGAGTTTTGTTACATTGGACAAGACCTATCCAACGATACCTCACTCGATTTATTAAAAATTAGTACACGAAGGCATAGTGGTATCTTTATTCCGCCTAAAATCAAAAATTATCTCAATCACGCAATGCCGCTCGGATTGCGATTAAGTCAAATAGGCGACGGGGGCTCAATTTATGCGGACCATGCGCTATAGGCTAGTCACCTTTCGCTTTTTAAATTTAATCAAAGAAGGTTTCGATTTTAATCCTATACAGGATGTTAGGGTAAACAGTTGCATTACTTTAATGGGTGATTGTACCCATGATACTGAACAACTTTCCCTAGGAAATTCGCAAAAAAGTGTTGGACTTTCCGTACTAAATGCAATCTGCTGATCGAACGTTTGTATGAAAAGTCGATTCTTTTTTTGGGAATTTCCTATAGGTTTCTTCAGGAAAGTTGTTCAGTATCATGAGTACAATCACTCCTTAAAGTTGTTCAGTTTGATGGTCTGATCATCCCCTTAAGACTGTCAGCATATTAGGAAGTTATACCTTTTGCCGGGCACCTTTGCTATCATATCACCATCATAGTAATATCTCAGAGCTCGAGATAGTTTCTCATAGTTCATGGCCGGTTTGTGTTTCCTCTTGCCCCACAGTCTCGCCACTCGTTCAGGTTCTAGCAGCTTGAATTCACCTTCTGTGCCTGTGGAATAATAACACAGTGTATAATACAGGTTCAAAGTCAAAGTCAATATAATTTATTCAATATAGGAGCTAACAGCAAACTTATCAAACGTCAAATCTTTTTTAAAGCTACCACCGCGTCGGAACGTGTTGTCGCTGTAGAGAAGATGCGGCCAAAAACTCTACAACATAACACGACTTAATAACTATTACAATATAAATTCTTAAGCTAAAGTTATGTATACAATAATACATAGTCTATTTAATAAAATAATTGATACTATACAGTAAAGTAAATAAACTATAAGCTAGTGACCCCAGACCCAAGCATTTTGATCATTTTGGTTTTTTATGAAAATGAACACAAAATTAGATGTTATAGTGCGTCCACGATTGCTCCGTGATTTTGACAGATCGTTGAAGAGATCAATCAATCAATCAATCAAATAAGCCCACATCAACCCACTGCTGGGCATAGGCCTCCTTTTTATTGCGCCACTCCTCACGGTCCGGTGCCACTAGAGATCGGATTTTCGGATGAATATTTACCTAAACTTCATTTTTAGCTAAGAAATTATGGAAGCGGCTTCTGAAGGGTATATTACTGTTTGCGCGCTCCATACAAACGAAGTCTGGTTATATTTTCAATATTAACCAATTAAAGACAGTGAAATTTGTCAGAAACAGTCTAGAAAATAATCTCTATGCTTGTATCTTGTCAGATTTTCATTAAAATGTATAGTTTTAAAGTTACATTGCCTCAAAGATTTCCATACAAATCTTAAATTACTCCTAGCATTGAAACTGTATATTTTAACTAAAATCTGACACGATACAAGCATAGAGATTTGTTTCTAGATTGTTTCTGCAAAATTTCATTGAGTTTCATTGGTTAGTATTGAAAATATCACCAGACATCGTTTGTATGCAGCGCGTATTTACCCGTTCGGAATAAACTTCTCTTAAAATGTTTTTTTTTTAATAAATCCTGTGTGCCAGGAAATCCGGCAATACATAATTAAATCGGATGCGAAAGCGACTTCATAAAACTGTTTCATTTTGAAAAAGAAAAAAATATTGTTTTCGGTAAAATAAATTGACAAATATCGACAGCTTACTTAAGAAGGGTCAGATCAAATGTACCCGAAACCGACGAGCGTGTACGAAACGATTTATGACTGTGGAAAAGGCAAAAGAGGTATGTCAGGATCGTAGCCCATGGGACACAGGCGTGATGTGGCGTATATGTATGTGTGTATGTATGTAAAATAAATCCCGGGATGTCAGGAAGTTTGGGAATGCATAACTACTCGAATGCATAGTATGGAAGCGACTTCTTAAAATTATTAAATGAAAAATAAAAATAAAATGTTCGATACAAAATTACACTCCATAATATAGCCAACACCTCAACTTTAGGTAAATATGCATCCGATTAGCATAGCATATGCTCACGACTATATTCCCCGAGGGGGTAGTTAGATATTCTGAAACCTCAGAACATCCACGTTTCACCAGTAGTACCGAAACTCTATCCAGTGTGACGGAGGGTGAGCCCGTAATGGACAGGGGGTAAAATACATGCCTCGATATTGAAGCATGCAGGTTTCCTCACGATGTTTTCCTTCACCGAAAAGCCAGTCAAAGTCAAAGAATATAATTTATTAAATATAGGAGCTTGTAGCACACTTATCAAACGTCAAATGTTTTTTAAAGCTACCACCGCGTCGGAACGTGTTGTCGCTGTAGAGAAGATGCGGCCAGAAACTCAACAATATAACACGACTTAATAACTATTACAATATAAATTCTTAAGCTACAGTTATGTATACAATAATACATAGTCTATTTAATAAAATAATTGATACTATACAGTAAAGTAAATAAACTATAAGCTAGTGACCTCAGACCCAAGCATTTTGATCATTTAAATAATCATCCAGTTTATAATATGCTTTTTTACAGAGGACTTTTTTGATCTGAGTTTTAAACATCTTTTCGGAAAGATTTAAAATGGTCTCGAGGATTTTATTAAAACATCGTAATCCCCGATTACGATTAATCGAAATCGTAATCGATTCATCACTACTTACCGTGCCACCGTATCACATCATAGTATTCTGCACTGGTCAGTAGTTCAAGCAGGAACTGCCACAGTTGTATCTGTCCATTATTCCCGTTCCTAGCTGTCATACTGCCGGTCGGGAAATCTTCAAGATTCGTTGGATCTGTGACCTGGTTAAATAACATTATTATATTACAGCGTATACTGACGGCTCGATTATTATTGTTGGCTGGGCTATTGCAAGCAAGTCAAAAGACAAAATTGTTTATTCAAAATAATAAACTTTTTGACGTCATGTTTTTGAATCTACCACCGCGTCGGAAGGTGTTCCGTTGTAGAGAAAATGCGGCCAGAAACTCTACAACACACTTCTTTTAAACAAAACAAAATATACAAAGTACAATTACATAAATTCAATATTAAATTACATAGTGTAACATTGTCAAGACCAGACATTTTGGTCATTCATATAATCATCGAGTTTATAGTAACCTTTTTTACAGAGAGAACATGGGACTTAAACTTTTTGTCCGTCAAGTTAAGAATATTCTCTGGTATCTTATTATAATAACGTATACAGTGCCCCATGAAAGATGTGTTGACCTTACTAAGTCGAAAATGTGTTAATACAAATTTATTTTTATTTCTTGTATTGTAATTATGAACGTCACTGTTTTTGGGAAAGAGAGAAAAATTTTTGCGAACGTATAAAATATTTTCGTAAATATATTGACTGTAGAAAGTCAGAATATTGATATCTTTGAAAAGATCTCGTAGTGAATCTCGACAACGCAGATTATAAATGGCTCCAATTGCCCGCTTTTGAAGTATAAAGACAGACTCAACATCTGTAGCACGGCCCCACAGCAAAATACCATAAGACATGATACTATGGAAGTAGCTGAAGTACACCAGTCTCGCAGTAGGTCGTTATGTAACACTGCGACCATTGCTGGTCTATTGTGTTCGCCCCAAGCTCACCCATATTTTACACATACATCCGAACTAAAATTTTTTTATTCTCGGGTATGCAGGTTTCCTCACGATGTTTTCCTTCACCGCCGAGTTAGTGATAATGATAATACCGGGTGTATTATCATTATCACTAACTAACTATACCGAAATTCTGTAGAACTTAGTGGTACAGGCCAGGAATCGAACCGCCGCCTCGTGATTGAGTCGCTAGCTCTCTTCCGTATGGACTATCATCGCTCTTCGGCCCGATATCACAGTCTGTAGTGAACCTGTCTGCTGTGCCGAGGGTCGCGGGTTCGAATCTCGTAAGGGAAAAATATTTGTATGATGAATATGAATATAGGGTCCAACATAATATGCTGACAGTTTTTAAGGGGATGATCAGACCGTCAACCTGAACAACATTCTCTTTGAGACCAACATCGAAATCGCGAAAAAAAATCAGCTGTCCCATACATTTAGCTCAAATAGGTTTGCAGTTTTGTATGGAAGAGCAGATTTTTTTTTTCGTGATTTCGATGTTGGTTCCATAGAGAAAGTTGTTCAGTTTGATGGTCTGATCATCCCCTTAAAAAAGTGTCAGCATATTAAGAAGGACCCTGTATATTATTCTATATCGTTGTATGGTCATCATAACACAAATCAGGCTAGATTCTGGTACTTTAAATGTTCGATAGATAATTCGTGGGTTAATTACGTAGTGGTTTAAAAACTGACCTGTTTAGGTTTCTTCTTGATGGCGCATTGTGGTGAATCGAAGGCCTCTTTGACTGGCGGGTCCTCGTTCTGTACCACAGCTGAAATGTTAAGATTTTACATCATCATCATCATCAATGTTAAGGTCAAGGAATAGCTCTAAGAGGAAGGATCTCTCTTTAAGACTAGAGTGAGCCATACCAATTGTAAAGTGTCCACTTTTTTTGACGTTTAGGTTTGAGTGTGTGGTGTCAAGTAGTATGGACAAAAGGCACCAAGTGACATATGGCCTTATGTTTACGGTCACTTTTCACACACACTAGCTCAAAAAAAAGTGGACAGCCGCATAAATATCTATAGTTCCATCTCCTTCTACTATTAAAGGTATGTCATAAGACAAAAGAGACCAACTACAATCGTAAATTTATGCGGACTCTATGGAGATCCTTCCTCTTAGGAATAGCTCTGTAAGAAAGCTTATTATAAACTGGATGATTATTTAAATGATCAAAATGCTTGGGTCTGAGGTCACTAGCTTATAGTTTATTTACTTTACTGAATAGTATCAATTATTTTATTAAATAGACTATGTATTATTGTATACATAACTTTAGCTTAAGAATGTATATTGTTAAAGTTATTAAGTCGTGTTATGTTGTAGAGTTTCTGGCCGCATCTTCTCTACAGCGACAACACGTTCCGACGCGGTGGTAGCTTTAAAAAAATAATTGACGTTTGATAAGTGTGCTGCAAGCTCCTATATTGAATAAATTATATTGACTTTGACCTAAAGGTTAGGTGCCATGTCATAGGAGCCATTTTTGAGCGTATATCATCGCGATATTACCGCGATATATCTAAGGCCGAGATTAAGACTTAAAAAACGTCTCTGAATCTCAGCCTAAGATCAATCAGTTGCGGTTCAGTTACGACAAATATCGCTTGTCAATCAATCAATCAATCAAATATTCTTTATTCAGTTTCATTACCAAAAAATAAACAGTTAAATACATTGAAAAAATCCAAGAGGCACAAAATAAGTCGGTCTTATGGCTAAGAAGCTTGTGTGATAGGTCTCTAAAACCACAATATACAGGGTGTTACAAAACAACCTAGTAATATTAAGTAGCCTATGTCGAAAAATGATTGAAGCGAAATGGGCGTGTGATAGCTTATATTACTGCCTAATGCGAGAGAAAGAGATGGGGCGACGCGCGCGCCTGAAACGACGCAAGCGTAAAACAAACTTTATTTAATTGTGATTATACTATTTATGTAAGTTAATTTCTGCTCTAATCAAACTTTATAAAATATCAATCTCTTTTTTTTAAATCTAGTGTCGTGTTTCTAATATTCACCGTTTAGCAGTTCCAAGCGTTTATCGATAAAGGCGGAGGCTACTTTGGTTTATTTTTCTATCGGGAAAATGTCTCTTAATCGTGTTTTGGCTCTAATCAAAACTTCAATTATATGTTCAATTAACACATATCCGCAAATCATACTCCTACTGTTAGTACTTCATGATATATGATGCTTTGAAGAATCCTATGTTTTTCACTTATCCTCTTAAGAGGGTGCTTCAAAAATAAAACCATGGAGCCAACATCAAAATGGCGAAAAAAAAACTGTCCCATACATTTGGGTCAAGTCGGTATCGCAGATTTGTATGAAACACGCTGTTTCAAACAGCAGATTTTTGTCGCGATTTTTAAGTTGCTCCATAGTGAAAGTTGACCAGTTTGATGGTCTGAAGCATTTCCTTAAGAATATCTAGGGTTTTTTGTTACACCTATACAACGTGTTAATGAATAAACGCAAAACTAGAAAGTATTTTGTTTAGAATCGAGGGTAGAATCGAATTATCATGGTTTCAACATAGGCAATTTTTTTCAAAATATTAAATAGTAAAATTTAAAATTTACTGAACTCGATCTCAACCCACCGCACGGGCACTCTCATCCTACTTACTACCAAAAGAAGATTTTTAAAATGTATCCACGAGCACGCTAGCGCTTTCATTCATTGCTAAAATGATAACAAATCATTTTTGCCTGAAAACTTAATATGCGAATAACTTTAAATTTTAACTATCAAAATAATGAAATTATTGTTTCAATCCAATTATTTTGTTATAAATAAGTTGGGGTGTATGAGGTTTTGCGTTTATTCGTTAACACGTTGTATAAAAAATAAATTAAATGTCTTACCTATAAACTTGCATTTCCTCAACAGCTCAAAATGTGTCCAAAATAAATCTCCCGGGTCTGACGGCACTTTCTCTCTGAAATATAATTATTTAATTATTGAAACCGTTGAACTCCTATGGAGCCTAGCATTACTAGGGTAATTTATTATCCCTATACAGGTACACTTTTTTAAGGGGATGATCAGACCATCAAACTGAACAACTTTCACTATAGGACCAATATAGATATCGCGAAAAAAAAACAACTGTCCCACACATTTGGCTAAAGTAGGTTTGCAGTTTTGTATGGAGCAGTTGATTTTGTTTTCGCGATTTCGATGTTGGTGCCATAGAGAAAGTTGTTCAGTTTGATGGTCTGATCGTCCCCTTCAAAAAGTGTCAGCATGTTAAGAAGGACCCTGTATAAGGACTAACAAAATTAGCTGAAACTATTGTACGGGTATGTACATATATTCATTTGTCAGCACTTTTGTGCCACACCGTTTTATAGCGCGCAGCGATCGCCAGTCGGTCCCCGCGCGTCCCTATAACAACACCTATAACAACACCTATAACAACACCTATGTAAAACACTAACGTAAAAATCATGTAATTCACTGTTTTAGATCTGACAATATAATCGGACTTTCGTGAACTGTATATCGTCTCTTCATTGAATTCCCTCCTTCTGATACCACGAACTTGGAGTCTACGAACACGCGTTCCTCGGACACTATTTTAAGGGGATGATCAGACCATCAAACTAAACAACTTTCTCTATGGGACCAATATCCAATTCGCGAAAAAAAAATCAACTGTTCCATACAAACCTACTCGACCTAAATGTATTGATTTTTTTTCGCGATTTCGATATTGCTCCCATAAAGTTGTTCAGTTTGATGGTGTGATCATCCTCTTAAAATAGTTTCACCTAATTTTGTTAGACTTTATATACTGTGTATCATCATCATCATCTCAGCCGATGGACGTCCACTGCTGGACATAGGCCTCCCCGAAGGATCGCTACAACGACAGGTCCTGCACTGCCCTCATCCAACGGGTTCCCGCCGCCTTCACCAGGTCCTCGGTCCACCTTGTGGGGGCCTACCCACGCTGCGCTTTCCGGTACGCGGTCGCCACTCGAGAACTTTTCGGCCCCATCGGCCATCGGTTCTGCGATGTAGTTCAAAGTTCCGACCTTTGATCGGTTGTATCTCCTAAACCGACTGATAGACCATGTCAGTTTTTGTACTGTTCGCATAGCTACAGTGCATATTACAATAATACCTGCATATTCTTGCATATTCATTTTTGGCAACCATACCAGACCTTTGCACGGCTGTAACCTTAGACTACTTATATGAGGACAAGTTACGCGTGTAATTCTACTAACAAACTTTTCTGCCACTTTTTGCGGGGGGCGAGGTAGCACGAGATACGCAACTTTGAATTTTATTCCATTAGTTTAGATTCTAATTTTGAATGTTCAAAATCATGAAAAACAGTGTCGTGTGAACCCCAAACGTGATAAGTTCGAAATTATTGTTCCGCAATTATAGGCTGTCGCGTTTAGTGATAAGGTAACATTGTATAACATTGTATGTAAATGCGTAAGATCTTTTGATCTTGCACGTTGGCAGAGGGGAAATGCTAAGGCGAGGCGGGTCCGTATATAATTCGTCTAAGGCTATAACTCCTAAACCGACTGGAGTTATGCAGGCAGACCTGGTCCATCCCCATCACAGAGATGCTCTACACCCTATGAATACTGAATCAGTCTTGCAGCTGATGGTTACCAAAATTCCTCTTATCTCTTATCCTACCCCTGTAGCCACAGATTAAAACTAAACTAAACATTTTGAATCTTTCCGAAAACATGTTTAAAACTCAAATCAAAAAAGTCCTGTGTAAAAAAGCATATTATAAACTGGATGATTATTTAAATGATCAAAATGCTTGGGTCTGAGGTCACTAGCTTATAGTTTATTTACTTTACTGTATAGTATCAATTATTTTATTAAATAGCCTATGTATTATTGTATACATAACTTTAGCTTAAGAATTTATATTTTAATAGTTATTAAGTCGTGTTATGTTGTAGAGTTTCTGGCCGCATCTTCTCTACAGCGACAACACGTTCCGACGCGGTGGTAGCTTTAAAAAAGATTTGACGTTTGATAAGTGTGCTGCAAGCTCCTATATTGAATAAATTATATTGACTTTGACTTTGAAACTAACTTGAACTCAACGTTGGTGATCGTGCACAGCTTCTGCCCCGTAATGTTCCAGTCTGACAGCTTCACACCCGTCAGGTTGAACTGCCTGACAGCCCACTGTATCCATAACTTGACGTGTTGCACTGACCTGCGGACAAACACATATTATTATAACTGTCTGATAATCCCCTTAAAAATTTTATAAATTCGGTATTACAGGTCGTTGAGTGGCGTCACTCATTAACGAAAAACGACATAATTTTATTTAAAAGTATCCGTAACTAATCCTTTCAATATCTCCAACATAGAATATATTGTTATTGAGACAATTATCTCGAAATGGATTTGGTTTCAGCTCTCGAAAAAAATCTTGACCTAATTGTAGGACCCTATAGGGTCCTTCTTAATATGCTGACACTTTTTTAAGGGGATGTTCAGACCGTCAAACTGAACAATTTTCTCTATGGCACCATCATCGAAATCGCGAAAAATTAATCAGCTCTTCCATACAAAACTACAAACCTACTCGAGCCAAATGGGACAGCAAAATTTTTTTTCGCGATTTTGATGTTGCTCCCGTAGAGAAAGTTGTTCAGTTTGATGGTCTGATCATCCCCTTAAAATAGTTTCAGCATATTAACAAGGACCCTGTATATCTCTAAATCAACCTTTTTTAGAACGTTTGTCTGTCTGTTTGTTTGTACAGCATCACGAAAACACTACTGAACCGATTTTGATGAAACTTTTTTTGTTTGATAGGTTATGATCTGACTTAAAATCTGGTATATAATTTGTGAGGACGAAGTGGCGGGTAAACTCTAGTAAGGTATAAAATTATATGTAAATCCGTAAGATTTTTTGATTTTGCTCGTTGGCAGAGGGAAAATGCCAAGGCGAGGCGGGTCCTTATATAAATCGTCTAAGTGTTGAAGTATTAAGAGAAGTTTATTCCAAATGCGTAGATGCGCGCTGCATACAAACGAAGTGTGGTGATATTTTCAATACTAACCAATTAAACTCTATGAAATTTTGCTGAAACAATCTCGAAACAAATCTCTATACTTGTATTGTGTCCGATTTTCGTTACAATATAGTTTCAATGCTAGGTTTAATTTAAGATTAGTATGGAAATCTTTGAGGCACTGTAACTTTAAAACTGTACATTTTAAGGAAAATCTGACACGATACAAGCATAGAGATTTGTTTCTAGATTGTTTCTGTAAAATTTCATTGAGTTTAATTGGTTAGTGTTGATATATCACTATCTCTCGAAGTCTGGTGATATACAAGGTGTTACAAAAATACAAATAAACAATTAAGGGGTGGTTTAGACCATCAAACTGAACAAGTTTCACTAAAGGACCAATACCGAAAAGCGAAAAAAAATTCTGATGTTCCATACTAAACTACAAATCTACTCGAGTTAAATGTATGGGACAGCTGATTTTATTTTTCGCGATTTCGATTTTGGTCCCATAGTGAAAGTTGTTCAATTTGATGGTCCAAACAACCTTCTTAAATGTTTATTTTTACTTTTGTAACACCTGTATATCACTATATATCACCAGACTTCGTTTGTATGGAGCGCGCCAACAGTAATATACCCTTAAAGTGTTCTCACCAGTCAGCAGGGTCGTCAGGTATCTTGACGCGGCAGTGGTCGTGCTTGAACTGCGCATCGACGAGCCACTTGACGGCCGCCGCATGCGCCTGCGCCTGCAGGCCCTCGCCTACTGTCGATATGTCTAGTTGCTCCTGTTGAGGCTCTTCCTGGTCTAAAACTGTAGAAAAACAAACAGATCAAATATAGTCGGGGAAATCTACGGATTTTTGTATGGAGAAGGTTGCATTAACTGCACTTTTGGTGAAAATTTGGAATATAGTAGATACATACCTGAAAAACATAAATTCTCAATAATCCCCGATTTTTTATGTTATATTATTGAATAATTAAGACATTTACAAAACATTTATGAACAAAAAATGGAAAACTGGTGATTTTGTACAGGATGGCTTCGTTCAATACGTTTTACTTATAACAATAATAATCCACGGTTAATATCGTTAATTTGGGTAGATATTTAATATTTTGTAAGTCTTCAAAAATTATAACCTCAAAACTAAATTATTTACTGTTTGTTTTTACACATTAAATTTGCCTTTTGATAATTAACTGTCTCTATTGCTGGTATGCTGGTCGAAATATTTTTAGAAATAAGCTTGCCATTTGTACATCAATATCGATTTTAAGGTATTTCTCAGGTTCCTGAGCCTATATAACCACGAAATCTCGACAAAAGCGTTATAAACTAACAGTAATATTATTTCAAACACAATTTACTAAAGTGTCTTTAATGCAATCTCAAACCTTATTTTTCCTAGACTAATAGAAAAAGATTGAAAAAGTCGGGCGGCGAGCGGGATTCGAACCCACGACCTGCCTATCCGGGGCATGCTCCACTGCAACAGTGCTGTCGGCGCCCCGCAGGCCACGACGAAATTTTCAATCTATATATCATCGTCTTTAAGGGACGTCAGCGCCATCTACCAGAGTTTATGCAAACTACTGACTCACAAGTCTAATGTTACAATTAGAATTCATGCGATATAGATGTCACACCTTATTCCAATCGAATTTATTGATTCTACATGTATGCCATGTTAGCTTAATCAAGTTAAAGATTAAAAAAATTAATATAACATACATTATTATTACTTTTTTTTTCTTTACATATTTTTTTTTATGGCATACATGTAGAATCAATAAATTCAAACAGATCTTAGTCGCGGTTTATACAGAAGAGACGTGTAGTGGCGGATAGTCAAAGTAACACAATTATAAACCTTATAGTACGTAGCATAGCGTCGTTTGGAGAATTACGCCTGGTTCTCCTTAACGACAAAAACGTCGCTATGCTACTGTAGAAAAACAAACAGATCACACCCTGGACACTGTCTACATAGTAAGTAACAATGACTGAATGGCTGAGTTTTGTATGAAACAGCAGATTTTTATTCGCGATTTTGAAGTTGTCTCTATAATGAAAGTTGTTCAGTTTGTTGGTCTGAATCTCAGTACCCTTTAAATGTTTATTAGTATTTTTGTAACTATACAACTCAAAATAATAAAAAACGACCTAGTGTAAATCGGGCTTGCGCCTAAGGGTCCTGGAGAATACATTTTTTTTTAATGGTAAATACATTAATGTGTACGTCAGGCCATACGGAACCATCAGTGCGCGAGTCCAACTCGCACTTTGCCGGTTTTATTATTATACTGGGTGTTACAAAAGTAAAAATAAACATTTACAACTTTTAAGGAGGTTGTTTAGACCATCAAACTGAACAACTTTCACTATGGGACCAACAACGAAATAGAAAAAAAAAATCCGCTGTCCCATACATTTAGCTCGAGTAGATTTGTAGTTTAGTATGCAACATCAGATTTGTTTTTTGTTCCATAGTGAAAGTTGTTCAGTTTGATGGTCTAAACAACCACCTTAAAAGATTTAAAAGTTTATTTTTACTTAAGCAACACCTTGTATTAACGTGTATTACGGAACCCTCGGAGCGCGAGTTCGACTCGCACTTGGCCGGTTTTATTATTATATAACTTACAGTGCATGAAAAGATGTATGAATTCGAATGAGGCTAAAGAGGTGTGCCAGAGTCGTAGCGTGTGGCGGTCCGTGGTCTCTGCCTACCCCCATGGGACAATGGCGTGAGCTTATGTATGTATGTATGTATATAACTTACAGTCATGCTCCTTGGCCTGCATCTCCTCGTCCGGTTTGAGGACGTCCAATATATTGATCTTCCTCTCCGACGGTCTGATCTGTATGTTCACTTGGACTATACCAGAACCTCTGATGCATTGCTCCACTAGAGTCTTGTGACTTTCCAGCTGAAAGCACAGAATACAACGTGTTACATAATTAACCAAAAAAAAAAAACCTTCATCGAAGCGAATTACTAAAAAATCCCAACTCTAGTGTGACATCTGAAACATAGACAAAAAATCTGTACACTAATTTTAAGACAAACCTTTGTATTCCTAACTTTGTGGAGATAATAAACTTTATTATTATTATTGTATCTCTTACGGTATTTCACGGGCCGTAGCCCCTTTGACTAATTATTATAAGAACTAGCCTTGCGGTAGCATTTCCCCTCTGCCACGGTATAAGCACAATTGATCTTGTGCATTTACATTCAATTTTACACCTTATCACTAAACGAGACAGCCTATAATTGCGAAATAATAACTTCGAACTTAGAACGCTTGGGGTTCACACGAGACTACTTTTCATGATTTTTAACATTCAAAATTAGAGTCTAAAGTTATGGGGAATAAAATCCAAAGTTGCGGATTTCATGTTACCTCGCCCCCCGCAAAAAGTTACAGAAATGTTTGTTAGTAGAATTACACGTGTAACCAGTCCACATATAAATAGTCAAAGCGTAGCCCGGACCTTTGGAAGGCTTGCATGGGGACACAGGTCCAACACGTAGAGGCCCCTTTGAGACACTTTTATCTAAATGCGATGGGATGCACCAACCGTGGCCTATCTCTGAATGCATTATGCAAACGCACCAGAAGACACCACGTTCAGTGCAGAGACTATTGTAGAAAGGAGAAAAACTACTCGGGTTATGGGGGTGAACGGGGTGGGCTGGGAAATCTGGGTTATTGCGGAGAGACTTGGGACGCCTGCCGTAACAAATGTCTCTTATTATTATTATTATTGTATTTCTAACGGTATTTCACGGGCCG
Source organism: Agonopterix alstromeriana (assembly GCA_963924505.1). Taxonomy (NCBI): domain Eukaryota; kingdom Metazoa; phylum Arthropoda; class Insecta; order Lepidoptera; family Depressariidae; genus Agonopterix; species Agonopterix alstromeriana. The sequence goes on along the minus strand of OZ004690.1, from coordinate 6,775,541 downwards.
TAGCCCGGACCTTTGGAAGGCTTGCGTGGGGACACAGATCCAACACGTAGAGGCCCCTTTGAGACACTTTTATATAATATTATTATAGAAAATTTTTTCAGAAGGGTAGGAAGAAGGAACATTTAAGTAAGAGATGAAGAAGCTTTTTTTGTCGAAAAAACTCATTGTAAGATACTTAAATTATCTTACATGATGACAAATATGAATACTTTATTGAAATTATTCTTTATTTTTGTAACAATAATTTAACTTTGTTTTCAATCTGTTATTTATTGTTTTTTTTAAATAAATAGTTCTTAATATTCAAGTTAGCTTTAGTAATAAAGATAACTTGCAACGTGACTCCATAGTAAAAGCTGTCCAGTTTGGTGACCTGAACCACCCTAGAAAATTTCCAAAAAAACACGCAGTATAAACATTTCCTGCCGGCACTAATCTGGTCTAGACTCCAAAATAACTTACCATCTTGGCATCCTGAAGCCAGAATGTGTAATCAGAGAGGTCGACCCCAAGTCTCCTCTCCAGCATGGTACGTAGTTTAGACAATCTCGTCCTTATGTCCATTAGTTGCACTATCACTTCTTCTGTAAAATAATATCATTTATAAGCTTAGACGAAATATATACGGACCCGCCTCGCCTTAGCATTTCCCCTCTGCCAACGGGCAAGATCAAAAGATCTAACGCATTTACATACAATGTTATACCTTATCACTAAAAGCGACAGCCTATAATTGCGGAACAATAATTTCGAACTTATGACGTTTGGGGTTCACACGACGCTGTTTTTCATAATTTTTAACATTCAAAATTAGAATCTAAACTAATGGAATAAAATTCAAAGTTGCGTATCTCGTGCTACCTCGCCCCCCCCCCCGCAAAAAGTGGCAGAAAAATATGTAAGTAGAATTACACGCGTAACTTGTCCTCATATAAGTAGTCTAAGTTTATAAGCAGGTACAGGGTAAAACAATGCCAACGAGAAAAATTAAAAAAAATCCACTCTTTCATACAAAACTGCAGTACCGTCACGACTCAAAATATTAGGTATATTTTGCTGAGTAGGTAATATGTTCAATTCAATTTTTGTTTAGTGGCATCCGATGTGTTATCACAATTCAGCCAATGTCTCGTTATGTGGAGAGTATACGTAGGAAAATGATCAGTTGTATTAATTAAGTCTAGCGTGGCAGTTTTGCCAATGTAAGTAGTTTATAATCTCAAGTGATTGTTTTAAGGTTAAAGCACAAAAGAGTTCACAAAATGGTGGAGCCACGTGCTAGCCCAACGCGCCGATACGAACGCGTCCGTACTCCGCCAGACTTGCAGCGCGACTCCAGGTAATATGTTTCGATTGATTAATTGAAAATGAGTTGATTCTTAAAGGTTTTGGTTACTTTTTCAAGAACCTTTAGAGTTAAATATCTTAGCTCCGATGCGAGCTAGGCCATAAGTGTTCATTACAAATGTTTGTTTTTTATAGTACTATAGTTATACTATACTTGGTAGCAACAACTGTTTAAAAAATGATAATACCTTTACTCATAACCATTTAGACTATTCATCATCATCATCATCAGCCCATCATCGTCCACTGCTGAACATAGGCCTCTCCCAAGGCGCGCCACAAAACTCTGTCCTCGGCCTTCCTCATCCAATCGCTCCCCGCTACTTTTTTTAGGTCGTCTGTCCAGCGGGCAGCAGGGCGTCCCACACTACGCCTACCAGTTCGCGGTCTCCACTCTAGAACTCTGACACCCCACCGGTTGTCAGTTCTTCGGCAGATATGACCAGCCCATTGCCACTTCAGCTTGCTAATTTTCTGAGCATTTTAGACTATTGAGTTACACCAATATAACTCACCTCCTGAATCGTTACTCTGTATAGTATCCTCATCATCAGCCGTGTCGAACACAGCCAGCGGAGTCTGCAAGATCTCCGTCCCTGACTGCATCAGACCTGTAAACAAAACATAACAGGTCATCATTATAAGCCTATCCACCGTGTAATCAGGGCTTTGACTATTTATATGTGGACTGGTTACGCGTGTAGTTCTACTATCAAACATTTCTGCCACTTTTTGCGGGGGGCGAGGTAACATGAAATCCGCAACTTTGGATTTTATTCCCCATAACTTTAGATTCTAATTTTGAATGTTAAAAATCATGAAAAGTAGTCTCGTGTGAACCCCAAACGTTCTAAGTTCGAAGTTATTATTTCGCAATTATAGGCTGTCTCATTTAGTGATAAGGTGTAAAATTGAATGTAAATGCACAAGATCAATTGTGCTTATACCGTGGCAGAGGGGAAATGCTACCGCAAGGCTAGTCCTTATAATAATTAGTCAAAGAATCAGGGTCGTTTTGAAGCTGGAACAAGGTGCTTCAGACCAACTTTGAAATCGCGAAGAAGAAATCAGCTGTTTCATACATTTTTTTTTTATTGTACACATGGAAATATACAATGTGTTAATGAATAAGCGCAAAACCTCATACAACCCAACTGATTTATAACAAAATAATTAGATTGAAACAATAAATTAATTATTTTCATAATTAAAATTTAAAGTTATTCGCATTTTAAGTTTTCAGGCAAAAATGATTTGTTATCATTTCAGCAATAAATGAAAGCGCTAGAGAGCTCGTGGATACATTTTAAGAATCTTGTTTTGGTAGTAAGTAGGGTAGTGTGCCCGTGCGGTGGGTTGAGATCGAGTTCAGTAAATTTTAAATTTTACAAATTAATTATTTAATTTTTTGAAAAAAATTACCGATTTTGAAAACATGATAATTCGATTCTGCTCTCGATTCTAAACAAACTACTTTCTAGTTTTGCGTTAATTCATTAACACGTTGTATATGAAAACAGTATAATAGACTATACTAAACTACTAATAATAGAATTACAAAGGGCGAGCTTATCTCTAAAGAGATGTCTTCCAGCAAACCCGTGACAGAGAGAGAGTATATAAGTGAGGCAGGCATAGTGTGCACATTTAACTAAAAAATCTGTATTGAACACTAATAAATACATATTAAATAAAGATACAGGTTGTTGAGAAGCTATAGGGTGTATATTTAAGACCGTTTGAACGCCCGTTTTAGATGATCAAACATTTTCATCTCGTTTATAAGAAATGAATATAGCTGTGGAGGTCCAGTGGCGAGTAACCTTGCCTGCCGTGCAGGAGGCAATGGTTCGATCCCCGTCCAGGCTGAATGGTAACAATGAGTTTTTCAGAATGTATGCATGATTTGTAACACCACTGGCTTTTCGGTGAAGGAAAACATCGTGAGGAAACCTGCATGCTTCCATTTCGAGGCATGTATTGTACCCACTGTCCATTATAAGTGGCGACGGGCTCACACCCCATCACACTGGACAGAGTTTCGGTACTGGTGAAACGTGGATGTTCTGAGGTTTCAGAATATCTCTGACTGGGAATATAGTCGTGAGCATATGCATGTATGATTTGTAATCACCATCACAGCCTATAAACATCCCACTGTAGGGCACAGGCGTACCCTCAAGGAGAGTGTATGTACGTCAGTCCACCACGCGTGCACAATGCGGATTGGTAGACTTCACATACGCATCGGAATTTCTTCTTCAGCATATGCAGGTTTCCTCACGATGTTTGAGAGCAGTCGGTATTATGTACATAATTTAGAAAAACTCATTGGTACATGGCATGTCGGATGTGCGAATTTGAACCTGGACCTCAAGATTGAGTTTCCGTAGCTCTCCGCAACGCGCCACCGACGCTCATTACAGGTGTAAGCAATTGCATTACTTTAAAGGGTGATTGTACCCTTGATAGTGAACCGCTTTCCCCAAGGAACCTATAGGAAATTAGCAATAGGCGGGTAGGTAATATAGTTATCCAACGTGTTAATGAATAAGCGCAAAACATCATACACCCCATTTGATTTATAACAAAATAATTAGATTGAAACAAGAATTTCATTATTTGATAGTTAAAATTTAAGGTTATTATAATTTTTAGTTTTGAGGCAAAAATGAATGAAAGCGCTAACATGCTCATGGATACATTTTAAGAATCTTGTTTTGGTAGTAAGTAGGGTGTGCCCGAGCGGTGGGTTGAGATCGAGTTCGAAAATTTTAAATTATACAAAAAAATTATTTAATATTTTGAAAAATGTTGAAAACATGATAATTCGATTCTGCTCTCGATACTAAACAAACTACTTTCTAGTTTTGCGTTAATTCATTAACACGTTATATAGGGTTCTTGTTAATATGCTGACACTTTTTTAAGGGGATGACCAGACCGGCAAACTGAACAACTTTCTGTATACGGCACAAACATCAAAATCATGAAAAAAAGTTCGCTGTTCCATACAAAACTGCAAACCTACTCGAGTCAAATGTACGGGACAGCTGATTTTTTTTTCACAATTTCGATGTTGGTCCCATGGAGAAAGTTGTTCAGTTTGATGGTCTGATCATCCCCTTAAAAAAGTGTCAGCATATTAAGGGCCTGGTATAGCTTTCTGGCCAATTTTGATTTGCATTTATAATTTATTTATCAAAAATATATACTATCAGACATATCTTGGACCTTACTTAAGCTGTTCTTAGAATAAGTGAGAGTTTCTGTAATTCAAAGTTGCTATTTGAAATCAAGTATAGGAATTTCAATTAATCGAAGTATATTGTTTAAATGTTACCTTCACTACAATATCCGGTTGATTTTCAAACAATGTTACAACCAATTCAAGGTAACGTCGAACGTAAAGTTAATTTAGCTTATTTACTTACCCAAATCTGATTCCGAGACATATTGCGGCATGATAGATAATTCGTCGACCATTTCCACCGTTTCTGGGCATTCCTCGAATGTTGCTTCATTATTTTCCATTTTTACGGACCTAACATTCAATATATCACTCAAATCGGTAACTTCCATCGCGATTTTCGTATAAAACGCAGCCTATCTCGGCTTTTATTACAAGGCAAACAAATTAATTTCACTCTTGGAAAAGTTTTTCGTGAAAAATTACAAATAAATTTAGAATATTTGAATAAAGGAAAAGGAAATTGATGAACAAGCCACTTCCGCGTGCGCGAAAACGAAAATCCATAGACAATGACGTTGATTTGACAGTTCAACTGACGTAACTGACGCGCCTACTTTGTTTTTCTGATGATGTCCGATTCGTGGTCAATTATGACAAATTACTTTCAAAACATGGTTGAAATAGGACCAGACATGGTTTTTGAGTCATAATTCCAGAAGTATAAGTAGTTCAAGCTTCTATTATATCTTTTATGGTTCAATTTTCCCATATATCAATGTAATAAATTAAAAATTTTGCATAATGTTGCTAGTTTGTTGAAATTTATGATTACGATTCGGACATGACGATTCTTGTTTGTCGCAGGAAGATAGTCAAAATTGGATTCTTTTGAAATGTCTGGGGTTTAAGACCCGCTTTACATAATGCAACTAATCGCTGCAATATCGAAGCATGCATTGCTGCGTACGTGTTTTGTTTTTAAGTTTAAATCAAACAAAGCGGTCGATATACTTCAAATCGCACAGCGATCGTTTGCAGTTACAAATGGTACTTAAATAATGTGCGTTTTTCCTGGAGTGCGACTTTAGAAAGTCAGACGTTCAAAACATTTTCTACTACTGATTTCAACGTGTGAATTTCAAAAATCGCATTCCTGTGCTGTGCTTTGGTATGGAAGGCTATGTCTAGATGGCGACACAGTTTTCGCGAGTAAATTTTAAACGTTCAAAATAATTATGTTTTCTCGAAATAAAAGAGGGAAATGGTGATCAAATGATACAATATTTCATTAAAATTTATTATTTACGAATGATTTGCATAAAATAAAAATACTATACTAATACTATTCCTATATCTTATAAAAATGTTATACTTAAACCTATTTAATTAATATAGTTAGTATAGGGTCCCACTTTTAGAAGGTGATGATCAGACTGTCAAACTGAACAACTTTCTCTATGGCACCAACATCGAAATAGCGAAAAAGAAAATTATCTGTTCCATACAAAACTGTAAACCTACTTATGCCAAATATATTTTTCAACAAAAGATTTTTTTTCGCGATTTCGATCTTGGTCTTAAGAGAAAGTTGTTCAGTTTGATGGTTTGGTTATCCCCTTAAAAACTGTCAGCATTATAAAGAAAGACCCTGTATATAGGGTGTAAGGTAGCCACTTCCAAAACTCAAAGGGGTGTAAAGTACCCATCAATATGAACTACGTCGGGTGTTTGGGGTTGTGAGGCCAAGGCTTGTGTGCGAGAGCTGGGCAGGAGGCTTTTTGAGAGCGGGAACGATCCCCGCTCGGGTTCTTATCTTGTCCAAAGGATTTCTCTAGCCATTCAACGTGGTAATGCTGCTAGTGTGATGAGTTCCTTTGAGCCAGGTGGGTTCCGTGGTGCGGAGACAATTTAAATCTGTTTTGTTGTATTACTGACGAACTTAGACAATTTCTGACGAAGCGTGAGGTGGATTTTGGTTTGGTAGGTTGACGAAGCATGTTGCGGATCTCTAACTGTTTATTTAAGGTTTTGACGAAGCATGTTGCTGATTACCGGCTGTTGTATTATTATTGACGAAGCTTGTGCTGACTACTTATTTTGTGTAGACATTAACGAATTATTTTTATCAATATGAACACCTTTTACTATAGGACCAACTATGAGATCGCAGAAAAAATCAGCTATCTCATACTAACATTAAATTCCTACCGTGCAAAATATATGGAGGAGATGATTTTTTTTGTTGAGATTTTATAGTTTAGTTTATTTGGTACTTTTCAGAAGCTTTTCCCTTACACCCTGTATATACAAACTGAGGCGATAAAGTATATGTTTATATTCTTTTCGGTACTAGTAAAATTTTTCCTAAATGAGAAGTTTTCTGACAGCTGGTGAAATGTAGTTCCAACAAACGGCGATAGATGGCGTTGACGCGAGAGGGAGCTGAGACGGATATTTAGGTTAACAATTTAACAAACAAAAATGTCACCAAGAAGGGCGCAACGGTAGACGAACATCGTGTGTGGAATGACATTTTTCTGCTTCCTTAAAATGAAAAATGTTTAGTATTTTATTTGTGTTTTATTATCTGAAAGGTTGCTGTTGCGTCAACGCCATCTATCGAGCCATTTGGAACTACTTTTTCTTTTTAATGGATTTTGGAAAATACCTCATTGTTCAGATGTGGAGAGTCTTTTGTACAATGTGGGTATTATTATACAACGTGTTAATAGATAAGCGCAAAACCTCATACACCCCAACTGATTTACAACAAAATAATTCGATTGAAACAATAATTTAATTATTTTAGTAATTAAATTTAAAGTTATTCGCATTTTAAGTTTTGAGGCGAAAATGATTTTTTATTATTTCAGCAATGATTGAAAGCGCTATTGGGTTATCGGATCGGGTTCAGTAAACTTTAAATTTTACAAACAAATTATTTAATATACTGAAAAAAATTACCTATGTTGAAAACATGATAATTCGATTCTGCTCTCGATTCTAAACAAACTACTTTCCAGTTTTGCGTTTATTCATTAACACGTTGTAGTATTTAAACTAAAAACGATTTCATCTCTTTTTCTGCAGCACGCCAATAATTTGGGCATACGGTGTGTTGTCCGAAGGTTGGAATGTAGATTGACTCTCTGGCACGCTCACAACTGCGTATTGCACTCTCTTTTTTTTATAGTCCTGAAAGTAGAAAGACAAAGAAATAACCATTAAGATCCCATTGAATTCAAAATTCGGAACGGTTGAGTTGTGACAACCGAGTTGCAAAGAGCGTTTTTTCACCGAGGCTCTGAACGGCGTTAGTGCGAAAAGTTGCACCCGGAGTGCACTCTGGGTGTAGGTTCTGAACGCACCCCAGGACCACGAAACCTTTTCAGACCTTGATCATTTTATAAAAATTCGAGCCACTTATGTCAGTGTTTGATGACAGAATGATTTTAAAGACGAACCACATGTGCACACCACTGCTTCTTTAGGTCTTTCAACATCGCCATTTCGCTGTTTGATACAATATTCGTATTTCTTTAAAGTGTGTACTATAAAGAACCCTTTTTACCTTCTTTTCGCCCCTATTTGGAATTGAGTATAGGCTAAAGAAACTCAAACCACCATCGTTTTGCGTCTTGGTGTGTGAATTTTCGAGCTCACTTCACTCACGTATCTCTGTGTGGGTGCATAGTGATAAGGTTTATCGGCCATGGATGGTTGCTAATTTTTCGGCGCTTCGGCCGTCTATCTAGACTATAGATGAAAGGCCGGTATAAACCAAATAAACCAATCTGTTTAAAACCAAAAAAAACGGTTTAAAACCGAAATAAACCATTTTTTTCGGTTTAAAACCGTTGGTGTTGGTGACTCTGTTTTTCTTAATTATAACTACATTTTCTTGATTTTACCGATAGGGATATGATATGGATGTAAAACAACCGATTTCAAACTTATTAAATAAAATGTTGCTGTTTTAAACTCCAAATAAATCGTTTTAACGGTTTAAAACCAAACTCACACTTTCGCACTCTCGCCTACCCTACACACACATGCACATACATAAACTGCCCCGTGTAATAAAGTTTCGTGTAGTAGGTAATGTAGGTAGATACTTTCTACAAACTAATTCAAACGAAACATTACGTCTGCACGTCTAGCATGATTTCTCTACTTGCGCGCGACTCGGCTTTTTCCCATACTATAACGGCTTTTGCTCTCCGAAACGCGTGGGAAGCGATTATTTTCTATGCAGCGAAGGCGCGTCGCGCGCTTGTAGAGAAATCATACTAGACGTGCAGGTGACCAAAAATCGCCCACAACGAAGTGTAAAAGACAGTTCTTTAAGTAGGAAGGTTTAAAACCGGTTTAAAACGGTTTATTTGGGGTTTAAAACGGCAAAATTTGGTTTAAATCGTTTTAAACCGGTTTTTTACATCTAAAATCTAGACTATTCAGACATATAATGTTACAAAGATAGCCATGTAAAAGCCTTGAGCTTTCTTTAAAATACTCACATAACAAATTCTGTATTTTCTAACGTAATGAACAGTGGGTATAGCAATCGCTACAATCAATAGAATACCTGCTATTGTCCATATTATTTTTGAAGACGGCGCTGAAAGAAAAATTATAAAGAGACGTTTATTCCGAATGTATAAATGCGCGCTGCATACAAACGAAGTCTGGTGATTTTAACCAATTAATCTCAATGAAATTTTGCAGAAACAATCTAGGTACAAATATCTATGCTTGTATCGTGTTCGATTTTCGTTAAAATATACAGTTTCAATGCTAGGATTAATTTAAGATTTGTATTGAAATCTTTGAGGCACTGTAACTTTAAAACTGTACATTTTAAGGAAAATCTGACAAGATACAAGCATAGAGATTTGTTTCTAGATCGTTTCAGCAAAATTTCATTAACTTTAATAGGTTAGTAGTATCACCAGACTTCGTTTGTATGGAGCGTGTCAACAGTAAATATACTCTTAATGCAGAAGAATAAAAATACAATTTTGATGGTTGCGATATGAAACGTTCTGGAGCGCGATTTTTGAAACTCACACTTTGAACTCAGCAGTTGAAATTGTCAATATTACTATGGAGATAATTATGCACAGCCGTGGTGGTCCAGCGGCGAGTAGCATTGCCGCAGGCGGAGGCTGTGCAGGAGGCCATGGTTCAATCCCCGTCCAGGCCTAATCGTACCAACGAGTTATTCGGAATTTATGTACGATTTGTAACACCACTGGCTTTTTGGTGAAGGAAAACATCGTGAGGAAACCTGCAAGCTTCAATTTCAAGGCATGTATTGTACCCACTGTCCATTATGTAGCGACGGGCTCACCCCCCGTCACACTGGACAGAGTTTCGGTACTACTGGTGAAACGTGGATGTTCTGAGGTTTCAGCATATCTCTGACGGGTAGTCAGAATCTCGGGGAATATAGTCGTGAGCATATGTTAAATTTGAATAATAGTTTCAAATCTCTGTTTCTGTAATTCAAAAATTTCAAAATAGCATTTAAATTTCGTGGCTATTTGGAATGGAGTTCTATAGGTTTTCTTTATATACTTACAAGGTAGCACAGAGGGTATATTTTTCGCATTATTTTCTTTGATATTTAAGGTAACTAAGTTCGATATCTTTGCTTCGTGTTTTTTTTTGTTTTTTGACTTTTTGATTTCGTAATTAGCCTGGCAAAATATTTCTTTTTTTCCCATGTTTTCACTTTTTAAGATCAAGTCGTATTTAAAATTATGTAAGTTACTCGAAAATAATGTTAGATGTGTTTCTCCCGTTGTCTGTGTTTGTGGATCTGAAGCAGTTATCTGGTCTGAAACATAAATAAAACCATTCAAGTGAGAGTAGGGCCACTCGCGCAACGAGGGTTCCGTACCACACTACCATACAATGTTAAGAGAAGTCCAAATGCGTAAATGCGCGCTGCATACAAACGATATTTTAAATACTAACCATTTTAAATCAATAAATTTTTTCAGAAAGCATGTTGAAACTAATCTTTATATTTGTATGAGGTCAAAAAATTTTTTCCCGATTTCGATGCTGGTTCCATAGTGAAATTTGTTCAGTTTGATGGTCTAAACAACCCCCTTAAAAGTTTTAAATGTTTATTTTTACTTTTGTAACAAGTAAAGTAAAAAGTAAAGTAATTACCTATTTATTATGTTACTTACCGTCTGTGGGTCTCATAACTAATTCCATATTTTCAAGCTTATAATTATTATAATGTTCTATTTTACACTTCAAACTTATAACATCATCAACTTCACAGCTGGTCATATCCGATTTAGAAGTCAGGTTGGTAGTCAACACGGGCTCTGAAATATAAACAGATCATTTTGTTTTGTTTCAATACGCACGAAACAGTTGTAATATTATATCAAACTAGAGTTCACCTTCGTCCGTACAAATTATATACCTACCAAAGAGATTATACCTAATAGAGTGAGCCATACCAATTGTAAAGTGTCCACTTTTTTTGACGTTTAGGTTTGAGTGTGTGGTGTCAAGTAGTATGGACAAAAGGCACCAAGTGACATAATATGGCCTTGTGTTTACGGTCACTTTTCACACACACTAGCTCAAAAAAAGTGGACAGCCGCATAAACAAATATCTATAGTTCCATCTCCTTCTACTACTTTAATAGTATGTCATAAGACAAAAGAGACTCACTACAATCGTAAATCTATGCGGACTCTATGGAGATCCTTCCTCTGAGATACCTACCCACCTAGACAATTCAATTCAATTCAATTTTTGTTTAGTGGCATCCGATGTGTTATCACAATTCAGCCAATGTCTCGTTATGTGGAGAGTAGACGTAGGAAAATGATCAGTAGTATTAATTAAGTCTAGCGTGGCAGTTTTGCCAATGTAAGTAACTACTTACTATATACCTACTAATTATAAACTTATAATCTCAAGTGATTGTTTTAAGGTTAAAACACAAAAGAGTTCACAAGATGGCGGAGCCACGTGCAAGCCCAACGCGCCGATACGCACGCGTCCGCACTCCGCCAGACTTGCAGCGCGACTCACCCACCTAGACAAAGTGACAATCTAATGTATGGATTTGACATTAGCGATCGTCAAAATGTTTCGATCGCTAATGTCAAACCCATACATTCTGTCATTTTCTACTAGCGTCAACGCCAATAGAATGTCACTTTGTCTAGGGGGGCAGGACTGCAATCGCGATAGATATACGATGATTGAACCGTGACTGGACTAGGTACGAACCATTACTGTGGACACATTTGGTATTGCGCTAATCGCGGTACTACTCTTGACAGCCGTTAGAGCCGTTTTGACAGATCGCTCAGACGTTAAAGGCTGTTAGTTACATAGAGTTTAGAGCGATGCGGAATTCAGCTGAATAGTAACTACATACGCTCGAAAGACATAACCCTCCTTCTGGCGCAGTCGGGTAAAAATGTATCTCCTGTGGAAAGAAAATCAGCCGAGTGCGATTTTCAATATAAGGTGGTATATCAGCAATGCAAACTTCTTTTGACAATTTTGGTAAATTCAGGGTGCAACTTAACATGCCGTAACTAAAAAAAACGTGGTGGTCCAATGGCGAGTAACCTTGCCTGCCGTGCAGGAGGCGATGGTTCGATCCCCGTCCAAGCCGACTCGTACCAATGAGTTTTTCGGAATTTATGTACGATTTGTAACACCACTGGCTTTTCGGTGAAGGAAAACATCGTGAGGAAACCTGCATGCTTCAATTTCGAGGCATGTATTGTACCCACTGTCCATTTAAAGTGGCGACGGGCTCATTCCCCGTCACACTGGACAGACATTCGGTACTACTAGTGAAACGTGGATGTTCTGAGTTTTCAGAATATCTCTGTCTACCCCCTCGGGGAATATAGTCGTGAGCATATGCATGCATGTATGCACTTAATATGCTGAAATTTTTTTAAGAGAATGATCAGACCATCAAGCTATACTAGCAACTTTCTCTATGGGACCAATGTCGAAATTTCGAAAACAAAAATCAGCTATCCCATAGAATTGAGTCGATTAAGATTTCAGTTTGGTATGGAATAGCAGATTTTTTAAAGATTTCGACATTGGTCCTATAGATAAAATTGTTCAGTTTGATGGTCTGATCATCCCCTTAAAAAAGTGTCAGCATATAAAGAAGGACCCTATACAACGTGTTAATGAATTAACGCAAAACTAGAAAGTAGTTTATTTAGAATCGAGAGCAGAATCGAATTATCATGGTTTCAACATAATTAGGTAATTTTCTTCAAAATATTAAATTATTTGTTTGTAAAATTTATAATTTATTGAACTCTATCTCAACCCACCGCAAGGGTAGAATCACCCTACTTACTACCAAAACCAGGTTCTTAAAATGTATCCATGAGCACATTAGCGCTTCCTTTCATTGCTAAAATGATAACAAATCATTTTTGCCTCAAAATGCGAATAACTTTAAATGTTAACTATCAAAATAATGAAATTATTGTTTCAATCTTATTATTTGTTATAAATCAGTTGGGGTGTATGAGGTTTTGCGCTTATTCATTAAGAGGATATAATTCGGACCGCCCTCCATACAAACGTACTATGGTGAAATTTTCTATACTAACCAATTTAACTCAATGAAATTTCTCAGAATCAATCTATGAACAAATTTCTATGCTTGTATAGAGTCAGATTTTCATTAAAATGTATAGTTTTAAAGTTACAGTGCCTTAAAGATTTCCATACAAATCTTAAATTAATCCTAGCATTGAAACTGTATATTTTAACGAAAATCTGACTCCATACAAGCATAGGGGTTTGTTTCTAGATTGTTTCTGCAAAATTTCATTGACTTTAATTGGTTAGTACTGAAAATATCACCATAGTACGTTTGTATGAAGCGCGCTCCGAATTATATCCCCTTAACACGTTGATGCTTAGTTTTGAATAAAACACGTTATTAAGTACTTACTTCGTGGATCTGCGACAATCAAGCTAAACCAATAAGCAAGTATCGCAGTGATTTTCATTTTTCACAACGCAAGTTTTACTTATACTATAATAAAATGAACAATAAAATAATTTATTTTGACTAACAATAATACATACTAATGTAATGACCATTTATTAACATCTCGCTTACTCTGATTCACTAATTATTATGTTAAAACAAGACAAAAAACTATGCTTATCACCTTGGAAATACCGCAAACAACATACAATCCCGGTACAGGTGGGATTCGATATTATAAATCTCATTAATTTAAAGATTCCTAAACTAATTCATTTCACAGCTCCCATCGACAATGGACAGTGGTGAATAAGTAACGAAACACTTTTTAGGGTTCCGTAGTTAACTAGGACCCCTTATAGTTTCGCCATGTCCATCCGTCTGTCCGTCTGTCCGCGGCTTAGCTCAGAGACGCTTAGTACTAGAAAGCTGTAATTTGACATGGTTAAACATATTTATCACGCCGACAAAGTGGTAAAATAAAATCTTGATTTTTTTTTATATTAAGGTACTCTTGTCTACACAAAAAGTGGGGATGCAATTTTTTTTATCGTCTTTCTCATGGTGTGGGGTATCGTTGGATAGGTCTTTTAAAAATATTGTTGGTGTGGGAAAGCCATTTTGCAATTTAGGGATCCGTTAGCGAAATGTTAAGCTTTATAGTGACATTTTTGTTAGAGTCAAGTGTCAAACTGAGCAACTTTCACTACGGGACCAACATCGAAATCGCGATAAAAAAATATGATGTTCCATACTAAATTATAAATCTACTCGAGCTAAATGTATGGGACAGCAGATATTTTTATTCTCGATTTCGATGTTGGTCTCATAGTGAATGTTCTTTAGTTTGATGGTCTAAGAAACCCCCTTAAAAGTTTTAAATGTTTATTTTTACTTTTGTAACACCTTGTATAGGAATTGGAAAAAATGTTCGTCCTTATTTGAAATGAAGTATACAGGGTCCTTCTTAATATGCTGACACTTTTTTAAGGGGATGACCAGACCATCAAACTGAACAACTTTCTCTATGGGACCAACATCGAAATCGCGACAAAAAAATCAGCTGTCCCATAAAAAACCTACTCGACCTAAATGTATTGGACCACAGATTTTTTTTTCGCGATTTCGATATTACGCCCATAAAGTTGTTCAGTTTGATGGTGTGATCATCCTCTCAAAATAGTTTCACCTAATTTTGTTAGACCTTATACTATAGTCGTGAAATCCTTTTGATTAAATTTAAAAAGCGGAAGATAGGTTGACTAGTCTCTAGCGCATGGACCGCATAAATTGAGCCCCCGTTGCCTAATTGACTCAGTCGCAATCCGAACGGCATTGCGTGATCATGCATCGATCAACTCCTCATCAACTGTGTATCATCATCATCATCACCTCACCCGATGGACGTCCACTGCTGGACATAGGCCTCCCCCAAGGATCGCCACAACGTCCGGTCCTGCGCTGCCCTCATCTAACAGGTTCCCGCCGGCGCCGCCTTCACCAGGTCGTCGGTCCACCGTGTGGGGAGCCTACCCACGCTGCGCTTTCCGGTACGCGCAGTTTTATGGTCTGATCATCTCCTTAAAAAGTGTCAGCATATTAAGAAGGACCCTGTGTAACCCCAAAATATTATTTCGGGGAATAAGTCAAATGCTTATCCATTTATTCTACCCTAAGAGGAAGGATCTCCATATAGTCCGCATAAATTTACGATTGTAGTTGGTCTCTTTTGTCTTATGACATACTATTAAAGTAGTAGAAGGAGATGGAACTATAGATATTTGTTTATGCGGCTGTCCACTTTTTTTTGAGCTAGTGTGTGTGAAAAGTGACCGTAAACATAAGGCCATATGTCACTTGGTGCCTTTTGTCCATACTACTTGACACCACACACTCAAACCTAAACGTCAAAAAAAGTGGACACTTTACAATTGGTATGGCTCACTCTAGTCTTAAAGAGAGATCCTTCCTCTTAGATTCTACCTTTGTAATTCTATCTTATTTTCACTTTTCATAAACTATTTGAGATTCCCGTACATGCCAGTTTTCCGGGACTGTAAATGCAAACTCTATAATATAATACTTATTTACCACAATGATTTATTAACTAGGTAATTCGTATTATTAGATATTTCCTTAAGTTGTTTTGACATTTTAAATATCTATCTTTTTCCCTATTATTGTTCAACGGTTTTCATTATAATATCTATAGGTACAAAGTGTTAATGAATAAGCGCAAAACCTCATACACCCCAACTGATTTATAACAAAATAATTAGATTGATACAATAATTTCATTATTTGGATACTTAAAATTTAAAGTTATTCCCATTTTAAGTTTTGAGGCAAATGATTTGTTATCATTTCAGCAATGAATGAAAGCGCTAACGTGCTCATGGATACATTTTAAGAATCTTGTTTTGGTAGTAAGTAGGGCGAGAGTTCCCGAGCGGTGGGTTGAGAACGAGTTCAGTAAATTTTAAATTTTACAAACAAATAATTTAATATCGACAAAAATTACCTATGTTGAAACCATGATAATTAGATTCTGCTCTCGATTCAAAACAAACTTCTTTCTAGTTTTGCGTTAATTCATTAAAACGTTGTATAGGGTCCTTAATAGATTTTTTAGTCTTAGCTAGAGCTAAGCGTGGTGAAAATGTATGGATTTTGACATACGGGAGTTCGAACCAAGTGTTCTTTGGTTCGAACTATGACTTAAAAATCGTCTCTGAATCTCGGCCTTATAATCTTGTCAACACCATCTATCGAGCCATTTGGAACAATTTTTGTGGCACGATGGGGCTGGCATAACCTCTGGGTTAAAAGCCCCTATAAAAAATAAAAAATAAATTTTTGGATTTTATTTTTAATGGCTTTCGGAAAATCATATTAGAAAACTACCATGATCTCATGGAACAGTATTCAAATGTTCGATTCGATTGTAAAAATAATTCTCTAGCCACATGCAAAATGTAAAATCAGCCTTTATATAAAGTCTCCAATGCGTTCTATGCCGGTTCTATGAAAACACATTTTACGTAAAGCGCAGATATTAAGCTGTGTCTCCTGCACACGTTTTTTAGCCGACATTAGACACAAACACGATACAAATTTGTTGTTTTCCGTGGGCGATGGAAAACATCCCCCGCGCGGGGGGGAGGGGGTTTTGCTACACTTTTTGACAACTGCCGCTCGAGCTCGAGTCACATTTCTTGGAGGTTATTAAAAATAATGATGGAGTCGCGCTGCAAGTTTGGCGGAGTACGAACGCGTGCGTATCGGCGCGTTGGGCTTGCACGTGGCTCCACCATTTTGTGAACTCTTTTGTGTTTTAACCTTAAAACAATCACTTGAGATTATAAACTACTTACATTGGCAAAACTGCCACGCTAGACTTAATTAACAAAAAATTAATTGAATTGAAAATAATGATCTCATTTTAAGATTACAATATCGTGTTAAAATAATGAGTAGCTGCATAGGTAGCATGGCACCGTGATATAACGCTATCACACCTTCGCTCTCTTTCTATTTGCGCACGAACGAACGAGATAAAAGATGTGATACAGCTTCTGGTGTAGGTACGCACGGCGACAGATCAACCTACCCATAGTTGGACCTTATGTCCATGAACATAGAGTTCAACTATAGGTAGGTTACATCAATCTACGCGAAGCCAATATAAGCTGGCCGCGCGTAGGGTCAATAACGGATAACGTCGCGCGGCCTGCTTATTTTGGTTTTGCGTGTATGTGTGTGAGCTTGATGTATCACCGTGTGTACCGTGTTTAGAAGGTTCCTCAATGAGTGCATTGAATGTGGTGATTGAAAGTGCAGTAATCATCTTGTCTTTGGGCGTGTAGAAAGAAATCGAAAAACGTACTCACTCTACTAAAATGGTGGAGAGAAAAAATGTATTGGTTTTGTGTTTTTGTCTAACGTCAGGACATGTGCAGGAGACACGGCTTTATACACACTTTTTTAATCGATCAACAAAAATATGACCTCAAACTGTGATATTATCTTCTCTCTTCTTTCTCGAATACTTTGTATAACGCCATCTTGCTTTTATTGACCAACAAAAGCCAATGGCGTGCTAAATAAGCGCGTTTGCCATGTTGTCAGGTAACTTCACTTTGACATTTTGACAATTAGGAAAGTCGATTACTGCGATATGGTACGATAGTTCTAAAAATATTAATTTCGCCAGTTACTGAATTATCACACCATTAAATCGATTAAAATCATGAAAAGTAAACATACGATAGCAATTAGTAATACATAACTCGGTCTAAAACATAGTTTCTTTGGTGTTTTCCGGTGTTAAATTGTAATAAAAAATCTCCGAAAATGGATGGCACTTGGGTGCTTATTTTGCTGGTTTTGGTGATGCTTGTGGGGTCCTATGTGGCTGGAAGCATACCTCTGAACGTCAGCATGTCCGAGGTAAGTAATAAAGTTGTACAAATTAATTTTTATTTGTTGAAAACTTGTATTTTAGCAACCTCAATTTTCGATTGCAAAATTATTTCTTTCAACCGTTTTAGGCTTCGATTCGCTGCGTAAGTGTTTTGAAACAGCTTTGTGCAACGTTTTATGAACTAGTTTGGTGAATTTTGTCGTCTTTCAAGAAATTTATAACATTTTATTGTAATTTTTTTAAAGATTACCTAGAGGTATCTTTTTTCTTAACTTCAAATACTACAAATACATTATAGTTTCTAATAGTTTTAAAATATTAATTTATAAAGTTACAAGACATCGATAATTAAGTAATTTTTGATTATACTTATTAGTTAATACTTAGTACCAATACTTCATTCCATATAAGGACGACGAGATTTTCCGATGCCTATTTAGCTTTCTGGCCAATTCCGATTACTAAATGTAATTAATTTATTGGATACATATACTATCCGACGTTATCGTGGACGTTACTAAAGCTGTTCTAAGAATAAGTGAGAGGAAGTGTTTCAAATCTCTGTTTCTGTAATGCAAAAGAGCCTTAAAATTTCGTTGCTATTTTGAATGGAGTATAATTTATAATGTAAAATGGTTTTTATGTGAATTTAATAAATTAATTTTATTTTAATTATATTCATAATTATTATTGTTTATTTATTGATACTACCCACATTCATTAGTTTTACTCTTGCTTGGTGGTTTGCTGGAAGAAAGCTCTGAAAAGTTAAGCTCGCCTTGATACATATCCCATCCCACACCACTGACTTCTACTCCTACTCCTTCACCGTCCATGCTGCCCGCCTGTGGAACTCTCTTCCCGCAAGTGTAAGGGACTGTCCATCAATAAGTTCTTTTAAAAAGAAAGTTAAAGATCACTATCTTTCTCTGCCATAAATTAGGATTATATATTTATTATACTTACGTATGTATCTATGTATCGGTATATTTGTAATATAATATTTATTTATTTACAGTTTATGCCACGCTAGACTTAATTAACACTACTGATCATTTTCCTTCGTATACTCTCCCCATAACGAGACATTGGCTGAATTGTGATAACACATCGGATGCCACTAAACAAAAATTGAATTGAATTGAACTTACACCAATCCCTTATCACACTGTCTTTATTCGATCAACCAAAGTAATACCACACATACTGCGTTTGAAATCTTCATTATATCTAAATATAATGTTTTTTAAAATCATAATCACTAAAATAATTTGTCTGAATGCCTTTATAATTAAACTAGCTTTCGCCAACGAATTCCACTAAACCCCTATAGGGGTGGTCCAGTGGAGAGTAACCTCGCCTGCCACGCAGGAGGTGATGGTTCGATCCCCGTCCAGGCCGACTCGTACCAATGAGTTGTTTGGAATTTATGTACGATTTGTAACACCACTGGCTTTTCGGTGAAGGAAAACATCGTGAGGAAACCTGCATGCTTCAATTTCAAATATTTAATATTTTGAAAAAAATAACCTATGTTGAAACCATGTTAATTCGATTCTGCATTCGATTCTAAACAAACTTCTTTCTAGTTTTGCGTTAATTCATTAACACGTTGTATATATATATATATACATAATTAATTATATATAATCATACATGCTACAACAGAATATAGTCATACCTACACGTGCCGGAATGATTAATGCTGTTTTTCCACACAGGACAAGTTACAAAAAGTAACGGTCTTCGGTGCAGGCCTGCTCGTTGGTACAGCGCTCGCTGTCATCATACCGGAGGGTGTCCGTTCGTTGTTCAGTGAACGATCGTTGCCTACCGTTGTCACTAAGGACTACACTGCTTCACCGCCGTCCCATGATGATGAACTACATTCTGTCATTGGCATCTCTTTAGTTTTGGGTAAGTATTTGTTTATCTCTCTTTTTATTAGTTATCTACATACATACATACATAAACTCACGCCTTTTTCCCAGAGGGGTAGACAGAAACTATAGATCTCCACTTTGGGCGGTTCTGACACACCTCTCTTGCTTCCTCTAAGTCCATACATCTTTTCATACATTCCCTTCGATTTCGGCTACTTTTAACCTGGCATTTTTTAATGACGTCCCTGACCTGGTCTAGGTATCCTCTCCTAGGTCTGCCTCTACCAATGTTTCCTTCCACACACGCCATATATATCTGTTTCGTAAGTCGACTTTCATTCATCCTTTCAATATGTCCAAACCATCGAAGCATTCCCTTCTCTACTTTAACCACTACATCTTCATTCAAACCACAACATTCCCTAATTACAGTATTCCTTATTCTATCCCTTATAGTCACACCACACATCTTGCGTAAAGCCCTCATTTCCACTGCATTTATTCTGCTTTCATTCTTCTGCTGCCACAACCAACTTTCACTCCTATACATCAAAGTCGGAACCAACACGCTATGCTTTGGTAGATACATTTTGGCTCCCCACAAGAGCGCTGGTGGCACCATTTACTTGCGTTCCGGCTTTAACTCTCTTTTCTATATCCCCGTCACATTTCCCATCCCTAGTGAACATACATCCCAGGTAAACAAATTCCTTTTGATATCATTAGCATCCTTTGTAAACTAAGAGTCTACGCGTCAAACTTTTGGCTATTTATATGTGGACTGGTTACGCGTGTAATTCTACTAACAAACATTTCTGCCACTTTTTGCGGGGGGCGAGGTAACATGAAATCCGCAACATTGGATTTTATTCCCCATAACTTTAGATTCTAATTTTGAATGTTATAAATCATGAAACGTAGTCTCGTGTGAACCCCAAACGTTCTAAGTTCGAAGTTATTATTTCGCAATTATAAGCTGTCTCGTTTAGTGATAAGGTGTAAAATTTAATGTAAATGCACAAGATCAATTGTGCTTATACCGTGGCAGAGGGGAAATGCTACCGCAAGGCTAGTCCTTATAATAATTAGTCAAAGCGTCAAACTGAATAACTTTTACTATGGGAGCAAAAAAGAAATCTGCTGTTTCAAACCTTTGAGTCGAGTAGGCATTGCAGTTTAGTATGGAACAGCTAAATTTTTTTTGCAATAGTACGGTTTTCTCTAATAGTAAAATTTGTTCAGTTGATGGGTAAACTCTTAGTTTAAAAGGATGCTAATGATATCAATTTCACCCTGTATACAGGGAGTGTGTAAACTTAAATACGTTATAAACTTAATGGGGTGCTTCAGGCCATCAAACTAAACAACTTTTACTATGGGACCAACTTTGAAATAGCTATTGACATTTTCTATGTACTTAGATGTCTTTTCGCGATATCAATGTTGGTCCCACAGTGAAAGTTGTTCAGTTGTAACGTATTCAAGCTTACACCCTGTATAAATCTTAACTATTATTAAAACTGTAACAGAAGTGTGTCTGTACATTAAAGATATTTACATGAAAAAGATTACGATATGGTTTTTAGGTATCCCGGACTCCAAATCAACCTTTTTAGAATTTTTGTCCGTCTGTTTGTAACAGCATCACGCAAAAACTACTGAACCGATTTTGATGAAACTTTTTTTGTTTGATAGTTTATGATCTGACTTAAAATCTGGTATATAATTTGTGCGGACGAAGTCGCGGGTTAACTCTCGTAAACACTAAGGCCGAGATTCAGAGACGATTTTTTTGGTCTTAGCTCGAGCTAAGCATGGCGAAAATGTATGGATTTTGACATACGGGAGTCCGAACTATGACTTACAAATCGTCTCTGAATCTCGGCCTAATATCTGTTGCGCATTGACATAAGAGCCGTTTCAGTTCCCCATTCGTCGTAGTTGGCTGTAAAATTGCGCGAAATCGGGACAGAGGTGCGTTCAGAACCTACGCCCAGAGTGCACTCCGGGTGCAACTTTTCGCACTAACGCCGTTCCGACCTCGGTGAAAAACGCTCTTTGCAACTCAGTTGTCACAACTCAACCGTTCCGAACCTTTGACAGGTTGCAACTTTTAACCATCAAATTCGATGGTTAAAAAACACTCTGACGCTTTGATTATCTGTGGTTACTTGACTTTTTGCTAATTTTGAATAAAAGTTAGTTTTTTTCAAATTATGTCTATTCACTTTTTGATTCTCTAGCATGGAAGATGAGTTTTTATTGTATTTGGAAATGATGGAAGCCCTGGAAGCCCATATTACTGTCAATGTCAAAATTTTAGGTTATAAAACAACCGTGATCGTTCCGTACCTTATTGCGAGTTAAAAAACAACTGTTCGTTCCGCACCTTAGATTGAAAAACAACCAAACAACCGCACCCGTAGGTTCTGAACGCAGCCCAGTGCACTGCACTCTGCATATTTTACGCAGTAACTGTTAAGTAATCTGTGGTATGGTCTATGTTGTGTAACTCTGATTGTTTGTTCGCAGGGTTCGTGTTCATGTTGTTAGTTGATCAACTGTCGTCACGCTACAATGATCAGAGCAACCCCATCGAGAGAAACGTTACGGCCACTGTCGGCCTCGTGGTGCACGCCGCTGGTAAGTCACACACACTCTGACACACATACATAATTATGATGGTCGAGAATCCTAGAGGACCATCGAGAATAATAAAAATAATAAGCCCGCAGGCAGCTTGTGGCGAGCTGTTGGTGAGTGGCGACACCACGGACCCGATTCTCCAGAGGGCCCGGATTGATTTAGCCCTCGCCTCCTGTCTTGCCTTAACCGGCCGGCCAGGAGTGGAGTTGCAAGAGCGGAACCTATGCTCCAGGTTGGAAGTGTAAAATGTCAGAACGCCGGGACCTGCTGACTGGTGCGCTTAGCACCGGGAACCGGCGCCCGCAGACTCACCTCTCTACAACCTTAGCCGCTCAGTACATGTTGCCGCCTTGTCGCTCCTTGCGAGCGGCCTTTTTGGGGGGCCCATTCAATGAGTTGGCAAGTCACCGCCTGCTAGATTTTAAATTAGTGAGATATTTAATTAGAGCAGGCGTCCGTTATCTCAGTCCATAGCCTAGTTATCCAGTACACAGAATCCCATCCCCATAGCCCAGACAAATTTATCCCTTCCTGGCAATAGTTCAGCATCAGTCGGGAATTATCTTGTAGTGCATCTCCATGGTGTATTTAGGGATAGGCCTCGATAGGTGCATGCCATCTCACATTTAGAATAAATGGTACCAAAAAAAGGCTTCGTGTTGGCTTAGGCCCCAAAGGACCGGGTCCCAGTGGACCCATGCATCTTTCATGTACCATCATAATAATAAATATTTGGACATTGTCACACAAATTATCTAGTCACATTTAAAGTACCAGAATCTAGCCTGGACTTGTATTATGATGACTAGACAACGAGACAGAATACATATACAACGTGTTAATGAATTAACGCAAAACTAGAAAGTAGTTTGTTTAGAATCGAGAGCAGAATCGAATTATCATGTTTTCAACATAGGTATATTTTTTCAAAATATTAAATAATTTGTTAGTAACATTTAAAATTTACTGAACTTGATCTCAACCCACCGCACGGGCACACTCACCCTACTTACTACCTAAACAAGATTCTTAAAATGTATCCATGAGCACGCTAGCACTTTCATTCATTGCTGAAATGATAACAAATCATTTTTGCCTGAAAACTTAAAATGCATATAACTTAATTTTAACTATCAAAATAATGAAATTATTGTTTCAATCTAATTATTTTGTTATAAATCAGTTGGGGTGTATGAGGTTTTGCGCTTATTCATTAACACGTTGTATAGATACAAACGTCCATGACTCTGGTACAAATATTAATATTCATCATACAAATATTTGTCCCTTACGGGATTCGAACCCGCGACCCTCGGCACAGCAGGCAGGTTCACTACAGACTGTGATATCGGGCCGTCAAGAATAGCTACTAGTATACCGGGTCTTTCTTAATATGCTGACACTTTTTTAAGAGGATGATCAGACCATCAAACTGAACAACTTTCTCTATGGCAACAACATCGAATTCGAAAAAAAAAAATCTGTCGTCCCATACATTTGACTCGAGTAGGTTCGCAGTTTTGTATGGGACGGCAGATTTTTTTTTCGCGATTTCTTCTTTGGTCCTATAGAGAAAGTTGTTCAGTTTGATGGTCTGATCATCCTCTTAAAAACAGTAAGCATATTAAGTTGGACGTATATTTTTTCAAGTGGGTTAGATGGAATGCGTTCTTATAGCCCACACAACTTTTTGCGTCACCGAATAATCCAAATGGGTATGGAGAAAAATTTCCATTTTTTTGTTAATCGGCCAGTAATAAAACTTACATAGGTTTTTAGAGGACCTTTCAAAATCTTTGACTATTTATATGTGGACTGGTTACGCGTGTAATTCTACTAACAAACATTTCTGCCACTTTTTGCGGGGGGCGAGGTAACATGAAATCCGCAACTTTGGATTTTATTCCCCATAACTTTAGATTCTAATTTTGAATGTTAAAAATCATAAAAATAATCTCGTGTGAACCCCAAACGATCAAAGTTCGAAGTTATTATTTCGCAATTATAGGCTGTCTCGTAGTGATAAGGTGTAAAATTGAATGTAAATGCACAAGATCAATTGTGCGTATACCATGGCAGAGGGGAAATGCTACCGCAAGGCTAGTCCTTATAATAATTAGTCAAAGACTCATACCCATTTCCACACACAATTCTCTTTTACAAAATGTCAACGATTTTAAATAAGCGATAAACTAACTATTGAAATAACACGTACGTTGTGTAGTAACTATAGATCGTACATACAACATTAATTGTATAATAACAGTTGATTTATCATGCGATAAGAACGTTTCCGTTTCATAAAATACTTTATGGCGAAATAAGCGTTTCGTTAAAACGTTAAACTGACTGTGGCTAGAGAGGGTAATGTTTTTGACCAGAATGCATATAGGTCAATATTCATGTTTTGTTCATGTATAATAGAGCATCGGTAGCGCGGTGCGGAGAGCTATGGAAACTCAATCCTGAGGTCCAGGTTTGAATCCGCACGGATAACATGCCATGTACCTATGAGTTTTTCTAACTTAAGTACGTAATACCGACTGCTCTCAAACGGTGAATCAAAACATCGTGAGGAAACCTGCATACGCTGAAGAAGAAATATCGAGCCGTATGTGAAGTCTACCAATCCGCATTGTGCACGCGTGGTGGACTAATGCCCATACACCCTCCTGAGGGCAGGCCTGTGCCCTGCAGTGGGACGTATAAAGGCTGTGATGATGATTATTTGTCGCTAAATATGATACGATATGGTCATTGTAGATTTTTTTTAATTTTTAGGAGTCCGTACCTCAAATTACGAAACCATTATAGGATAACTTTGCTGTCTTGTTTGATCTGATCAAGTCGGTCAAACGCCAGTTCTGTCTATCTACTAATTTTGTGTCCGAACGTCGTTCAGTTTGTTTGGAGCCGGCCTTCTGTACCAGTCTCTTTTGTGTCAATTTAATCAAAGAAGATAAACAGGGGCCAAAACAGCGCTTGCTTAGTTACAAAAATGAGTTTAATTGAATTATTTCTAACATTTTATATATAAAATGAACCATTTTCCCACTTGAAGCAACACGACTCCCATCACCCCGAGTGGGAGACGCATAGTTTCCCCTCTGCCAAAGAACAAGCCCCGATGGGCATATTTTATTTTATTTTATTGTATAGGTACACGTACAGATTACAGTCAAGATGAAACCATTTAACAATGGAATAATATAAAGAACTAGATTGTAATCCAATTACACATGTACACAGCATCACTATCTTTAAAACATGGCGGAGTGAGTTAGTTACATAAATTATAATCTTAATAAATTCTTAAAACATCGAAACAGAACAAATAGATTTAAGTATACAGTAGGCACCCAAATTTCAATAAGTGTTAAAATTCAATCCAAAAATAAAAATAGTAAAGCAACCAATGTAATTAAAGTTGAAATCATTAATTAACACTAACAAAATAATCGAGCAATACAATTAAATTAATTTAAATGACAACAAATGATTAAACTTAATTGTTAACTGGTGGTGGGTTGAGAACAGCAATGATGCATCTTTTTAATCTTGCAAGACTTTTGTCAAAAATGTCAAGTTCTATATGTTTGGAGCTTTGACTAATTATTATAAGGACTAGCCTTGCGGTAGCATTTCCCGTCTGCCACGGTATAAGCACAATTGATCTTGTGAATTTACATTCAATTTTACACCTTATCACTAAACGAGACAGCCTATAATTGCGAAATAATAACTTCGAACTTAGAACGTTTGGGGTTCACACGAGACTACTTTTCATGATTTTTAACATTAGTAAAGTTATGGGGAATAAAATCCAAAGTTGCGGATTTCATGTTACCTCGCCCCCCGCAAAAAGTGGCAGAAATGTTTGTTAGTAGAATTACACGCGTAACCAGGCCACATATAAATAGTCAAAGGTTTGGAGCTGAGGTCATTGTAATGACGACACATTCTAGAAATGGGGTTGTAAAACGAGGTATTATATATGTATGTATGTATGTATGTCACAGATTAATAATAAGTTACTATGTACTTCTGCGCGAAACAAAACCGTTTGGTCGGATCCCTATGCAGTCGCCAAGTGAATGCATAGGGATGTTCCATCAATGCAGATCTTATCGATAAAATTGTACTTCTATTGTATTTGTATTATAACAAATTTTTGTGATAAATAACTTAATCAATACATTTCTACCCATCCCAACATAACAAAATCCGGTCGTGGCGGCTGAAATTTCGGTACCAAAATAATTTGCACCTAAATTCTGGTCGTGGAGTCGTAATTATTACTACCCTTTGCGGCTGTGTGAGGTTTAGACTAAAAATATAGTAGTAGTCACACACACATTCGCGTCATGCGTCTTCGTCGCGAATTTTCATCAGTTTTGCAATCTCTGTTCCTCATTCTTCCACTTACCAATCTCTATCTCTTTCCAGCTGACGGCATTGCCCTAGGTGCGGCTGCGACAACATCACACGCTGACGTGGAACTAATAGTGTTCCTAGCTATAATGTTGCACAAAGCGCCCGCTGCTTTCGGCCTCGTCACGTTCTTGCTACACGCTGGACTTGACAGGTAAGATACCATGACCTTAATCACAAGGAGGTTTGCTTGGCGCCATTACTCTTGCTGTGTTTCGTCGTATTTGAAATTCGTATAAAATTGGTTTTAGTGATATTTGTGACATAATTTCGTGCGGATTGTGTACCAAACCGTTGCGTAAAGCGACCGACGTAACAGGAATCTCAAATACGATAACAGAACATAAGTTTTGGTTCAAATTAACTCGTACATGGTCATTTTGGTGGCAACGCGCGAGCTTACGAAATCGATCACAGATTCATCGTCATCTATCATCCCATCATGAAAATAAAGAATATAAAGAGAAAAAAAAACTAATGGCTCAAAAGGACTAGTATCCAGAGTCTTGACATTATAAAAAAAATATCTGCAAGGAATTTAATAAATTTAAGGTTTTTTGCGCGGGAATCGTGAAGAAAAGGACGGGCTTTGTTTCTTAATTTTCTAAATTCGTTTTTCGTGGCTATTATTTTGTTAATGTGGTGGAATTAGTTTAATAATGTGCCATTAATGGAGAACAATATAGTAAAAGTGAGAAATAAAGAAGGCGCTCCCGTTTGATTCGGATTGATCCTCGTGTAAAACTCCCCTGAACACCCTGATGTTTGTACCACCCTCGCATTTCAAGAGTTAGGTATTAAGGGTATATTACTGTTGGCGCGCTCCATACAAACGAAGTCTGGTGATATTTTCAATTAAACTTAATGAAATTCTGCAAAAACCATCTAGAAACATATCTCTATGCTTGTATCGTGTCAGATTTTCCTTAAAATGTACAGTTTTAAAGTTACAGTGCCTCAAAGATGTCCATACTAATCTTAAATTAATCCTAGCATTGAAACTGTATATTTTAACGAAAATCTGACACGATACAAGCATAGAGATTTGTTTCTAGATTGTTTCTGCAAAATTGCATTGAGTTTAATTAGTTAGTATTGAAAATATCACCAGACTTCGTTTGTATGCAGCGCGCATTTACGCATTCGGAATAAACTTCTCTTAAGGACAGAGAAAAATATCACTAAAGACCAGGCTGTAAGGGTTAGTTCCCATTGCCTTTCCTAAAGGATAAAATATCTATTTTTTTTTTTTTAAATAAATTTAAACTATTTTTCCCTCTACCCAGGAACCGTATACGCAAGCATTTGCTTATATTCTCGTGCGCGGCCCCATTGTTGGCGCTTCTCACTTACTTCGGGATCGGCAATGAGAGCAAACAGACGCTGAGTGACTTCAATGCTACCGGTAAGTTATCATCATCAGCTTTAAGCCCACTGCTGGGCATGGGCATGGGTGGATCTTTTTGCAAATATACTAGTCGGGGAAATCTACGGATTTTTGTATGGAGAAGGTTGCATTAATTGCACTTTTGGTGATAATTTGGAATATAGTAGATAAATACCTGAAAAACATAAATTCTCAATAATCCCCGATTTTCTATTGTGTATTATTGAATAATTAAGACATTGACAAAACATTAAATTGAGGTATGAACAAAAAATTGAAAACTGGTGATTTTGTACAGGATGGCTTCATTCAATACGTTTTATTTATAACAATAATAATCCCCGGTTAATATCGTAAATTTGAGTAGATATTTAATAATTTGTAAGTTTTCAAAAATTATAACCTCAAAACCAAATTATTTACTGTTTGTTTGTACACATTAAATTTGCCTTATTTTAATTAACTGTCTATTTTGCTAGTATGCTGGAAGAAATATCTTTCGAAAAAAGCTTGCTCTTTGTACATTTATATCGATTTTAAGGTATTTCTCAGGTTCCTGAGCCAATGTAACCACGAAATCTCGACAAAAGTGTTATAAACTAACAGTAAAATTATTTCAAACACAATTTACTAAAGTGTCTTTAATGCAATCTCAAACCTTATTTTTCCTAGACTATACACCGATTGACCGTAATACCGACTGTTTTCAAACGGTGAAGGAAAACATCTCAAACTCGATGATTATTTGAATGACCAAAATGTTTGGTCTTGACAATGTTACACTATTTAATATTGGATTTATGTAATTGTACTTTGTATATTTTGTTTTGTTTAAAAGAAGTGTGTTGTAGAGTTTCTGGCCGCATCTTCTCTACAACGGAACACCTTCCGACGCGGTGGTAGATTCAAAAACATGACGTCAAAAAGTTATCTATGTGATATTATTTTGAATAAACAATTTTGACTTTTGACATTGTGAGGAAACCTGCATAAGCTTTTAAGAACTTAAATAGTTTAAGATTTTTGGTATTTACACTCGCATATTCACCATTAGTTTATCTAGTGAAATAATTAAAAAAAAAGTACTTTTGTTAATTCTTTTTAATCGAAAATACTTTTCGGAGAACTGGGTAATCGCGTTTCTCATAGAAAATATTCGTCTGAATCTATAGCCCCTCAAAGTCAAAGTCAATATAATGTATTCAATATAGGAGCTTGCAGCACACTTATCAAACGTCAAATCTTTTTCAAAGCTACCACCGCGTCGGAACGTGTTGTCGCTGTAGAGAAGATGCGGCCAGAAACTCTACAACATAACACGACTTAATAACTACTACAATATAAATTCTTAAGCTAAAGTTATGTATACAATAATACATAGTCTATTTAATAAAATAATTGATACTATACAGTAAAGTAAATAAACTATAAGCTAGTGAACTCAGACCCAAGCATTTTAGTTTGACACTGTATTTATTAACCCTGATTAATTTTGTCCACAGGTATAGCCATGTTGTTTTCTGCCGGTACCTTTCTGTATGTAGCCACTGTACACGTTCTGCCGGAACTGACACACACACACTCGCACACGCACACGCTCCTGCCCGTCCAAGATGGCGGACAACCAAAGAAGGGCTTTGGCGGTTTACAGTTTTGTGAAGTTCTGATTTTGGCCGTGGGAGCAATGTTGCCGGTTTTACTAACGATGGGCCATAAGCATTAGTTGGAGAGAGATAGAAGAAGAGATTGTAAAATAAAAATCTGATTACGGTGTCCGCCATATTGGATTTTTGGTGACTTCATGACATTTTTCGTTTTTAAACGAATTTTTCGATGGTTATTTTATCCAAATCAGTAAATTTTGTTATAATTGATTATGGTTGGTAAAATTATAAATTGCTTTCCTTTTTGATTTCTTCATCCCACTGCTGGGCAAAGGTCTCCCCTAAACTCATATATGGAAGGGAAATTGAATAGGGTATTTGACAGGTTTTAAAAAACTGTTCTACGTTAATCACTGATGTGTAAGGACTCTATAGAAAATGTTTATTTTACGTTCCATTACATATAGTGCAAGAAAAAGCGAAAACAAAAAATTTTATTTGAATATACCGCGAAAACGCTTTTCCTGGCAATATACGTGGCTACAAGCAGGTGACGTCACGATGACGTAAACTTTGTACGACACTCACACTCTACACGCAACTGTTTACAAGCAGTTAACGTCATCAACCATTCGGCCAATCACAGTCGTTTACGATCACGTGACTAAAGTAGACAAAAACAATATTTTCTTTGTCGATTTTTTCTTAAAATATCCAGTATTTAACTTAACTGACTAAATAGTTTGTTTCCAAAATTCATATTCAATACGGATGCCATCAATAGATCCTATATTTTACATGCTGTCAAATACCCTATTATGGTCAAAATATTCATTTGGGCTTTAAAACGCTGCTAAAATAAGTCAAAGAAAAAAAAATAAAAAAAAATAATGAAAATAATTATTTTGGTTTGGAAAATTTAAAAAAAAATTTACTGAATTCTTTTTTATACCAATAGTTTTTCTTTTTTGGAAATAGACTCTTCATTCAAAAAAAAAAATGACATAAAATCATCTTTCTTGCCCATTTCCCATTATTTGGGGTTAAAAAATGCCCTCACCCCCTTTCTAACACACTGAAAAGGGAGACTCCAAAATTCAACCCCTAAGGGGTTTTATTTATATTCCAAATTTTGTATTTATTTACAATTTATTGTATACAATTTATAATATACAGGGTCCTTCTTAATATGCTGACACTTTTTAGGGGATGATCAGACCATCATACTGAACAACTTTCTCTATGGCACCAACATCGAAATCGCGAAAAAAAAATCTGCTGTCCCATAAATTTGGCTCGAGTAGGTTTGCAATTTTGTATGGAAGAGCTGATTTTTTTTTCGCGATTCGATGTTGGTGCCATAGAGAAAGTTTTTCAGTTTGACGGTCTGATCATCCCCTTAAAAAAGTGTCAGCATATTAAGAAGGACCCTGTATAATGGGGAGGTTTAGATTTAGACCATCAACGTAGACAAAACTGCTATCCCATTCATTTGAGTACAATTTTGTATGAAACATCAGATTATTTTGGTTTTTTCACGATGTTTGCTCCGTAATGAAAGTTGTTCAGTTTGATGGTCCGATCATAAGACACCGTCAGCATATTTAAAAAAGATCCTGTACTTTGTTTTTGAGTTTATTTTTAATACGTACTTTGTATGGCGTTAGTTACTGTTGATGTCGTAATTTAATCTACACTATCATAAAATTGTAACAGAAGTGTGTCTGTACATAGAAGATATTTTCAAAAAAAGTTACTATACAAGGTGTAAGTGACAGCCTAGCAAATACTGAAACGGTCAACTCAAACCATCAAACTGAACAACTTTCACTATGGAGCCTAAGGAAACGCGAAAAAAATCTGCTGTCCCATACAAAAATGCTGTACCTACCCGACTCATATGTACAGCTGATTTTTTTTGGCGTTTCCTGAGGTAGGCTCCATAGTGAAAGTTGTTCAGCTTGATGGTCTGAGTTCACCGTTTCAGTATTTGCTAGGCTGTCACTTATGGTGTTAAGGAGTCCCTGATTTCAAATCAAGAATTTTCGGAATTTTTGTCTGTTGGTTTGTTTGTTTGTGCATCACGCAAAAACTACTGGACTGATTTTGATGAATATTTTTGTGTTTAAAAGCTTATGATTAGACTTAATATTTGGTAGATAATTTATCTCGTTACGACGACGGGAACCGGTGCGGACTAAGTCGCGACCTCGTGTTACACTAAAATTATACTGAAATGCGAAAGTTTGTCTATCTGTATGTTTGTCTGTCTGTATGCTACCTTTTCACATTCCACTGAACCGATTTTGATCAAATTTGCCAGAGATATAGTTTTCCGCATCCGGAAAAAGGGATCTGTTGCGTCGCCGCTCACGTCCCCTTAAGACGCAACAGAGAAAATTTCGTTCTCTGGGTAGTGGGCTCGGTGGCGAAATTTGATACCGCAATTCCCTCCCGGTTTGGAAGACTTTTTCAATCTTTAATTAAATATAACACAGACAAAGCCGCGGGTTAACAGCTAGTATTTTTCTAATGTTGAAGCAATATAAACCACCAGTAGATGGCGCTGCTATGTGATTTTAGTCTCTACTACGTTTAGGAATAAGATATAAATTGTATTGTTCACTCTAACTACGGCCAATAAAAACAAATTGAAAAAAAACTAAAAAAAAAATTGTGATATATAAATTTACATAGTGAGAAATTTTAAACCCCAGATAGAAAAAGACGAGATTTTAAATTAATTTGTTTAGTGGACGTGATAAAAAAAAATTTAAACGCTGTTTTTTTTGTAATTTATTTCAAGAGGCCAAATAATTATAATAAAAATGGACTGCGCTTTTTTGAATCTTAGAAAACTGTAAAAAAAACGCAGCGCGCTGTGTGTTTCGGCTCTTGGAGTGTGTATAGGCAAGCTATAGAACGCGCCTAATCGGGTATGAACTTTGACTAATTATTATAAGGACCAGCCTTGCGGTAGCATTTCCCCTCTGCCACGGTATAAGCACAATTGATCTTGTGCATTTACATTCAATTTGTCGGTCTGATCATCCCCATAAAAAGGGTCAGCATTTTAAGAAGGACCCTGTATAAGTTTGAATAACTCATTGCTATTCTATCTAACTACATTGCACACGCCTATAGGTAGGTATACATTAAAAAACTCTTTGACTAATTATTATAAGGAATAGCCTTGCGGTAGCATTTCCCCTCTGCCACGGTATAAGCACAATTGATCTTGTGCATTTACATTCAATTTTACACCTTATCACTAAACGAGACAGCCTATAATTGCGAAATAATAACTTCGAACTTAGAACGTTTGGGGTTCACACGAGACTACTTTTCATGATTTTTAACATTCAAAATTAGAATCTAAAGTTATGGGGAATAAAATCCAAAGTTGCGGATTTCATGTTACCTCGCCCCCCGCAAAAAGTGGCAGAAATGTTTGTTAGTAGAATTACACGCGTAACCAGTCCACATATAAGTCAAAGGGTATGAACCGTGAGCGCACAAAATGTGCCAATTTGTACCAAAATAAAACGCATCCTGACTGTGTCCGCGAGAATATTCAATAGCAATATTCAACCACCTATATTTTCGCCTAAACCACAGAATAGTTATATAGTTCTATAGAGGGTCCTTCTTAATATGCTGACACTTTTTTAAGTGGATGATAAGACCGTCAAACTGAACAACTTTCTCTGTGGCACCAACATCGAAATCGTGGAAAAAAAATCAGCTCTTCTATACAAAACTGCAAACCTACTTGAGCCAAATGTATGGGACAGCTGATTTTTTTTCGCGATTTCGATGTTGGTGCAGTAGAGAAAGTTGTTCAGTTTGACGGTCTGATCATCCCCTTAGAAAGTGTCCGCATATTAAGTTGGGACCCTATACTGGGTGTTACAAAAGTAAAAATATACATTTAATACTTTTAAGGGGGTTGTTTAGACCATCAAACTGAACAACTTTCACCATGGGACCAACATCGAAATCGCGAAAAAAAAAATCTACTGTCCCATACATTTAGCCGAGTAGATTTGTAGTTTAGTATGGAACAACAGATTTTTTTTTCGCGATTTCGATACTGTTCCCATAGTGAAAGTTGTTTAGTTTGATGGTCTTAACCACCCCCTTAAATGTTTATTTGTATTTTTGTAACACATTGTATACAGAACGGCCACTCTCCGCCCCCCTCTGACGTCAGATTCCCCACTTCCCTCACACTTGAGGGGAGCCGAGCAAGGACATTCCCTCCATTGGATTTAATTACATAAAAATATATTTTATTGTTATCCTCTCAGTCGGAAAATCACGCTAAATTCACATTTTCAGTGATTCTTTAGCTTAATTTCATCATAATTTCAATCATTTTAATAACTTGTCAATTAAAAGTAAAGAAATATACAACGTGTTAATGAATAAGCGCAAAACCTCATACACCCCAATTGATTTATAACAAAATAGTTAGATTGAAACAATAATTTCATTATTTTGATATTTAAAATTTAAAGTAAAAAATGATTCAAATAAAAATTTTAAATTTTTATTTGAATCATTTTTTACCATTTTGTTATCATTTCAGCAATGAATGAGAGCGCTAGCGTGCTCGTTGATACATTTTAAGAATCTTGTTCTGGTATGAAGTAGGGTGAGTTGAGATCGAGTTCAGTAAATTTTAAATTTTACAAACAAATTATTTAATATTTTGAAAAAAAATACCTACTTTGAAAACATGATAATTCGATTCTGCTCTCGATTCTAAACAAACTACTTTCTAGTTTTGCGTTAATTCATTAACACGTTATATAATGATGTTCATACGATGCGTGGTAAGTCAACCCTACACATATGTCATGCAAGATTTGCGCAAAGTGCGCATGTGCGAACGTCATCATGTCAAAACTAAAACGTTTGAAATACCGTACCTGTGTCTAAACGTCTGTCGATCATGGATATTTTAAAGAAAATTCTATACTAGCGTTATTGCAAGGCTATGAAAATTTACCTCTCACCGATCCCAGCTACCCAATCCGTCGCGTAGCCCCAGCACCGTCCTATGCCGAGGTCCGTACCCCCCTGGGGTGCCCCTAGGTTGGTTGCTTAAGTTCATTCATTTGGCTCGGTGACCCTTCTGGTCCCTCCAATAGTCCGCAGTGAAAAGCAGTAAATGCTCCCTGAGCAACGCTGTATATGTCATTTCAAAAAAAAAAAAAAATTTACCAAATTTTCTCTCGCTCTGTGTCAAAGGCGACTATAGCTTGCTTTCATACTCCAAAAGAATAGCAGATTTGTCGAATTCAATGTAGCGCTCATAGTAAAAGTTGTTCAGTTTGATCAACCACCACTGACTATTTGGCCAGTGGTCCAAAAACACCTTGTACAGTGTTTTATAAAGCCAAGTAGGTATGTAACATTGAACTATTATTTTCATACTAGAACTAACACGCTAAAAGGCGGGTGAAAGAGATAGCGATAGCGATTTTCTAAGTGTGGCGATGTCGCCACAAAGAATGGGAGAGCGTTGTGACTTGCAGTGTTATTTCTAGTACGTAGTACATAAGAATAGTTACGGAGCGCGCAGCATAAACTGTCCTCGTTTTTGCTGCGCGCTCCATACAAACGAAGTCTGGTTATATGGTCAATACTAACCAATTAAAGTCAATGAAAGTTTAGACACGATCTAGAAACCAATATCTGTGTTACTGAATAAACGCAAAACCTCATGCACCCCAACTGATTTACAACAAAGTAATTAGATTGAAATAATAATTTCATTATTTTGATAGTTAAAATTTAAAGTTATTCGCATTTTAAGTTTTGAGTCTAAAATGATTTGTTATCATTTCAGCAATTAATGAAAGCGCTAACGTGCTCATGGATACATTTTAAGAATCTTGTTTTGTTACTAAGTAGGGTGAGAGTGCCCGAGCGGTGGGTTGAGATCGAGTTGATAGTATTTTAAATTTTGCTCACAAATTATATAATTTTTTGAAAAAAATTACCTATGTTAAAACCATGATAATTCGATTCTGCTCTCGATCCCAAACAACTTTCTAGTTTTGCGTTAATTCATTAACACGTTGTATAGTTTCAATGCTAGGATTAATTTAAGAATTGTATGGAAAACTTTGAGCCACGATAACTTTGAAACTATACATTGGTTAGTATTGAAAATATAAGCAGACTTCGTTTGTACGGAGCGCGCAACAAAAATTATCCTCTTAATAATAGTACACTATAGAACGGAATCTCCCTTGTGCGTGCCTCAAACGTCGCTTTTCGTAAACCTCTTCCCCCTCACCCCGCAAAGTCCCGCTGTCGCCCACGGATACCGCTAGGGCTGTCCCAAAAAATTTCTGACTAGTTGGTTAAACCAACAATGACATTGACGTGACTTCTCGCACTCGAGTTTCGTTTCTATACAAGATGTTACAAGTAAAAATAAACATTCATAACTTTTAAGGAGGTTGTTTAAACCATCAAACTGAACAACTTTCACTACGGGACCAACATCGAAATCGTGAAAAAAATAATCTTCTGTCCCAATCTAGCTCGAGTAGATTTGTAGTTTAGTATGGATTGTTTTTTTGCGATTTCGATATTGGTCCCATAGTGAAAGTTGTTCAGTTTGATGGTCTAAACAACTCCCTTAAATGTTCATTTTTATTGTGTACTATTATTAACTATTCTTATGATAATAATTCAATGGAATGTCAACAAAAAATTATTTTCAGAATTAGTTTTATAATAGTTGCAAGTTGCAAAGTTGCAAGATATTTTGTACAATTATTGTATTGTGTAAAATTTGTTTGTAAATAACGTATTTTTTTGTATATTCTGTGTTGTTGTTATATTAAATTTACCTAAATTAAGAAATAAATAGCTTCAAATACAATTTTTTTTTTAATTTTCATGCTACACTCAAAAT
Source organism: Agonopterix alstromeriana (assembly GCA_963924505.1). NCBI lineage: Eukaryota > Metazoa > Arthropoda > Insecta > Lepidoptera > Depressariidae > Agonopterix > Agonopterix alstromeriana. The sequence goes on along the minus strand of OZ004690.1, from coordinate 6,738,670 downwards.
TGAGTTTCCATATAACGTGCAGAGTAGTTTGTATGGAAATTAAATTTTTAAATAATGTTACAAAAGTGAAAATAAATATTTAAAACTTTTAAGGGGGTTGTTTAGACCATCAAACTTAACAACTTTCACTATGGGACCAACATCGAAAAAAAAATCTGCTGTTACCATACATTTAGCTCGAGTAGATTTGTAGTTTGGTATAGAACATCAGATTTATTTTTTGCGATTTCGATTTTGGTCCCATAGTGGAAGTTGTTCAGTTTGATTGTCTAAACCACCCCTTTAAATGTTTATTTGTATTTTTGTAACACCTTGTATATTTTTGTATCATTCAGAACTTAATCACTTTTTCTTTTTTTATTTTATCTCTATAATTTATAATGCCATGAAGCCGTGGTGGTCCAGTGGCGAGTAACCTTGCCTGCCGTGCAGGAGGCGATGGTTCGATCCCCGTCCAGGCCGACTCGTAACAATGACTTTTTCGGAATTTATGTACGATTTGTAACACCACTGGCTTTTCGGTGAAGGAAAACATCGTGAGGAAACCTGCATGCTTCAATTTCGATGCATGTATTGTACCCACTGTCCATTATAAGTGGCGACGGGCTCACTCCCCGTCACACTGGACAGAATTTCGGTACTACTAGTGAAACGTGGACGTTCTGAGGTTTCAGAATATCTCTGACTACCCCCTCGGGGAATATAGTCGTGAGCATATGCATGCATGCATAATTTATAATAACTCAACAGATGGCATTTTTCATCATTGTTACAGGCACGGGTTCTGCTGGAAGAAATATCTTTAGAGATAAGTCCGCCATTCGTACTTGTTTAGGTACTATGATGCTATTCGCATTCGTATAAATTTCGTGTGTAAAATATACAGGGTGTTAGAGTATACAGTTGCACTACTTTATGATACCGAACAACTTTCCCTTAGAAACCTATAGGAATTTTTTTTCGACTTTTCATAGAAACGTTCGATCAGCAGATTGTATTTAGGATGGAAAGTCAATTCTTTTTGCGAATTTCCTTTGTGTTTCTCAGTGAAAGTTGTTCAGTATCATGGGTACAATCACCCCTTAAAGTAATACAACTGTTTACCCTAACAACCTGTATAGATACTAAATATTTAATCTATAGTAGAAACAAACAGATGTTCTTCAAGTAATTTTTTATTAGCGTAAAATTTTAGCAATTTTAACAAAATTTTCAATTAAACTTAAATCTACGTTATCTTAAATATACCTAACATGATTATTATATTTATATCACAATAAAGATAACTAATAATACTTAACTAATCAAATTAATTATAATTATATTATATTTAAGTACAAGGCAAGTATGAGAACAGTTAAAACTGTTGAACTGACGTAATTATTTGTTACAGGGGCGTATCCACGACCTCATTTTGGCCTCATCTTATTTTCCAGGGCCAACTGGAACGGAGCTGTTCGTGTCTCAGGACTGACCTAACGCGCCGTAAAATTTGGGGGGTCATGGGCCCATGAGCCCTATTTAAATCCGTCCTCGATCTCTTATTTGCCACATACAAGGAAATAACAAAACGTGATGGCGTAGTGGCTGTTAATAAATAAATTTGCGCAGTACGACCAGGAAAATAAATCCACTCGTCAATATTCGTTTGCGTAGAGTAGACCTGAGTCCCCGTCGAAACCCGAAGTCATTTAGTAATTAAAAATCAATCGTGCGCGATAGTCAAAGGGTGCAAAATCGGGTGCTACTAAATCTTTCTCTATCTCGCTCCAAGTTAGCAGACTAGCAGACTAATGGACTCTTCGGGGTGGCGAAAAGGGCGCGAAAACAGTTAGCAATTAGCAAGGGATTTCAGACGCGTGAAGGTTGTACACGCTGAATGATCAATATTTATTTTATTTAAATATAATATCGCGCGCTGTTACAATTTCGCAAATGCGCAGGTAAGACTTATAAACATGGTACTGTGTTTAGAAGCATATAACCAAACGCAACATTTTTTGAATGTTGCCGCCTACCCGGGAGCGAGGGAAATGGAGAAACCATCTCGATTTTGACATAGAAAAAAAACGAAACTAGAAAAAGTACGTCGAATTTGTTAAATAATGTATGTATCATCGCTACGATCTCTAAAGAAAGTGTTTCAAAGTAAATACCTACAAGAAATTAACAAGAAAAACTACTTTAATACGAGCCGGCTTGATCATACTGTATGTAATAATTTCCATAAAAAATCACTGATCATTTCATTCTGTGGTGGTTTCCATTACTGTTTAACTGCCGTCGATCGTTATACGCGATGGCCTGAGGTTTGGCCAATGATAGGAATCACAGCTGAAGAGGTGGCAGACACGTTTATTTCGGGATGGATTTCACGTTCGGCGTTCCTGCGTTAGTCGCTACACTTCCATAAAAAAGAGTTACGGTCTTCAGCGCCTAGTATCCAGTTTATATCCCACCTGAATGGGCAAGAGTCATGGCCCCTTGGGTCCCCGTCTAAATCCGTCTCTGGTGGCCGCCATTATGAGTATCATTTCTTCTATTTGCGCGGGTTATAAATATGCTGATTATTATTAACTACCCAAATATAATACATTCTAGACCTTGATATAATAAATAGCAAAGGTAAACAATAATTGATAAGGTGACCATTTTGAGCAGTTGATGTAGGTAGAACAGCCTGTAAAAGAAAAAAAAGTTGCAAATAGCTGTCAAAAGATGGCGTTGAAATCAAAAGTTTTGTTTAAGAGTCCTTTTACCGTTCCTTCGTCACAAAATTAAAGATATCTCAATAATAAAACCCAAAATGAAAAAGTGGTACTCTATACTAACAACAAAAGTCTGAAACCTATTATTATACAATACTTTTATTGGTATCATCATCATTCTCTTGCCCATTTCCCATTATTTGTGGTCGGCGCAATATGTCATCCTCTTCCATTCATCTCTCTTAGCCGTCATTTCAGCACTCACTCCTTTCTTACGCATATCATCTTTCACACAATCCATCCATCTTTTCTTCGGCCTTCCTCTCCTACCGCAGCCATCCACATTCATACATACATTTATTTATTGGTATATTTAACATAAATAACAATAAAATATAACTGACTTGAATATAACTAACTAAAATAAAACTAGCTTAATAAAATATTTACACTCAGTCGAACAGCCCTCCCCGGGCCATACCAGATTCAAAGGTGCCCATAATGCTTGTCGCGTTTCTGCGTTGGATGGCGATGGTCAACCTTTGCATCAAGTAGTACCCGGAGCGAGCGTTGTTCCCCGTCTCCTGGAGTCGACGGCCGAGCTCTTTAACAGAGCTCAAAGCTTCCGACCCCCAGCAGCCCGTGGTCTCAAAGGCCAGTGGCACAAAATAGTAATTTTGCACCAGGGCTGAGTAAATGTCACGCTTTTTGTCAGCCGCTACTTCAGCGGCGGTTCTGGCCGACCGAACCGTGCGGCTGAGATGTGAGGCAGCGAAATTGCTGACGCACGTGGCGTCCCATATCAGACACTTTCCTCTCTGCCATGGCACCAGCGTTAGGCCATCAGGCCTTTTCCCATCCGTGCGACTGAGGCCTGGCGGTTCCAGCCTGCACGGTATGTTGGCCTGCTTTTTATAGGTAGGTTTTTATAGACTTGAGCATTGGATTTAAACATAAAAAAACGGCCACTTCTACTTTTATTTCGAAATTCTTAACCCATATATGCCCTCCCGGTCGAAAACGACCCAGTAAAACCTATGGTTAAAAGTATTCTATACAAAAGCATTCAGACTTATAGTTTATTATAGTAGTTAAAACTTTTTCAGTTTGAGTTTTCATTATTGAGAAATCTTTAATATTGTGATGAGGCCGCCACTTAACGGTAAAAGGACTCTTAACAGAAAATCTGCCTTTTTAAATCGGGTATCTAAGCCACGGTTTATACAGAAGAGACGTTTGGCGGTGGCGGATAATCTAAGTAACACAATTACCTTATAGTACGTAGCATAGCGTCGTCTTTGTCGTAAAGGAGAATCGCGCCCGCGCCTCCAGGTGACGTCGACTGGAGGCGCGGGCGTAATTCTCCAAACGACGCTATGCTACGTACTAAAAGGTTTATAATTGTGTTACTTTGACTATCCGCCACCGCCACACGTCTCTTCTGTATCAACCGCGCCTAAGAACTAGATATTTACCTGTTCCACTTCTTTCTAGCTTCAGGTAACGTGGATAAGTCATCTTTGATAAGATACACTCGCAGTCCTGAAAGAATAGTTTATCAATTACGTAAGTCATCATCATCCTTTATCATGCCCACTACTGGGAGACAGGGCCTTCCCTCCCTGTAAATATATGTACGTTAGTCCACCACACGTGCACAGAGCGGATTGGTACTTTACATATTGAAATAAAGCCTAAATATTAATCTAAACTAAGCCCTATGCTTTTGTGAAAATCCAAGCCAAATCGGTTCAGTAGTTTTTAAATGATGCGCGAACAAACATAGAGACAAACATTCTAAAAATGGTCTTAAGTATTCCATTACGTATCCTGAATGGATAGCGAAGCAAGCTCGAAATTTTTAACACCATCAGAACTCTTTACGATTATATGTAGACACAGTAATTAAAACAGAAACTTAGAGCGAGCGAAGCGAGCTCGACTTTTCTCTGCTCTACGAATTAGTTATAGAAGAGCTCAATCAATCTATATTTTACCAGAATTTGCCGCTCCTAGTAAAGTGCCGCCCGGGGCATTTGCCCCCTCTACCCCCCTCGCTACTCTACTGTTTACAATGTTATTATAAGTAAGTTAGTAGAGCAATACTGATGTGTCGCCTGAGGAAAACGTGGACCCCACTGTCAAGCCTAAGGGATTCCACCTGCCGCGAAGGGTCTCGTGTCGCCTCAACAAGCTAAGGACCGGCCACGGCAGGTGCAACTACGTCCGACACAAATGGGGCTGGACGGAGTCTCCCTTATGTGACTGCGGGATCGAAGACCAGACGATGCAACACATAATACAACGGTGCCCCGTTCGAGCTTACCCGGGCCGTCCTGAGGACCTGACACACCTGACACCTGAGGCCCTTCGATGGCTTCAGGCGCTGGATGTAGACTTATGACCTTATGCCTACAAACCAAATTTGCCATACGCATAAATATAAAAGTAAGTTAATTATGTTTAGATTACTCACCAAGCAAGAATGTTTCGCACATATGGTCCCAAGACATATCTCCTATGCTGAAGGGAAATACGACCTTATCCCCTTCAGATAGAGACCCCCACATGCCTCTCACTCCTCGGTCGGAGAACCTCCAGTCTTGAGTAGAGAAGTAGAAGAGAATATTCGCCAGCTTCATTACTTTGTTGTAGAGCTTTAGCATTCTGGAAATATGTATAGGGTCCTTATTAATATGCTGACACTTTTTTAAGGGGATGATCAGACCGTCAAACTGAACAACTTTCTCTGTGACAACAATGTAGAAATCGTGAAAAAAATCTGCTCTTCCATATAAAATTGCAAACCTACTCGAGCCAAATGTATGGGACAGCTGTTTTTTTTCGCGATTACGATGTTGGTTCCATAGAGAAAGTTGTTCAGTTTGATAGTCGGATCATCCCCTTAAAAAATGTCAAAAAAAAAATTTCACTTTCCACGCTAAATGCAGTCAGCTGATCGGCATTTTGTATGAAAAGCCTCAAGAGGAGGAAGCCTCGAAGGTACCGTGGTCTAATGGTTAAGAGTATTGGGCTCTTGACACGGAGGTCGTGGGTTCGATTCCCAGGGGGGACACCTAGTGATATGTCACTTTGTGCGGTTTTCCCCAGTTGGTTAGGACATTGCAGGCTGAATCACCTGATTGTATGAAAAGAAAGATGATTCCGTGCTTCGGATGGCATGTTCAGCAGTTGGTCTCGGATAGTTCCATTAGAGGCCTATTAAGGAGGCTTGAAAATTCGCTGACAGCAATTTGACCACTAACTTGCTTCCACCAACACGCACTGGACCCGCGTGGTGGAGTATGGCCCACTCCCTCTCACCCTTATTCGTGAGAGGAGGCCTTTGCCCTGCAGTGGGATTCTACAGGCTGTAACTTATACAATTATACAGGGTCCTTCTTAATATGCTGACAGTTTTTAAGGGGATGATCAGACCGTCAAACGGAACAACTTTCTCTATGGCACCAACATCGAAATCGCGAAAAAGGCAATCCACCAACACGCAGGCCCAGTGCGTGTTGGTGGAGGCAAGTTAGTGGTCAACTTGCTATCAGATAATTTTCAAGCCGCCTTATATTACTGTTGGCGCGCTCCATACAAACGAAGTCTGGTGATATTTTCAATACTGGCCGATTAAACTCAATAAAATTTTGCAGAAACAATCTAGAAACAAATCTCTATGCTTGTATCGTGTCAGATTTTCCTTAAAATGAACAGTTTTAAATTAACAGTGGCTTAAAGATTTCCATACAAATCTTAAATGAAGCCTAGCATTGAAACTGTATATTTTAACGAAAATCGGACACGATACAAACGTAGAGATTAGTTCCTAGATTATTTCAGCAAAATTTCATTAAGTTTAATTGGTTAGTATTGATAATATCACCAGACTTCGTTTGTATGCAGCGCGCATTTACGCATTCGGAATAAACTTCTCTTAATAGGCCTCTGACATAGCTTAACGAAGTATCAGCATATTAAGTTGGACCCTAAGTACTAACGCTCGTCTCCTGCCGGTAAGAGCGCAGTAGCAGTCGACCAACAAGGCAGGCAAGTAGTGCAGGAAGAAGTTGTAAATCAGGAACAAAGTGAAGTTGTTTGTTGGGTTGAGGCCGTAGTACCTGCAATCATAGGACGCTCGTCACACCCTGGACACTTCATACAAACTGGCTCGTACTGACAAGAAGCGGCTGCCACATGCAGGCAGTCCACTAACTTTAAATACCGGTGAAATGTGACGACTTTACCAACGGACGATGACTTTGCCATCAGCTACGTGCATTCATAAAGTCAGATTAACTTAGTCCAAATTTAACTTTTAATTTAACTTTCTATTAAAAGTGGCACAGATAAAAAAAAATTGGACTAATTTAATCTGATTTTATGAATGCACGTAACTGATGACAAAATCAACGTCCGTTGGTAAAGTCGCCTCATTTCAGGTACTCATAACTTTTGATCAAATGAACCGATTGCGATGAAGTAACGACTGAAAGTTAATTCAAACTGAGTCCTATGCTAAACCCCATTCAAATCGGTTCAGTAGTTTTTATGTTATACGTGTACAAACAGATACAAATTCTAAAAATGGTCAAAATTCATATTCAATACGGATGCCATCAATAGATCCTTTATTTTACATGCTGTCGAATACCCTATTGTATAGTGCTTTGACTAATTATTATAAGGACTAGCCTTGCGGTAGCATTTCCCCTCTGCCACGGTATAAGCACAATTAATCTTGTGCATTTACATTCAATTTTACACCTTATCACTAAACGAGACAGCCTATAATTTCGAAATAATAACTTCGAACTTAGAACGTTTGGGGTTCACGCGAGACTACTTTTCATGATTTTTAACATTCAAAATTAGAATCTAAAGTTATGGGGAATAAATCCAAAGTTGCGGATTTCATGTTTACTCGCCCCACGCAAAAAGTGGCAGAAATGTTTGTTAGTAGAATTACACGCGTAACCAGTCCACATATAAATAGTCAAAGGTATAGTGTGAACGTATGTATGTATCTTACCAAACAGCCTTCATCGTAGGTTTATCGATGCCATGTATTCTGTTCACCTCAATGAACTCACGCCAAGTGATAGGATTCTGTGCTCCAGACACGAAGTTGTAGATAGGGATGTGCGAGGTTTGGCTGGAACGAAACATGATTTCTTAGATAATTAGACTAAAAGTGGGCTGTTGGCAACCCTATCTAACCTATACTTCATTCCAAATAAGGACGACGAGATTTTCCGATTCATATTTAGCTTTCTGGCCAATTCTGATTACCAAATATAATTAATTTATTGGATACATATACTATCCGACATATCGTGGACGTTACTAAAGCTGTTTTAAGAATAATTGAGAGGAAGTGTTTCAAATCTCTGTTTCTGTAATGCAAAATAGCCTTAAAATTTCGTTGCTATTTTGAATGGAGTATAGTAACTAACAAGAACGACCTATTTAGGTCATCATACCAGATATCAATTAGTAGGAAAAAACTTGTGGCAACCACCAGGTTTGGCATGATAAAAACAAGTTGTTTTAAAACACGTGTTTAAAACAGTGTTTAAAACAGTTTGAATTAAAACCGTGTTTTTTATTAAGTGTTTAAAAACACCGATTCAAACAAGTTTTAAACAATGTATAAAACATTAAGAAAAAAAACAAGGTTTAAAACTACTTTTCATTGCGAATGAATGGAAATAAATTAATATTTAGGACTCTAAATAGCTTGACATAAAACCAGTTGAGTCTTTCTATATGCTATTGTACTGCTATATTATATTTTTGTACTTTTGAAATAGGAATACCCACTAGCACTAGGGTATTACCCTTATTTTAAACATAAAATAATATGAACATTGGGGTTTCCCCTATTAAAAATGAAGATTAGTTAGAATTGTTAGAATGTAAAGCGTTCAGTATTGATTAGAGATACGTAACATAAAATAAATGTTTATCCACTGACAGATTTTTGTACATATTGAATTTATTATGGCTAATTTGAAAATACCTAGTATAGAAATCAAATATTACTCTATTTCTCTAATTTATTTGAAATTAATGGCCTAAACAAAAAAGAAAAAAAAAAACATAAAAAACAAAAAAAACACTGGTTTAAAACATTTTGAACTGTTTGTTTTATAAAATTAAAAAAAAAACTGTTTTTTTCCAACCCTGGCAACCACATCGTAAGGAATCTTGCATGCTTCAATTTCGAGGCATGTATTGTATCCAATGTCCATTACCAGTGGTGAGGGGCTCACTGCATCGCACTGGACAGAGTTTCGGTACTACTAGTGAAACGTGGATGTTCTGAGTTTTCTGAAGATCTCTGACTACCCCCTCGGTTAATAAAGTATCCTAAACTTGTGGCAAGTTTAGATCAAACTTTCTAGTTTTCCTACGACAAACTTGTATAAAGTTTGCTCTATGTTTGCTAATGCAAACTTGGGTCATCTCCAGTGGCGTCGCGTGGGTTGCTGCCGCCCGGGGCACAGACAAATTTTGTCGCCCCCTTTCTTACCTTCACAAAAATAACAAAATTTTTTTCCACATTGATTGGGGTTGTGGTCAGACATCTTTTGGTTTTGGAGCGAAGCGAGCTCGACTTTTCTCCTCAATATGAATCGGTTAGAGCCAAGCAAAGTTACCTAAGTAACAGTTCTGGATCGACCGAAGCAAGCTCGAAATTTTTAGCACCACGTCTCTGTTGTGGTCAGAACTCTTTAGGATTATGTGTAGGCACTAGTAATTGAAACAGAAACTTAGAGCGATCGAAGCGAGCTCGACTTTTCTCTGTTCTACGAATTGGTTATAGACAGAGCTCCATCAATCTACATATAATTTTCCCTAATTTGCCGCCCCTAGTAAAGTGCAGGGGCATTTTCCCCACCTGCCCCCCCCCCCCTCCTCGCTACGCTACTGGTAATCTCTATCATCATGACACTTCCATTACAGTCCAATATGGGAGGAGTTAGTAACCAATTTGTATTGATTACGACTACACCAGAGTACCTACTCCTTCCATATTGAACAGGAATGGAAGTGTGATGATGATAAATATTACACAAGTTTGCATTCATCATCATAATCATCTCAGCCGATGGACGTCCACTGCTGGACATAGTCCCCAAGGATCGCAACAACGCCTGGTCCTGCGCTGCCCTCAACCAACAGGTTGCAACCGCTGCCTTTACCACGTCGTCCGTCCATCTTGTGGCGAGGCCTACCCACGCTGCGTAAGTTTGCATCTGGGATATGTCAATGGTACGTCTAAAAATACAGGGTTGCCAGCATAACCTGAGGTGAATCAGCAAGCAGATCATAAATTTTCCTCCACATGGCTAAAGAAGTTATAGGCACTTACTTCTCTTTGAAATTCTTGGCGGTGTGCCAAGCAGACGCTAGGATGGCATTGACGCACAGGTCCACTGGTACCATGTCGGCCACCTTGTCGAGGTCCATGTACATCGTCCTCAAGACCTGACGAAAACAGGCAATGAATCAAATCAGCGTGCATCAACCCACTGTTGTGGATACGAGTAGCTAAGCTTCGTTTTTGTTACGCCATTTCTTACGGTTTTGGAGTGCGATTTTTGAAAGTCACCGGCTTAGTAAAATAGCCGGTATTCACCGATTTCCCGAAGTTTGCATTTTTTTATCTTACCGGTGACCGAATTTTCATACTCATGAGTTCAATACGAGTGCCCCTCGTGCAACTCGTATTGAACTCATGGGGATGAGAAGGCTTTTGTATGAGACTTAAAAACCGTTCAAGCTCACCGATGACATTAAAAAATCGCACCCCAGGGGTTGGATTTAGAAACGTACCTTAAACGCGTGGGGGGTAGAAAGAGAAAGAAGGAAAAAATAAAAATCTATCCACTCAGACGGTCAGGTTAGCCGCTAACCTAACCGTCTGAGTGTTAGCGACGAGCGAAGCAAGCATATTAGGTTTCTTTTGACCACAGCGCACGAGGCGAGCGAGCGGAGCGAGCGTGCTAACAAGATTTGACATTGATTTTGTTTGAAAACACTGATAGGTACTTTGAGCTCCAGAAGTTTTCCATTTATTCTCTCTCCTCCGAGAGAGCCGACCGTAAAATTATGCACCTTTATGTTTAGTGAACTAAATGTGAGGTTAATGAATGTTTACACAGGGGTTAATACAACGCCGCCGGGTTGCCTAGCAAAATCTTGTCGCAAGTACCATTTCCATTATGATTTTTGGAACCACATTTCGTTCACATTCATCTAGAATCACCTTTCATTAATCAAAAAAATAGGTGCATAATTTTACGTTGGGAACTCGGTTTAGTTGTAATATTTTTTGTAGAACAATGACGCGGTTTTCGCAAATGATAATTTCATGCTTTTGCACCTATCGACAACGTAATAATGTTTTCAAATAGGTAACTTACCCCAGTGCCGATTCCGACCACGATCCCTGTGGGACCGTAGACGCTGTCAGTCCACCCTCTCACAGGTTCTTCGTAGGTTGATACAACTGCAATTACAAATTCGACAATGAATTAATTAATTCCCATAGTTATATATCGTCGTCTTTAAGGGACGCGGGGCGCCGACAGCTCTGTTGGAGTGGAGCATGCCACGGATAGGCAGGTCGTGGGTTCGAATCCCGCTCGCCGCCCGACTTGTTCAATCGTTATTTATTTGATTAAGCTAACATGGCATACATGTAGAATCAATAAATTCGATTGTCAATAGACTCTTAACAAGAGACCCTTTCACACCCTTTTTCTTTAGCGGTATTTTTGTAACACCCTGTATATAGGGTCCTTCTTAATATGCTGACACTTTTTAAAGGGATGATCACACCGTCAAACTGAACAACTTTCTCTATGGCACCAACATAGAAATCGCGAAAAAAAAATCAGCTTTTCCATACAAAACTGCGAACCGTATGGGACAGCTGATTTTTTTTCGCGATTTCAATGTTGATCCCATAGGGAAAGTTGTTCAGTTTGACGGTCTGATCATCCTCTTAAAAAGTCTCAGCATATTAAGAGGATATGTGAAAAAAATAGGATTCTTCAAAGCATCATATATCATGAAGTACTAACAGGAGGTTGTTACTTGAACATATAATTGAAGTTTTGATTAGAGCCAAAACACGATGAAGAGACATTTTCTCGATAGAAAAATAAACCAAAGTAGCCTCCGTCTTTATCGATAAACTCTTGGAATTGCTAAACGGTGAATAATAGAAACACGAGACTAGATATAAAAAAAGAGATTGATATTTTATAAAGTTTGATTAGAGCAGAAATGAACTTACATAAATAGTACAATCACAATTTAATAAAGTTTGTTTTACGCTTGCGTCGTTTCAGGCGCGAGCGCCGCCCCATCTCTTTCTCTCGCATCAGGTAGTAATATAAGCTATTACACGCCCATTTCGCTTCAATTATTTTTCGATATAGGCCCTCAAGAAGAATCCTGTATACTTACTTATTGAAGGTCTCACTATACAAATAGGCATCCCCTCTCCGTACCTCCTCACTGCCGCTTCTGCGATCGCCTTCGTAAAGCAGTACGTGTTCGGGTATTTACCTAAAAGTCTGAAATGAAATTATAAATCTTAATTATTACAGCACTTACTAGATGGCGTTGTAGTCACAACAATTTTATTGGCGTAATATCACAGATTATTTCATAGTTACTACCGTAACAGAGCTGTAATTATTCGGTGATTGAACTGTGACTGGACTACGTACGAACCCTAAGAGGAAGGATCTCTCTTTAAGACTAGAGTGAGCCATACCAATTCTATTCTATTTTTCTTAATTAATGGCCGGTTGCTTGCGTCTAGCGCGGCAATTCTGCCAATGACAAGTAGGTTATAATCTCAACTGATTGTTTGGTTAAAACACAAAAGAGTTTCACAAAATGGCGGAGCCACGTGCAAGCCTAAGAGAGGCCAACACGCATGCGTCTACCCTCCGCCAGACTTGCAGCGCGACTCCGCCATACCAATTGTAAAGTGTCCACTTTTTTTGACGTTTAGGTTTGAGTGTGTGGTGTCAAGTAGTATGGACAAAAGGCACCAAGTGACATATGGCCTTATGTTTACGGTCACTTTTCACACACACTAACTCAAAAAAAAGTGGACAGCCGCATAAACAAATATCTATAGTTCCATCTCCTTCTACTATTAAAGGTATGTAATTAGACAAAAGAGACCAAATACAATCGTAAATGTATGCGGACTCTATGGAGATCCTTCCTCTTAGTACGAACCATAACTTTTGACTCATTTGGTATTGCGCTAATCGCGGTACAGCTCATGACAGCCGTTAGAGCCGTTTTGACAGATCGCTCAGACGTTAAAGGCTGTCAGTTACATTAGCGCGATGCGGAATTCAGCACAGTTGAATAGTAATTGGGTTGCACCAGTGATTAGAACTGAAATTGGATAAGAAATAGAACTTCGATGTTTTAAATTAGCGCAATCGGAGTCCAGGTACGCACTCTCTCAATTTCGCGAGCTTTTCGAATTTCGAATTTTGCCCTTCACGAACTAAAATGCGCCTAATGTCATTTATTTATTTATTTTTATTTATTTAACACTTTATTGTACACATACTTTGACTAATTATTATAAGGACTAGCCTTGCGGTAGCATTTCCCCTCTGCCACGGTATAAGCACAATTGATATTGTGCATTTACATTCAATTTTACACCTTATCACTAAACGAGACAGCCTATAATTGCGAAATAATAACTTCGAACTTAGAACGTTTGGGGTTCACACGAGACTACTTTTCATGATTTTTAACATTCAAAATTAGAATCTAAAGTTATGGCGAATAAAATCCAAAGTTGCGGATTTCATGTTACCTCGCCCCCCGCAAAAAGTGGCAGAAATGTTTGTTAGTAGAATTACACGCGTAACCAGTCCACATATAAATAGTTAAAATACACATAACGTTACAGAAAAAACAATTAAAGTAGACATGTACAAAGGGCGAGCATATCTCTAAAGAGATTTCTTCCAGCAGACCCGTAACAGAGACAGTTCTAAAGTGTGAGGCAGACATAATGTCATGATGATGAGCGATAGCCTGTATCTCATGAGATACATGGTGCCGTAGGTACTTTTCGCAGCTGTCAAACACGAGTGACGGTGGACTAATAAATAATTGTTCAATTCAATTCAATTCAATTTTTGTTTAGTGGCATCCGATGTGTTATCACAATTCAGCCAATGTCTCGTTATGTGGATAGTATATGAAGGAAAATGATCAGTAGTATTTATTAAGTCTAGAGTGGCAGTTTTGCCAATGTAAGTAGTTTATAATCTCAAGTGATTGTTTTAAGGTTAAAACACAAAAGAGTTCACAAAATGGTGGAGCCATGTGCAATCCCAACGCGCCGATACGCACGCGTCCGTACTCCACCAGAATTGCAGCGCGACTCCCCTAAATAATGGTTATTTATTAGTGTCTCGATATAGATGGTGTTGCCAAGAAATGATTGTGCAAAAGCACACAACCTTGCTATTTTATTAATACATTGCATGTACACGATCACTACCAACGCCATCTGTAAAATGTTTCCATATCAACCATGGAAATTTGGAAAATGCCCCATTATTAAATTAGTATTTATCTATATCTTTATAAGAGAAATGACACTTACTTGGGCAAAATACTTTCTACTAATGTTTCGTCTAATTCTGAAACAGCTTCGAGCGCCTCAGCGGTGACCGATGGTTCATAGAATCTGCAAAATATTTTATAATTATCAATTTATCATAACTAATACCGTGGTCTAATGGTTAAGAGCTTTGGGCTCTTGACATGGAGGTCGTGTGTTCGATTCCCACGGACACCTAGTGATATGTCACTTTGTGCGTTTTTCCCCAGTTGGCTAGGACATTGCAGGCTGAATCACCTGATCGTCTGAAAAGGAAGACGATTCCGCTTCGGATGGCACGTTGAGCCGTTGGTCCCGGCTACTATCTATGACGGTAGTAGTCGTTACATAAAAACCACGTCAGAGGCTGTAAGGCCGTCTGAAAAAACTCTTGACACCAGGGCTTGCTGCCCACACGATAAGAAGATCTCATGAGGCGTAGCAAAGTTCTTTTGGTATTGGAATCGAGTGTGATTATTACGAGACGATTTCATTGTTCAGTTTGATGAGTAGAATATACGGTAAAGTTATCCGCACTAATATGAAATCTACCCTGTAAGTATAGCCAAAAGTGCTTGATGAATAATTTTTGACTTCAAGCACAGGTCCGGCACTTCAAACAACGTTTTAGATTTGACATGATGACGTTCGCACATGCGCACTTTGCGCAAATTGTGCATGACCTATGTGTAGGGTTGACATACCATGCATCTAATGAACATCATTATATATTTCGTTACTTTTAATAGTTCATTCTGTTATTCTTCTTCTTTTTTCTTCTTTCTTGTTATTCCGTTATTAAAAATAGTATTTAAGCTAAAGAATCACTGAAAATGTTAATTTATCGTTATTTTCGAACGTTTATTTTTACTGAGAGGATAAACATAAAATATATTTTATGTGTTAAATCCAACGAGTGCGCGCGCCTAACTGCATTCCATTGCTCGGCTCCCCTCAAGTTTCCCAAGAAAGTGTGAGGTGAGGTGGGGTATCTGAAGTCAGAGGGGGTGGAGAGTGGCCGTTCTGTATGTAGAACTAAATACTATTACCTATTCTGTGCTTCAAGGGCTGTTTTCCAGAAAAAACACTATCTTAACCATCATACAATTGGAGCTTTGTTTTAGGCCAGGGATGGCAACCGATGCGCGACCATCCAATAAAACCTAGAACGTGACCAATGATTATACTCACTTTTCCTCAATATATTTGACATGTGTATTAGCAAAAGCAGTAGATACGTGTGTGATCGCAATCAGTCCTCTGCACTCCTTCGCAAGCTTTAAAACTTCCTTCGTTCCTCGTATATTAATGCCAGTAGCCACTGATAGCTTCTCGTCAAATTTCACAGTGGCCGCTGCGTTGATTATAATTGTCACCTGAAAAAATGGTTTAAAAGTTACAATTATATACAACGCCATCTATTGTTTGCGATGAGAACTAATCCTAAATCACGCTATTAAAGTTTTCTGTGCATTTAAGTTGGTTGAAACGAGGCCAGATGTTTATTACCGTGTTTCATTTCGGGGTGATGACCTTCCATATAAAAATCGGATCAGCCGATTGATTTTCTATGGGAGGTCCAATCAATTTTATCGTCTTTCGACATGGCGCTCATTATCTGAATCATCATCAGGAGGGTGTATGTACGATAGCCCACCACGCGTGCGCAATGCGGATTGGTAGACTTCACATACGCATCAAAATTTCTTTACAATACAAATCATTTATTGCAACCATGGGTTTAAAGATGTTACATAGCTTACGCTTTTTCAGCGTATCCATGTTTCCTCACGATGTTTTCCTTCACCGTTTAAGAGCAGTCGGTATTAAATACCTTCAAAATAAGACAGCAAAACGCATGTCAAGATTATCCGTACGGATTCGAATCCAGTCCCGTATGATTAAGGTGTCCATGTCCATCCATACCTCTATGGAACGCGCCACCGATGCTATTATAAATAGAGTACTAATCTATGAAAAAAATATATAAAAAATAAAAATCTAGTGTCTTACTTTGTTAATAAGCATTTTTCTATCTTCATCGCTGATTCCCAGTCCAGGCAGTTCCATGTCTCCTATAATAGGCACTACTTTGTGAATTCCTTTAGGATTCTCTTCGTGTGCTCTGTGGAATATCTGTAGAATAAAACATTTATTAAAATTTTTAGACCGTGGTCTTATTGGCAACACCAACATAAAGTTAGTAATTAAAAAAGTTGTATTTCCATTTCCGTCTTCCATATTGGTACGGTGCTTGTGCGTGTATCTAACTCTGGTGTAAAAATCACTAAAATAAACCTCCAGTGCTGCAAATAAGACTTTCCTTTACCTAGAACCACTCCTGCCACCAGAAAAACTACAGTCCACTAAAACCTCTCCAGCGGAGTCGAATAAAACAACGGTAGGCCACGTTCCCTACAGTCTAAAGGCTAGTAGATACTGCCGGTGGTGGTTCGATGTCCATTCTAAATCACTCGTAGTTCAGATTAAGACGTGCCACACCACACCCCAGGCACATCATAGAAAGTTCTTACGATTGTTACAACTACAAAAACAAGATGGCGTAACTATACAGACTTACGCGCCTTTACTACTTAAACGCAAACTCCTGTCTGTGTGATCTTTTTTCTCGCCACTAAAATCTCTCTTCAAGTGTGGGGTGAGGTGCGGTATCTGAAGTTGGTGGGGGGCAGGGAATACTACTGTTACAGAGGGGACAGGGTGGACTGTATAAAGGCAGGATCGGCTTAGTATAAAGCGTTTAATCGTGAAAGGGAAAACAGGAATCCACAGAAATAAATAAAAAGCAAAAAACAGAAACCAACAGAAAAGCACCGACAAAAGCCACTCGACCTGAGCGCGCAAGTCAAAACCATAGCGCATAAAAAAGTATTTACATTCGGCCTGATGGCCAGTTCGTAACAACTACTCTGTATTTAGTAATTTATTCTGTGCCACAGTAACAACAACGCACGGGTGGCCCTGCCCATCCCATGAAACTTGTTGCCTCCCCTAGAAAATAGAATGTATCTAATTTACCCGATTGAAAGCTTGAGGTGGCTGATCAGCTACCCGATTGCCTACCATCGATGTTGCCTACTCTAGGATATACCCTAAGTTACGCGAGGTTGTACTCTTCTAACGCACACAAGATGCTAATAAATAGCTTCGAATCCTCTCACTTACATCAGTCACTCAAGAATGAGACGCGCTTACGTAATTTTGCGTTGGTTCGAAGAGTGAAACCTCGACTTTAAGATACTGCGCTATACTTTGGTATAACTGCAGTCTGTGAGCTTACGCTAGAATATTTTCTTGCCCCAAAATAAAGCTGCTAAACAAAATATACTTACAAATTCATCTAATAGTTCATGTAGACGAGCTCTAGCATCTTTTCCTTTCTTATTTCTTATTAAAACGTAAATCGTATCGATGTCTCCACACGATCTCAGCAGCTTTTCAATCAAAACTGAAATAGTTACAGGGATTTCATAACAGATGTCGCCATTATTAATTTGTTGGATTATTGTAGGTTTGACTGTCCTTTAATGTGTGAGCTTTGCTAACAACTGCATTCGCATTGTAAGTCTGAAGAGCAATCGCGCTAAATAAATCACAACTGAACCATGATTGGACCACGTGCGAACTACAACTTTTAATACATTCAGTAATTGCGCCATTCATTTGACAGCCGTTTTGACAGATCGCTCAGACATTAAAGGCTGTCAGTCAGATAGAGTTCAGCCCGATGCGGAATTCGGCACAGTTGAATAGTAATTGGATTGCAATGTGATTAGAACTGAAATTGGATTAGGATTGAACTTGGATCTTTTAAATTAGCGCCCTGTTACTGGATGGCCGCGTGTCGGTTGCCCCTCCCCGGCCTACAACGAGGCTCTAATTGTATATCAAATCAAATAAAATTACACTCGCGTGCAACCAAATCGACTCAACCCTTTAACGCGCATGCGGGGTAACATTTCTTAAATAAGGCATAGCTGACATTTAAAAAACATACATCATTTCAAAGCTTGGAATCTAAGCTTTAAAAAAAAACATTAATCATGAAAATCGGTACAGTATTTTTTTTTTTATTGAGGTTTAAATTAAAATACAGGAAAACATGCTACGCGTGAAACTCACGAGTTGCGCGACGCTATCGCTTATAAAACCACCTGTGACTGAAATTTTTTATCAGTCGCTTATCTGAAGTTGAGCTGATAACATCTCCACTTGTGAAGCTCACGGTTTATCCAAAATTATGGATACTACGCTAACTGAAGCCGCCCAAATTGTGGCTTTATTGCAACAAGGCCTTAGTCAGCAAACTGTCGCTCGTCAGCTGCACTTGAGCCAGTCTGCTGTGTCCAGAGTATACAGAAGGTTCCAGGAGACCGGTGCCTTCACTCGTAGACCAAGATCTGACCTGCTAAGGCGCACGTCTGAGAGAGACGATCGTTTTATTGTCTCTACTGCACTGCGGAATCGCCACCTTACCAGTGTTGATGTCCAGCAGGAGCTGAGGCGAGTCCGAAGGGTGGTTGTCAGTGAGTGGACAGTCAGACGACGTTTAAAGCAAGCGAACCTGACCCCAAAACGGCCTGCCACAAGCCCAAAATTGACTGCAGGTCACCGGTAAGCGCGTTTGCAATTTGCACGGGAGCACCGTCTGTGGAGCATCGACCATTGGCTGCCTATCCTGTTTACTGTCGAGTGCAGAGAATATCTGCATGGCAGTGACAGGAGAGGCCGGGCCTATAAACGTCCGGGAGAGCGCTTTGCACAGTGCTGTTTCCGTGAAACAGTCGCATACGGAGGCGGTTCCTGTATGATGTGGGCTGGCATATCCCTAGAGGGTAGAACAGCCCTCGTTTTCGTGCCTGGGGGAGGCCGAGGAGGCGGTCTGACCGCTGATCGGTATATCACCGACATCCTACTTGATCATGTGGTCCCGTATGCAGGCTTTGTCGGGGATAACTTCGTGTTAATGCACGATAATGCCCGGTGTCACACTGCACGTGTCACTAGGCAGTTCCTCGACGAAGTCGGTTTACGGGCCATGGACTGGCCAGCGCTCAGTCCCGACATGTATCCGATTGAGCATGTATGGGACCAGCTCAAACGCAAAGTCTGGGCCAGAGATCCAGCTCCTTCGAACATCCAGGAGCTAAAAGAGGCGTTGTTAGAGGAGTGGGAAGCGTTTCTTCAAGAAGACATAAAAAATTGATCAGATCAATGAGGAATCGCGTAAAAACTCTTATAAGGGCTAGGGGAGGAAACACTCCGTATTAATTTAATAAATTTTCCTTGTTTTCGTTCAAATTTTTGGTTTTATTCAAAGGATTGGCTAACCTCAATTCATTTCTTAATTTATCATTTCTCCTATACCTGTAGTCAAATTTCAATTAAAAAAAAAATACTATACCGATTTTCATGATTAATGGTTTTTTTTAAAGCTTAGATTCCAAGCTTTAAAACGATGTATGTTTTTTAAATATCAGCTATGCCTTATTTAAGAAACGGTATCCCGTATGCGCGTTAAAGGGTTGAGTCGATTTGGTTGCACGCGAGTGTAGTTGGTTCAAGATTGTGTTTTGTGTTTATTTGTGATTGGAGGGATTTATCTCCCTCCCCGAAACCTGAATACATAAATCTAAAGTCCGGCCGCTGAAAGATTGCGTTTGACAGTTACCATAAAATTTTAAAAAACTGAATGAAAACTATAAATGCCGATCATTATTTAGTAGCTTTTTAAACTTAAAAGGGCAGCTAGTGCCCTGTGTACTAGAGTGAGCACAGGTAAACAATATTTCATTCAGTTTTTTACAATTTTATGGTAACTGTCAAACGCAATCTTTCAGCGGCCGAGGTTTAGTATACAGTGATTACAGCAATTTGTACATAGTTGCTGTTTTGTTTAACATTAGAAATACTCAGAAGCACAATTAACTGTTCACAATTACTCGCAAAGTTTAACTTCAATGCTCCTGGTAGATACCCTCGACATAGCTTGACACCTTTGGCTCCACCATTCGAACTGTTTTGGGCTTCAACTCACCTATTCCGCGCATGTCTAGACTTTACAACCAGTGTTATGACTCGACAGACATCAAGTCTCAATCCTTGGCTGTTTTTAAGAGAAATGTTTTAACCTTTTTTAAGCAATGATACCTAACTGTTTTCCATTCTGTTGTTACATTTCTTTTGTTCTCTCTTTTTTATATATATATATATATTTTTTTCTGTTACAACTAGTCAGTCTTGTGTTGGCTGGAAGTTTACATTTTGTTTTACTTTGCTTTGGTTGGCTTTATTTTGCTTTTTCTGTGAACGTTTACGTTACGCTAGTAACTCACACTTCAGCACACCCATTGCACTCTACACACACACACACACGCACACACACACATACCCCCATACACACACACCCCCATTTGTTTTTTTTTAATTTTTAGATTTGTTGTTTTTATTTTTTTATTTTTATTTAAAGTATAGAGATATTTACTTTATTTTATATCCCCTTGTTGCTTTAGTTTTCTCTGTTACATAAATACTAAATTATTACGATCGCTGTGGGTGGGCGCCTGGTGATTCGAAAATATTCAGGTTTTCTCTTGGTTTACCTATTTCGGACACCAGTCTCCCACAATTCTATCTGTACCTATTTATTGTAAGTTCTTATAATTTAAAAAAAAAATGACGTTTAAATAATAATAATATTTAAGAACATAGTTTAATGTAAGAAAGTACATTGAAAGAACATTATGCATGCTACCTATAATTGGTAGTGCATTTTGCTCAGTGCCTTTAACAATGTTATTTGTGAAATTTTAATGTAACAACTGTTTGTAAACCTAAATAAATAAAATAAAAAAAATTAAGGTGTGATTGCGGGAAAATTTACAGTTTGGCACTAGCTTAGATAGTTTTATTTATTTATATGTCAAAAAAAGTACTACCAATGTTATCTGATCTTCTGTTACTATGTGACTTTGAAAGATTGATATATAGGGTATTTCTTAATATGCTGGCACTTTTTTAAGAGGATGACCAGACCATCAAACTGAACAACTTTCTCTATGGGACCAACATCGAAAAAGCGAAAAAAAACTGCTGTCCTTTACATTTGGCTCGAGTAGGTTTGCAGTTTTGTATAGAACAGCTGATTATTTTTACCCGATTTCGATGTTGGTGCCATAGAGAAAGTTGTTCAGTTTGACGGTCTGATCATCAGCTTACAAAAATGTCAGTACATTAAGAAGGACCCTGTATACAAGGTGTTACAAAAATATAAATAAACATTTAAGGGGTGGTTTGGACCATCAAACTGAACAACTTTCACTATGGGACCAATATCGAAATCGCGAAAAAAAATCGGATGTTCCATCAATCAAATCAGCCCACATCAACCCACTGCTGGGCATATGCCTCCTTTTTATTGCGCCACTCCTCACGGTCCTGTGCCAACCTGATCCATGTACGACCCACAACCCTTACAATGTCGTCTGACCATCGGTGGTCTACCCACAGACCTCCTTCCTTCTCTTGGCCACCATTCCGATATTGCCTTGGTCCACCGGCCGTCTTCCCTTCTAGCCAAATGTCCCGCCCATCTCCACTTCAACTTTGTAATCCGGTCTCCAACGTCGTCGACCTTAGTTCTTCGACGGATTTCTACGTTGGGTACGCGGTCCAAAAGCGATATTCCATACGAAACTACAAATCTACTCGACCTAAATATATAGCTGATTATTTTTTCGCGATTTCGATGTTGGTCCCATAGTGAAAGTTGTCGAGTTTGATGGTCTGGAGAACCGTTTAATTTTGTAACACCTTGTTGTACATCAATTGGCACAGGTATGTGGTGCCATCTAGCGATTCTCAGGAAAATTGTTGGCAAAAACGTAAACGTAACGTAAACGCTCACTTCACTCGCCTTACCAACATTTTTGTCAATAGGTGTTAGATTAAACTCCCATTTCGGGTTTAACGTTTATTTGTCAACAACTTGTTAAACTCAGTACCTTTATCTCTTTCAGGGTGGTCAGAAAGTTTACTGTAATCAACTACTTTTTCAATGTAATTTTTCAGCACGTTAATGTTTCTGGGCGTATAGACAAAGTATCATTTCTATTGGCGTTGACGCTAGTAGAAATGATAGAATGTATGGATTTGACATTAGCGATCGAAACATTTTGACGTTTGCTTTCGTCACCATACGTCAAGTCCATACATTTTATGTTTTCTACTGTCGTTAACGCTAATCGGAAGATACTTTGTCTAGGGGCCCTGAGTGGTGATAGGCTAAGTTTTCGCTCACAAAAACGCTGTAAAAAATCCTCGTCCCTTAGTCACCTTATACACATACGGGATAGGACAGAAATTTCAGGTTTTTCAAGGAAAAATAAAACAAATTCACTATCAAAAAAATATTTATTAAAAAATTAATAACTCAAAAATCGTCTAAGACAGCATCAATCAATTTTTTTTTACATTCACCAAAATTTGATTTAAAATTTGTATTTTCATTAGATTAAAGGACAACTTTTTCTACGACTCGACTCGCCTTCAAACTAATTCTGCCATCTGTAATTAGAAAAATATAACATGAAAGGATTTATGTAATTGTACTTTGTATATTTTGTTTTGTTTAAAAGAAGTGTGTTGTAGAGTTTCTGGCCGCATCTTCTCTACAACGGAACACCTTCCGACGCGGTGGTAGATTCAAAAACATGATGTCAAAAAGTTATCTATGTGATATTATTTTGAATAAACTATTTTGACTTTGACTTTGAAACTTTTCTATATAGAAAGGACATCTTCATCATCTCAGCTGAACACGTCCACTGCTGGACATAGGCCTCTCCAAGAATCTCCACAACGACGGTCCTGCGCTGCTCTCATCCGCTGCCTTCACCAGAGCTCCATTTAATAAATATGACAATTTGTAATTTACAATAACAATAGGATACATTGCTGAAAATTGTGGTCTAATGGTTAAGAGCATTGGGCTCTTGATACGGAGGTCGTGAGTTCGATTCCCACCGGGACAGCTAGTGATATATCACTTTGTGCGTTTTTCCCCAGTTGGTTAGGACATTGCATGCCGAATTACCTGATTGTCAGAAAAGAAAGATGATTCCGTGCGGATGGCACGTCAAGCCGTTGGTCCCGGCTACTATCTCTGGTGGTAGTAGTCGTTACATAAAAACCACGTCAGAAAAAACTCTGATACCAGGGCTTGCTGCCCACACGATAAGAAGGATGCTGAGATTGTGAGGCCAGATGCTACCTACTGCATTTTTAGCGTCATTAGTAGCCAGCAATGTGCCCTGAATTGTTATTGTAAATTACAATTGTAATTTTTACAAAATAGACCCCTTGTTGTCGGTCGACAAATAGAGAAGGTCAGGGCCCCTAGACAAAGTACTTTCGATTAGCGTTAATGACCGTAGAAAACATAATTCAATTCAATTTTTGTTTAGTGGCATCCGATATGTTATCACAATTCAGCCAATGTCTCGTTATGTGGATAGTATATGAAGGGAAATGATCAGTAGTATTTATTAAGTCTAGAGTGGCAGTTTTGCCAATGTAAGTAGTTTATAATCTCAAGTGATTGTTTTAAGGTTAAAACACAAAAAAGTTCACTAAATGGTGGAGCCACGTGCAATCCCAACGCGCCGAAACGCACGCGTCCGTACTCCGCCAGAATTGCAGCGCGACTCCGTAGAAAACATAAAAAATGTATGGACTTGACGTATGGTGGAGAAAGCAAACGTCAAAATGTTTCGATCGCCAATGTCAAATCCATACATTTTGTACGTTTCTACTAACGTCGACGCCAATAGAATGTCACTTTGTCTAGGGAAGCAGGAATGCGATTTTTGAAACTCATTCGTTGAACTCAGCAGTTGAAAATGACAAAATTACTATCGAGATTAATCTTTCTACTGCTGATTTGACTTTCAAAAATCGCACTCCTGAAGTATGATTTTTGAAAGTCAAACCGGCAGTAGAAAGATGCATATCTCCACAGTAATTATGACATTTTCAACTGCTGAGGTCAACGAATGAGTTTGAAAAATCGCATTCCAGAAAGGACATTGTTATAATCGAATTTGAGCTACCAATGTTTTGGAAACAAGTGAATGAGGTAGGGCCTAGAGGCCGATTTCATAAACATGACAATTGTAATTTACAGTTCAGGATACATTGCTGGTTACTTATGGCGTTAAACAAAATGTGTCTGAACATTCTCAGTAATGCATCTCATTTTGTCATTGTAAATTACAATTGTCACGATTATGAAATAGGCCACTAGTTCTTTTTCAAAAAACATTTTTTTTTTGGGTAATGACTAAGCCAGCGTTGCTCAGGGAGCAGTTACTGCTTTTTACTGCGGACTATTGGAGGGACCACGAAGGGTCTACCGAGCCAAATGAATGAACTTAAGCACCTCGGCATAGGACGTTGCTGGGGCTACGCGGCGGATTGGGTAGCGGGGATCAGTGAGAAGGGCCCTGGATGTCGGCCGACAAATAAATGACAGACGGACAACAAAGTGATCCTGTAATGGTTCCGTTTTTTTCTATTGAGGTACGGAACCCTAAAAATGACAGAAAGGACATTATTAGGTTAACCGAATCCGGTTAGACCCATCAATGTTTTGGAAACATGTGAATGATTTAGGTATTGTTATGTTTCAGAAACACCTACATCAATTTATGTTTTACCTGCAAAAAAACCTTTTATACCTCAATAACAGTGATAGACATACAATTACGTAATTAAGTAATAAAACAAAAAAATAAATATACAAAAAACTTAACAACCAGATATAAAAAACAGACAAAAAACCATATTTACCTTCAATTACCGCCAGCAAAACCACAAAACACACACAAAAACCATGCTTTTTAAATATTGCATTTCTATCCACACGTAAAAGAAAAATTTACCTACAGTAAAAACAAAGTGCCAATTGCAAAATCTCACACCATTGAAAAGCATACACACAAAGCTAAAAAAAACACCATGCAATTTCAGATTTGCGACCGCTTTGTGAACCGCGGAGTCAGTTTTTACAAAATTGACGAGTAACTATCAAGTTACCTAAATAATTAATACAACGTGTTAATGAAATAACGCAAAACTAGAAAGCAGTATGTTTAGAATCGAGAGCAGAATCTAATTATCATATTTTCAACATAGGTAATTTTTTTCAAAATATTAAATAAATTGTTTGTGAAATTTAAAATTTACTGAACTCGATCTCAACCCACCACTCGGGCATTCCCACCCTATTTACTACCATAACAAGATTCTTAAAATCTATCCATGAGCATGTTAGCGCTTTCATTCATTGCTGAAATGATAAAAAACATTTTTGCCTCAAAGCTTAAAATTCATTATTTTGATAGTTAAACTTTAAATTTTAACTATCAAAATAATGAAATTATTGTTTCAATCTAATTATTTTGTTATAAAGCGTACGCGGTTTTGCGCTTATTCATTAACACGTTGTATATTGAAAGATTTGAATATCCCAAAGAGGGTAATTGACAGGTTTTAAAAACTGTTCTACGTTAATCACTGATGTGTAAGGACTATATAGAAAATGTATACTTTACATTCCAATTCATATCAAAAAAAGGTTATTTAAATATCCCGCGAAAACACTATTCCTGACAATATACGTGGCAACAAGCAGGTGACGTCACGATGACGTAAACTTTGTACGATACTCACACTCTACACGCAACTGTTTACAAACAGTTGACGTCATCAACCATTCGGCCAATCACAGTCGTTTACGATCACGTGACTAAAGTAGACAAACAAATTATTTTCTTTGTCGATTTTCTCTTAAAATATCCAGTATTTTTCTTAACTGACTAAATAGTTGGTTTCCAAAATTCATATTCAATACTGATACCATCAATAGATCCTATATTTTACATGCTGTCCTATAGCCCATCATTTGGAACATTATTGCCCTTTCCCTCAGTCGAATTTATCGGCTAAGTTTTTCTTTCACTCCTAAATCAACATGAAAGTGATGGAAGTAGGTATCTGGCGTTTATGTCGCTATACAGGGTCCTTCTTAATATGCTGACAGTTTTTTAAGGGGATGACCAGATCATCAAACTGAACAACTTTCTCTATGGAACCAAGAAATCGTAAAAAGAAAATCAGCTTTCCAATACATTTGGCTCGAGTAGGTTTGCAGTTTTGTATGGCACAGCAGATTTTTTTTCGCGATTTTGTTGGTGCCATAGAGAAAGTTGTTCAGTTTGACGGTCTGATCATTCTTTTAAAAAGTGTCAGCATATTAAGAAGGACCATATACAGGGTGTAAGTAACATCCTAGCAACTGAAACGGTGAACTCAGACCATCAAACTGAACAACTTTCACAATGGAGCCTACCTCAGGAAACGCGAAAAACAAATCTACTGTCCCATACAAAAGTGCTGTACTTACCCGACTCAAATGTATGGGACAGCTGATTTTTTTTCAAGTTTCCTGCATGGGTAGCATGGCAACATGATATGGCGCTATCACACCTTCGCTCTCTTTCTATTTTCGCGCGAACGAACGACGTCATGCTTACGGTGTCATGCTACGGCTTCTGGAGTAGGCTCTATAGTGAAAGTTGTTCAGTTTGATGGTCTGAGTTCACCGTTTCAGTATTTGCTAGGCTGTCACTTACACTCAGTATAATTACTTAATTTATTTATCGAGTGATCAAACTCCCTGTGCGAAGCAACGCAACAATTTTTGACAGTCTGCTCCCTTGACACCTTTCATACGACGACGTGAGAGGATATAATTCGGAGCGCGCTCCATACAAACGTACTACGGTGATATTTTCAATACTAACCAATTAAAGTCAATGAAATTTTGCAGAAACAATCTAGAAACAAATCTATATGCTTGTATGAAGTCCGATTTTCGTTAAAATATACAGTTTCAATGCTAGGATTAATTTAAGATTTGTATGGAAATCTTTGAGGCACTGTAACTTTAAAACTGTACATTTTAAGGAAAATCTGGCACGATACAAGCATAGAGATTTATACCTAGATTGTATCTGACAAATTTCATTGAGTTTAATTGGTTAGTATTGAAAATATCACCAGACTTCGTTTGTATGCAGCGCGCATTTACGCATTCGGAATAAACTTCTCTTAAGAGGATATAATTCGGAGCGCGCTCCATACAAACGTACTATGGTGATATTTTCAATACTAACCAATTAAACTCAATGAAATTTTTCAGAATCAATCTAAAAACAAATTTCTATGCTTGTATAGAGTCAGATTTTCGTTAAAATGTATAGTTTTAAGTTACAGTGCCTCAAAGATTTCCATACAAATCTTAAATTAATCCTAGCATTGAAACTGTATATTTAAATGAAAATCTGACTCCATACAAGCATAGATATTTGTTTCAAGATTGTTTCAGCAAAATTTCATTGACTTTAATTGGTTAGTATTGAAAATATCACCATAGTACGTTTGTATGGAGCGCGCTCCGAATTATATCTCCTTAAGAGAAGTTTATTCCGATTGCGTAAATGCGCGCTGCATACAAATGTAGTCTGGTGATATTTTCAATACTAACCAATTAAACTCAATGAAATTGTGCAGAAACAATCTAGGAACAAATCTCTATGCTTGTATCGTGTCCGATTTTCGTTAAAATATACAGTTTCAATGCTAGGATTAATTTAAGATTAGTATGGAAATCTTTTAGGCACTGTAACTTTAAAACTGTACATTTTAAGGAAAATCTGACACGATACAAGCATAGAGATTTGTTTCTAGATTATTTCCGCAAAATTTCATTGAGTTTAACCAGTCAGTATTGTAAATATCACCAGACTTCGTTTATAATACCCTTAAAACTTGACCCCAACAAAATGTTAAATATGTAATTTAAAAACAACGCGTACTCGATCTAGATTTGAAATTTAAAACAGGCTTCGTATGATGCAGTAAAATAATAAAATGTAAAATTATTCGCGATTGTCTCTTGTTTGTGTCGTTTTACTTAAAAATACTGTGTAGTTAATATGCTTACAATTTAAAGGGAATATAATTCGGCGCGCGATCCATACATACCAAAACTGGTGATATTTTCAATACTAACCAATTGAAGCCAATGACATTTTTCAGAAACAATCTAGAAACGAATATCTATGTTTGTATGAAGTCAGATTTTCGTTTAAATATATAGTGTTCTAAAGTTATAGAGCCTCAAAGATTTCCATACAAATCTTAAATTAATACTAGCACTAAAACTGTATATTTTAACGACTTCATACAAGCACAAAGATTAATTTCTAGATTCAGATGTTCAGTTACATAGAGTTTAGCACGATGCGGAATTCAGCACAGTTGAATAGTAATTGGATTGCAATGTGATTAGAACTTATATTGGATAAGAATAGAACTTCGATGTTTTATCTTAGCGCAATCGGTCTCCTCTACCCCAGTTGCATTTTTTCCTAACCATGATTGAACCATAATTGACAATATAAAGTAACTCTATTTTATAAGAATTTGAATAAATATGCTGTTTTTATGCCTACATTATTATTCTTATGGCGTATTTATATCGTTATTATAAACAGTGGTACGCGTAGGTATTTAGAGCTCAATGAAATATGAAAACCTAGCAGGATATTGCCAGACGGGCCTGGGCCTCTATTTTCTTGATATTCAAGTTTTAGGGACTTTAATTTGTAAATAGGTTAATACAATAACTTTGACTAATTATTACAAGGACTAGCCTTACGGTAGCATTTCCCCTCTGCCACGGTATAAGCACAATTGATCTTGTGCATTTACATTCAATTTTACACCTTATCACTAAACGAGACAGCCTATAATTGCGAAATAATAACTTCGAACTTAGAACGTTTGGGGTTCACACGAGACCACTTTTCATGATTATTAACATTCAAATCATCGAATAATAGAAGTCAATCCTCCAAAAAAAGCAAAAAACCAAACACTTACCTTTGCCCAAAAACCCGCTACCACCAGTCAAAAAAACACACTGATCCTTATAAAACTTTTGTATGTCAGTTTTATCCGCTTTACCCTTAGTCAGTCTATTCTTCTCCTCTTCCTTCGCGTCTACTTTATCTTCTTCTGCGTAATAATCGTCATATTTGTTGGCCGCTACAAATTCGTGGTCTTCGGAGTAGTCTAGGATAGGCGCAGTGGGGTTCATGGCTTGGTTTTCCACGTCTGCTATACGTACTGAGTTTTCTAGCTCCTGTAAATGTACAAATACATATCTATAAGTACGTATACAAACCTATGGCACACCTCTGACACTTCATACAAGTGGGAAATCGGACAAGAGGTAGTAGACATTGTGTGATACAGAGTGGAGAGGAATACACCATTTGATTACTGTTTTCTGCCACCCGTCTGCCACGAGGAAGTTTTTGTTTTTGTCCTGTCCCGGCTCAAGCTTCTGTACCTCCGAAGGTTTCCTGTAGACGTCGAGGTCTATTTTCTCCCCTTTAATACATGTTGCCATATAAACTGTGCTAATAATACTCACATGAAGAGTTTCCTGTAGACCTCGATGTCTATCTTCTTTATTACTTGTCACATAAAATGTGCTTATAATACTCACATTGTGGTGGATATTCTGAAACCTCAGAACATCCACGTTTCACCAGTATTACCGAAACTATGTCCAGTGTGACGGGGAGTGAGCCCGTCGCCACTTATAATGGACAGTGGGTACAATACATGCCTGGAAATTTAACCTGCAGGTTTCCTCACGATGTTTTCCTTCACCGAAAAGCAGGTAGTGTTACAAATCGTACATAAATTCCGAAAAAAATCATTGGTACTAGTCAGCCTGGACGGGGATCGAACCATCGCTTCCTGCACGGCAGGCAAGGTTACTTGCCACTGGACCACCACGGCTTCTCCTGTAGACGTCGAGGTCTATTTTCGCCCCTTTAATACATGTTGCCATATAAACTGTGCTAATAGCTCAAGGCTCAAGTTTCTGTTTCTCCAAAGGTTTCCTGTACACGTGGAGATCTATCTTCTCCACTTTATTACATGTTGTCACATAAATTGTGCTTATAATACTCACATTGTTGGTTGTCCTGCAGTTCCCAGCTCAAGGTTCAGTTTCCTTAAAGGTTTCCTGTAGACGTCGAGGTCTATCTTCTCCCCTTTAATACATGTTGACACATGAACTGTGCTAATAATACTCACATGAAGATTTTCCTGTAGTTCCCGGCTCAAGTTTCAGTTTCTCAAAGGTTTCCTGTAGACGTCGAGGTCTATCTTCTCCACTTTATTACCTGTTGTCATTGTAGCACAGTTGCTAATGATACGTACATGTAAATTGTCCTGTAATTCCCGGCTCAAACTCCTGATGTTCTCCAGTTCTCTCAATTGTTTCTCCGAAGGTTTCCCGTAGACGTCGAGGTCTATCTTCTCCCCTTTAGTCTGGGCTTCCACCCACCTCTCCATCTTGTCTTTGGTCAATGATGTCTGCGTTAGCGGCGATTCTTCTAGTGAATGATTCATTTTTCTGCGGACAAAAGATAATTCTTTTTAGAGTCGTTGTTCAACAATCCATGGCTATTATACGTAAGAAAAGTCTTCTCTCTTTTTTTCTAAGTCCACCATTAGGATTGAACCACATCTGGAAGCACGGAATCGCATTTTTTGACTCTCTATCCTTTTCTGTCGCTAAGGAACGTCATTTGTTAGAGCGAGACAGGTACCGGGAACGCGATCGCGAACCAATGACTTTCCAGAGCGACAGAAAACTCTACAGAAACTATACTTTATAGAGCGTAAAAAAATTTGATTTCGTGCTGCCAGATGAGGTTCAATCCTTAAGAACCAAATTTAAAAAAATACAATTTTGTTTTTTTTTTAATACATGGGATGAGGATGGCGGTCAAGACTTTTAACTTTATTTGACCAAGACTTGGCTTAAAAATCGATCTCATAACTTTTTAGGATTAAAAGAGTTGTGAGTCTTGGCTACTTTTTATATGAAATGTTTTTGATGGGATAGGTTACTCAGGGAAAGTTGTTCAGTATCATGGGTACAGTCACCCCTTAAAGTAATGCAACTGTTTACCTTAACACCCTGTATACCTACAAGGTGTTACAAAAGTACAAATAAACCTTTAAAACGTTTTAGTGGGTTGTTTAGACCATCAAACTGAACAACTTTCACTATGGGACCAACATAGAACTGGCCAAAAAAAACATTTAGCTCGAGTACTCTATAGTTTAGTTTCGCGATTTTGTTATTGGTCCCATAGCGAAAGTTGTTCAGTTTGATGCTCTAAACAAATTTTCTTAAATGTTTATTTGTATTTTTGTAACACCCTGTAATCCTGTATATGAATTGAATTTACCTCGCGATGTTATAGGTACACTTGTAACAGTGACCCGCTTTTTTTTGACTTTCACATGAATTTTTACAACCGAATTCGAAAGGTTATTTTCAAGTACAACCACTTTTGCTGCATTGCACATTAAAAAAATTGTATTTAAGGGGATATAATTCGGAGCGCGCTCCATACAAACGTACTATGGTGGTATTTTCAATACTAACCAATTAAACACAATGAAATTTTTCAGAATCAATCTTAAAACAAATTTCTATGCTTGTATAGAGTCAGATTTTCGTTAAAATGTATAGTTTTAAAGTTACAGTGCCTCAAAGATTTCCATACAAATCTTAAATTAATCCTAGCATTGAAACTGTATATTTTAACGAAAATCTGACTCCATACAAGCATAGATATTTGTTTCAAGATTGTTTCAGCAAAATTTCATTGACTTTAATTGGTTAGTATTGAAAATATCACCATAGTACGTTTGTATGGAGCGCACTCCGAATTATATCCTCTTAATACTTATGCTTGACGTGCCAAAAAGATTATATTACTTGCACAAATTAAAACAAAAACAGTCTTTTCAATGCTAAAGATCTAAACAGGATGTTTTCAATGCTTAATATATAATTAATATTTACATTTTTGGCGTGGCTAGAGGTCATAAGCTTTTGTATGTCTGTACGTCTGCAGATATTGTAGGTAAGTACATGGAAAATTTTTACAAAAAACTTCATTAAAGCCATCGGGCGTCGTTTGAGGAAGAGGGGCGGAGATCACCGCTCCGGGTCGTTCCTGGTACATTTCCTTAGCCATACAGAGTGGAAACGCCACGAGCGTGATGGGCAAATTTGGACCAAGATCGACTCGAGGCGGGCTCTTCAACTGAACTGGAGGCCTGGACAAAGTACGAGTACCTTTCGATTAGCGTTAACGACAGTAGAAAACATAAAACATGTTTAGGACTGTAGAAAAGAACGAAACCGAATAGAAAAGGCCTAGACAACATGCAGTTTTTGACAGTTGCTTTCGACAGTGAGCGTTTCGATTTGAACGCTTCTTAACGATCAACAAGACCTTGTAGATGACGCTAGAAAATGGCGGGCGGAAAGTCTTTTGAAAATCGAACACGATCCAGCATATAAAAAAGAGTGAATGATTGAGTGAACTGAACGCTAACCATAGAGTAGATTTAGCTTATTTTCTCTAATAAGCGATCGTCAATAATTTGTGACATTGTCTAGCATTCTGTCAATTTTCTATCGTCGATAACGCTGCGGCGTTGACGTTTGTAGAATAAGTAGCGTGTGCATTTTGTCTTGAACTTTTGTCTAATTATTATAAGGACTAGCCTTGCGGTAGCATTTCCCCTCTGCCACGGTATAAGCACAATTGATCTTATGCATTTAAATTCAATTTTACACCTTATCACTAAACGAGACAGCCTATAATTGCGAAATAATAACTTCGAACTTAGAACGTTTGGAGTTCACACGAGACTACTTTTCATGATTTTTAACATTCAAAATTAGAATCTAAAGTTATGGGGAATAAAATCCAAAGTTGCGGATTTCATGTTACCTCGCCCCCCGCAAAAAGTGGCAGAAATGTTTGTTAGTAGAATTACACGCGTAACCAGTCCACATATTATAAATAGTCAACGTCTTGAACTGAGAGTAGATAATTTTTAGGACAGGGTTGGACAAAAGAGGGAAAGTTTACCCAGCAGTGGGATACCTAATAAGAAACGTAAAAGCAAAGATCAACAAAGACTTCAATAAAATATCACGAAGGCAAAACACGTTAACAGGTCTTTTTTAAATCTAGTTTTACTGGTTCTAGCCCTAGACTTGTTCATGCCCATCTATGGGACAAACAAAAAAACCGGCCAAATGCGTGTCGGGCCACGCGCAGGGTAGGGTTCCGTAGTTGCCCGTCTCAATATACGGACTTAGAAGGGGGCTTTTTGATTTATACTACGGTTAACGCAGTGGCGGATTTACAAATTTTCCAGGTATAGGCTGAATAGTTTTTGCCGCCCTTGCCTCTACAATCGTCACATCATACATTATTTTTACAATGCAACAATTTTGTTGAAATTGCACGTAAAATAATTTTTCGGTTTATTTTTGAGCTAATCGAAGCTCAATTATGTATGGTAATGTATGCTATTTACACAATAAAAATCGAAAAATGTTGCCTCCAACCAGTAGTGGGTCTATCATGTATGGGTTGTTAATGGGAAGAGGGGAATATATTTCCTACAATTTCGCTCTTTTCACTCATAAAAAGTGTGGGCAAAGGGCACAGTTACTGGTTGAGGGGCGGCGAACTAGCTGCTTTACTCTAGAATATGGAAGTTTGCTACTCTCGGAATGTGCAGTGACAAGTGAGAGAGAAAAGTCATCGGCAATCTGTAAGACATCAGAAAACCGTCATGAAAAAATCTTTTTGATTTCTATGAGGTAAAAAAAAAAAAAAATTCGGTCCCCAAATTTGCCGCCCCCAAAATCTGCCGCCCTAGGCTCGAGCCTACTCAGCCTGCTGGTAAATCCGCCACTGGGTTAACGGGTCATAAAGTCTAAAAAGTACATTTTGCAAGTTGGTCGATTATACTTGTTAACTTGTAAAGCCTACTTAGCGCTTAGCGGTGATAGTTTTCCTTTTAAATTTGTGATTTTTTTCACGTATCCGGAAACAACCGTTTAGCTGGGAGGGGGGTCGACGACCACGACACTTAACTCTAAAAAAAATTTGCCCTTTAAAGCTTAATATTTTGCTAACAGATCCCTAAATGAAAAATGGTTTTCCCACATCCACAATATTTTTAATAGACCTATCCAACGATAGCCCACGACATGGGATATACAAGAAAAAATAATTAGATGCAAACTTTTCGTGTAGGATCTTAAAATATATTTCAAGATTTTATTTTACCATTTTATCGGCGTGATTATTTATAGTATATAGGGGACACTTTTTTAAGGGGATGACCAGACCGTCATACTGAACAACTTTCTATATGGGACCATCATCGAAATCGCGAAAAAAATCTGCTGTGCCATGCATTTGGCTCAAGTAGGTTTGCAGTTTTGTCAAATCAAAAAAAATCAAATAAAATATTTATTTTGCATACTAAGTGTACATATAAGTTCTTAAATAATGTCATATATGTTCTTGTTGTATGGGACAGCAGATTTTAAACTTTTTCCTCGACGTTGGCTCCAAAGTGAAAGTTGTTCAGTTTGATGGTCTGAAGCATACGTATTAGGTACTAGGGTGTTATGTTACACTCTGTATAGAGAAATCTTTAATATTGTGATGACGACATCACTACGGAAAAGAACTCTTAACAGAAAGTTTTGCATCCACAACGTAAGGCTTCGTCAAACCAAAATCTAATCTTCATACGTAGAAAATTAGGAATTGTTTACATTTACGTAATTATATTAACGAGATTTTAATTATATTATTAATAAAAGAACACAAACATCCGTAGTCTTGTATCGGTCAGTCTATTCAGATAAATTTTTAAAGGTAACGGACAGTAGCGTAACGAGGGGGGGAGGGAGCAAATTCCCCGGGCGGCACTTTACTAGGGGCGGCAAATTCGGGAAAAATATAGATTGATAGAGCTCTGCCTATTACCAATACGTAGAGAGTAAGATTCTGTTTTAGTTAGCATATCATAAGCATATGCTCACGACTATATTCCCCGAGGGGGTAGTCAGAGATATTCTGAAACCTCAGAAAATCCACGTTTCACCAGTAGTACCGAAACTCTGTCCAGTGTGACGGGGGGTGAACCCGTCGCCACATAATGGACAGTGGGCACAATACATGCCTCGAAATTGAAGCATGCAGGTTTCCTCACGATGTTTTCCTTCACCGAAAAGCCAGTGGTGTTACAAATCGTACATAAATTCCGAAAAACTCATTGGTACGAGTCGGTTTGGACCGGGATCGAACCATCGCCTCCTGCTCGGAAGGCAAGGTTACTCGCCACTGGACCACCACGGCTTCACGGCTGTTTTAGTTACTGAGCCTAAAAATAATTTAAAGAGTTCTGACCACAGCTAAGACGTGGTGCTCAAAATTTCGAGCTTGCTTCGCTCCATCCATAGCGTTTACTTAGGTTACTTTGCACATGTTTTGTACGTAAAAAGCTCTGGCTCTAACCGATTCGTATTGAGGAGAAAAATTGAGCTCGCTCTAAGTTTCTGTTTTTGCATGGATAAACCAAAAGATGTCTGACCACAATCGGAATAGATGTGCAAAAAATTGTCAAGCTCGCTTCGCTCGCTCCTTTTTTTTTAAGTAAGATAAGAGGGCGGCTAAATCGGTCTGTGGCCCGGGCGGCAGAAACCCTCGCTACGCCCCTGGTAACGGAAAAACGATAAGGAAAAGTAAGGTAAAAAAAACGCCACTACCTATGCTACTCGGATACTTCCGCTATGATGTCAGTGGTATTTTTTGTCCATACCTACGTCATAGTCATTATGGGAATACAATTCGGAGTGTGCTCCATACAAACGAAGTCTGGTGATATTTTCAATACTAACCAATCAAGTCAATGAAATTTTTCTGAAACAATCTACAAACTAATCTCTATGCTCATATGAAGTCAGATTTTCGTTAAATTGTTTTAAAGTTACACTGTTTCCAAGATTTCCATACGAATCTTAAATTAATCCTAGCATTTAAACTGTATATTTTAACGAAAATCTGACTTCATACAAGCATAGAGATTAGTTTCTAGATTGTTTTTGAAAAATTTCATTGACTTTAATTGGTTAGTATTGTAAATATCACCAGACTTCGTTTGTATGCAGCGCGGATTTACGCATTCGGAGTAAACTTCTGTTAATTTTGTATCATCCCCTAAAGTCGATGCATATTGAGAGTCCTGCATATACAACGTGTTAATGAATTCACGCAAAACCAGAAAGTAGTTTGTTTAGAATCGAGAGCAGAATCGAATTATCATATTTTTAACATAGGTATTTTTTTCAAAATATTAAATAATTTGTTTGTAAAATTTAAAATTGTCTGAACTCGATCTCATCTCAACCCACCGCTCGGGAAATCTCACCCTACTTACTACCAAAACAAGATTCTTAAAATGTATCCATGAGCAAGCTAGCGCTTTCATTCATTGCTGAAATGATAACAAATCATTTTTGCCTGAAAACTTAAAATGCCAATAACTTTAAATTTTAAGTACGTATCAAAATAATGAAATTATTGTTTCAATCTAATTATTTTGTTATAAATCAGTTGGGGTGTATGAGGTTTTGCGCTTATTCATTAACACGTTGTATAAATATCTCGAATTCCTTGAGAAATACAGTTGTGACGTGGACATATCAAAAAGTGCAAAAAAGGCGGCAACTTCCATACTTTAACTACGCTTCTATTTTTGTTCTGTTAATATAAGAAACTTGTTGGGAAAATACGTCCCAACAACCCACGTAAACTCTATGACGTCAAAGGCACTCAGTGGAAACTTTTGCAGGGAAAGAAATAAAAACCGTTCAAGTGCGAGTCGGGCTCGATATATGCATAGTATATGCTAACGAATATATTCCCCGAGGGGGTAGTCAGAGATATTCTGAAACCTCAGAACATTCACGTTTCACTAGTAGTACCGAAACTCTGTCCAGTGTGACGGGGAGTGAGCCCGTCGCCACTTGTAATGGACAATAGGTACAACACATGCCTCGAAATTGAAGCATGCAGGCTTCCTCACGATGCTTTCCCTCACCGAAAAGCCAGTGGTGGTACAAATCGTACATAAATTCCGAAAAACTGATTGGTACGAGTCCGCCTGGACGGGGATCGAACCATCGCTTCCTGCACGGCAGGCAAGGCTACTCGACACTGGACCACGACGGCTTTTTATTACTACATACTAAATGTACCTATGTTATCTATGTAATGTCATTTCGACATGATAAAAGTGAATTTTAGTCACAGAATAGGTTATAGTGTACAGGGTCCTTCTTTATATGCTGACACTTTTTTAAGGTGATGACCTGGCCATCAAACTAAACAACATTCTCCGTGGGACCTAATAGTGAATGTTGTTCAGTTTGATGGTCCAAACCCCCTTAAATGTTTATTTGTATTTTCCTAACACTTTGTATATCGCAAGACCAATTAGAAATAAATTATACGATAAAAAATCCGAAATTCAATGTTTTTCCGAGGACGTATTTTATCATCATTAAGACAAACAGACAAACGAAATGACATCTTGCATTAAGAGCAATAATATTACGCATTCCACTTCGATAAGACCACTTCCTTAATCGTAAAAATGTTAATAAACTGTAAGTGTTAATGGAACGAACCTAAGTAAATCCCCTTTCTAGGTGCAAAAACAAACACACAAGATGTCGCTTGTAGTTTTGTATGGACATCGCACAACATTTTGTATCATTTAATACTTATTAACATTACACTTGTAATCTTATTTCTGTAATTGCCTTTGACTAATTATTATAAGGACTAGCCTTGCGGTAGCATTTCCCCTCTGCCACGGTATAAGCACAATTGATCTTGTGCATTTACATTAAATTTTACACCTTATCACTAAACGAGACAGCCTATAACTGCGAAATAATAACTTCGAACTTAGAACGTTTGGGGTTCACACGAGACTACTTTTCATGATTTTTAACATTCAAAATTAGAATTTAAAGTTATGGGGAATCAAATCCAAAGTTGCGGATTTCATGTTACCTCGCCCCCCGCAAAACGTGTCAGAAATGTTTGTTAGTAGAATTACACGCGTAACCAGTCCACATATAAATAGTCAAAGGTAATTGCACGAAAAATTTTAAACACTTTTTAAGTGTCCTACTTTATAAACCAGTTATTCGCAGAATCATCATTTTCAACAGAATGCAGTTTCTTATAATACGACACATTGTTTTACAGTCATTTAAGGGGATATAATTCGGAGCGCGCTCCATACAAACATACTATGGTGATATTTTCAATACTAACCAATTAAAGTCAATGAAATTTTGCTGAAACAATCTTGAAACAAATATCTATGCTTGCATGGAGTCAGATTTTCGTTAAAATATACAGTTTCAATGCTAGGATTAATTTAAGATTTGTATGGAAATCTTTGAGGCACTATAACTTTAAAACTATACATTTTAACGAAAATCTGACACTATAGAAGCATAGAAATTTGTTTTTAGATTGATTCTGAAAAATTTCATTGAGTTTAATTGGTTAGTATTGAAAATATCACCATAGTACGTTTGTATGGAGCGCGCTCCGAATTATATCCTCTTAACCGACTGTAGGTAGAGCCCAAAGTAAATAAGTGGCGTGGCGTGTGCATTTTGTCTATACTCCATTCAAAATAGCAACGGAATTTTAATGCTATTTTGCATTACAGAAACAGCGATTTGAAACACTTCTTCTCACTTATTCTTAGAACAGCTTTAGTAACGTCCAAGATATGTCGGATGTATCCAATAAATTAATTACATTTGGTAATCAGAATTGGCCAGAAAGCTAAATAGGAATCGGAAAATCTTGTCGTCCTTATTTGGAATGAAGTATAGGTCCTCTGGATAGTGATTGAAAATCAAATCAGCAGTAGAAAGATGTATACCTCCATAGTAATTTTGACATTTTCAACTGCTGAGTTCAACGAATGAGTTTTAAGGGCCTATGTCGAAAATAATTGAAGCGAAATGGGCGTGTGATAGCTTATATTACTGCCTGATGCGAGAGAAAGCGACAGGGCGGCGCGCGCGCCTGAAACGACGCAAGCATAAAACAAACTTTATTGAATTGTAATTGTACTATTTATTTAAGTTCAATTCTGCTCTAATCAAAATTTAAAAAAATCTATCGCTTTTTTTTAAATCAAGCCTCTTGTTTCTAATATTCACCATTTAGCACTTCCAAGCGTTTATCGATACAGACGGAGGCTACTTCGGCTTATTTTTCTATCGAGAAAATGTCTCGTAATCGTGTTTTGGCTCTAATAAAAACTTCAATTATATGTTCAATTTACACATATCCGCAAATCATACTCCTATTGTTAGTATTTCATGATATTATGATGCTTTGAAGAATCTTATTTTTTTCACATATCCTCTTAACCGACTGTAGGTAGAGCCCAAAGTAAATAAGTAGCGAGTGCATTTTGTCTATACTCCATTCAAAATAGCAACGAAATTTTAAGGCTATTTTGCATTACAGAAACAGCGATTTGAAACACTTCCTCTCACTTATTCTTAGAACAGCTTTAGTGACGTCCAAGATATGTCGGATGTATCCAATAAATTTATTACCTTTGGTAATCAGAATTGGCCAGAAAGCTAAATAGTAGGAATCGGAAAATCTCCATAGTAATTTTGACATTTTCAACTGCTGAGTTCAACGAATGAGTTTCAAAAATCGCACTCCAGATCGGACCCGGGCCTATAATTACTTAAGAGGATATAATTCGGAGCGCGCTCCATACAAACATACTATGGTGATATTTTCAATACTAACCAATTAAAGTCAATGAAATTTTGCAGAAACAATCTAGAAACAGATCTCTATGCTTGTATGGAGTCAGATTTTCGTTAAAATTTACAGTTTCAATGCTAGGATTAATTTAAAATTTGTATGGAAATCTTTGAGCCACTGTAACTTTAAAACTGTACATTTTAACGAAAATCTGACTTCATACAAGCATAGAGATTTGTTTCTAGATTGTTTCTGCAAAATTTTATTGACTTTAACTGGTTAGTATTGAAAATATCACCATAGTACGTTTGTATGGAGCGCGCTCCGAATTATATCCTCTTAAAGTAGTCGTTGATTATTTCTATAATAAGAGTAATAGGTCTAAAGCCGCAGGCGATTTTATGTTAATTTATAAACGCCTTGAATGAATTTTATATGTTTTTATTTGTGTTCCTGACCTCACGTAACATAGACAGGGTCAAACGTAAAGATTTAGCGGAAAGGTCAATGTTACTATGCTTTTTGTCGCAATATGTTAGTAAACAAATCAACAAGTGTAAAGTGTTAGAAGAACACACGAAACGCAGGGTTCTGTACAAACTCTACCTAATTACATCAATAAATAAAAACGGTCAAATGCGAGTCAGACTACTCGCGCACCGAGGTGTCCGTACCACACCACACACAACATAATAACTAATTTGTTAAGTCAGTAAAGGGCCAGCCTTTAACACGAGACCGACTCACACTTGCTCGGTTTTTATTATTTGTTCTTATACTGTAGAGTTTGCTCTATAATCACACAAAGTTTGACGCTCGTATGTATTACCGTTTTTACGATAGAGCGAGAAGAAAAAACGTTGATAAAAACTAGCTTCGTATATGAGGACCCCCATTAAATTTTAACTTTTTATTATTTGTTAACAAATCCACCGTAATAACGCATATTCTGTGAAAATATCTACTATCCTCAGAACATCCACGTTTCACCATTAGTACCGAAACTCTGTCCAGTGTGACGGGGGGTGAGCCCGTCGCGTCGTGGATGTTCTGAGGTTTTAGAATATCTCTGACTACCCCCTCGGGGAACATAGTCGTGAGCATATGCTATGCTTATATCTACTGTCTAGCTATTAAAATATACGGTTAAAAGTTACAGCCCTAAATAGGTAGAACGGACCGACGGACGGACAACGTAGGCTTAGTAATTGGGTCCCGTTTTCACCCCTTGAGTACGGAACCCTAAAAACTAGATGCTCAGCTCAAGTAACATTTTAATGAAATATCTGTAGGGTAATGTTCCTAATGCATAACATTACGTTTAATGAACTTTCATTAAACCAACTAAAATTCGAAAACTCATTTTCAGAATTTACCAGATTTTTCTATTCGGTTTCTGTACCTATTTATTTATTATTAATTTTCCTTTACATTTTACCTACAACAATTCGGGTAGGTAGGTTTTGTATGGGACAGCAGATTTTTTTTTACGCGTTCCTGAGGTAGGCTCCATAGTGAAAGTTGTTCAGTTTGATGGTCTTAGTTCATCTTTTCAGTATTTGCTAGGCTGTCACTTACACCCTGTATACAACGTGTTAATGAATAAGCGCAAAACCTCATACACTCAAACTGATTTTTAACAAAGTAATTAGATTGAAACAATAATATCATTATTTGGTACTTAAAAGTTATTCGCATTTTAAGTTTTGGGGCAAAAATGATTTGTTATCATTTCAGCAATGAATGAAAGCGCTAACGTGCTCATGGATACATTTTAAGAATCTGGTTTTGGTAGTAAGTAGGGTGAGAGTGCCCGAGCGGTGGGTTCAGATCGAATTCAATAACAACATTAGATATGTATAACGGAAACGGATTCCAGAGTAACATTGCCTAAAAGATTTCCATACAAATCTTAAATTAATCCTAGCATTGACTTTTTAATAATGAGAATTCCAACTGAGAACACTATCCTTTTGATAACAGTAGTAAACAGTGATTAAATTAACGGAGTAACATTAAAGGACACATAAACCTTACAAAACTGTATATTTTAACGAAAATCGGACACGATACAAGCATAGAGATTTGTTCCTAGATTATTAGGGCAAAATTTCATTGAGTTTAATTGGTTAGTATTGAAAATATCACCAGACCTCGTTTGTATGCAGCGCGCATTTACGCATTCGGAATAAACTTCTCTTAAAAGGCTGTCCAAACTACGACGCTATCGGTAAAGTCATATACTTAGCTAGAATATATATTTATACTTATAACCTTAACACCTACACATTTATTTGTATCATAGACGTAATAAAAAATGTTATTCGATGCAGTACATTATAATGTAGAACGTTCGGAAACTTTCCAGAAAGAACAAACGTATTCAATAAAGTTTCTAACCATTTCAAAGGGGATTATGTTCGTGAATTAATTGATTTTACATACTTTGTTAATTTACATAATACTTTGTTGCAACAACAGCTAAATTTACATAATGAAGCGCACTAAATTTCAGATGGTTGCTGGTTCTGACACGAGCACTTGTCTCGCGTGTTGTTCGCGTGTCGCGTTTTTGCCTGCCACGAGGCTCCGCAATCCTCAATCTCTTCTTGTTCTTGATCAAAAACAATTCCTGAGATTGAAATACAAACTACTTGACATTGGCGGAAATGCAGTGCTAACGCACAAGAAGTCCATTAATTATAAATAAAATAGACACTAAAAAAACTGGTCAAGTGCGAGTCGGGCTACTCGCGCACCGAGGTACCACACCACCACACAACATATCAACTGATAAAAAAGTTTTGCTTTGTCGAGAGATCGGCTCACGCTTGGCCGGTATTTATTGTTTGTTGTTATACTGTAGAGTTTGCTCTATAATCACACCAAGTTTGACGCTTGTATGTATTACCGTTTTTACGATGGAGCAAAAAGGAAAAACGTTGTTAACAACTAGTTTCTTGTATGGGGGACCCCATAAATTTTTTACTTTCTGTTTTTTTTATTATTTTTCATTAAATCTAATACAATTATACATATTCTATGAAAATGTCAACTGGGTATCTTGGTATTATGGTTCAGAAGATACAATCCTCTGAAGCTTGGACGGACGGACGTACAGCATAGGCTTATGAATAGCTAGGGTCCCGTTTTCACCCTTAATATTTTTTGTTTTTTAATTATTTGTTAGCAAACTTACTTTAAAACAAAATAACGCATATTTTATGAAACAGAGGCGGATTTACAAGCAGGCTGAGTAGGCTCGAGCCTAGGGCGGCAGATTTCGGGGGCGGTAAATTTGGGGACCGAATTTTTTGTATTTTTTTTTACCTCATAGAAAACAAAAAAAAATTTCCATTACGGTTTTCTAATGTCTTACAGATAGAAGTCTGCAACAAATTTCGCCGATAACTTTTCTCTCTCACTTGTCATTGCACATTCCGCGAGTAGCAAACTTCCATATTCTAGAGTAAAGCAGCTAGTTCGCCGCCCCTCAACCAGTACATGATTGAGCTTCGATTAGCTCAAAAATATACAGAAAAATTATTTTACGTGCAATTTCAACGAAATTATTGCATTGTAAAAATAAAGTATTATAATATGACAATTGTAGAGGCAAGGGCGGCAAAAACTATTCAGCCTATACCTTGAAAATTTGTGAAAATTTCAACCTTCTAGCTATAACGGTTCAAAAGATACAGCCCTTTGTGGGAAAACTATCACAACTTGTAAAATGTACTTTTATGGGTTTATTAGACGTTAAACCGTAGCATGAAACAAAAAGCCCCCTACTAAGTCCGTACATTGTGACGGGCAACTACGGAACCCTACTCTGCGCGTGGCCCGACATGCACTTGGCCGGTTTTTATTCATATCTCGTCGAAATTAAAAGTGCAACCAGTTTTTTTTTTGGTAAGTACAGACCCACTTTCCATTTTTAAAGGCAGCAGCTGACCTTGAGAATCTCTGTATCGACTTAAATTTGCTAAGTTAGGTTACTTAAGAGAAGTTTATTCCGAATGCGTAAATGCGCGCTGCATACAAACGAAGTCTGGTGATATTTTCAATACTAACCAATTAAACTCAATGATATTTTGCAGAAACAATCTAGGAACAAATCTCTATGCTTGTATCGTGTCAGATTTTCGTTAAAGTATACAGTTTTAGTGCTAGGATTAAGTTATGATTTGTATGGAAATCTTTG
Organism: Agonopterix alstromeriana; assembly: GCA_963924505.1. Lineage (NCBI taxonomy): Eukaryota > Metazoa > Arthropoda > Insecta > Lepidoptera > Depressariidae > Agonopterix > Agonopterix alstromeriana. Next base: position 6,694,192 of record OZ004690.1, on the reverse strand, counting down.
AAGCACTGTAATTTTAAAACTCCACATTTTATGGAAAATCTGACACGATCCAAGCACAGAGATTTGTTTTTAGATTGTTTCTGCAAAATTTCATTGAGTTTATTCGGTTAGTATTGAAAATATCACCAGACTTCGTTTGTATGGTGCGCGCCAACAGTAATATACCCTTAAATGTAGGAAAGTAGCTTACTTATGCCCACTGTTTTGGTCACGAAGAATCTTTGACTATTTATATGTGGACTGGTTACGCGTGTAATTCTACTAACAAACATTTCTACCACTTTTTGCGGGGGGCGAGGTAATATGAAATCCGCAACTTTGGATTTTATTCCCCATAACTTTAGATTCTAATTTTGAATGTTAAAAATCATGAAAAGTAGTCTCGTGTGAACCCCAAACGTTCTAAGTTCGAAGCTATTATTTCGCAATTATAGGCTGTCTCGTTTAGTGATAAGGCGTAAAATTGAATGTAAATGTACAAGATCAATTGTGCTTATACCGTGGCAGAGGGGAAATGCTACCGCAAGGCTATTCCTTATAATAATTAGTCAAAGCGAAGAATATACCTAAGCTAAATCTCTCTATTTTGTTGGTCCTGTAGTTGGTTGGTAAATTTCTGAACAGATTTCGATAAAATTTGGCAATAAAGTAAATTCATTTTCTAGTGTATATGATAGGGTGGGATGGATTGGGTATAAGCCGTGGAGGTCCAGTGGCGAGTAACAGGAGGCGATCGTTCGATCCCCGTCCAGGCCGACTCGTACCAATGAGTTTTTCGGAATTTATGTACGATTTGTAACACCACTGGCTTTTCGGTGAAGGAAAACATCGCGAGGCATGTATACCTACGGTCCATTACAAGTGGCGACGGGCTCACTCCCCGTCACACTGGACAGAGTTTCGGTACTAGTGAAACGTGGATGTTCTGAGGTTACAGAATATATCTGACTACCCCCTCGGGGAATATAGTCGTGAGCATATGCTATGCTATGATGGTTGCTGCTGATAAAGAGGCGTTGGGGTCGGCTGGTATTTACTACATGGCCTGGGGCCAAAAGCGACCAAGAGTTCAAATCCGCCACTGGTCTACAGATAATACAACGTGTTAATGAATTAACGCAAAACTAGAAAGTAGTTTGTTTAGAATCGAGAGCAGAATCGAATGATCATGGTTTCAACATAGGTCATTTTTTTTCAAAATATTAAATAATTTGTTTGTAAAATTTAAAATTTACTGAACTCAGTCTCAATCCACCACTCGGGCACTCTCACCCTATTTACTACCAAAACAAGATTCTTAAAATGTATCCATGAGCACGTTAGCGCTTTCATTCATTGCTGAAATGATAACAAATCATTTTTGCCTCAAAACTTAAAATGCGAATGACTTTAAATTTTAAGTATCAAAATAATGAAATTATTGTTTCAATCTAATTATTTTGTTATAAATCAGTTGGGGTGTATGAGGTTTTGCGCTTATTCATTAACATGTTGTATGTGCGTATGTAATCCTATATCGTTTGTAAAATAATTAGAGGTAATTTAGTAATTAAAATCGAGTTCTTCTAAAGGACCAGACTGCCTTGGTTGAGGTCTTTATCTTATAAAGTTTCCTTCTATGTTTGATCTAGATTGTAATCTAGATTTTTCTTTGACTATTTATATGTGGACTGGTTACGCGTGTAGTTCTACTAACAAACATTTCTGCCACATTTTGCGGGGGGCGAGGTAACATGAAATCCGCAGCTTTGGATTTTATTCCCCATAACTTTAGATTCTAATTTTGAATGTTAAAAATCATGAAAAGTAGTCTCGTGTGAACCCCAAACGTTCTAAGTTCGAAGTTATTATTTCGCAATTATAGGCTGTCTCGTTTAGTGATAAGGTGTAAAATTGAATGTAAATGCACAAGATCAATTGTGCTTATACCGTAGCAGAGGGGAAATGCTACCGCAAGGCTAGTCCTTATAATAATTAGTCAAAGAGTTTTTTTAATGTATACCTACCTATAGGCGTGTGCAATGTAGTTAGATAGAATAGCAATGATATATTCAAACTTATCCAGGGTCCTTCTTAAAATGCTGACCCTTTTTATGGGGATGATCTGACTGCCAACTGAACAACTTTCTCTATGGCACCAACATCGAAATCGTGAAAAAAAATCTGCTGTTCTATACAAAACTGCAAACCTTCTCGAGCCAAATGTATGGGATAGCTGATTTTTTTTTCGCGATTTCGATGTTGGTCCCATAGAGAAAGTGGTTCAGTATGATGGTCTGGTCATCCCCTTAAAAAAGTGTCAGCATATTAAGAAGGACCCTGTATTTATTTCTAGTAGGTTTGCAGTTTAGTATGGAACAGCTGATTTTTATTTCGAGATTTCAATTTTGGTCCCATAGAGAAAGTTGTTCAGTTTGACTGTCAACTTCATTATACAACGTGTTAATGAATTAACGTAAAACTAGAAAGTAATTTGTTGAGAATCGAGAGCAGAATCGAATTATCATGTTTTTAACTTAGGTAATTTTTTTCAAAATATTAAATAATTTGTAAGTAAAATTAAAAATTTACTGAACACGATCTCAACCCACCGCACGGGCACACTCACCCTACTTACTACCAAAACAAGATTCTTAAAATGTACCCATGTGCACACCGGCGCTTTCATTCATTGCTGAAATGATAACAAATCATTTTTGCCTGAAAACTTAAAATGCGAGTAACTTTAAATTTTAACTATCAAAATAATGAAATTATTGTTTCAATCTAATTATTCAGTTATAAATCAGTTGGGATGTATGAGGTTTTGCGCTTATTCATTAACACGTTGTATAGGTACCCTACTGTCGTGAATTTTTTCACGTATCCAGAAACACGTTTTTGAAAAACCGAAAAAGTATTTAAAAATTATGTAACAAACGTAAAAAAAGTTTTTTAACTACCTATGATTTCAGGAAACACGTAATTTTATTGACAATTACTACCGACTACATAGTATAACAATGTAGGTAAGTAATCTGCAGAGATTCTGACCACACCGTTAGGAGTTGTTGTCGTGAATTTAACACGTGTATGTGTAACTGACTAACTGTAGATATGACGTCAAGAAATTAATGCGCTACCTACAGCATAATAACAGTTTGTGGCTAATTCCTACAGGTAGTTTTAAAATAATTTATTCCGTAGAAGGAAAAATACTTGAGACAATTTGTGTAGTACCGGGTTTAATGACCTTGTGCATTATTTTATTATACATGGTGTCAAATATTTTATTATACGCGGTGTAAACTTAAATTGCGTTACACATGTGACGATGATAGGCTGATCTTCTTCTTATCGCGTGGGCAAAGCCCTGGTGTCAGAGTTTTATCAGACCGCCTTACGGCCTCTGACGCGGTTTTTATGTAACGACTACTGCCACGAGAGATTAGCCTGGACCAACATCTTAACGTGCCATCCGAAGCACGGAATCATCTTTCTTTTCAGACAATCAGGTGATTCGGCCTGCAATGTCCTAACCAACTGGGGGGAAACACACAAAGTGACATATCACTAGGTGTCCCCCGTGGGAATCGAACCCACGACAACGACCAGAGGCAGAGGGGCACAGGCTGATGATGATAACACACGCATCAGCACGCATCTACGCAGTGTGTTTCGATTAGATATAATTTGTACGCAATGCGTGTGGCTCGATGTAGTACTAGTGGTTATAAAACACAATAGTGACCTCTATTTTAATGCACTATAGTACGTTTTATATCTCATTCTGACTGACAGATTTAAATAAAAACCGGTCAAGTGCGAGTCGGGCTACTCGCGCACTGAGGGTTCCGTACCACACCAACACACAACAACCTTAAAATCCAAAATAGCAACGAAACATTAAACTACGCAAAACCAATATAAGCTGGCCCCGCGTAGTAGAGTAATGTATAACGTCGCGCGGCCAGCTTATGTTGGTTTTGCGTAGCTTGATGTGTCGTCGTGTGCATCTTTCATTAACATTGCTGCCTCCGTGGTCTAATGGTTAAGAGCACTGGGCTCTTGAAACGGAGGTCGTGGGTTCGATTCCCACGGGGGACACCTAGTGATATGTCACTTTGTGCGTTTTTCCCCAGTTGGTTAGGACATTGCAGGCCGAATCACCTGATTATCTGAAAAGAAAGATGATTCCGTGCTTCGGATGACACGTTAAGCCGTTGGTCAAAAATGCTTGGGTCTGAGGTCACTAGCTTATAGTTTATTTACTTTACTCAAATAATTGTTACTATACAGTAACAATTATTTGATTAAATAGACTATGTATTATTGTATACATAACTTTAGCTTAAGAATTTATATTGTAATAGTTATTAAGTCGTGTTATGTTGTAGAGTTTCTGGCCGCATCTTCTCTACAGCGATAACACGTTCCGACGCGGTGGTAGCTTTAAAAAAGATTTGACGTTTGATAAGTGTGCTGTAAGCTCCTATATTGAATAAATTATATTGACTTTGACTTTTGACTTTGGTCCCGGCTACTATCTCTCGTGGTAGTAGTCGTTACATAAAACCACGTCAGAGGCTGTAAGGCGGTCTGAAAAAACTCTGACACCAGGACTTGCCCACACGATAAGAAGATTAACATTGCTGGGTTTAATATCACCACGCCTTATGTTACGATCCAAATATGGCACAAGGAATGTACGTAAAAGTCCAAAACTGTATTTTAATTTTATTTGTCAAGGTAGCGTACCGCAAAATTTATTGGAAAAACAGTGATGAAATCCGTTATATTTTTATACCTACCTATTATATTGATTGGATGAGTCAGCTGAAAGAAATCTGATCAATGATAAGGGCGTTTTCTACAAATTTTTGGGTACTTTGTGGATTTTTTTATTAAACAGAGTAGTTAAAATGAAGTTATACAACGTGTTAATGAATTAACGCAAAACTAGAAAGTCGTTTGTTTAGAATCGAGAGCAGAATCGAGTTATCATGTTTTCAACATAGGTAATGTTTTTCAAAATATATTTTTTTTTTTTTAATTTAATATGTACAGAACTCGATCTAAACCCACTGCAAGGGCACACTCACCCTACTCACTACCAAAACAAGATTCTTAAAATGTATCCATGAGCACGCTAGCGCTTTAAGTCATTGCTGAAATGATAACAAATCATTTTTGCCAGAAAACTTAAAATGCGAATTACTTTAAAGTTTTAGCATCAAAATAATGAAATTACTGTTTCAATTGAATTCTTTTGTTATAAATCAGTTGGGGTGTATGAGGTTTTGCGCTTATTCATTAACACGTTGTATATCAAGCTTATTTTATTTGATTTCGATGTTGGCTCCATAGTAAAAGTGGTTCAGTTTGATGGTCTGAAACGCCCCCTTGAGTATTGCTAGAGAGTTTTGTTACATCCTGTGGTCCTTCTTAATATGCCGACGATTGTTAAGGGGAATTTCAGACCATCAAACTGAATAACTATCTCTATAGAACCAATAAAATTGAAATCGCGATACAAAAATCCGCTGTCGACTTCGACGTCGAAAATCGTCGTCGTTTTTTGACTTTGGTCCCATAGAGAAAGTTGTTCAGTTTTATGGTCTGATCATCCCCTTTAAAAACCTTCAGCATATTAAGAAGGACCACAGGATGTAACAAAACACTCTAGTAATACTCAAGGGGGCGTTTCAGACCATCAAACTGAACAACTTTTACTATAGAGCTAACGTCAAAATCGTGAAAAAAAAATCAGCTGTCCCATACATTTGGGTTGAGTACGATTGCAGTTTTGTATGGAAAAGAAGATTTTTATTCGAGATTTTCACATTGGTCCCATAGAAAAAGTTGTTCATCTTATTGGCCTGATAATCCCCTTTATAAACCATCAGCATATATAAAGAAAACTTTTTTAAGGGGATGATCAGACCGTCAAACTGAACAACTCTCTCTCTATGACGACCCCAACATGGAAATTGCGAAAAAATTATCATTTTTCTGCTGATCCATACCTACTTGAGCCAAATGTATGGGACAGATGATTTTTTTTCGTATATTTGATGTTGGTCCCACAGAGAAAGTTGTTCAGTTTGATGGTTTGATCATCCCATTAAAAAAGTGTCCGCATAATAAGAAGGACCCTAACTACACCGCAAGGTAGGCGATTTTTTCGATTGTTAATTCCTCTACCCTAAGCGCCTTATTTGTACCTACTTTTAATTCTTTATCTGTATTCAAATGTATGTTCTGTTTTGGTGTGCAATAAAGTATAATTGAATTGAATTGAATTGACTATATGAATAACTAAAGTTCCTTTTTTCATATTTTTGAAATTTTAGTACTCCACTCGTAGCTAGGTATATCTAAAAACATGCCTACCTAAATAGGTACTAACTAGGAATTTAAAAACAGTACAGAACACTCACCAATATTTTCCAATCACAGGTCCTCACAAAAATTTCGTACGAAAATAGTTTTTTGAACTAAAAAAACTACTTCGAAGCGTCCGTCAACGGTCGCTGTCCGAACAAGACTGTGGTGGACAAATAATTAAATATAATTCGAACGTATGTTCTTTTTAAGGTCAGGGGTACGAAGCGTTGGACAGCATTTTATTAGTCCTTTTTTACCTTTGACTAATTATTAAGGACTAGCCTTGCGGTAGCATTTCCCCTCTGCCGCGGTATAAGCACAATTGATCTTGTGCATTTACATTCAATTTTACACCTTATCACTAAACGAGACAGCCTATAATTGCGAAATAATAACTTCGAACTTAGAACGTTTGGGGTTCACACGAGACTACTTTTCATGATTTTTAACATTCAAAATTAGAATCTAAAGTTATGGGGAATTAAATCCAAAGTTGCGGATTTCATGTTACCTCGCCCCCCGCAAAAAATGGCAGAAATGTTTGTTAGTAGAATTACACGCGTAACCAGTCCACATATAAATAGTCAAAGTTTTTTACGTTTCTGAACTAAACTATACTCCATGCCAAATAGCAATGAAATTATAGGGCTATTTTGAATGACAGAAACAAATTTTTGAGACACTTGGGACCTGTTTCACTACTTCTGGATAAGTTCTTAATAGGACATTTGACAGCATGTAAAATATAGGATCTATTGACGGCATCCGTATTGAATATCAATTTTGGAAACCAACTATTTAGTCAGTTCAGAGAAATACTGGATATTTTAAGAGGAAATCGACAAAGAAAATAAATTTTCTGTCTAATTTAGTCACGTGATTGTAAACGACTGTGATTGGCTGAATGGTTGATGACGTCAACTGCTTGTGAACAGTTGCGTGTAGAGTGTGAGTGTCGTACAAAGTTAACGTGACGTCACCTGCTTTTAGCCACGTATATTGTCAGGAAACATTTTTTGTTTTCGTTTTTTCTTGCACTATATGTAATGGAACGTAAAATATACATTTTCTATAGAGTAAAAACCTGTCAAATACCCTATTCTTTAATTTGACAAAAAAGGTCCATCTTAATATGCTGACACTAATTTAATGGGCTGATCAGATCATCAAACTGAACAACTTTCTCTATGGGACCAACATTAAAATCGCGAAAAAAAAATCTGATGTTCCGTACAAAACTGCAAGCCTTCTCGAGCCAAATGTACTATGGGACAGCCGATTTTTTTTTCGCGATTTCAATGTTGGTCCCATAGAGAAAATTGTTCAGTTTGATGGTCTGATCAAACCCTTAAAAAGTGTCAGCATATTAAGAAGAACCCTGTATATAAATAGAAACGTCCATGACTCAGGTACAAAATTAGTATTTTATACGGGGGGAGTGCAATTTAAAAAGATATCAGATGACAGATAAGCTAATGCGAATTATGCCCAACGATCTATCAGATAAGCTATTAAGAACATAATATCTAGAAGTGGTGAAATAGTTCATTATTCTCACATATTCGAAGAACAGCTTTAGTAACGTCCAACAAGATATGTCGGAGTTCATACAAACATAGAGATTAGTTTGTTTAAATTGTTTCTGAAAAATTTCATTGACTTTAATTGGTTAGTATTGAAAATATCACCAGACTTCGTTTGTATGCAGCGCGCATTTACGCATTCAGAATAAACTTCTCTTAAGTTAAGAGTTTGCGAGACTAAAAAGGTTGAGAAACTATGAAATGGATTCCACGAGGAAGGTTTGTGTCGCTCCCTATATTAACTTATAGCCGGAGAGGTATGGCAACTCAATTTTGAGGTTCAGGAGTGAATGAAATGAAATGAAATGAAATGAAAAAATGCTTTATTGGCAATAACTACTTAAAAAGACAAACAAAGTTGAAGTGGAGATGGGCGGGACATTTGGCTAGAAGGGAAGACGGCCGGTGGACCAAGGCAATATCGGAATGGTGGCCAAGAGAAGGAAGGAGGTCCGTGGGTAGCCACCGATGTGATGGTCAGACGACATTGTAAGGGTTGTGGGTCGTACATGGATCAGGTTGGCACAGGACCGTGAGGAGTGGCGCAATAAAAAGGAGGCCTATGCCCAGCAGTGGGTTGATGTGGGCTGATTTGATTGATTGATTGACTTAAAAAGAACATAAAAATTTTACATACAAGGAATAAACAAAAAATTATATAATTAAAACAAAAAGAAAAGATATACAGAATTACTGACAATAGGGCAGGGACTCAACTAAGCTGGTTACAGTCAGTGCAACTGACAGTAAGCAGCTCTGTTTTTGAGCCCTGCCCTTGCTCCTAGAGATGTTGTGTTGGAGTGTAAAGAGGTAATGTGTGGGATGGCAACCAACACTACCAAGTGCAAGAGTAAAATGAGTGTAGAGTAAAGCTGAGTGCGGTTTTTGAAATTTATTCGTTGAACTCAGCAGTTGAAAATTACAAGATTACTATGGAAATATGCATCTTTTTACCGCTTTGATTTGTATTTCAAAACTCACAGGAGTGAAATTTTTGATTGTCAAATCAGCACTAGAAAGTTGAACATCTCCATAGAAATTTGGCATTTTCTGTACCATTAAGTTTTTCTAACTTATGTACGTAATACCGATAGAATTGAACAGGGGACATGACCCCCCCCCCCTCCCCCCCCCCATCATCATGTGTGCAATAAAATTGTGCAATATGCAATAAAGTCTAATTTACTCGTCATATTTTATTATTAGTGACCCCCCCCCCAAAATTTCAGGCTGCCGACCGCGTCTGGGATAGACTGATCTCGAGAAAGGTTTGTGTCATTTGTGCCAGGTAACTAGTTACCAGTTCGATGCCGGGGCAGTTCAGTTGCTTATTGAAAGCGTCACAATAGGTACCGATGTCGTCATAAGTGAGCATAAGCTAAGTCTTGTACAAATATGGACAGTCAATATTTATAATTAGGTAAGTAACCTACACGATGTTGTTTAATTTCGTACCTATAACACAAGAATAAATAGCCCACAGAGACAAAGCTACTATGGCACAGCGCGTACAGACCGGTTTGCCACGGTGATGCGGTGCCGCGTCGCCTCACTCATGCGCAGGGTGCGGGGCAGCGCCAACACCATCCTGAAGGTGATCAGTGAGAAGCCCGACTGCCCTATACTGCGACACTGGGTACGAGCACAATGTGTGTGTGCCCGGTGTCCCAGAGAGTCTCGATCTTTCAAAAATCAGCTCTCCCATACATTTGGCTCAAGTATGTTTACAGTTTTGTATGGAAGAGCTGATTTTTTTTTTCGCGATTTCGATGTTGGTCCCATAGAGAAAATTTTTCAGTTTGATGGTCTGATCACCCCCTTAAAAAAGTGTCAGTATATTAAGAAGGTCCCTGTATTTCCCTAAACTCAGTCTGAACAATAAAGGCTTGAATTTGAAAATATATTCATTACGTTTACTTCAAGCCTTTATATCTCCTTTCGAACTAAGTTTAGAGATATACTTGTCATATAAGTTTTGTTTGATGGCCGCGCTAAAAAAAGAGGCGAAAATAAGGCGCCATTTTTAGTCATTAGCTTTTGTACGTCAATGAAACTTTGTTTTTTAATTTTATCTTGGCACTAGAAATGACGGTATGCAGAGTCCAACCAAAATTTAGGGGTATTATGGGTAAAATATATAATCAAAATATATAATAAAATTCCCGAAAGCTTTAAACAACAAAACACTAAATTAATGTTAAATAATTTATACAGATGGCTAGTGCAACATAGTTTTTATAGCGTTGAAGAGTTTTTAAATTTTAAATAGTAGATGTTAAATAATTACAGAATGTTAGTATTTTAGGTTTTAGTTTTTTTAAGTTGTTACACATTTGCATGCTGTTGCTACAGCTGAACAGAAGAAGCTTATTTTATTATATTTTACCATCTTTTGTATACCTGTTTCAAGGCAAATAAATGATATTTCTATTCTATTCTATTTCTATTCTATTCTAATGAGCATTTTGGAAAATGCACTTCCATGAAGCATTGTAAATAATGAAGCTATCTCTGTGGAGTATTTACTCGTGAACTTATAACCTTGAACTTTGATAGTCTATTCGGACAGTTCAGACTAGCCTTCACGGAACTACAGGGTAAAAGTCACGGGTTCCGTGGAACTTTAAGGGCCTATGTCGAAAATAATTGAAGCGAAATGGGCGTGTGATAGCTTATATTACTGCCTGATGCGAGAGAAAGAGATGGGGCGGCGCGCGCGCCTGAAACGACGCAACCGTAAAACTAACTTTATTTAATTGTGATTTTACTATTTATGTAAGTTCATGTCTGCTCTAATCAAACTTTATAAAATATCAACCTCTTTTTTTAAAAATCTAGTCTCGTGTTTCTATTATTCACCGTTTAGTTCCAAGCGTTTATCGATAAAGACGGAGGCTACTTTGGCTTATTTTTCTATCGAGAAAATGTCTCTTAATCGTGTTTTGGTTCTAATCAAAACTTCAATTATATATTCAATTTACACATATCCGCAAATCATACTCCTACTGTTAGTACTTCGTGATATATGATGCTTTGAAGAATCCTATTTTTTTCACATATCCTCTTAACCACGGAACTTATAGGAATAAACGGTACCTACTGAGAATAGGTCCCTGATGGCCGAGACGCACCGGAATCATTTAGAGCCGAGCTTTTTATGTACATAACATGTGCATAGTAACCTAAGTAAAAGCTATGGATCGAACGAAGCAAGCTCGAAATTTTTGGCACCATTCTCAGCTGTGGTCAGAAGCCATTACACGTGATACGGCTGTATCACGCCTTTATCTCGTTCGTTCGGGTGAAAATAGAAAGAAATAGAAATAGAAATATCATTTATTTGCCCTGGAACAGCATTAGCATATGCTCACGACTATATTCCCCGAGGGTGTAGTCAGAGATATTCTGAAACCTCAGAACATCCACGTTTCACCAGTAGTACCGAAACTCTGTCCAGTGTGACGGGGGGTGAGCCCGTCGCCACTTATAATGAACAGTGGGTACTATACATGCCTCGAAATTGAAGCATGCAGGTTTCCTCACGATGTTTTCCTTCACCGAAAAGCCAGTGGTGTTACAAATCGCACATAAATTCCGAAAAACTCATTGGTACGAGTCGGCCTGGACGGGGATCGAACCATCGCCTCCTGCATGACAGGCAAGGTTACTCGCCCCTGGACCACCACGGCTTTACGGAACAGGTATACAAAAGATGGTAAAATATAATAAAATAAGTTTCTTCTGTTCAGCTGTAGCAACAGCATGCAAATGTGTAACAACTTAAAAAAACTAAAACCTATAATACTAACATTCTGTAATTATTTTACATCTACTATTTAAAATTTAAAAACTCTTCAACGCTATAAAAACTATGTTGCACTAGCCATCTGAGAAGAGAAGAGAGCTAAGACGTGATAGCGGTATATCACGCTGCCATGCTACCCATGCAGAACATTGTAGGTTGCGGAGATGCGTAGGTAGGTACAGCAATGACAACAGAAATTTAGAGCAAGCGAAGCGAGCTCAACTTTTCTCTGCTCTACGAATTGGTTATGAACAGACAGTAGAGCTCAATCAATCTATAGGGTCCTTCTTAATATGCTGACACTTTTTAAAGGGATAATCAGACCGTCAAACTGAACAACTTTCTCTATAGCACTAACATCGAAATCGCGAAAAAAAAACAGCTGTTCTATACAAAACTGCAAACCTGCTCGATCCAAATGTATGGGACAGCTGATTTCGATGTTGATCCCATAGAGAAAGTTGTTCAGTTTGATGGTCTGGTCATCCCCTTAAAATAGTGTCAGCATATTAAGAAGGACCCTGTATACTATCCGACATATTTTGGACGTTACTAAAGCTGTTCTAAGAATAATTGAGAGGAAGTGTTTCAAATCTCTGTTTCTGTAATGCAAAATGGCCTTAAAATTTCGTTCCTATTTTGAGTGGAGTATAAATGCAAATAGAAACTTCCATGCCAGTTTTTGAGATCGTGCTATGGATTTGCATAGGATTCAAGCATAACATTTGACACATCTTGTCGGGAAATGGTACAAATATCTGCCACTCCGGGCGCTGCGATCGATTTCACAGTTCCCATCACCCAATTCGCTTATAGGCAATTTTCCCAAATTTGCCGCCCCTAGTAAAGTGGGCATTTGCTCCCCTTACCCCTCCTCAACCTGGCAACCCTAGACTTGCGGCAGACTGAGAGGTGGCAACCCTAGTTTTTCCAGTTCTTTCGATCGGCCTTCTTCCGATGGCACCTTATTTACTGCCCAAACAAAAGGTGCAATTGTTGTTAAAATGGTACCATTAAATCATCATGGAGAAGGTAATTGCGGCAAGATTTTGCTATGAACCCCTGTAAAATTTCACTTGAATCACATTTCGTTCGTCAAACGAATATGTGCATATAGTGCAGTAGAATTAGCACGAAATAAAGCATCATTTCACATTAATTGTGGTACTAATGATAATTTCCCCATCAACAGAGTTATGTATGGATATGATTACCTTAAATTTGCAACCGATTTGGAATTACGGAAAATGGTGAAAATTGGGAAAAACCTTAATTATTTAATAACTCCAAAACAAAAATTGTGGTACTAGTTGCGATTATACCATTTATTTAGAGAACCAGTACCTACCTTCTCAGGAAATTTGGAGCGGATGCGACATACGGAACCTACCTAAACTTGTAAAACAGATTTTTCGTCTTTAACTCCTAGGCAAAATTTGTGGTACTAGTTGCGAACTCTTTGACAACTTGTATTAGCCTTCGACATTTAGTTTTAAGTTCGCAACCGGTTGCGACCTACGGAACCCTAAAAAAATACTTTTTTCGAAATTCTACTTCGGGCAAAATTCGCGTAGTCTGGATTATTGCTTCTATCATATTTATAAGTCGAATTCTATCTACCTTGTAATCGCAACTTAAGAAAACATTACGGAACATTGTCTATTTCATAAATAAAAAGCGCGGGTGATGCGAGGGGAATGCGTGCGGCGCGCGAGGGCGGGTCGCAGCTTGTGCGTGTACGCGGGTGTTGTGAGACGTGCGGGAGGCAGAAGCTTTATTTTTACCCGACTGCGTGACGCAAAGGAGGGTAATGTGTTTATTGAATCGTCCGCCTCGTATTAAATAATATGTTTGTAAAATTTAAAATTTACTGAACTCGATCTCAACCCACCGCTCAAGATCTTCAGAGCAAGCTATGCCTGCGGTCACATACCGGAACAGTGGAGTAAGGTTATATTCATACCTAAGGCTGGAAAAAAAGACTTCTCATTGCCGAAGTCATTTAGACCAATAAGCCTCTCCTCTTTTCTTTTGAAAACAATGGAAAAGGTACTGGACAGACACATCAGAGATGGGGTCCTAATTAGCAGATCCATCCACCCCAACCAACATGCCCACCGCAGAGGTAAATCTACGGAATCTGCTCTGCTCGACCTGACCGACAGAATAGAAAGGGCACTGGAGGACAAACAAATTGCACTGTGTGCATTCCTAGATATTGAGGGAGCTTTTGACAAAACACCGATCAGAACACTGGTCAGGGGACTCGAACTGAAACAGGTAGACCCGATCACGATCAGATGGGTTAAGTCAATGCTCTCAAACCGAAGAGTAAAACTTACTCTTCATTCTACCACGGTGGAAGTGGCCACGACAAGGGGCTGTCCGCAAGGTGGGGTGTTATCGCCCCTATTATGGACCCTTGCTGTGGACCAGCTGTTGGATAAGATGGCTGACCTCAGAATTGACACTGAAGGCTACGCTGATGACTTAGTGATCACAGTAAGGGGCAATAGCCAATACATGATATCAACCATTATACAAAGAGCTTCTCAATACCATAAGTGCATGGTGTAGAGAAAACGAATTATCGGTTAATCCTGGTAAAACTGTTATAGTGCCGTTTACGAACAAGCGAAAGCTTGACAGGCTTGTACAGCCTACACTGAATGGCAATCAAATACAATTTTCCACGGAAGTTAAATATCTGGGCGTAACCTTTGACCAGAAGCTTACCTGGAACCCTCACTTAGAAAATGTACTGCAGAAGGCCAAAATTGCCTTGGGCACATGCAGTCGTATGGCAGGGCTGAACTGGGGACTAAGACCCAGAACAACCTTGTGGCTGTACACCGCCATTGTGAGGCCGGTAGTAACATACGCCTCTGTGGTATGGTGGAGGAAGACCAAACAGCGGACTGCAATCACCCAGCTAAGCAGTCTACAAAGAACCGCCTGCTTAATAGCAACCAGAGCCATGTCCACCTCGCCTGGGGAGGCGCTAAATGCACTGTTGGGGCTGCCGCCCTTGCATTTACACGTGCAAAGAGTGGCAATGGCCAGTATGCACAGAATCGCCTCTCAGACCACAGCGAACTGGCTTTCCGAAGGATTGAGATCTTTTAAAGACTCAGTCATGGCAATTCCTATTCTAGGCATGATAACAGATGTTATGCAGCCTAAGAACGTATGTATATAACGCTTTACTGTGGAGCTACCATCCAGAACTGACTGGCTAAGTGAAAATGTGCACTGGAAAGCCGGCAGTCTTATATGGTTCACTGATGGCTCCAAGTCTAGAAATGACGTAGGCTGTGGAGTATATGGAGAGCGTCCGAGGTTTATGAAAAGAACAAATCTCGGAAAGTACGCCTCAATATTCCAGGCAGAGGTATATGCCATCCTAGAATGTGCGGAGGCAAATCTGCAAAAGCGCTACGTCAACCATACTATCTACATAAACTCCGATAGTCAAGCAGCTCTATTAGCGCTGGCTTCCGACACAATAAGTTCGAAGCTAGTGGAAAACTGCTTGACTCTCCTCAATACCTTGGGTGCATTGAACAAGGTAATTTTAAGATGGGTTCCTGGGCACTCGGGCATCGTAGGCAATGAAAGGGCCGAAGAGCTAGCGAGAGATGGTGCTGGTGGCACGCAGTATGGACCAGAGCCGTTCTGTGGGGTCCCTAAAAGCCTATTCAATTTAACGCTTAGGAACTTATGTCTTAAAAAATCGACTGATCACTGGATGGATACGCCAGGACTAAACCATTCCAAGGCACTAATTGCGGCATACGACTGCAAAATGGCAAAGGAGAGAATCGCGCTCAGCACGACAAACTTGCGCATTATAGTGAGGGCGCTGACGGGGCACTGTAGGCTGAACAAACACCTTACAATCCTAGGCATCAGGGACACGAAACTCTGCAGATTATGTCTGGAGGAGGACGAACCCCCCATTCACATCCTTTGTGAATGTGGCCCACTAATGCACAAACGATATGCACACTTGGGTAAACACTTTGTTCATCCGAGTGAAGTAAAATGTTTCACTGCTAAAGAAATCCTACAATTCCTAAAGGAAGTGGGTATTAGCAGTGAACTGTAACTATTGTGGCGATCACAAAAGATCTAAATAAGGTCGAAGTGATACTAGTCTGCAGAAGACTCAAATAGCCGCTTTACAACGATAAAAAAAAAAAAACCCACCGCTCGGGCACTCTCACCCAGAAGTGGGCGCCGACCTGAAATTTGCCGGCGGCGGCGCGGTGGCTCTACGCCGTGGCGACAATATTTTTTTTTGTTGAAAATTCACACTATAGGTGTTAAATGTTTATCTAGAAGCTCCAGGAGCCAGAAATATAACGAGAACAAAATGAAAAAAACGTGCTCATGTTATTACAACTACAAACGCGATCTCTCAGCATTCAAAAAAACCAATCTGTCTGTAAAAAAAAATAACGGGGTTCGTATTAGCAGGAATCGCTAGACTAATCCCGGTATGTGTAGAAACCCCGCTCTACAGTTTAAACCGGTAATAAGCGCTGGCTTGGCTTGGCTGTCAGCGCTGGCAGCCAGCTCGGCAACCAGGGTGCTGCCGGCAGCTAGCTTGGCAAGCAGCACCGGCACTGATATGGATAACCAGCGTCGGCAAGAAAATGAGTGACTCGCGCCGTCAGCGAAGGAGTAGCCCTTGTAAAGTAGTTTAGGCCTGTAACGAACTTGGCTGTTGGCGCCGGCAGGTATCTCGGCAACCGGCGCCGCCGGCACCTAACTTGGCAACCGGGGCGCTGCCGCCAGCTAGCTTGGCAAGCTAGCTATATGGATAACCAGCGCCGCACACTGTTTTCAAATGGATAAAAAGTGGACTTAGTGATTTTGAACCTTTTTTTTGGCTGGCATCCTATGCAATTTATCATTTCCTACAACGTTTGTATGACACACCTTTCTAAAAAGCTACAGTTTCAAAGATATTATAACTTATAGGATTTTTTTGTATTAAACGTGAACTATTTATTACATTTCAGAAAAACTGATTCATTTGGGACGCCTCTCTCTTAAAGTAGTTTATAGACGGACTTTTCCAGAATCTATCACAATAAGAACTAAATCCCAACTCGTCCCGGTTCTCGTGGTATGGGGCGAAGAAACATACAACAATTAAAGTGTCACAATTTCAATTTTAAATGATAAGTTTCCGCATGTGGAGTAGCCCATGTAAAGTACTGGAGCCCGATTGCGCTAAGTTAAAACATCGAAGTTCTATTCTTATCCAATTTCAGTTCTAATCACATTGCAATCCAATTACTATTCAACTGTGCTGAATTTCGCATCGTGCTAAACTCTATGTAACTGACAGCCTTTAACGTCTGAGCGATCTGTCAAAACGGCTATAACGGCTGCCATGAGCTGAGATGATGAGATGTACCGCGATTAGCGCAATACCAGATGTGTCAAAAGTTATGGTTCGTACGTTGTCCAGTCACGGTTCAATCACCGAATATTTCCTGCGATTGCAGCCCAGTTTAGGCATGTAACTGTTAATGATTTAAATTGGAGATAATTATTAAAACACCATTGACATGTTTGAAGTCCAGTTCCAGAAGACCTTTATTCATTTTAAAAACATAAAACCTCATTTAACATTATGACAGTAACTAGCACCGACACCCAACCTGGCTGCCGGCAGCAAGCTTGGCAACCAGCGCCGGCAGCTAGCTTGGCAACCAGCGCCGGCAACCAAATGAGCGACTGGCGCCGTCAGCGGAGAGCCCATGTAAAGTACAGTTTAGCCCGGCAACTAACGCCGGCAGTACCTTAACTCGGCGGAGGCGGCGGCGGCGGCACGGGTAACCCGGCGCGGCGCCCACCTCTACCCTCACCCGACTTACTACCAAAACAAGATTCTTAAAATGTATCTATGAGCACGCTTTCATTCATTGCTGAAATGATAATAAATCGTTTTTGCCTCTAAACTTAAAATGCGAATAACTTTAAATGTTAAGTATCAAAATAATGAAATTATTGCTTCATTCTAATTATTTTGTTATTAATCAGATGGGGTGTATGAGGTTTTGCGCTTATTCATTAAAACGTTGAAAAAGTGCGCACGTACAAAATGTATATACACACATACATAATAACATACGCGTACGTATACATAATTAATTAATTACATTGTGTTTATACGTACATAATGTATACATGGTGTCCCAAAATTCAACGTCAAGCCGAATACAGAAGATATGTGAGTTTATAACTGTTCAGGGAAAAATACAATAAAAAAATCAAAGTTTAATAGTTTTCGAGATTTTGAATAATTTTTTACATTTGAAAATTTCGCCACCCCGCGCTCAACTTTTAGATGTAGTTACTACAAATATGTAAATTTTTTCATGAAAATACTTGTTACGCATTTGACAACATTTCATTTTAAGAAAGGTATCAAAATAAGGAAACCGTTTGGAGATTAAGTGATTCAAAGCTTGTATCAAAATTATCAGATTTTTCTATCCATTATTTTACTTAATTATTTTAGAGGTTGAATGAGATTTTATTCCTTTGCCTGCTGGGCTTTTCTATTGTATTTGACAGTTTTTATTTTTAATGTTATTGCGGCCAAGGTATCTTAGGCATAAATCCTACGTTTTTCATAAAATTCAAAAGTAAATTAAAAATAGAAATATCGGTCAAAAATAAAATCAGAAAAATACGTATCTCTTATTTTTTAACCTATTTTATATTTTTTATTAAAATTAAGTGGTTAAAAAAATTTATATTGTCAATTCTGAATAAACTTTACAGTCGACAATTCAAAAATAAAGAATTAGTTCCATACTTTTTACAGAAAACACCGTTTTCCATCAGACCTCTGCGGTACATTTTGTTTTCTATGTCAACTTTGAGTTTACACCCTGTATCAAAATGTATCGTCCTAAAGTGGCAAGTTATTTTAAAAGTTGGCCAATTGCGTCGAGCGCTCGAATCGAGAAATTTTTGTTAGAAATCGAACGAAAATCAGTAGAAACACCGCGTCCACGCACAAGCTGCAACCCGCCCCCGCGCGCCGCTCGCATTCCCCTCGCATCACCCGCGGTTTTTATTTATGAAATAGACAATGTTCCGTAATGTTTTCTTAAGTTGCGATTACAAGGTAGATAGAATTCGACTTATAAATATGATAGAAGCAATAATCCAGACTACGCGAATTTTGCCCGAAGTAGAATTTCGAAAAAAGTATTTTTTTAGGGTTCCGTAGGTCGCAACCGGTTGCGAACTTAAAACTAAATGTCGAAGGCTAATACAAGTTGTCAAAGAGTTCGCAACTAGTACCACAAATTATGCCTAGTAGTTAAAGACGAAAAATCTGTTTTACAAGTTTAGGTAGGTTCCGTATGTCGCAACCGCTCCAAATTTCCTGAGAAGGTAGGTACTGGTTCTCTAAATAAATGGTATAATCGCAACTAGTACCACAATTTTTGTTTTGGAGTTATTAAATAATTAAGGTTTTTCCCAATTTTCACCATTTTCCGTAATTCCAAATCGGTTGCAAATTTAAGGTAATCATATCCATACATAACTCTGTTGATGGGGAAATTATCATTAGTACCACAATTTATGCAAATTGATAATTTAATTCTACTGCACTAATAATTTTACGGTCGGATATCGCACTAATAATTTTGAAAACTCCTCAAAAATAGGACTTGCGCCTCGAAGCGGTTTAAATATAGAAAACGTAGGTAACCGTAATATTTTTCGAACTAACAAATGTATTCGCAAGGCAAAGGCCACACACAATTAAATACATTATTCATTAGTTTTTTCATTCAATTTAAATCGTTTAGAACGTATTATTCAAATCAGTGGTTCATGTACAGGAGTGCGATTTTTGAAACTCAAACTTTGAACTCGGCAGTTGAAAATGTCAATATTAACATTATATGGAGCCATACATCTTTCTACTGCTGATTTGTCTTTCAATAAAAAAAACCGGCCAAGTGCGTGTCGGGCCACGCGCACGATAGGCTTCCGTAGTTGCCCGTCACAATATATGGACTTAGAAGGGGGCTTTTTGTTTTATACTACGGTTTAACGGCTAATAAAGTCTATAAAGTACATTTTACAAGTTGATCGACTATTACTCGTTAACTTGTAAAGCCTACTTAGCGGTGATAGTTTTCCTTTTAAATTCGTTATATACACTACTGCTGTGAATTTTTTCACGTATCCAGAACCAACAGTTTAGCTGGCAGGAGAGACGACGACGACACTTGACTGTAACAAAAATTTTCACTTTAAAGCTTAATATTTCGCTAACGGATCCCTAAATCGAAAAATGGTTTTCCCACACGTACAATATTTTTAAAAGACCTATCCAACGATACCCCACACCATAGGATAGTGAGAAAAAAAATTTCATCCCCACTTTTCATGTAGGGACCTCCTCTAACATATTTTTCAAGATTTTATTTTACCACTTTGTCGGCGTGATTAATATGTATACCCATGTCAAATTACAGCTTTCTAGTGCTAAGCGTCTTTGAGCTAAGCCGCGGACAGACGGACAGCATAGGCTTAGTAATAGGATCCCGTTTTAACTCTTCGGGTACGGAACCCTAAAAAGGATACAGAGTGGTTTTTTGTTTAAAAAATAAAACCATTACTTGCGTATACAATTTATTTCTAACTTTATTCTTCATTCTTTTACAATAATCCACAGCTTTGGTCTTCTAGAGCGTACAAATGAAAAAATATACAATTTCCCATCTTTTTTTTTCATTAAATTCTTTTATTAACTCTCACAATATAAATATTAGGATTTGTTTTTTTACAATAAACTTTTTTTGATTCTAAAAGAGAAAAATATTTGACCTTTTTTAACCGTTTATCAGACATAAACACGTTTTTTTCAATCACACAATAAAATAATCAATTTATAATAAAAAATATTATATAGGGTCCAGCTTAATATGCTGACTCTTTTTTATGGGGATGATCAGACCATCGAACTGAACAACTTTCTCTATGGCACCAACATTGAAATCACAAAAAAAAATCACCTCTTCCATACAAAACTGCAAACCTACTTGAACTAAATGTATGGAAAATTGGCTAAAGAAGGTTTGTAGTTTTGTATGGAGCAGTAGATTTTTTTTTTCATGATTTTGATGATGGTCCCATAGAGAAAGTTGTTCAGTTTGACGGTCTGATCATCCCCTTAAAAAACTGTCAGCATATTAAGATGGACCCCATATGTAATACTTGCAATTTATGTTCAAAAACTATTTTTGACATTTTATTTTTCGATTACTATGCTATTATGCCGAACATATTAAAATATGATCACTTTAATGAAAACAAGATACAAAATTAATAATGAATTAATTTTTTCAGTTTAAAAAATGTATTGAATCTAAAATTACACACATAAAATAACGACCGTATTCCGTCACAGGATAGTCATAAACTTTGCTTCAATTATAAACCACGATTTAGGTAAATTTGCACCAAACAAGTATTTAAGGGATATAATACGGAGCGCGCTCCATACAAAAGAAGTCTGGTGATATTTTCAATACTAACCAATTAGTCAATGAAATTTTTCAGAAACAATCTAGAAACTAATCCCTGTGTTTGTATGAAGTCAGATTTTCGTTAAAATGTATAGTTTTAAAGTTACAGTGCCTCAAAGATTTCCATACAAATCTTAAATTAATCCTAGCACTGAGACTGTATATTTTAACGAAAGTCTTCATACAAACATAGAGATTAGTTTCTAGGTTGTTTATGAAAAATTTCATTGACTTTAATTGGTTAGTATTGAAAATATCACCAGACTTAGTTTGTACGCAGCGCGCATTTACGCATTCGGAATAAACTTCTCTAAAAGTATTTTTGATGCAAGCAAGTTATTAAAAATGATTTTTACACATTTTGCCAAAAAACGTGTCCTGATAAAGGGTTAAAAAGGACTTGAAAATATAAAAATGCACGCTCTCAATTCAAAAATATATCTACCGTCCCGCATTCCTTATTCTTTAACCTTACAAACTATAGTAAAAGAAAATATTGTAATAAAAAAAAGGATTTTTCCTTAAACAATCTTCTAGCGATCTGCCTACAATTATTTGAGTACATCAAGGAGTTTTTTTTATACAACGTGTTAAAAAATTAACGCAAAATCTAAAAACTGTAAGTTTAAAATAATGTTGAATCTTCTTGTTATCGTGTGGGCAAGCCCTGGTGTCAGAGTTTTTCAGACCGCCTTACGGCCTTTGACGTGGTTTTTATGCAACGACTACCACCAGAGATAGTAGCCGCGACCAATGGCTTAACGTGCCATCAGAAGTACGGAATCATCTTTCTTTTCAAACAATCAGGTGATTCGGCCTGCAATGTCCTAACCAACTGGGGAAAAACGCGCAAAGTGACATATCACTAGGTGTCCCCCGTGGGAATCGAACGACCTCCGTGTCAAGAGCCCAATGCTCTTAACCATTAGACCACGAAAACAAAATAATGGTGAATTTAAAAAAAAATAGGGATTTTTGACTTATGCACTTATCATCATATTAGCCGATGGATGTCCCACTGCTGGACATAGGCCTCCCCCAAGGATCACCACAACGGCATCATCACACGACCCCAATCCCGACTTATTTATAGAGTCAAAAGGATCACAGTTGATTTCGTTGTCTATAGAGATAGTTAGATGGCTTGATCATCCTCTTAATATATGGACATTGCAGAAAGAACCTCTGTAAAATAAAATCTGCTATCTATTATACAGGATGTGGTTTGGGTCAGCGACGCGCATTTAGGGAATACTTCAGACCATCAAACTGAACAACTTTCACTATGGAGCCAACATCGAAATCTCCAAAAAAAAACACCAGTTTCATACAAAACTGCAGTAGCAACTCGACTCAAATGTATGGGGCAACCGTTTTTTTTTTTTTTTTGTTAATGTTCCATAATGAAAGTTAATCAGTTTGATGGTCTGAAGCACCACCTAAATGCGCGTCGCTGACCAAAACCACACCCTGTATATTCAAAGTTTTTAGATTTTGGGTAAATTTTTTTTTTTGTATATGGAGTGCACGCTTAATAGCAAAAGTCAACGCACCTAGCGTTGTCCTTTCTGGCACATAAAATAGAATAGAAAAGAAAATCCAAGCGATTTTGAACATTATTTGTATGAAACGCACACTCCTTATAAAGTAAATTCCTTGGCGTACAATTTTAATGTACATTGTACTTTTTTTCTACACATTAAAAACTATTTTTAAAAAATGCAGAAAATTCGGAAAAATTAACTTAATCAGCACCAAAAAAATTACAACAAAACATTTAAAAAAAAATACGAGAAAAATCAAAGTCAGCTACTTTTTAATTGCAAGCATCCCTTCCCTTTATTTTGAACAAGCAAAATCATATTTTACTAACTTCGAAAATTCCATTTTCACAAAACTTCGAAAACTTTGGCAAGATTTTTTTCTTTTTACAAAAATAACGGTTTTTTTTTTCTTAATTGTGACGATTTGGAAAAAAATATAAAAATGAAATACTTTAATCTTAAATCTATTTTGTTTCAATCCATACAAAAGGCTTTCCTAATGGAGGTTGTCGTTTAAGACGTTATCTTCTCTTACGGAAGCGATTTTATTCGGCGATTTCACGCCGCGTGCTCGCAACGATATCGCTCCGCCGAGAAATCGCTCGTGTGAAAGGGCTCAAGTCTAAAGCGACCACCGCAATGTCACAATACACTAATAGGGAAGCAGTAATGCAACTCTGGCAACTCCTGAATCGACGCACACAGACGCCACGTACACATTACGCGCGGTTTCTTAAGATCTTCCCCACTATATTATGTTTTATACAGGGTCCTTCTTAATATGCTGACACTTTTTTAAGGGGATGATCAGACCATTAAACTGAACAACTTACTCTGTGGCACCAATAACGAACACTCGAAAAAAAAAATCAGTTCTCCCATACATTTCATGGGCTCACCCCCCGTCACACTGGACAGAGTTTCGGTCTAGCATGATTTCTCTACTTGCGCGCGACTCGGTTTTTTCCCATACTACGAGTCGCGGCAAGCGCGGCTTGCGCTCTCCGAAAAGTGCGGGAACAGGTTATTTTCTATGCAGCGAAGGCGCGTCGCGCGCGTGTAGAGAAATCATACTAGACGTGCAGGTGAAACGTGGATGTTCTGAGGTTTCAGAATATCTCTGACAACTCCCTGGGGGAATATAGCCGTTAGCATATGCTATGCTATGCCCATACATTTGGCTTGAGTAGGTTTGGAGTTTTGTATGGAACAGCTGATTTTTTCGCGATTTCGATGTTAGTGCCATAGAGAAAGGTCATTTTAACGGTCTGATCATCCCCTTAAAAAAGTGTCAGCATATTCAGAAGGACCCTATATACTATGAATTATGATAATGTTGTCATAACGGGCCGTGTTCGTGCGTCGATTCAGGGGCGTTTGTTATGTAGTCGGTTTACTGTATATTTGTATATTGTGGCAAAAAGTTACCTTAACAGCAGGATATATACATTTTACCTTTCACATTAAAAACTGTCACGTAAATTCGATATAATATCACTTTCGTAGACTATTTTTTCTCTTTTTTTACCATACTCTGTTGGACACAACGTGACTAAATAAAAGATTTTCTTAAAAAAAAAATGGCAATATATCAAAATAATTTTATGGTAACTATCCGATAAAAGACTATTTATAAAAAAAATGACGCATAAATATACTTTTTTATATAAAATAATAATGAATGAAAAACAAAACGTAATTAAAACTTCTCACTAAATAACAGAAAATATCAGATTTTGTGTATCTTTTTTAAATTTTTTTACGGATAAAATGCGGAACAAAATAGTATAATATAATAATCCAAGCAAAATGACTAGTCAGTTATACAAGGTGTTAAACAAATTGATCGTATTACCGGAAAAATATTTGTACACAATATACAGGGTGTTAGGGTAAACAGTTGCACTACTCTAAGGGGTGATTGTACCCACGAACTTTCACTAAGTAACCTATAAAAAATTCAAAAAAAAAATGTAGACTTTTCATATAAATATTCGATCAGCAGATTGCATTCAGTATAGAAAGACCAAACATTTTTTTGCGAATTGACTATAAGTTTCTTATGGAAAGTTGTTCAGTATCATGGGTACAATCACCCCTTAAAGTAATGCAACTGTTTACCCTAACACCCTGTATTAAAAAGAATAGCTAAGAACTGCCGAAAACATATCGATTTGGTATCGATTGAATCGGGTAGTTACACAATAAGGGTTGATCGCACGTTGGCAGCACAAAATCGCATTTTTTGACCCTCCATCCTTTTCCGTCGCTCAGGAACGTCGTTTGCTAGAGCGAGAAACATAGCGGGAATACGACCGCGTGCGGCAGCACCGGCAGTGCTACGACCTTTCTCGCTCTATGACGTTCCTGAGCGATAGAAAAGGATAGAGCGTGAAAAAATTCGATTCTGTGCTGTCAGATGAGATATAATAAAACTTGTTTTGGGGACGCTACAATCGACTTTAACCTTTTATACCTTTAATGGTATGGTTGCAAAAACAAAAATTATTTCAAATTATTTTCCACAACAGAATCGATTTTTTTTTTAACTTCAAAAAGTTTCATACACGTTCTTGTTTTATCCATGCTATAGAATGGATTTTGTGTTTTTGAGCATTTTTAACACCTTGTATTATTGTCTTGGATCTACTAAAGAACAAAAATTGCAATATTGTCAAATCTGATAATTTTATCTGATATACAAGATGGAATGATCACACGACAAATAAATAAAAAAAACTACCAAGAGATCTTTAATTTTACAGCAGAAAAGAAACCTTTTAGGGTCCCGTAGACAAACAAGGAACCCCCTTATAGTTTCGTCCATTCTGTCTGTCTGTATGCCCCAACAAAGATTACTACTTACTACGTATCATATATATAACTTCCTTAGTCACGGTTTACAAAGAAGAGACGCGTGGCGGTGGCGGATAATCTAAGTAACACAATATAAACCTTATAGTACGTAGCATAGCGTCGTTTTTGTCGTAAAGGCGACGTCACCTGGAGGCGCGGGCGCGATTCACCAATCGACGCTATGCTACGTACTATAAGGTTTATAATTGTGTTACTTTGACTATCCGCCACCGCCACACGTCTCTTCTGTACAAACCGCGCCTTAGAAAACGATATATTTTCACGCATTAATTACCTACTGCCAGATGCAAAAATGTTTCTAATGAAGCTTGACTCAGCGTTGTTATTACATCGTACAGCGCGCGACGTATGCGACGTTGTGGTCTGGCGCGAGTGGCAGAAATCAAGCAAGCGCATGGCTTACGATGCGAAAAAATGTAGGTGCTTCCGGTACCTACGGTAGAGTGACAGAGGTCTGGGACACTTCGATTACCTACACATTTTAAATACATATTGTATAAACATTCAGAAATTATTTAAGTATGTAATTCATAGGCGCGGTTTATACAGAAGAGACGTCTGGCGGTGGCGATAGTCAAAGAAACACAACTATAAACCTTATAGTACGTAGCATAGCGTCTCTCCTACATATATCCGTCATAGATTCTCGTTTACGACAAAAACGACGCTATGAAACGTACTATAAGGTTTATATTGTGTCTTAGATTATCCGCCACCGCCACACGTCTCTTCTGTATAAACCGTGGCTAAGGATGTGATATAGCTGATACGTAGTAACTTATGTTGGTGCATACAGACAGACAGAATGGACGAAACTAGCGGCTTCGTTAGTACTTTTGCATGTGACAGACAGACAGACAAACACCAAAGCGATTGGATTATTGTTCGGTTTTCCAATGTTGGTACACCTTTTTTTATTGTCGTATTATCATTACCATCCAGTATACAAAAAGAGCATTACAATAAAAATCTTTAAACGGTAATTTGTACAAAAGTTTTTACAAATATTTTTGATACACAATATTTTGTTTATGTTCATAATTAAATAAAAATATTTCTTTTTTTATTGATTGTACTTACAGTTCCTTATAAAATTGATTTAAATTTAATATAAAAAACCCATCAAGTTTAGCTAAAATATACAACTTGTTAATGAATAAGCGCATAACCTCATATACCCCAACTGATTTATAACAAAATAATTAGATTGAAACAATAATGTTTCATGTGTTGTAATGTAATTTTAAAGTTATTCGCATTTTAAGTTTTGAGGCAAAAATGATTTGTTATTCAGCAATGAATGAAAGCGCTAACGTGCTCATAAATTTTAAGAATCTTGTTTAGGTAGTAAGTAGGGTGAGAGTTAATATTTTGAAAAAAATTACCAATGTTGAAACCATGATAATTCGATTCTGCTCTCGATTCTAAACAAACTATGTACTTTCTAGTTTGCGTTAATTCATTAACACGTTGTATATCATGTAAATAAAATAAATTTTATTTTCATGTTTTATGACTATCAATGCTTTAATTTGCTCTTGTTGCCTTAAAATTTAATACTTTTATCTAGCCAGCTTTATCCCACTGTTGTGCAAAGGCCTAAATAAATTAATAGCATTTTATTTCAATGGATAAGTAATTATTGTATAATACAGGGTGTAAATTTAAATGTGGTACATACTTGATTTTTTTCGCGGTTTCGATGTTGGAAGTTGTTCAGTTTGATGGGCTGAAGCACCCTGTTCGATAACGCAATTCATTTTACATCCCGTATAAGGAACCGTAAACACAATTAGCAAATATAAAAAAGATACATAAAGTATATATAATTAATTTAAAAAAAAAACTAATAATCACATGAGAGATTATCGTCATTTAGAGAATTAAATGTTTTTAAATTTTATTTTATAAAAACTAATATTAATATCTGACGCTTTGGAATGTTACTTGTCATCACTGGAGAACTCTATTATAACCCTGTAAATAAAAAAACATATTTTATGAATAAAAAACATATTTTTATAAATAAAACATTTTATTTAAAATTTAAATGTCAAAAACTGTAAAATAAATGTTTTGAGAGAATATAACCGTGCGTCCGTGCGCGCTGCATACAAAAGAAGTTTCGTCCTATTTTCATTTCAATATTAACAAATTAAAGTCAATGACATTTTAAAACACGATCTAGAAACCAATATCTGTGTCGTTCCGTTTTTCAATGCTAGGATTAATTTAAGATTTGTATGGAAATCTATGAGCTACTCTAACTTTGAAACTATTCCAAAATATAACTAAACTTCGTTTGTATTGAGCGTCGAAAGGTTATATCCTCTTAAGAGGAAAGGCGGGTACCGTGTTGTCCATACAAACGTATTCCCTGTTTCCTCCCTGGATAATGACACTAGAGCAAAACCACTTTTACTGTTGTTATCTACATTATCTCTGTCACATACATACATATTCTCACGCCTGTCTCCCACTGGGGTAGGCAGAGACAACGGAACGCCACCTGCTACGATCCTGACAAACCTCTCTAGCTTCCTCCACATTCATTAGTCCTTTCATGCATGCTCGTCGGTTTCGGGTAATATTATTTACCTATAAGAACTATTTTACCGCCGTTTTCGGACACCATCCAAAATTGTTTGCAATTTTGACGAATACATATAAAGAATAAAAGGAAAACATACAGATATAGCCAGTCCTTCTCATATTATTCTTGAAAAAAATATTAAAATCGGTCTAGCTTTGGAGGAAACAGGGGAATACGAGATTGTGATTTCATGTATTTTATGTGAGCTGCAGTTGTCGCTTTCGCACTGGAAGCTCGAGAACAGCGAGACAGCGATAGATCTGTAAAAATCTATTCTTCAAATGTCTTGCAGACCGCTTTTCCTCTTAAACTGGCTGTCAGAAAAAGGTTGAGCCACATCTGGCAGCACGGAATCGCATTTTTTCACGCTCTATACTTTTCTGTCGCTCAGGAACGTCATTGGCTAGAGCGAGAAAGGTCGCAGCACTGCCGGTGCTTCTTCTTGTGGTGCCATCTCCTGTCGGCGGCTCCTATTTGCCAGGTTGGCTATCATTAGGGGTATTCGGTCCCTGGAGACTGCCTGAACAGTGAGGTGGTGTTCATATCGAACCATTCACAAAGGTTTTTAAGCCAGGACTTCCTTCTTCTACCAGGCATTCGTCTTCCCAAAATTTTCCCCTGCATAATAATCTGGAGAAGTTGGTATTTTTCACATCTCACTGCCGGTGCTGCAGCGTGCGATCGCATTCCCGCTATCTTTCTCGCTCTTGCAAATGACGTTCCTAAGCGACAGAACGGGATAGAGCGTGAAAAAATGCGATTCCGTGCTGCCAGATGAGGTTCAACCCCTACTAAGCTTTTCACAATCGTCCAGTCTAAGTTTAGACATAAGCTAAGGATTTATTGAATTCAAACTGTCCATTTGTATCACAGATTACCCCCAATAGGATATCGCATGATGAAAATTTTTCAATGAAAATGATTCAAGGCCATTTCAAGGTCGGATACTCCGAGCCCGCACTACTCCGTTGCTTATATCAGTGTAAAATTATAAAAGGTATCTATGTATGTATATGCTCACGACTATATTCCCCGAGGGGGTAGTCAGAGATGTTCAGAAATCTCAGAGCATCCAAGTTTCACCAGTAGTACCGAAACTCTGTCCAGTGTGACGGGGGGTGAGCCCGTCGCCACTTATAATGGACAGTGGGTACAATACATGCCGCACGCTACACAAGCATGCAGGTTTGCTCACGATGTTTTCCTTCACCGAAAAGCCAGTGGTGTTACAAATCGTACATAAATTCCGAAAAACTCATTGGTACGAGTCGGCCTGGACGGGGATCGAACCATCGCCTCCTGCACGGCAGGCAAGGTTACTCGCCACTGGACCACCATGGCTTTATTATAAAAGGTGTTACTAAAATACAAATAAACATTTAAGGGGGTGGTTTAGACCATCGAACTGAACAACTTTCACTATGGGACCAATATAAAATCGCAAAAAAGAAATCAGATGTTCCATACTAAACTACAAATCTACTCGAGCTAAATGTATGGGACAACAGATTTTTTTTTCGCGATTTCGATGTTGGTCCCATAGTGAAAGTTGTTCAGTTTGATGGTCTAAACCAACCCCTTAAAGGTTCAAAATTTATATTTTTACTTTTGTAACACCCAGTAGATGGGTGGTGCGCGTCGGCGGCCTAGTATGCGGTATCTATTGGGGGCTTTGACTAATATATGTGGACTGGTTACGCGTGTAATTCTACTAACAAACATTTCTGCCACTTTTTGCGGGGGGCGAGGTAACATGAAATCCGCAACTTTGGATTTTATTCCCCATAACTTTAGATTCTAATTTTGAATGTTAAAAATCATGAAAAGTAATCTCGTGTGAACCCCAAACGTTCTAAGTTCGAAGTTATTATTTCGCAATTATAGGCTGTCTCGTTTAGTGATAAGGTGTAAAATTTAATGTAAATGCACAAGATCAATTGTGCTTATACCGTGACAGAGGGGAAATGCTACCGCAAGGCTAGTCCTTATATTAATTAGTCAAAGATTGGGGGTAATCTGTGATTTGTATGGAGACCACTGACCTCTGTGTGTCTATGTAACAGCTGCGGTGCGGCAAAGTTCGATGTCTCCGTGTAGAAGAACGGTCGCTTCATCGTGTTTTGCCCTGCGAAAAACATATAAATTTACTTTAATCGCAGAGGTTGTGCAGAGGCTGAGAGTGTGATAGTTTAATACTATGTAAATAGTATCAATTATTTTATTAAATGTATTATTGACTATGTATTATTGTATACATAACTTTAGCTTAAGAATTTATATTGTTATAGTTATTAAGTCGTGTTATGTTGTAGAGTTTCTGGCCGCATCTTCTCTACAGCGACAACACGTTCCGACGCGGTGGTAGCTTTAAAAAAGATTTGACGTTTGATAAGTGTGCTGCAAGCTCCTATATTGAATAAATTATATTGACTTTGACTAAACCTTTCGTATGTAGGCTCTTTAGCCTCTCCCGACGTAGGGGCGGTGTAGCTTTTTACCCGACTGCGCCAGAAGGAGGGTCATGTTTTTCGAGCGTATGTTTGTGTGTCTATTTCTTTGGCACGGCCTACAGCCTAAACGGCTTGATGGATTTTAACGTATGAGGTGTCATTAGATTCGTTAAAATTGTGAGAGTGACATAGGCTATATTATTTTAATATGGCGTCTGCGAAATAAAAAAGAGAGGGGGAATAAATATCTTGGACATTGTCACACAAATTATCTAGTCACATTTAAAGTACCAGAATCTAGCCTGGACTTGTATTATGATGACTAGACAACGATATAGGATACATATATAGATACATACGTCCATGACTCGGGTACAAATATTCATATTCATCATACAAATCTTTGTCCCTTACGGGATTCGAACCCGCGACCCTCGGCACAGCAGGCAGGTTCACTACAGACTGTGCTATCGGGCCGTCAATATATAATTTGAATGTTATTAGGTAGATATTGCGGGGATAAACCAACAACCAACCAAAAATCTTCGTTGTCCTAAGCATAATACTAAGCTTGTAAAAAGTATAATTATAAATAATTAATTATTACACTTACATAGTTGTGTATGGGCCGCTAGGGCATTCTGTTTCGCTATTAGCATCTCCGGGCCCGGCCGGGATAGGGGTTCGTAGAAACCTGCTGACAAATATTCAACAATTTATTATCATATCAATCCTTAGACCATATAACTAGGGACACGGAATATCTAAGATTACAACCGAAGCTTTACTATCTAAGCACGCTCGCTCCAAGCGCGGCTGACACTCACTCTATACTTCATTCCAAATAAGGACGAATAGATTTTCAATCAATCAATCAATTATACTTTATTTTACACCAAAAAAAAAAAGTCAAAATTGTTTATTCAAAATAATATCACATAGTTAACTTTTTGACGTCATGTTTTTGAATCTAACACCGCGTCCGAAAGTGTTCCGTTGTAGAGAAGATGCGGCCAGAAACTCTACAACACACTTCTTTTAAACAAAACAAAATATACAAAGTACAATTACATAAATTCAATATTAAATTACATAGTGTAACCTTGTCAAGACCAGACATTCTGGTCATTCAAATAATCATCGAGTTTATAGTAACCTTTATTACAGAGGACTTGTTTAACATGGGACTTAAACTTTTTGTCCATCAAGTTAAGAATATTCTCTGGTATCTTATTATAACATAGTATACACTACATTATAACATAGTGTACATATGTACCAAAAACATAGTATACACTATACAGAGAGTAAACAAACAGGAAATACTGACGGAGATTTTCCGGTTCCTATTTAGCTTTCTGGCCAATTCTGATAAGCAAATATACTTTATTTATCAGAAAGATATACTATCTGACATATCTTGGACGGTACTAGAGCTTTTCTAAGAATAAGTGAGAGTATAGGCCTGTTTAACCACTTCCGAATAAGTTCTTGTTAGCTGTATGGTATCATTATTTTATTAAATAGACTATGTATTATTGAATAACTTTAGCTTAAGAATTTATATTGTAATAGTTATTAAGTCGTGTTATGTTGTAGAGTTTCTGGCCGCATCTTCTCTACAGCGACAACACGTTCCGACGCGGTGGTAGCTTTAAAAAAGATTTGACGTTTGATAAGTGTGCTGCAAGCTCCTATATTGAATAAATTATATTGACTTTGACTTTGACTTTGAATACTAATTAGTGCGGACCAAGTCGCGGGTAGCGACTACGCGCGGGGAACGGCAAAAGTTAGTTATCCTAAAAAACCTACCAGGTCCATTGTTGTGTCCGTTAGCATAGTACGGGCTGCCCTGCGGTTGCATAACACTCTCGCACGCTGTGAAATAAGACATTAAGAGGATATGTGAAAAAAAATGGATTCTTCAAAGCATCATATATCATGAAGTACTAACAGTAGGAGTATGATTTGCGGATATGTGTTAATTGAACATATAATTGAAGTTTTGATAAAAGCCAAAACACGATTACGAGACATTTTCCCGATAGAAAAATAAGCCAAAGTAGCCTCCGTCTTTATCGATAAACGCTTGGAACTGCTAAACGGTGAATAATAGAAACACGAGACATGATTTAAAAAAAAGAGATTGATATTTTATAAAGTTTGATTAGAGCAGAATTGAACTTTCATAAATAGTACAATCACAATTAAATAAAGTTTGTTTTACGCTTGCGTCGTTTCAGCCGCGCGCGCCGCCCCATCTCTTTCTCTCGCATCAGGCAGTAATATAAGCTATCACACGCCCATTTCGCTTCAACTATTTTTCGACATAGGCCCTTAACAAGTTATTATAAAGATTCACTCATATCGTACAGGATGTTAGGGTAAACAATAAAGTTACTTAAAACAGGGTGTAAGGAAAAGTATCATTAACCTTTGAACTACATACTCTACCCATCAAACTGAACAGCTTTTAGTATGGGAGCAAAGTTGTGAGAACAAAAGAAATCTATTTCATACAGGGTCCTTCTTAAAATGCTGACACTTTTTTAAGGGAAGGATCAGACCGTCAAACGGAAAAACTTTCTCTATGGCACCTACATCAAATGGCGAAAAAAAATCAGTACTTCCATACAAAACTGCAAACCTACTTGAGTCAAATGTATGGGACAGCTGATTTCTTTTCGCTATTTCGACGTTTGTCCCATAGAGAAAGTTGTTCAGTTTGATGGTCTGATCATCCTCTTAAAAAAGTGTTAGCATATTAAGACCCTATACAACGTGTAAATGAATAAGCGCAAAACCTCATACACCCCAACTGACAAAATAATTAGATTGAAACAATAATTTCATTAATTTCAATTGAGGCAAAAATGATTTGTTATCATTTCAGCAATGAATGAAAGCGCTAACGTGCTCAGGGATACATTTTAAGAATCAGGTTTTGGTAGTAAGTAGGGTGAGAGTGCCGGAGCGGTGGGTTGAGATCGAGTTCAGTAAATTTAAATTTTACAAACAAATTATTGACAATTTTGAAAAAAAATTACCTATGTTGAAACCATGATAATTCGATTCTGCTCTCGATTCTAAACAAACTACTTTCTAGTTTTGCGTTAATTCATTAACACGTTGTATATTTGAGTCGTGTAGGCATTGCAGTTTAGTATGGAACAGATAATTATTTTTTCGATCTGACAGGTTTGCTCCCATAGTAAAAGTTGTTCAGTTTGATGGGTAGAGTATGTGGTTTAAAGGTTAATTATACTTTTTCATACACCTGTAGAGTGATTAACAGCTGAGATAGCGAGATGTACCACTGTATAATAGAAAGAGATACGTGACGCGAGAAAATAGAACCGTTTTTGGAGTTCTTATCGCTGGTAAAAATTCGGTTTCTGTGAATAATTGTGAATCTAAAGTGAAATCGTAGATAATTTTGTGAAATATACTAACACTATTTCTTTAAATTATTCACGATTTCACGATAGATTCAGAATTATACACAGAACTCGATTTTTTACTCTGCCGATAATCTCCTGAAAACCTCCAAAAACGGTGTCATTTGACAACTCATGTCAGTCCCTCTACTCCTGTAAGGTGTAATAACTTTATGGGGTAAACACAGCTGCATTATTTTAAGGGGTGATTGTACCCATGATATTAAATTACTTTCCCCAAGAAACCAATAGGAAATTAGTAAACATGAATGTGGACATCCCGTGCTAAATGAAATCAGCTGATCGGACATTTGTATGAAAAGTTGTAAATTTTTATACAGGGTGTATCAAAACAACCTAGTAATACTTGAGGTGCTTCAGACCATCAAACTGAACAAAGTTTACTATGGAGCCAACGAAAAACCCTTCTGAAAAAATAGTCTATGTTTCAAATGTCACACTAGAGTTGGGATTTTTTAATAATTGGCTTCCATGAAGTTTTTTTTTTTTTTTTTTGTAATTATTTAACACGTTGTATTACTCACCGTTCGACTCAGGCTCCTGCTTCACGTGGTGTTGTAGTTGCTCCAATAGGCGCTGTTGTGTGACACTCGAGTTGTACATTGAGTTTGCGTCTGCTACTGTTGAAAAAACTTATTTTTACCCGACTGCGCCAGAAGGAGGGTTATGTTCTTTTACTCTATGTAAGACTATGTATTATTGTATACATAACTTTAGCTTAAGAATTTATGTTGTAATAGTTATTAAGTCGTGTTATGTTGTAGAGTTTCTGGCCGCATCTTCTCTACAGCGACAAAACGTTCCGACGCTGTGGTAGCTTTAAAAAAGATTTGACGTTTGATAAGTGTGCTGCAAGCTCCTATATTGAATAAATTATATTGACTTTCTTTCACTGACTTTCTATAATACCATGTTTTAATAACTAAATTATTAAGATAAACAAAAAACCCGACTGCATGAAAAACCTATTAACTGAAAAGAGAAAAACAAGCTCTATAATCACTAATCAGCTATAACAGCTTTAAGTGAGCTAGTATAATTTGAATGTCTACCTAATAGGTAGGTATTGCAGGCGGGGACGAAACAATAACCAACCAAAAATCTTCTTTGTCCCCGTTTGCGATACCTACCTATTAGGTAGACATTCAAATTAAAATAAAGCTGTTATAGCTGATTAGTGATTATAGAGCTTGTTTTTCTCTTTTCAGTTAATAGGTTTTTTATGCAGTCGGGTTTTTTGTTTATCTTAATAATTTAGTTTTTAAAACATGGTATTATAGAGTAAAAGAACATAACCCTCCTTCTGGCGCAGTCGGGTAAAAGAGACAAGGAGAGTGCTAGAAAAACCGTGGCGTAGCGTGGGTTTTTGCCGCCCGGGGCACAAACTGATTTTGCCGCCGCCGCCTTATCTTACCTATACATAAAAAAATACGAACGGAGCGAGCGAGCTCAACATTTTTTGCACATCTATTCTGGTTGTGGTCGGATCTTTTGGTTTATCCATGCAAACATTGAAACTTAGAGCGAGCTCGACTTTTCTCCTCAATACGAATCGGTTAGAGCCAGAGCTTTTTACGTACAAAACATTTGCAAAGTAAAAGCTATGCATGGAGCGAAGCAAGCTCGAAATTTTGAGCACCACGTGCTGTGGTCTGGCCTCTTTAGGATAATGTAGGCACAGTATCTAAACCAGAAACTTAGAGCGAGCGAAGCGAGCTCGACTTTTCTCTGCTCTACGAATTGGTTATAGACAGAGCTCAATCATCTAGGCATGTATTGTACCCACTGTCCACTATGTGGCGACGGGCTCACCCCCTGTCACACTGGACAGAGTTTCGGTACTATTGGTGAAACGTGGATGTTCTGAGGTTTCAGAATATCTCTGACTACCCCCTCGGGAACATAGTCGTGAGCATATGCTTATGTATGCAATGCTTATGCTCAATCATCTATATTTTTCCCGAATTTGCCGCCCTCTCCTTGCCTGCCCCCTCGCTACGCTACTGTGTAAAAAGCTCAAAAGCCCGTGTCATAGATGGCGCTGCATGTTGTTTTATTTGAGCCAAAAATCGGATGCCCCTTTTTGATTACACATTTTGTCAGATCTTAGTATTTTGAATGCACGACGCTAAGAGGAAGGATCGCTCTTTAAGACTAGAGTGAGCCATACCAATTGTAAAGTGTCCACTTATTTTGACGTTTAGGTTTGAGTGTGTGGTGTCAAGTAGTATGGACAAAAGGCGCCAAGTGACATATGGCCTTATGTTTACGGTCACTTTTCACACACACTAGCTCAAAAAAAGTGGACAGCCGCATAAACAAATATCTATAGTTCCATCTCCTTCTACTATTAAAGGTATGTCATAAGACAAAAGAGACCAACTACAATCGTAAATTTATGCGGACTCTATGGAGATCCTTCCTCTTAGGCACGACGAAAATACCGAAGCGTCAATTTTCATTAGTTTAGAAGTCATTCATTTTTGAAAATTAAAATTTTTCGTTCCCGGGCAATTGAAAAAATTATAATTCTTCGTACTTTTAAGGGATAACAAATAATTCGTAATACGGTTTAATGGGTCTATTCTACAATTTTAGAAATGAATAGGGTATTTGACAGCATGTAAAATAAAGAATCTATTAATGGCATGGCA
Source organism: Agonopterix alstromeriana (assembly GCA_963924505.1). Lineage (NCBI taxonomy): Eukaryota > Metazoa > Arthropoda > Insecta > Lepidoptera > Depressariidae > Agonopterix > Agonopterix alstromeriana. The sequence goes on along the minus strand of OZ004690.1, from coordinate 6,657,284 downwards.
TCCGTATTGAATATGAATTTTGGAAACCAACTATTTAGTCAGTTTAGAAAAATACTGGACATTTTAAGAGAAAACCGACAAAGAAAATATTGTTGTCTACTTTAGTCACGTGATCGTAAACGACTGTTATTGGCCGTATGGTGGATGACGTCAACTGCTTGTAAACAGTTGCGTGTAAAGTGTGGGTGTCGTACAAAGTTTACGTCATCGTGACGTCATCTGCTTGTAGTCACGTATATAGTCAGGAAAAGCGTTTTCGCGGGATATTTAAATAATAATTTTTGTTTTGGATTAGTCTTGCTCTATATGTAATGGAACGTAAAATATACATTTTCTATAGAGTCCTTAGACATCAGTGATTAACGTAGAATAGTTTTAAAAAACCTGTCAAATACCCTATTAGAACATTTTATTGTTTATAGTAACGGAGACATACCAAAAAAACTGGTGTACTTCCAAATATTTAGGTTTAGTCGTTCAGTATCATGGGTAGAATCACCCCTTAAAGTAATTCAGCTGTTTACCCTAACACCCGGTTAAGAGCGATGATAGTCCATACGGAAGAGAGCTAGCGACTCGATCACGAGGCGGCGGTTCGATTCCTGGCCTGTACCACTAAGTTCTACGGAATTTATGTGCGGTTGTATTTATCATTATCACTAGCTCGGCGGTGATGGATAACATCGTGAGGAAACCTGCATACCCGAGGTGGAAAAAAAAAAGTTCTGATGTATGTGTAAAATATGGGTGAGCTTGGGGCGAACACAATAGACCAGCAATGGTCGCAGTGTTACATAACGACCCTTGCTTGCAATAGGCCAGCCAACAATAATTAATAACGTCCTGTATAGCGACGATATCCAGCAAAATTAAAAAATTAAGACATGACTTATGCATTCTGGTATTACTTACCTAATTGGTCTTTAGTTCTTTCGTACAAAAACTTTTCCTCTTCGCTGTTGATATCAATCTCCTGCTTAATATGACTTTCATTGAAAAAGTTTTGATTTTCAGTAACTCTATGAGTTTCTTGCAATATTTCCAAATTATGCTGTTTATTCCTTAGTATTTCACTATCCGGATATCCGTTTTGATATCCGACATAGTCAGTCCTATTCTGGTACTCGTTTTCTGAAAACGAATAAATTTCCGGCAATTTTTGGTACGTATCCGGCAATTTTTGGTACTGATCCTGTATTGATTTCTGATAGTCCTGCTTCTGGTATTGAGTTTCTGGTACGGATTTTTGGTACGCGCTCTCGACTTTTTCGTACCCATTATGAGATTTTCTTTCTAACGCGTATTTTTCGGCTTCCTTATTATACTCTTCGTTTGTCTGAGGTATATAGTCTTCCTGCTTTGTATAATCCTTGGGTAATTCAAATTTCTTATCCTCATTCCTCGTCTCTTTCTGATATTGAGCGTATTCTTTCTCCTTCTCATACTTTACATATTCCTCTTTTGTCAGCGGATCTTTTTGGTACGTAACTTCTTTTTGGTACGGGGACACCTGTTTCTGGTACGGGGACCCCCTGGCTTGGTACGGGTATGTTTCTAATTCTGAATTGAATGAATTTTCCGACGCTTCGCTGTAACTGTTGTTGGGTTGAGTTTCGTCTTCTTCAGATTGGACAGGATCTGTTTGCATGAAAGCATCCTGTTTCCTTGGTTTAAGTTGTGGGTGTGGTATTGAAATAGTTTGGTTTGTTAGAGGTACTGGTATCGATTGGGTAGACGATAGGGTGCTCGCTACGGCGCTGAGCGCTTGGAGTCGGTAGGCGATCTGTAATAGACAATATAAATATAAATAAACGAGAGTTTAAGCGACTTCGTCCGCAAAAATTATAAGTGTTAATGAATAAGCGCAAAACCTCATACACCCCAACTGATAACAAAATAATTCGATTGAAACAATAATTTCATTCATTATTTGGATAGTTAAAATTTAAAGTTATTCGCTTTTTAAGTGTTGAGTTTTTCATGGATACATTTTAAGAATCTTGTTTTGGTAGTAAGTAGGGAGAGTGTGCCCGTGTAGTGGGTTGAGATAGAGTTCAGTAAAGGACAATGCTCATGAAGTATGGACAAAAAACCCAGGCCCGGCGCAAACCGAATGTAACTCAAATTATAGATAAAAATGAATAGTTAAATACTGCATAGGGGCATCATTAAAATCGATGGCCAAGTGTATGAAATTGCTATTCGAATTTTCACAGGGATCATATGAATGTATTAGTAAAAGGAGCATTTAATAGTTACAGTTGCGGTTTAAAAGCGTATAATATGACAAGCATAAAGTAGCCCTTTTACATTTACAAGATTACCACTTAAAATAATATCAGGTACAAAAAACAATCCTTTGATTAAAAAAAAGTACGTTTATTTGAATATTCGTTTGCTTACAAGTTAGCGATTTTCCAGGTCTAACACTACATGATCCAAAAATGATGCGGGACGATCAAACTGCTCCTGATGTCTAGCCCGACTACGTGTGAGTGAAACAGAAAGCCACCGCGCTGTTGCGATTGGCCGCAAATGCGAGCTATCACGAAACATTACGACGGACCGAGTCACGAGTATATTCAATATCTCTTTGTAAATATAAAAGGGCTACTTTATTCTTTTCATATTATACAATTAAAAACCGGAACTGTAACTCCTTTAAGCTCCTTTTAATAATTCGTTCATATGATCCCTGTTAAAATTCGAATAGCAATTTCATACACTTGGCCATCGATTTTAATGATGCCCCCTATGCAGTATTTAACTATTCATTTTTATCTATAATTTGAGTTACATTCCGCTTGCGCCGGGCCTGGGTTTTTTTTTAGCATTGTCCTTTTAAATTATACAAAATGGTTTAATGTTTTGAAAAAATGTAACCTATGTTGAAACCTTGATAATTCGATTCTGCTCTCGATTCTAGCATATGCTCACGACTATATTCCCCGAGGGGGTAGTCAGAGATATTCTGAAACCTCAGACCATCCACGTTTCACCAGTAGTACCGAAACTATGTCCAGTGTGACGGGGGTGAGCCCGTCGCCACTTATAATGGACAGTGGGTACAATACATGCCTCGAAATTGAAGCATGCAGGTTTCCTCATGATGTTTTCCTTCACCGAAAAGCCAGTGGTGTTACAAATCGTACATAAATTCCGAAAAACTCATTGGTACGAGTCGGTCTGGACGGGGATCGTACCATCGCCTCCTGCACGGCAGGCAAGGTAACTCGCCACTGGACCACCACGGCTGTTGTTGCATACATTTTGAGTCGAGTAGGCATTGCAGTTTAATATGGAACAGCTGATTATTTTTTGGGTTCTTAATATCCTGACTGTTTTTTAAGGGGATATTCAGAACTGAACATGGGACCAACATCGAAATCGCGAAAAAAGCAATCGGCGGTTCCGTAGAAAACTGCTAATGTGCTCACCCAAATGTATGGGACAGCCAACGTTCTTAGGTTGGTGTGCGTGAGGCGTCATACAACTTATCTCTGTGTACGTGCATAGTGACAAGGTTTATCAGCCTATACTCCATTCCAAATAGCAACGAAATTTTAATGCTATTTTGATTTATTTAGGGCCTGCTTCACGACTTTCGAATAAGTTCTTGTTAGCTTCCCCACCACAGCTCTCGATTCTAAACCAACTATTTTCTAGTTTTGCGTTTATTCATTAGCACGTTGTAGAAGATAGGTATAAACTTACATTAGCTTCGTTGTCTGCCTGTATGTCCGCAATGCCGGCAGAGTCCCGGATAGTGGTGTGACTGGGGAGGATCCATTTATCCGACTTGTCACTGAAAAAGATGGGTTAAATGTTTATTAAAGATAAATAAATAAACGAAAGAAAAAAAAAGAAGAAAGAAGAAAGTTGGTAGTTGTAGCTATGTTTCTGATCACCCCGAAAGGGATTACGGTCGTGAGTTTATGTATGTATGTATGTAAATAAATATCTTGGACATTGTCACACAAATTATCTAGTCACATTTAAAGTACCAGAATCGAGCCTGGACTTGTATTATGATGACTAGACAACGATATATAATACATATATAGATACAAACAACCATGACTCGGGTACAAATATTCATATTCATCATACAAATATTTGTCCCTTACGGGATTCGAACCCGCGACCCTTGGCACAGCAGGCAGGTTCACTACCGACTGTGCTATCGGGCCGTCCTCAAAGATGAAAGTGCAAAAGCCTTTTCATTCCGGCATGCCGAGAATTTTTAGCTACCAATCCATTATCGACTTTGCTACCGTTGAATTAACATCGAAAATCAATTTACACAACTACTATAGTTCATTCAGGGAGTCCGTGTGGTATGGCGCTATCTCTGTCCCACATTTGCATACAAATGATAGGGACAAAAAACTCCATAGGCTGAACCGTCCGGTTTAAAATCATAAGGCCTGTTCATACTGTGTATTCATGATTAAAAAAAAATGATTTTTTAGTTTTAGATAATTAAAGATTAGGTACATTTAAATGTAAACACATATTAATAAGCAAATGTAGCATTTTTGATCGCAACTGTAGGTAATACTTTTTTAAATAAATTATTATAAATAATAAAAATTAAACTATAAATTAAGCAGGTCTCATTATTAAATATATGATTTTATTTTCATTATTTTGAAAAAAAAAATAGAATTTATGCAATGATATAAAAAAAAATTTAGTAAATAATAAAATATTTCAAAAAAATTTGGTCATAAGCCGGTCGACGGCGCTTCTTTGTTGATAACAACAAAACAACAGATGGGATTTGTGTTTCTGAACAGTCCGATAAACAAGCTAGGTACAACATTCACAACGATCGCAGTGATGACGTACAATTTCGTACGATTGAGTACGTAGAAGAAGTCTGAACGGTACAAAGCGCATGAACAGACTAAAGATGACTCGCAATGTGAACGCGGCCTATGCAGATGTTATTTCAACGCAAATAAAGTCGATAATGCTTTGGCAATGAAAAATGTTCTACATTGCGCTTCACCAGATATCCGCCGGCCCTTAGGGTCAATTCACACTGAAAGAACAGCGGCCGACAGCGTGCGGCGTTTTACCTAGCAAATTGAACGGTATCTACAGTTAGATAAGATAATATTTAAAGTGTCGGGAAAGAATGGCAGCTCAACTGCCGCGGCGTGGTTACCCGTTCCTAACCTCAACAGACATTTTATCTTATCCCGCAGTAGATAAAGTTCAATTTGCTAAGTAAAATGCCAGCGGTGCCGCTGCTATTTCAGTGGGAATTGACAGTAAGAAAGACACATGGAACCATCGATAATAATACTCAACCTTATGCTTACTAGTTTAAAGTGTGAAATTCATTGTCATGCAGTCTAACTGTCAGTGTTTTAAATGCGAAATCAATCAACCAATAGAAGTGGGTCATTTTTAGCGCGCAACCGTAGAGCATCCTGATTGGTTCGCACGTAAATCAACCGACCAATAGAAGCGGGTTATTTTTAGCGCGCAACCGTATGGCATCCTGATTGGTTCGCGCGGTTTTAAAAATAGTCAACAGCGCAGGTACATCCGGAAGACTTATAAACGTTGGAGTTGGACAGAACGACCAGAATAATAATTCCCTTCCGTCAATCTTCGTTTGCGTAGAGCAAACTCGAGGCCCCGTCAAAGCCCGAAGTCATTTAGAATTAAAAATCAATCATGCGCGGTAGTCATAGGGTCCAATTTGGGAACTAAATCGTTCTCTATCTCGCTCCAAGTCGAATGCAGCAAAAAGAGCGCGAAAACAATTAGCCAATAGCGACAAGGGATTTCAGGCACGCGAAGGTTGCACATCCTGATTGGTCAATCAATGTTTTATTATATTTCGATTAGTTTCCAAATGTCCCCCGGTTTCAAATTGTCCGTTTTTGGTGCATTTACTGTAGAGTCTTCAACTCTGTCATAAAATGATCTTTGGAATTGGCTCTCTAATAGCCATTGGATGCTTTTTCTTATTACTGTCTCCCGTTTGCAATGAAGGAAAGTCTGATATTTGTTTTTCCTACACCTCCTATCTTCTTTGATTAAATTTATTGCGGGTTCCGCTACAGATTAGAGACATCCCCCGGGCTCGCTGGACTTCATTGTCTAGTGTGGTGAATGGTCGCCGCTGTTGATCCTGGTTCACAGGAGTTACAGCAGTGGGAATGTGTGGTGGGCCTATGCCCGAATTTTTAAACTGTGCAGATCATCGACAAGACTTATAATTGACAACATAACATTTTTTTAACCACCTGTTTTTAATAAAAATATAAAAATAGGTTATAAAATTAGAGATACGTATTTTTCCGATTTTATTTTTGACCGATATTTCTATTATTAATTTACTTTTGAATTTTCTGAAAAACGTAGGATTTATGGCTAAGATACCTTGGCCGCAATAACATTAAAAATAAAAACTGTCAAATACAATAGAAAAGCCAAGCAGGCAAAGGAATCAAATCTCATTCAACCACTATTATATTTTTGAAATAACTCGAGAAATAATGGATAGAAAAATCTGATAATTTTTATATAAGCTTTGAATCACATAATCTCCAAATGGTTTTCTTATTTTGGTACCTTTCTTAAAATGAAATGTTGTCTATTATAAACTTGGTATTACTGAATATAATTGTAGCATAGTTTTTAAATTACCGGGAAAGCGGTGGGTCGTGAGGTTATAGCAACAGTACTACGCTAAAATAGATAACGTAGGGTTATAATATGATATACGGAACTTTTAAAGCTTCTGGGAATTCCTGTGTTGACACACTTTATTGGAAAGTAGATAAGAGTTAACTCATTTTTAAAAAGGCATCCGCGTTTTATAAATTTTTGGTCCAAATGTCAAAGTGGTCAACAAAAACTAAATGCTATACAACGTGTTAATGAATTAACGCAAAACTAGAAAGTAGTTTTTTTTAGAATCGAGAGCAGAATTGAATTATCTTATCATGTTTTCAACATCGGTGATTTTTTTCAAATTATTAAATAATAGGCATATGCTCACGACTATATTCCCCGAGGGGTAGTCAGAGATATTCTGAAACCTCAGAACATCCACGTTTCACCAATAGTACCGAAACTCTGTCCAGTGTGATATTAAATAATATGTTTGTAAAATTTAAAATTTACTGAACTCGATCTCAACACACCGCTCGGGCACTCTCACCCTACTTACTACCAAAACAAGATTCTTAAAATGTATCCATGAGCACGTTAGCGCTTTTATTCATTGCTGAAATGATAACAAATCATTTTTGCCTCAAAACTTAAAATGGGAATAACTTTAAATTTAAAGTATCCAAATAATGAAATTATTGTTTCAATCTAATTATTTTGTTATAAATCAGTTGGGGTGTATGAGGTTTTGCGCTTATTCATTAACACATTGTATATATTCTGTTAGCACTTGTCTATCTAAGCATTTATTATTATGGAACAAAAGCTGTAGCTGTAAGTTTTATTATATCAAAAATGTATGAAAAGGCTGATTTTTCAAACCTTAATAAAACCAAGGAGAATGGCCCTACAGCTTTGGAGCCATACTAAAAAATGCTGCGACGGACTAGTTTTATCTTAATACAGGTTGTAAGGGACAGCCCTCTGCAAACTGAAACGGTGAACTCAGACCATTAAACTGGTCAACTTTCAGGAGCCTACCTAATTTTTTTTTGCGAATTTTCAAATGGTTTCTAAGGGAAAGTTTTTCAGTCTCATGGGTACAATCACCCCTTAAAGTAATGTAACGGTTTAACCTAACAGCCTGTACTGGGTGTTACAAAAGTAAAAATAAAGTTTTAAGGGGATTGTTTATACCATCAAACTGAACAACTTTCATTATGGGACCAACATCGAAATCGCGAAAAATCACCTGTCCCATACATTTAGCTTGAGTAGATTTCTAGTTTAGTATGGAACATCAGATTTTTTTTTCGCGATTTCGATATTGGTCCCATAGTGAAAGGTGTTCAGTTTGATGGTCTAAACCACCCCCTTAAATGTTAATTTGTATTTTTGTACCACTTGTTGAGCTATATCAGATAAATGACCCAAGATTACTTCAAACGGCATGGGTATAAAAGGTTACCAAGATCATACGCCTGTCACGTAAAACCCAGAACCGATTCTTGGGAAACAAAGATATCACAGTTTACAATAACAAATACATAATGCGAGTGGACTAAAGTCCGTTATCTGGTCGAGCGGATGACAATTTATTGCGAACTAGATTTTGCAGTTTTGATTATTATTTTGATCGAAATTACAGGGGATAGTCTTTACACGCCGCCTATTTTAAATACTACTGGTTACTTTGACTAATTATATGTTACGCGTGTAATTCTACTAACAAACATTTCTGCCACTTTTTGCGGGGGGCGAGGTAACATGAAATCCGCAACTTTGGATTTTATTCCTCATAACTTTAGATTCTAAGTTTGAATGTTATAAATCATGAAAAGTAGTCTCGTGTTAACCCCAAACGTTCTAAGTTCAAAGTTATTATTTCGCAATTATAGGCTGTCTCGTTTAGTGATAAGGTGTAAAATTGAATGTAAATGCACAAGATCAATTGTGCTTATACCGTGGCAGAGGGGAAATGCTACCGCAAGGCTAGTCCTTATAATAATTAGTCAAAGACTGGTTAGTATTGAAAATAGGATCTTAAAGTCAATGAAATTATTCAAACACGATCTAGATACTAATTTTTTTTTTCATCCTCCCACCCCGGAAAGAGTATTTTTGCTCTTCGATATCTGAGTGCAAAAGCCGTTTTTATCCGCTAGAGGATAAAGTAAATTGAATTTAGAACATCGTGTGCACTAAGTTTGTGAATTCAAAACATCATTAAATCCCTATCCCTATCACAGAGATGCTCTTCACCCTATGATTTGTGGGAATCGAACCCACGACCTCCGTGTCAAGAGTCCAATGCTATGAACCATTAGACCATGGAGGCAATTAGCAGAAATCAGAGGCCGAGGTCTCCCGCTAAAGGTCCAGGAGAAAAAATATATGTTGCGTGGTGCTGTGGTACGGAACTCTCGGTGCGCGCGTAACCCGACTCGCACTTGACCGGTTTTATTTAATATCTTATAGTACTTACCTCTCATCCTTTCTGGACTCCCTGTACTTGACGGTGCGTGATTTCCTGATAACCATTACTGATCCATCAGGATTCAGCTTGGGCAGGTTCTGTGAGGGGACTGCGTCTTTGCTCAAAGTCTTCCATTGGCCTGGAAAAGAAAAAAAATCTGTGGTAACATTTTCGTCCGTTAGATGGCGGTATTTGAGGATAGTAGAGTGAGTTTGCCCTTCTCACTGCCTGGCCAGTCCTTGCTTAGTTACCGGTAAATTTTAAGTACCTGATAAATTCAAAGCATGGGTCAAATCAAAGAGGGGTTAATGTGGTTGCAAAGTTGTCAATTTCATACAAAAGTTCGACGCGTAATACGCGTTGACGGTACAATTAAAAGTAATATTTAAATGGAAAAATAGTTTAGAAAATCTAGATGCCGCGTATCAAATAACATTTGCAATAACATTTGAAAATATAAAGCTTTGAGCTTATCCATAGAAAATTTCGAAGCTTTATATCTTCGTAATTAAACGCGTCAGCGCGTATTATGCGTCGAACTTTGACTAATTATTATAAGGACTAGCGTTGCGGTATCATTTCCCCTCTGCCACGGTATAAGCACAATTGATCTTGTGCATTTACATTCAATTTTACACCTTATCACTAAACGAGACAGCCTATAATTGCGAAATAATAACTTCGAACTTAGAACGTTTGGGGTTCACACGAGACTACTTTTCATGATTTTCAACATTCAAAATTAGAATCTAAAGTTATGGGGAATAAAATCCAAAGTTGCGGATTTCATGTTACCTCGCCCCCCGCAAAAAGTGACAGAAATGTTTGTTAGTAGAATAACACGCGTAACCAGTCCACATGTAAATAGTCAAAGGCGTCGAATTTTTGTATGAAATTGACAACTCTGCAACCACCTAATTATCCAAGCTGATTCTTAGTTTCAATTTCTAATTAAAAGTCATAAAATTGCTGTTTTTGCTTTAATACGCTCTTATCCAGACCAAAACAGCACATAGTCTTTGGAAATATAGTTTCTCATCACAATGAATAACAAATAATTGTGAAAAAAAACAGAAAACAGTGAAAAACATTATTTCGAGTTTGTAAACTTCTTTTTTCGCAAATCTTGATCGGAAATACATGGCGTGACATTGCTAGCGCAAGCTTTTTGTGTTTCCAATCGATTTTATAATTATCAATGATAAATTATCCTTTCGTAACCAGCCCCCCTAGACAAAGTAAATTTCGATTAGCGTTAAGAGGATATAATTCGGAGCGCGCTCCATACAAACGTACTATGGTGATATTTTCAATACTAACCAATTAAAGTCAATAAAATTTTTCTGAAACAATCTAGAAACAAATCTCTATGCTTGTATGGAGTCAGATTTTCGTTAAAATGTATAGTTTTAATGTTACAGTGCCTCAAAGATTTCCATACAAATTTTAAATTAATCCTAGCATTGAAACTGTAAATTTTAATGAAAATCTGTCTCCATACAAGCATAGAGATCTGTTTCTAGATTGTTTCTGCAAAATTTCATTGACTTTAATTGGTTAGTATTGAAAATATCGCCATAGTATGTTTGTATGGAACGCGCTCCGAATTATATCCCCTTAACGACGGTAGAAAACATTAATTCAATTCAATTTTTTGTTTAGTGGCATCCGATGTGTTATCACAATTCAGCCAATGTCTCGTTATGTGGAGAGTATACGAAGGAAAATGATCAGTTGTATTAATTAAGTCTAGCGTGGCAGTTTTGCCAATGTAAGTAGTTTATAATCTCAAGTGATTGTTTTAAGGTTAAAACACAAAAGAGTTCACAAAATGGTGGAGCCACGTGCAAGCCCAACGCGCCGAGACGCACGCGTCCGTACTCCGCCAGACCTGCAGCGCGACTCCAGGGTAGAAAACATAAAAATGTATGGACTTGACGCATGGTGACGAAAGCAAACGTCAAAATGTTTCGATCGCTAATCTCAAATCCATACATTCTGTGATTTTCGACTAGCGTCAACGCCAATAGAATGTCACTTTGTCTGGGGGGGCTGGGAAATTCTTCCAATTTGCGGCCACCCTAAATCAAGCTTCAGAAATGTTGATAACATTGTTACAGAAGATCTAGCATGATTTCTCTTCTTGCGCGCGGCTCGGCTTTATTCCATACTACTTGTCGCGGCAAGCGCGGCTTTCGCTCTCCGAAAAGCGCGGGAACAGATTATTTTCTATGGAGCAAAGGCGCGTCGCGCGAGTGCAGAGAAATCATACTAGACGTGCAGTGTACATAAGATTCTTGGAGGCAAGAGAAATTGATGGGGAAATGTAATGACGACCACAATAGATCAGCGGTGGTCGCCGCAAGTCCGCCAAGGCCATACTTCCATCAAATAATAATAATACAAGGAAATATATCTACATCTGAGGTAACCAGATGCGATATAAGGAAGGAAAGACTATATTTCAACAGTGTATAATGACTAAACATTTGTATGTAAGGAAAAAATTGTGGCCCTAAATGGTCGCGAGAAAATTTTTCTAACTCCATGGAGAAAATCTCTGGCATCATCATCAGAACATCAGACTCAAATGTACGGAACAGCAGATTTTTCTTTTTGCTCTGATCGGTTTGCTCCCATAGTAAAAGTTGTTCAGTTTGATGGGTACTCTTAGTTTAAATTTCATCCAGCAGAGGCGACTTCAACCGCACCGCAACCGTGTAGTAAATTTAAGTTACGTACGTTCATTAAAGTTAATCCTCCATTAAATCTCTTGTTAGTTTTTACTACGTCAACAAGACAAAAAGTGACGGCAAGAGATTTAATGCAGGATTAACTTTAATGAACGTACGTGCAACGTACAAAGTTAGAAAAACTCATTGGTACATGACATTTAGTCCGTGCGGATTCAAACCCGGTCCCTCAAGATGTAGTGTCCATACCTCTCCGCAACGCGCCACCGACGCTCTCGAGAAAACCTCTGGCATTGATAAAAAGAAATAAAAAAACACCGGTCTTCTCTTTCTAACTTTACGCCGGAAACAGAAACGACAAACATCAAATGGCAAATTCTGTCATTGTAAATACCTTTTTTTAATTTCTGGCCAGTTATTTTAAGTTTACCATAAAGTTCACAAAGCACAGTTCAAGAATGAAAAAGAACATTTTTTTTTTTTAAATGTCTGAAATCCTTTCATTTTGTCAGCCGATAGACGTCCACTGCTGGAGATTTGCCTCTTAAAAGGATCGCCTCTACGACAGTTCCTGCGCTGCCCTCATCCAACGGGTTCCCGCCGCCCTCACCAGATCTTCGGTCCACCTTGTGGGCCTACTACCCACGCTGCGCTTCGGTACGCGGTCGCCACTCCAGAACTCTTCGGCCCCATCGGCCATCGGTTCTGTGAGCAATGTGCCCCGCCCACTGCCACTTTAGTTAAGCAATTCTTCGGGCTATGTCGGCTACTCTGGTTCTTCTGTGAATCTCTTCATTTCTGAATCGATCTCGCAGGGTAACTCCGAGCATAGCCCTCTCTAATACCCTTTGGGTGACTTTCAGCCTTGTGTGAGAGACCACGCCTCTGTTCCATATGTCATCACTGGCAGTACATACTGGCAGGCCTGTCTCACTCCACAGCTCAGGTACGCTTGACGGCCGATCTCCAAGGGGTGAATGACAATAGGTTAGGTATACCGTGTAAACTTCTTGGTCAAATCTCATTAGACTTGCCGCCATTTTGTGAGTAGTCAATGCGAGACTTGAAAACCCTAGCGATGTCACGCTGCCAGCACGTGAAAGAATGAAAGATGGAGACTATGTAAAGGAAGCTTTCATGTCTAATGACTCGGTTCATTTTTGTTTGCACGCGCGCCGTTGTGACGGTTGGTAGTTTATTCGCGATTTGTACGATAGGACGGGTGCGAATAACTTTGCACCTTATTGCCGTGTAGAGAGATTAGCTATTTATTTAAATCTGTTTTCGAAGTGATTCTTCTGTACGGGTAGTACAGTCGCCATCAGATATATCGTAGCATACAGTGTTCAAACATTTCTGAGCAGTGCTAATTTTCAATAAATTCTTTACAGTAAATGTTACCAATTATATCTAAACTTGTATTTTGTCATAAATATTATTTTCAATTTTTTCTTTACTATTTTATTTAAAATTTAAATTTAAAACAACGGAGTAGGATCTTTTTTCCTAACCTGCTCAGGTGTTTATGATCACCCTGGCTGCGTTGATAAATTTGATGTTCTAAGCGTTCAGATATTTTTGATTGGTTATGTGTAAAGAAATTATTGATAATTAGAACAGCTTAGAAATATTTGACCACCATGTTTGCTATGATATATCTGATGGCGACTGTACTAGTATTTATTCTGTGACACTGGTCAAAGACTTTCGTCTTGAGATAGCAGTATTTTGGACGAGAAGATAGTACATAGATTTAATAGTTTAGTATTACTGTAATGTAAAAAGCTAGTAATTAAAATTTAATGAGTACAGTCACGAAAGTACGTTTTCCTTAACCCAAATAAGGATACGATAGTGATGAAAAATTAGAACACGAATTTATACAGGGTGTCCCAAAACTCAATGTTAGGCTGGAAACAGGATATAGTCTAGTTTATAAATGTTCAGGGATAGAAATCATTCTATGTTCAATCATTTTCGAGATTTTGACTAGACTACGCCATCGTAGTTTAGGCGTTGGACGTTATTAATTCTAATGAATTTAAAGTATGGAGTAATTTTTTAATAAGTAGGTAATTAGATAAATAATACCTTATCGGTTTTAAATTTTATAAAATTTGTTCTTTTTTGTAAGTTACGTACTTTGTAAATGCATAGCACATAACAATAACATTAGGCGAAATTAGAATGGAACTAAAAATTTTGAAATTGGTTGCTTGAAAAAAAATTATGCTGCTTTTAAAAAAAATGCACCATGTTTGTTTTAGAAAACTTGATTGAATGGGCCACATTTTGAAATAGCTTGCCAGGTTTAGCGCCATATATTTTATTTGCAGCATGTAGGCTCTAGTCACTACATCTTAATATCCGCAGGATGCGCTTTCCACAATGTAAAAACATAAAACCTTTTATTTTCTAATCTAATAGAAAGTATATTTTAATTTACAACAATATAAAATATTGTAATAAATAAAACCAACTAATTACGAAAAAAAAACCAAAGAAACATAATCAAATCCTCCCCCCATATTGATCCAATTATAAATTAGCCTATCTCAATTTTCCAGCTTGTCGTTGAGTTTTGGGACACCCCATATATAATTTACGTCATAAATAAATAATATTTATTACCTAAATTAAGAGAACGTTATAAAACTGCAAACAGTTGATTAAAATAATTAGTCATTTATTTTGTTATGATGTATAGAGAGGTCGGGGTTTCCCGCTAAGTACCTAACTCTGAAAATCTCGAGAGATCTCGGCTTAGCAAAGATCTCGCGAGATTTTGAATCTTTCCGAAAACATGATTAAAACTCAAATCCAAAAAGTTCTCTGTAAAAAAGCATATTATAAACTGGATGATTATTTAAATGATCAAAATGCTTGGGTCTGAGGTCACTAGCTTATAGTTTATTTACTTTACTGTATAGTATCAATTATTTTATTAAATAGACTATGTATTATTGTATACAGAACTTTAGCTTAAGAATTTATATTGTAATAGTTATTAAGTCGTGTTATGTTGTAGAGTTTCTGGCCGCATGGTCTCTACAGCGACAACACGTTCCGACGCGGTGGTAGCTTTAAAAAAGATTTGATGTTTGATAAGTGTGCTGCAAGCTCCTATATTAAATAAATTATATTGACTTTGACTTTGAGATTTACTTTTTCTTTCAAAACGATGGCATTTTTTAGAATTTTATTTTTATCTAATTTAGTTTTGGTACAACTGGTAAAACATGGATGTTCTCAGGTTTCAGAATATCTCTGACTACCCCCTCGGGGAATATAGTCGTGAGCATATGCTATGCTAATTTTTATCTTCTTTTTTATATGTATAAAAGTATTTATTATGACTGTACCATGTGACTGAACGTGTATGTAGTACATTCACAAAATCTATTTATCCACCAAAATTTGATCACAATTGGTCGAGCAATTTTCGAGTTTTGCAAACATATGGGAAACTCACAATAGCTAAAAACTGTCAGTCCCTTGAGTTTCACTAAGAAGAGTGTAAACTTAAATGTGTTACGTACTTTAGGTAGTGCTTCAGACCATCAAACTGAACAACTATATAGGTCAAACAGTAGCGTAGCGATGGGGGGACAGGGGGCCCCGGACAGCACTTTAAGAGATGCGGCAAATTTGGGAAAAATATAGACTGATTGAGCAAAGTCAAAGTCAATATAATTTATTCAATATAGGAGCTTGCAGCACACTTATCAAACGTCAAATCTATTTTAAAGCTACCACCGCGTCGGAACGTGTTGTCGCTGTAGAGAAGATGCGGCCAGAAACTCTACAACATAACACGACTTAATAACTATTACAATATAAATTCTTAAGCTAAAGTTATGTATACAATAATACATAGTCTATAACCAATGAGCTCTGTCTATAACCAATTCGTAGAGCAGAGAATAAATAAATAATCTTCGCTCACTCTAAGTTTATGTTTTAATTATTGTGCATACACTTGATCCTAAAGAGTACCACCTATTTTCTAGGTGCAAGTGCCTTTACCATGACGATTTATGGTACCGATGTAAGGAACTGGTAAATCTAGGGTTGCCACCTCTCAGTCTGCCTCAACTCTAGGGTTGCCAGGTTCAACCAAGTCCTTTTAACCCTTAGAGTTGAAAGTTGTGGCCGACTAAAGTCCGGCCGCTGAAAGATTGCGTTTGACAGTTACCATAAAATTTTAAAAAACTGAATGAAAATATTGTTTACCTGTGCTCACTCTAGTACACAGGGCACTAGCTGCCCTTTTAAGTTCAAAAAGCTACTAAATAATGATCGGCATTTATAGTTTTCATTCAGTTTTTTACAATTTTATGGTAACTGTCAAACGCAATCTTTCAGCGGCCGGACTTTAGAGATGGCAACCCTAGGTTTTCCAGTTCTTTAAATTAGTCACCTTCAGATGGCACCTCATTTACGTCCCAAATAGATCTTTGGAAAAAATGGTATCATAAATCATTATGGTAAAGGTACTTGCGGCAAGATTTTGCTAGGCAACCCGGCGGCGTTGTATGAACTGTATAAACAATCACATTTCGTTCACCAAACAACTAGGTGCATAATTTTGCAGTCGGATCTCGGACCATAAGCCGTAGCATGTTACACGTGATACGGCTGTATCGCGTCTTTTATCTCGTTCGTTCGTACGCAAAAAGAAAGAGAGTGAAGGAGTGATAGCGCTATATCACGGTGCCATGCTACCTATGCAGAAATTGTGTAATGCATAAAATTTACACCCTGTATAAGTATAGAGTTTACATTGTATTGCCCAATATTTACGAATATAAATGTTTTCTAACAAACAGAGCAATTATAACATCAAAACAGAAGTTTGTTTTTATAGTGAATGGTCAATGTGAATGAGTAATATTTTTTATACCAAGGTTGTATAAGGTTAACACCGTTGCCTTTGCCTGTCTAGAATAAAAAAAACATAAAAAACTTTATGGTTATTGAAGAGGTTATGAAAAATTATTCCAATAAGCAACCAATTTGATTATAAATAAAGCAATACAAATGATAAAATAATGAATCAATGTGTCATAAGGTGGAAAGATCAGACCAGAGAAAACAAAATGCCAGAATTATCTGCCAAACTATGAGTCATTCGCT
Organism: Agonopterix alstromeriana; assembly: GCA_963924505.1. Classification (NCBI taxonomy): domain Eukaryota; kingdom Metazoa; phylum Arthropoda; class Insecta; order Lepidoptera; family Depressariidae; genus Agonopterix; species Agonopterix alstromeriana. Next base: position 6,640,343 of record OZ004690.1, on the reverse strand, counting down.
TACAAAAATTAGATGTAAAATATATATATGACGGAAACTAAATGTGGAAAAACCCAAATACCTGTATTCTTACCCATTGTGGTGACATTATAATCGCCTTGGGTGAAATGTAGACTGCAAACTTTGGAATATTTCGTGTACGGTTTGCCGCGTCTGAGAATCACGTTCCATCGATCTGCCATAGAAGTGTCGCGGGGAAAACGATGGAATTTCACATTTTTGGTCTTGCCGGCGAGGGAGGTGCACTGAGGCACCGTGCAGTAATAACCCATCTTCTAAAATCACTATAATTCTTTGTTGTTCCAATGCTGTTATTTTACTAGCGGTGCTCGCCGCTATGAGATCGAAAAATTGACATTAAAACACAGGATGTATTGGTTAGCGTGTCGCGAAAACTGATTATTTGTTGCAGTAGTTATCACGTTTACTTGTGAGAAAAAAAATGGAATCATCACAGTGCAGCCTTGAAATTATTTGACATGTATCACCTTTTTCCCTTCCCCACTTCTCACTTTTTTCAGAAAAATGGCTACTTTTGGTCATAGACACTTGTTTTTTTTTTGTTTTTATTCGGCCTTGACATTGAAGTTCTACCGCGAAAGCACGTCTTTCACTGATTAATAAATTTTTTCGTATCAATTTAAATTAACTTTCACAAAATACAGACAAAGTTTTGATATACAAAACACGTCTCCTCTCTTCACATCTTCAATTCACTATAAATTAAATTTAAAAATAATCAATTCAAGCGGGAATAACCTGCGCTGTCTAAACGGACCAAAAACAACCATAGACTCAACGTTCTTTCGTCAAGTTGGCACAATTGTTCTAGATTGTCAAACAATTTTTTTATCTGTATTCCGATCATGGCGACGCTTGGTGTTTATGCGCGAAGTTTTGTTTGTTTTTATAACTTTTCCGCCTTTATAGCAGTGAAACAATAATAAAATATTCGTGTAACTATGTTATATAGTGTTATTAAGTGCGCTGCTAGTTAACAAAATGCCTTACTACTGCACTGTGCCTCGTTGTACATCAATGGCCGGCAAAGCGAAGAATGTCTCCTTTCATCAATTTCCACGCGATGAGGAGCTAGCGAAACTGTGGAACGAGATTCTAAAAAGAGGGAAGCCCTATACTAAGTACTCTAAAGTCTGCAGTCTTCATTTTAGAGCTGAGGATTACACAATAACTAGTGTAGGAAAAAATAAAGGTACGTCTCGACTACCTACTTTACCATTGTTTATTTTTGTTGACTACTATTGTTTGAGACCTTTTTTTCGTTAAGAAGCTAAGTCCCGTTATAAAATTAGGAAAAGTACCCGATGTTTGTAAATATCGTGTTGTCTTTTCTAAATCCGTACTGACATAAATGCGAAAGTATCTCTGTTCGTCTTTTACGTTTTCACGGCTAACCAATTTTGATGAAATTTAGTACAGCTTGGACCCTAAAGAAGTACATAGGCATCAAAATTCCACGCAAACAAAGTCGCGGGTCGTTAATACAACTAGTTATTTATAATGTCATCTCAGATCTTAGGGCTTTATATTCAAATAGCTGATGCCCGTGATTCCGTCTGCGTTGACATTAAGAAAGTATTTTATATGTTAATCCAGAATTCTATCTGTGTGCAAAATTACATCCAAATCTGTTCAGCCATTTTTGCGTAATTAAGGATTAAGACACATTTTAGCACAGTCTGTAGTGAACCTGCCTGCTGTGCCGAGGGTCGCGGGTTCGAATCCCGTAAGGAACAAATATTTGTATGATGAATATTTATATTTATACCCGAGTCATAGACGTTTGTATCTATATATTATTCTATTTCATTGTCTAATCATCATAACACAAGTCCAGGCTATATTCTGATACTTTAAATGTGACTAGATAATTTGTTTGATAATGTACAAAATATTTATTTATTTAGTTACGGCGACCGACGGCGGGCCCATTCAAAAATGACATTTAGTATGGGACGCCGTTCGCCAGTTAGTTTCTTAAAATGATGTCTTCTACTCATATAAAATATAAAATAAAGTCCAACAAAAAAATATTTAGCATAGCATAGCATATGCTCACGACTGTATTCCCCGAGGGGTAGTCATAGCTATTCTGAAACCTCAGAACATCCACGTTTCACTAGTACCGAAACTGTGGCGGGGAGTGAGCCCGTCGCCACTTGTAATGTACAGTGGGTACAATACATGCACAAAAAAAACGTGACATACCAAATGAAGCTTAAAAATCATGTCTTAAAAATCTTTCAGGTCAATGGAGAACGCTCCGCAAGGATGCTATACCGTCACAGAACCTCCCGTCGGAGTCACCGGCACCGAATACCAAGAGTCGCAGCTCATCGTGGGTGCCCAATAACGTGCCTAGTCTAATGGACCCTAGGGTAAGTTTCTCATTTATCTTTAAATAATATAAAATGTCATATACATATGTACACTAATATTATACAGGGTGTAAGGATAAGTATCCAGTAATCCACTAATTATACTTTTCCTTGCACCTTGTATGTACAGGGTCCAACTCCATGTGCTGACAGTTTTTTAAGAGGATGATCAGACCATCCAACTGAACAACTTTATCTATGGGACCAATGTCAAAATCGCGAAAAAAAAATCAGCTGTCCCATCCAATTGGTTCGAGTAAGATTTCAGTTTACTATGGAACAGCAGTTTTTTTTTTGCGATTTCGATTTTGGTCCCATAGAGAAAGTTGTTCAGTTTGATGGTCAGATCATCCCCTTAAAAAAATTTCAGCATATTAAGAAGGACCCTGTAACAATGTGTGCGGACGAAGTCACAGGTTAAATACAAAAGAATTGTTCAATTAAAATAATAGATGTTAGTAGATCCCACCTGAGAAAAGCCAAATATAATAGTAGTATCATTTCTTGTTTCTAGATGCAGCAACAGATGGCACAAGCGATATACGTGCAAACCATGTTAGCTATGCAAGCCTCCAGTAATGGTAATATAATATTTTTATCACTGAGTTAGATGTATCAGAGCGAACATCGCGCTTCATGACGTTGTCCTATTCTATTGCGGCGGTATTGGCTATGTGCACGACACTAGCGCCCCTAGCGGTATCGGACCGCCGTGAATTATTTCAAGTATGTTCTGAGGTTTCAGAATATCTCTGACTATCCCATCGGGGAATACAAGGTGTTACAAAAATACAAATAAACATTAAAGCGATTGGTTTAGACCATAAAACTGAACAACTTTCACTATAGGACCAATATCGAAATCGCGAAAAAAAAATCGTATGTTCCATACTAAACTACAAATATACTCGAGCTAAATGTATGGGACAGCAGATTTTTTTTTTTTCTGTTTCATTGTTGGTCCCATAAAGAAAGTTGTTCAGTTTGATGGTCTAAACAACCTCCTTAAATGTTTTGAATGTTTATTTTTACTTTTGTAACACCTTGTATAGTCGTGATCATATGCATGCTAGTACGTAGCATCGTTTGGAGAATTACGCCCGCGCATCCAGGTGACGTCGCGATTCTCCTTTACTAAAAAGACGCTATGCTACGTACTATAAGATTTATATTGTGTTACTTAGATTATCCGCCACCGCCACACGTCTCTTCTTTATAAACCGTGGCTAAACCAACACCATAGTAATCTATGATGTTTTGTTGGTAGATAAATGTATGGAAGCAACTTTCACACCCTCTAAAACAACCTGCTGGCGCTCATGTACTGAGTTAGCTCAAATATCTAATTTTACCCTTTCCAGGTTCACAAACAATCCAAGAAACTAAACCCCCTACCGCCCAATCATCAACCCTAACAATAAGCGACTTAGAACAACTAATAATACAACAGACATACCAACAAACAGACAGAAAAGACATACAAGAAAACATGAATCAAGAAAAGACTTATAAATGCGTAGATTGCTTAAAATGCTTCAAAGATCCCGACGTGTTTCTCCTACACAGACGCACGCACAAACAGAACGATTTAGTTGTGAACGAGAAAGAGAACTTAAACGGAAATAGGTCAAAGCAAGAAACTTTGAAAGCTAATCCGATATTAGCAAATCTACTAAAGTCTGGACTTACTAACGAAATACCAACTTCGAATGGTATATTTGACACAAATAATATTCTTAGTATAGAAAACCAAATAATGGCAGCATTAGCAGCTAATATGGAGAGTTACATACGAAATCTATCTACAATGCTGTCTAATCAAGCTATGGAAAGTCCATCGGGTCAGAATTCTGATCAAGACCACAATTCTACTGATGATCATAGCGAAGAATATTCAGAAGGTCATCATGTTGATCAAGAAGGCCATTCTGATCATGGACATCATTTTGATCAAGGTCATCACGTTGATCAAGGTTTTAATATTGACCAAGATGTTCATAATATTGACCAAGAAGGTGATCACATTGATCAAGAAGCTCATAATATTGATCAAGAAAGTCCGCAATGTGATCAAGATATAAATAATCGGGGTATAAAAGACCCCAACTGTGATAAAGAAGACTTAAATGGATCGAAAGACTCTATTAGACTAGTTATCGATGAAAATGTGTAATTTTAAGTTTACTGATGACTTTTATAGAAATATTTTTAGTTTTTTAATATCGTAGCTTAATTGTTAGTAAACATTGAATAATTATGTACTTACAGCGCGCTTCCATTACGGTGTCCCATTCAAGTGTGGCGATGTAGCCACACTTAGTAAATCGCTCGTCCTACCCTCACGTAGCGCATGACGTTAGTGTGTCGTGTTCTTACATACATAGTACATAATTTTTCAATGTAAGTAAACACATTTTTTTACATTCTCATTGAGTGCCCAGTTGAAATACGTTTGCTCTATTCCAATATACAGGGTGTTAGGGTAAACAGTTGCATTACTTTAAGGGGTGATTGTACCCATGATACTGAACAACTTTGTCTAAAAAACTTACAGGAAATAGGCAAAAATATTTCGGACTTTCCATACTAAATGCAATCAGCTAATCGAACATTTGTATGAAAAATCAAAAATATTTTTGCTCGCTATAGGGTTCTTAGGGAAAGTTGTTCAGTATCATGGGTACAATCACCCCTTAAAGTAAAGCAACTGTTTACCCTAACACTCTGTATGTATGTATGGACGCATAATATCCGGGTTTGGGTACTTTTTTAAAGTACATTAATGGTGAAATCATCATCAGCCTTTGGTTCTTCTTAATATGCAGACCTTTTTTATATGATCAGGCACTAATGTTGAAATCATCATCAACCTTTGGTCCTTCTTAATATGCAGACCTTTTTTATATGATCAAAGTGAACCACTTTATCTATGGGACCAACGTGTCGCGAATAAATTGTGTTCCATACAAAATCTGTGTCAATTAGGATTGCAGATTAGAACAGTTGATTTTTTCGCGATTTCGACGTGTTGTTCTCATAGAAAAGTTGTTCAGTTTGAGGGTCTGATCATCCTCTCAAAAACCGTCAATTAAGAAAAATCCTTATAGTCAAGAAATTCAGTATTTCAAGTTTTTTTTTTTGTAATATTTTATACTTTACCGCGCTGTATGGGTCTTGAGGAAACCTGCATGCTTCAATTTGAGAGATATGTATTGTACCCACTGTCCATTACAAGTGGAGACGGGCTCACTCCCCGTCACACTGGACAGTGATTCGGTACTAGTGAAACGTCGATGTTCTGTGGTTTCAGAATATCTCTGACTATCCCCTCGGGGAATATAGTCGTGAGCATATGCTATGCTATACAGACTTTGACTATTTATATATGGACTGGTTACGCGTGTAATTCTACTAACAAACATTTCTGCCACTTTTTGCGGGGGGCGAGGTAACATGAAATCCACAACTTTAGATTTTATTCCCCATAACTTTAGATTCTAATTTTGAATGTTAAAAATCATGAAAAGTAGTCTCGTGTGAACCCCAAACGTTCTAAGTTCGAAGTTATTGTTTCGCAATTATAGGCTGTCTCGTTTAGTGATAAGGTGTAAAATTGAATGTAGATGCACAAGATCAATTGTGCTTATACCGTGGCAGAGGGGAAATGCTACCGCAAGGCTAGTCCTTATAATAATTAGTCAAAGTATACAGGTCGTCACAAAAAAATTAAATTATGTTATGAAATATCTGTAATCCATGTGTTCTGTGTTCATTTTCACAATCTCGTAACACAGAAAATATTGTTAATTATCTCGAAATGGTTTTCGATTCAGCCCTCCAAAAAATACTTGACATACCGAATTACTTTTTCACAATCAAAACTCTGTCCATCGTATTGGTATTATGTAATTCCTTGTATAGCTAATGATGATTTCAAATTTGGTGTATATTACTAACAAATAAGCTACGTAATATTTTGTAATATAGAAAACTCAAGTATCGAAATATGTCCCACCTCTAGCTTAAGATATTTAGTAATGAAAATGAGATGTATAATTTTGTACTTTTTTTTTGTTTAGAAATATATTTTTCAGGGTTCGAAAAAATCCGATTTTTATAATAAATATCAAAAATCCGATTTTTTGATATATATCCGATATATATCTGATATATATCTAGGCTAAGAAAACGAAGCGAATTTCATTCTGTAAACACTTAAAAATGTGAAAGGAATTTGTAAAATAATACTCAATTATACAACGTGTTAATGAATAAGCGCAAAACCTCATACACCCCAACTGATTTATAACTAATTAATTATATTAAATAATTTCATTATTTGGATGGTTAACATTTATAGTTATTCGCATTTTAAGTTTTGAGGCAAAAATGATTTCTTATCATTTCAGCAATGAATTAAGGCGCTAGCGTGCTCAAGTATACATTTTAAGAATCTTGTTTTGGTAGTAAGTAGGGTGAGTTTGCCCGGGCGATGGGTTGTGAGCGAGTTCAGAAATTTTTTAATTTTACAAACAAATTATTTAATATTTTGAAAAAAATTACCTACGTTGAAAACATGATAATTGGATTCTGCTCTCGATTCTAAACAAACTACTTTCTAGTTATGCGTTAATTCATTAACACGTATATATATATATATATAAATAATGAGTCAATGTTTGTCAAATCTTTCGATTGTCTCGCTTGCGGGGATTGAAAGTGTAAATTATTAACGCTAGGAGCTCCAGGGAATACCAATTTTTTAGTACCTCGTAAAATAAACCTTATATCATATGAAGTTAAGGTTTGAATTTCAATAAAAAGCTAGCCGTACTGGTAAGTTAAAGGGGATTTCCCCTACTTTAAATGAGGTTGCCATTTTGGGAAACAATCTAAATTATTCTGAATTGTAGTTTTTCGCTACGTGTTGCCAGGGTAAACATTAATCTACAAAATTTGTAGTTCAGAAGATAGGAAAAAATCAATTGATATATATCAAGATAAAAATCAATTGATATATATCATGATATATATCCACGAACCCTGATTTTTTTAGTTAACACAAGATTTTTGATTAACTATTATATTCCATAAGAACTGTCTTGCTTCAATATCGAAGACATTGTGTCTTCTGTCTACTTATTGGCACATGTCCCCTACGTATACAGGGTGTAAGTGGACAGTTGAATTACTTTAAAGGGTATTAAAGTAGTGTATTAAAGGACTTATAACAACTTTACAAAAGAAAGAAAATTTACAAAAAAATGTATTTGGACTTTTATAACTAAATGCAATCAGCTGATCTAATATTAGTATGAAAAGTTTTTTTGTTGCCAATCACACTTTAAAGTACACACTTACACCCTGTATACGTCCGTCACTATACAAGGTGTTACAAAAAAACAAATAAACATTTATGTTGGTGGTTTAGACCATAAAACTGAACAACTTTCACTATGGGACCAACATCGAAATCGCGAAAAAAATATCTGATGTTCCATACTAAACTGCAAATCAACTAGAGCTAAATGTATGGGAGAGCAGATTTTTTTTTTCATGGGCCCATAGTGAAAGTTGTTCAGTTTGATGGTCTAAACAACCCCCTTAAAAGTTAAATTTTTATTTTTACTGTTGTAACACCAGAAGGTTCTTCTTAATATGCTGACACTTTTTTAAGGGGATTATTAGACCGTCAAACTGAACAACTTTCTCTATGGGACCAACATCGAAATCGCGAAAAAAATAGCTGTCTCATGCATTTGGCTCGAGTAGGTTTGCAGTTTTGTATGGGACAGCGAATTTTTTTCGTGATTTCGATGTTGGTCCCATAGAGAAAGTTGTTCAGTTTGATGGTCTGATCATCCCCTTAAAAAAGTTTCAAGATATTAAGAAGGGCCCTATATATTTCCCCCTGCTAGTTAACATGAATTATCTTGGAAAATAACACATCTTTGATACATTTTGAATGCATTTTTTTTATTTTTCTTTAAACAAGGTATGTTATTTTTCTTGTCAATCATTGTTACAAACTTTGTATGGACCTGGCTACAATTCCATTTTGTAAATTACATCTGTTTTGATGTTTGCACTACCACTAAAGCCATCTAGACAAGGTGTTACAAAAGTGAAAATAAACATTTAAAACTTTTAAGGGGGTTGCTTAGACCATCAAACTGAACAACTTTCACTATGGGACCAACATCGAAATCGAGAAAAAAATCATCTGCTGTCCCATACATTTTGCTCGAGTAGATTTGTAGTTTAGTATGGAATATTGGTCCCATAGTAAGAGTTGTTCAGTTTGATGGTCTAAAACACCCCCTTAAATGTTTATTTGTATTTTTGTAACACCTTGTATACGATCCTTTTTAATATGCTGACACTTTTTTAAGGGGATGATCAGACCATCAAACTGAACAACTTTCTCTATGGCACCAACATCAAAATCGCAAGAAAAAAATCAGCTGTTCTATATCAAACTGCAAACCTACTGGAGCCAAATGTATGGGACAGCAAATTTTTTTGTTGCGATTTCGATGTTGGTGCCAGAGAGAAAGTTGTTCCGTTCGATGGTCTGATCATCCCCTTAAAAAAGTGTCAGCATATTAAGAAGGACCCTGTCGATTTTTTTCCATTTCATGGAAAATGCCTAATTGACAATCAGAAAATCGCCCATCTCCATAAATATGTTTTTGTAATATGTTTTTGTACATTTTCGAAATATTAAAATAAAATGGATTGTGCGAGCAAGACAAAACGATACGCCTTAATTAGTTATAATTTATCCGCCATTTTTAAAACCATAAGTATAAAATTATAATGCAGGGTTTTTTATATTAAAAAATCAATACAACAATGACAACAGAAATTTAGAGCAAGCGAAGCGAGCTCAACTTTTCTCTGCTCTACGAATTGGTTATGGACAGACAGTAGAGCTCAATCAATCTATTGGGTCCTTCGTAATATGCTGACACTTTTTTAAGTGGATGACCAGACCGTCAAACTGAACAACTTTCTCTATGGCACCAACATCGAAATCGCAAAAAAAATCTGCTGTCCCATACAAAAGTGCAAACCTACTCGAGCCAAGTGTATGGGACAGCTGATTTTTTTTCTGGATTTCGATTTTGGTGCCATAGAGAAAGTTGTTCAGTTTGATGGTCTGAACATCTTAAAAAACTGTCAGCATATTAATATACAAACCAACAGTATACAGGGTAGTTATTAATATGCTGACGGTTTAAGGGAATGATCAGACCATCAAACTGGTCAACTTTCTCTATGGCACTAAAATGGAAAACTCAAGAAAAATCTACTGCTCCATACAAAATTGTAATCCTACTATACCCAGTAGATTTTTTTTTCTTCATTTCAATGTTAGTTCCGTAGAGTAGAGAAAGTGGTTTGAAGTTTGATGGTCTGAAAAATCTTCTTAAAAAAATCCGTCAGCATATTTATAAAGACCCATCCTTCTTAATTTGCTGACACTTTTTTAAGGGGATGATCAGACCACAGAACATTATAAGAGGGGTTAGAAGTGAAAAGTAGGCGTGGAACGTGTCGCCACAGGTTATGCAATGATTTGCATAACACCATAAAGCGCGCGGCGTGGTGCGAGCGAGAGGGCATGAGTAATTGTAGCAGCGTGAGCGGGAAGGCAAGTGGCGACAGCCGTCTCCGAAGCAAAAGCGCTACTTTGCATTTCCGACCCCTCTTATAATGTTCTGTGGATCAGACCATCAAACTGAACAACTTTCTCTATGGGACCAACATTGAAATCACGAAAAAAAAAACATCTGTCCCATACATTTGGCTCGAGTAGATTTTGTATGGAATGGCTGATTTTTTTCGCGATTTCGATGTTGGTACCATAGAGAAAGTTGTTCAGTTTGACGGTCCGATCATCCCCTTAAAAAAGTGTCAGCATATCAAGAAGGACCCAATATTAGAAGCAATTTTTATAAAATCCCTGCATCTAATTATTGGGACCGGATTCGACCAAACTTTGATTACACAAAAGGAATAATATCTAAAGAAAGAGGTCGTTGTATTCGTACTTATTGCCATAAGGTTATACATTTTTAATTTGTTAGGTTTATACGTCACTTGTGGTTTTAACAAGGACGGACTAATCTAAGAATAAAATTTACTCGCGTTTAGTCGAACCCGGCCTAAATGAAATATTTTCTTTTTCAATAATGAGACTGTCATAGAGATTTTGTTACAAAAGACTTGGTACCCACCGATTTTTTAATTGGTACCGTTTACACCATATTTGGTGCGGGACCCTAAAATTTTAGTTAACTATGAGGAAGAGATAATGTACCAAAATGTATTAATGAATGTATAAAGTATACACGGTGTAAGGAAAAGTATCATTAACCTTTAAACCACATACCCATCAAACTGAACAACTTTTACTATGGGAGCAAAACGATGGTAAATAAAAATCACCCTAACAATGTTTTTAGTTTGTAAAAATTAATAATTAATGTCTTAGACAATATAACTCGGGACCATCCTTGCGGTAGCATTTCCCGTCTGCCACGTTACAAGATCAATTGATCATGTGCATTTACATACAGTTTTAGACCTTATCACTAAACGAGACAGCCCATAATTGCGGAACAATAACTTCAAACTAGTCGCGTTCGGGGTTCTCACGAGACAATTTTTAACAATCAAAATTAGAATCTATCTTAACTATTATAAAACTGTAACAAAAGTGTGTCTGTACATTGAAGATATTTACATGAAAAAGATTACGATACGGTTTTTAGGTATCCCGGACTCCAAGTCTACCTGTTTTAGAATTTATGTCTGTATGTTTGTAACAGCATCACACAAAAACTATTGATCCGATTATGATGAAACTTTTTTGTTTAATAGCTAATGATCTGACTTAAAATCTGGTATATAATTTGTGCGGACGAATTCGCGGGTTAACTCTAGTAATGGATAAAATTCAAAGATGCGGATCTCGTGCTACCTCGTCCCCCCGCAAAAAGTGGCAGAAAACTTTGTTACACGAGTAACTCATCCATAGTTTTATTGTCTAAGGTTAAAGTTTAGTTATGCCTGTAGGATCCCACTGTAGGGCAAAGGCCTCTTACGAATGCAGGTGGAAGGGAGTGGGCCGTTCTTCACCATGTGGGCCCATTTAACAAGTTTTTTTTCAAATGTAAATTTCGAAGGCATTACACATTTATAAATTTTCTGTATTGGCACATTTTCTGTATTGGTACATTTTCTGTATTGGTACATTTTCTATACTGGTACATTTTCTATACTGGTACATTTTCTGTGTTGGTACATTTACTGTGTTGCTACATTTTCTGTGTTGGTACATTTTCAGTGTTGGTACATTTTCTGTGTTGGTACATTTACTGTGTTGGTACATTTACTGTGTTGGTACATTTTCTATGTTGGTACATTTACTGTATTGGTACATTTTCTATATTGGTACATTTTCTGTATTGGTACATTTTCTGTGTTGGTACATTTTCTGTATTGGTACATTTTCTATATTGGTACATTTTCTATATTGGTACATTTTCTGTGTTGGTACATTTTCTGTATTGGTACATTTTCTATATTGGTACATTTTCTATATTGGTACATTTACTGTATTGGTACATTTTCTGTGTTGGTACATTTTCTCTTCCAGAACCTTAGTTAAAATTAGTGTTAAGTATCTATAAATAATTAATTAGTGCCTTAGTAATTATTAGTTTTGTATAAAGAACAGTTAGTATTATTAATTACGTAAGTTAACAATAGTTATCTACTTTTTATTAAAAGTAAATTGTGTAAACATTTTTCCTCCGGATACGACCCGTTCTTAATACAGGGTGGACAATTAAATGCGTTAGATATCGAAAAGGGTGCTTCAGACCATCAACTTTCACTATCGAGCCAACAATTAAATAGCGAAAAAAATCTGCTGTTCCATAGACAATGTCAAATTCAAATTCAAAATATTTATTGCTTTGCTACATTGTAGTACACAGTAAGGAAATCGTACATAAATCTTAGTAATTTTACAATGGAGCACCCTTAAAGGGCATAACAATATAGAAAAGAAGGAATTATTACAATGGTAACAGTAGAATTAATGTCAATACCGTGATCAAAATGTATTAAAAAGCTGATTTATTTTGCGCTAAAATATGCTATAATAAAGGGTGCTTCAAACCGGCAAACTGAACAACTTTCACTATCGAGCCAACATTAAAATCGCTAAAAAATTGCTGTTCCATAAAAAATGACAATAGCAAAATGTATGAAAAAGCAGTTTTATTTTTCACAATTTTAAAGGTCCCATGGTAAAATTTGATCAGTTTGATGGTCCGAAGCACCTTGTTCGATATGTAACTCATTTAAATTTAAATCCTGTATATTATATCCTGTATTGCGGCGGGTTTGCCTGAAAAAATGATTTAAAAACATTTTTTTCAACGTTTTGTTTCTGCTCTATCGTAAAAACAGTAATACAAACGAACGTCAAACTTGTTGTGAATATAATGCAAACTCTAAAGTAAAATAACAAATAATAAAAACCGGCCAAGTGTGAGTCGGGGTCAAGTTTGGGCTAAAGATCCTGGAGAAAACAATTAATGTGTTTATTATCACTATTACTTATAATAAATAGGTCATTCCAATGGAAGTGGCTTGAGATGTAAACAAAAGCCGAATAAAAGGTTTTTTTTACAGTACGTGTATTTTGTATGGAAACTGGGCAGCTGAAGAGAAAGTTATGATTTCCAGTGAATTTTTTGATCTCTTGTATTTTTTTAAAGAAAATAAATAATTTTGTATAAATTGTGTAGAAACTATTTGTAATAAAGAAATCATAATTAAAATTATGTTTTATTTTATCTAAAAAGCCGTGGAACACCACGCCTGCCTGTCGTGCAGGAGGCGTTGGTTCGATCCCCGTCCAGGTCGACTCGTACCAATGAGTTTTTCGGAATTTATGTACGATTTGTAACACCACTGGCTTTTCAGTGAAGGAAAACATCGTGAGGAAACCTGCATGCTTCAATTTCGATGTATTGTACCCACTGTCCATTATAAGTGGCGACGGGCTCACCCCCCGTCACACTGGACAGAGTTTCGGTACTACTGGTGAAACGTGAATGTTCTGAGGTTTCAGAATATCTCTGACTACTCCCTCGGGGAATATAGTTGTGAGCATATCTTTTATTTTATTTTCTTACGTTCAAGTCACTACTATAACAACACGACACGTCACTGAACAACTTTCACTATGGAAACAATAACGAAATCGCAAAATAAGAAATCAGCTATCCCATACATTTAGCTCGAGTAGATTTGTAGTTTAGTATGGAATATCAGATTTTTTTTTTCGCGATTTCGACGTTTTTTTTGTAACACCTTATACAGGTTCCAACTTAATATGCTGACACTTTTTCGAGAGGATGATCAGACCATCAAACTGAACAACTTTCTCTATGGGACTAACGTCGAAATCGTGAAGAAAAAATCAGCTGTCCCATACATTTGGCTCGAGTAGGTTTTCAGTTTTGTATGTGTGAGAACGCTACCTTTACTCGCGTATTTGTGAACGCACCAACATTTCTTTCCCGCTCGCTCGGGTATCGCGCACTCTCTCTCTCTCTCGTCACTCTTGTCATGGCGCATAGTCTTCCACTAAATAAATTAATTAATTATATTTAATCGGCTTTCATTGGACTATACAGCAGTATGGGACAGCAGATTTTTTTTTCGCGATTTCGATATTACCAGACTACCAGACATACCAGATTTTAAGTCAGCACATTAAGCTATCAAACCAAAAAAAGTTTCAGCAAAATCGGTTCAGTAGTTTTTGCGTGATGCTGTTACAAACATATAAACAAACAAACAAACAGCCAGACAAACATTCTAAAAAAGGTTGATTTGGAGTCCGGGATACCTAAAAACCATATCGTAATCTTTTTCATGTAAATATCTTCAATGTACAGACAGACATACTTCTGTTACGAAGATTCTGTTGTTTGCTTGCATCACGCTTCCGACGGGTCCGAATTTGATGTCATTTTTAGGGTTCCGTAGTCAAACAAGGAACCCTTAAACTTCGTCCATTCTGTCTGTCTGTATGCCCCGCCTCGATAACTCGCTCATTTTTGCACCTATTGAATCGAAATTTAGCATGAAGACAGATAAGAGTAACCCAAAAATAGAAATGTAGGAGTTATGAAGAAAACAATTTTTTTCGACCCTTCCCATACAACGAAATAGGGGTTGGAAAAAAATTGTTTTTTTTTTAATTTGTCGAGTGAGGTGTCGTTGGATAGGCATTGTCCAATGGAATAAAACTCCCATAGAAACTAAATCGATATAATGCTTCTGTCTCGAGATATCTGCGCTCAAAGTCAAAAATAGGGCGTTTTCTACAAGGTGTTACAAAAATACAAACAAACATTTAAGGGGGTGGCTTAGACCATCAAACTGAACAACTTTCATTATGGGACCAACATTGAAATCGCGAAAACAAATCTGATGCTCCATACTAAACTACAAATCGACTCGAGCTAAATGTATGGGACAACAGATATTTTTTTCGCGATTTCGATGTTGGTCCCATAGTGAAAGTTGTTCAGTTTGATGGTCTAAACAACCCACTTAAAAGTTTTAAATATTTATTTTTACTTTTGTAACACGTTGTATAGAACAACATTTTCAGTATGATTCTCTGAATCAAACTAAAGATTGAAAACTTAAGTCTCGGGCGGGACTTGAACCCGAACTCTTCCAAATTGCGTTATCCTATTTCGCCACCGAGCCAGCTACCCAGAGAACAAAATTTTCTGTCTTTCAAAGACAACAAGTTTTTTTTTTGTTTTTTGGAAATGACTAATACTGCGTTGCTCAGGGAGCAGTTACTGCTTTTTACTGTGGACTATTGGAGCTTTGACTATTTATATGTGGACTGGTTACGCGTGTAATTCTACTAACAAACATTTCTGCCGCTTTTTGCGGGGGGCGAGGTAACATGAAATCCGCAACTTTGGATTTTATTCCCCAAAACTTTAGATTCTAATTTTGAATGTTAAAAATCATGAAAAGTAGTCTCGTGTGAACCCCAAACGTTCTAAGTTCGAAGTTATTATTTCGCAATTATAGGCTGTCTCGTTTAGTGATAAGGTGTAAAATTGAATGTAAATGCACAAGATCAATTGTGCTTATACCGTGGCAGAGGGGAAATGCTACCGCAAGGCTAGTCCTTATAATAATTAGTCAAAGTATTGGAGGGACCACGAAGGGTGTATCGAGCCAAATGAATGAACTTAAGCAACCGACCTAGGGGCACCCAGAGGGGTACGGACCTCGGCAAAGGACGTTGCTGGGGCTACGCGGTGGATTGGGTAGCTGGGATCGGTGAGACGCACAACATAGCTGTAATATGTTTAAAATCAAAAATATTTGTTTATCTGAAGCCTGTAACGCATTTAAGACACCCTGTATAATCAGTTACCTAATGCAATCTTGGCTTTAAATCTCGTTTATAAATACAATGACCTCCGTAGAAATATATTAAATGCGTTCAAACAGTCCATCTCGCTCACTCGCCATCATTTCCCATAAAGCCATCTTTGTCTGCTATTTTGAAACGCAAAAATGTCGCTGCAAGGGAAATACCCGAGCCATAAAGTTATAAAATCTACCTGTCTATGGATTTCTACGTGCGTGAGTGCGAGTGAGATGCAGCGAGAATATCGTATTCGTGTGAAGGAGACGCCTAGTTTAAATTTAAGCGGTAAATACATTTACCTATATGTACCTACATAAGTTGGTTGTTACATGGAATTCGTCATGGCGGTGGAGGATTTTGGCGTGGAATTTGAAAAGTCAACTTTTGATTTGCAATTAAAAAATGATTTATGCATGTTTTACCATTTTTGTTTTTAATACAATATAAAACTGCAAGTTCTCGATTATGCCTTTTATTTCTTGTCGCTTTCCAAAAGTGGTATGGAAGAAAATTTATAGATGGCGTTAGTAGGAAGTTGTGCCAGTGGCGGATTTACCAACAGGCTGAGTAGGCTCGAGCCTAGGGCGGCAGATTTTGGGGGCGGCAAATTTGGGGACCGAATTCTTTTTTTTTATCTCATAGAAATCAAAAAGATTTTTCCATGCCGGTTTTCTGATGTCTTACAGATAGAAGTCTGCAACAAATTTTGCCGATGACTTTTCTTTCTCACTTGTCATTGCACATTCCGAGAGTAGCAAACTTCCATATTCTAGAGTAAAGCAGCTAGTTCGCCGCCCCTCAACCAGTAATCGGCCTCTCGCCTCTGTGCCCACACTTTTTATGAGTAAAAGAGCGAAATTGTAGAAAATATATTCCCCTCTTCCCACTAACAACCCATACATGCTAGTCCTACTACTGGTTGGAGGCTACGAACTGGATGGTTTGTATATAATTTGTGGCGGCGCCCATACATCATTGAGCTTCGATTAGCTCAAAAATATACCGAAAAATTATTTTACGTGCAATTTCAACGAAATTGTTGCATTGTGAAAATAATGTATTATATGACAATTGTAGAGGCAAGGGCGGCAAAAACTATTCAGCCTATACCTTGAAAATTTGTAAATCCGCCACGGAGTAGTGCACACAAAATAGACTCAAAATACAGGGTGTATAAGAATCGCTTCCAAAAACTCAAAGGGGTGAAAGTACCCATCAATATGGACAACTTTTACTATGGGACCAAATGAGATCTCAAAAAAAAATCTGATATCTCCTTTGACTGTGGACTGGTTACGCGTGTAATTCTACTAACAAACATTTCTTCCACTTTTTGCGGGGGGCGAGGTAACATGAAATCCGCAACTTTGGATTTTATTCCTCATAACTTTAGATTCTAATTTTGAATGTTAAAAAACTTAAAAATTTGTCTCGTGTGAACCCCAAACGTTCTAAGTTCGAAGTTATTATTTCGCAATTATAGGCTGTCTCGTTTAGTGATAAGGTGTAAAATTGAATGTAAATGCACAAGATCAATTGTGCTTATACCGTGGCAGAGGGGAAATGCTACCGCAAGGCTAGTCCTTATAATAATTAGTCAAAGGCTATCTCATACACCTACTAACATTAAATTCCTACCGCGCAAAATGTAAGTATGGAGGAGAGGAGCGGATTTTGTATGAGATCTCATAGTTGGTCCCATAATAAAAGTTGTTATGGGCTTATGTCGAAAAATAATTGAAGCGAAATGCGCGTGTGATAGCTTATATTACTGCCTGATGGGAGAGAAAGAGATGGGGCGGCGCTCGCGCCTGTAACGACGCAAGCTTAAAACAAACTTTATTTAATTGTGATTGTACTATTTATGTAAGTTCATTTCTGCTCTAATGAAACTTTATAAAATATAATATCTTTTTTTTAAATTAAGTTTCCAGCGTTCCAGTTCCAAGCGTTTACCGATAAAGACGGAGGCTACTTTGGCTTATTTTTCTATCGAGAAAATGTATCTTAATCGTGTTTTGGCTCTAATCAAAACTTCAATTATATGTTCAATTTACACAAAAAATTCTATATTGAAACGAAAATTAAATTTTAAATTACAGGGTGAAAAAACGCCTGCCACGCCGCTGTTTTCGAAAACCGGTCCATTTGATTTTACGCATAAGATCCCGCCGCCGCCGCCGCCGCCCCGCTGCCCGCAAAATTCGAGGCAGAGGCCTAAAGGCCGAAAGCACGATCGCAAATCCGGTCTCGACTCTCGGCCAATAGGGAGAGCGCACTGCTCCCCTACAAAAATTTTTGAGATTTGGCCTTGATAGAAAGCAGCAATCAGTTGCCCGTCTAAAGGGCACTATGGCCGAGATTCAGAGACGATTTGTAAGTCATAGTTCGGACTCCCGTATGTCAAAATCCATACATTTTCGCCACGCTTTGCTCGAGCTAACAACAAAAAAATCGTCTCTGAATCTCGGCGTAATGTGTTGTAGAGTTTCTAGCCGGGCCGCATCTTCTCTACAAAGGAACACCTTCCGACGCGGTGGTAGAGTTAAAAAAACCGGCCAAGTGCGAGTCGGGCTACTCGCGCATCGAGGGCCGTACGGAACCACACAACCACACAATATATTAACTTTCAAAAAAAATGTTTTTCCGGGACCCGTAGCGCAAGACCGACTCACACTTGGCCAGTTTTTATTATTTGTTAGAGTTAAAAAGTAAAACAAACATTTGTCTACATCAAAAATAAATAGAGGTGACAGTTTTTTTTTTCACTTTTAAATGTCTGTTTTTAGCGTTGGGGGTTTTTTTAATTTGTCATTATTTTGATGTTATTTCGTAATTTTTAATGTAACTTGACAACTGCTGAACCGATTTTCATGAAACAAAGCCAACAACACTCTCGCAAAAATTTGCTTTACACTAAAAAAAAACGCTTCGAAATCGGTCCACTCGTTTGGGAGCTACGGTGCCACAGACAGACAGACAGACCGACATAGGCGTCAAACTTATAACACCCCTCTTTTTGCGTCGGGGGTCAAAAATTTTTGCTCTAGGTGTAATCAATAATCATTCAGGGAGGAAACAGGGAAGTTTGTATGGACAAAACGGTAAGGGCATCTTAATCAGTCACAATTTGATCATTATTTTAGAATAATAAAAAAGGTGGGTTCAAATGCTGACCAGCCCAGGCTGCAATCGCGGTAAATATTCGGTGATTGAACCGTGATTGGATACGTACGAACTATAACTTTTGACACATTTGGTATTGCGCTAATCGCGGTACTGCTCATGACAGGCGTTAGGCCGAGATTCAGAGACGATTTTTAAGTCATAGTTCGAACTCCCGTATGTCAAAATCCATACATTTTCGCCTTGCTTAGCTCAAGCTAAGACTAAAAAATCATCTCTGAGGCCGAGATTCAGAAACGATTTGTAAGTCATAGTTCGGACTCCCTTATGTCAAAATCCATACATTTTCGCCACGCTTAGCTCGAGCTAACATCAAAAAAATCGTCTCTGAATCTCGGCCTGAATCTCGGCCTTAGAGCCATTTTGACAGATCGCTCAGACGTTAAGGGTATATTACTGTTGGCGCACTCCATACAAAAGAAGTCTGGTGATATTTTCAATACTAACCAATTAAAGTCAGTGAAATTTTTCAGAAACAATCTAGAAAGTTATCTCTATGCTTGTATCTTGTCAGATTTTCATTAAAATATATAGTTTTAAAGTTACAGTGCCTCAAAGATTTCCATACAAATCTTAAATTAAGCCTAGCTTTGAAACTGTATATTTTAACGAAAATCTGACAAGATACAAGCATAGAGATTTCTTTCTAGATTATTTCTGCAAAATTGCATTGACTTTAATTGGTTAATATTGAAAATATCACCAGACTTTGTCTGTATGCAGCGCGCATTTACGCTTTCGGAATAAACTTCTCTTAAGGGATGTCAGTTACATAGAGTTTAGCATGATGCGGAATTCAGTACAGTTGAATGGATTGCAATGTAATTAGAACTGAAATTGGATAAGAATAGAACTTCGATGTTTTAACTTAGCGCAATGGTGTGCAAATGCGAATATAGAATATTTGTGGGCGTCCACGCAAAAAGGAATACGCGGATAGGTTGGCCTCCGATTGTATAGTTACGTACTAGTCGGGGAAAACTACGGATTTTTGTATGGAGTAGGTTGCATTAATTGCAATTTTGGTGATAATTTGGAATATAGTAGATAAATACCTGAAAAACATAAATTCTCAATAATCCCCGATTTTTTATTGTGTATAATTGAATAATTAAGACATTTACAAAACATTAAATTTAGGTGTGAACAAAAAATGGAAAACTTGTGATTTTGTACAGGATGGCTTCGTTCAATACGTTTTACTTATAACAATAATAATCCACGGTTAATATTGTTAATTTGGGTAGATATTTAATATTTTGTAAGTCTTCAAAAATTATAACCTTAAAACTAAATTATTTACTGTTTGTTTTTACACATTAAATTTGCCTTTTGATAATTAACTGTCTCTATTGCTGGTATGCTGGTCGAAATATTTTTAGAAATAAGCTTGCCATTTGTACATTAATATCGATTTTAAGGTATTTCTCAGGTTCCTGAGCCAATATAACCACGAAATCTCGACAAAAGTGTTATAAACTAACAGTAATATTATTTCAAACACAATTTACTAAAGTGTCTTTAATGCAATCTCAAATCTTATTTTTCCTAGACTAACCTATTCTTGTCCGATCCGCCCCCACACACCCCACCGACTACAGTGCGAAAAAGACAACTGTAGCTCGGACTAATTTTATCTACATAAAAATGGACGAAATCTACATTTCGTATTCCCCTGTTTCCTCCTCCAATACCAAACTTGTTTTAAAAATTATTTCAAGAATAATATGAGAAAGACTTTGGATATGTCTGGTAGATATTTACCATTGAAAATGGTTATCAATTCGAGACGTATTTATTGCCATAGCTCCAAGGATTTTGGGAGGATCGAGATGGGATTAGTACCAAGAGTTGAGAAATTTAGTCAGACACGTGTGACCGTTTGAATTTTGAAAATCGGCTGGTAAATATTTTTTTTATTTTGAAAAATGTAAAAAAGTAGGGTTTTTGGGGGGTGTTTGTGTACTAAATTGTAAATATTTCGGAAAAAGAAAAAATGAAAAAAAGGGTCCTAGGACTCCTAGACCGAGATTCAAAGACGATCCAGAATCTAGCCTGGACCTGTATTATGATGACTAGACAATGATATAGAATACATTTATATCAAATCAAATCAAATTTATTTTGCATACTAAGTGTACATTTAAGTTCTTAAATAATGTTACATTGCACTTAAAACTTAGCCACCTTTTAAGGTATTACAAAAGGAGTTAAGGAAAGAGGACAGTATTCCAATAACAAAATTAAGTGTACTTATATCTACTTACAATAATCTTATCTATATATATATATATATATATATATTAATCTTTTTTAGTTGTTAAGGTATTCATTTAGAGAGTAGAAACACTTAGAAATTAAATATATTTTTAAATTTTTTGAAAAAGTATTGATATTGTGTTCGTTTTTTATATTTTTAGGTAATTTATTAAATATTTTTACGGCCATGTGTAATAGGGGCTGCAGTTTAACATTTTGATCCGAGATGGTGGTAGGTATAATCTATCTTTGTGTCGAGTGTTGCGGTTATGAGTGTCCTGTACCTTTGTGAATGTATTTATATTTTTAAACGTAAACATGCATATGTCATAAATATATATTGCCGGAAGTGTTAATAAGTTAAATTTTATAAAATAAGGTTTACATGAGTCTGTGTTTTTAATTTGAGCTAGTATTCGGACGCATTTTTTTTGCATTATAAATAAATCTTGAATGTTTGTGCTATTGCCCCAAAGCATTATTCCGTATTTGAGTTGAGAATATGCGTAAGCATAGTAGGCTGATAGAGCGGCTTCTAAATTGGTGCTGTGTCTTAATTCAAAGAGGGCGTAAGAAAATCTTGATAGTTTAGATTTAATTAGTTCGATGTGTGATTTCCAGTTTAAGTGCGTATCTATGATTACGCCCAGTAGTTTGAAAGTATTGACTTGTTCTATATTTATGTTTTGAAAATTTAAGTTTAATTTTACGGGTAATTTACTATATGGTCTGAATTGTATTATCTTAGTTTTGGTATAATTTATCTCAAGGTTGTGTTTATTTAGCCAGTCAGTTATAGTATTTAATGTATTGTGTAGTATAGCATTTGCATTGTTCGATTGATCACATTTTTTAATATTGAAACATCATCAGCAAAAAGAACGGGCAATAATATATCTTTGTTTAATATTTTTGGTAAATCATTTATGTAGATTAAGAATAGTACACAGCCTAATACACTTCCTTGGGGAATGGAGCATGTTAAAAGTTTTTCTTCGGATCTTACTGATGTTATAATACTTTTGTTGTGATCGTAGCTTTCAATTTGAACTATTTGTTTTCTATTATATAAATATGATTTAAACCAGTGATAAGCTTGACCTCGTATTCCTGAACCATACAGTTTTTGCAGAAGTATACTAAAATCGACTCTGTCGTATGCTTTAGTCATGTCCAACAATATACCTAGCGCATATTTTTTATCATTTATATATTGCAGAGCCATTTGAATATACTTATACACGGCTAAAGTTGTTGATTTTGATTTTCTAAATCCGTTTTGGCTATCGTCAAGAATTTTAAATTTTTCAAGGAATTTATACAAACGGTTACACATTGCTTTTTCGAAGATTTTAGAAAAACTTGGTAATAATGCTATCGGCCTGTAGTTATTTGGTGAGGTTTTTTCATCTTTTTTGTGGATGGGTTTAATAAGTGATATTTTTAATAATTCTGGAAACTCGCCATTTTGAAAACTGTGATTTATAAGGTATGTCAGCGGTTCAAAGAGTTCGTCAACACATTCTTTTATAAGAGTTGGTGGAATATCATCGATGCCGCAGCTATGTTTGTTCTTTATTGATTTAATAATTTTATAAACCTCTTGATGATCTACTGGTTGCAGGTACATAGAATGGATTGATGAGTTTATGACAGGAGTAGATGTTTTTGGATTCTGAGTTACACCGACATTTGCAAAGAAATTATTAAATTCGTCACATATAGTTTTCGGACAGTCTACAACTTTATTATTAATTTTAAATTT
The DNA here is from genome assembly GCA_963924505.1 of Agonopterix alstromeriana. NCBI lineage: Eukaryota > Metazoa > Arthropoda > Insecta > Lepidoptera > Depressariidae > Agonopterix > Agonopterix alstromeriana. The sequence continues at coordinate 6,617,236 of OZ004690.1, read as the reverse complement.
TATGTTTTTACGTTTTATTATTTTGGATTTTCCCGTTTTAGTATTAATGATTTTCCACATAGTTCTGTATTTAATATCTGATCCTTTCATTTGACTTACATAATTAAGCTTTTTTGATAATATAACGCTTCTTTTTAAAATCCTACTATATGTTTTATAATAATTTTTAATAGTATTGCTGTTTGTTTCATTCAAAATGGTTCTCAAGATAAGATACAAACATCCATCACTCGGCTACAAATATTCATATTCATCATACAAATATTTGTCCCTTACGGGATTCGAACCCGAGACCTTCGACACAGCAGGCAGGTTCACTACCGACTGTGCCGTCATAATGGACAGTGGGTAGAATACATGCCTCGAAATTGAAGCATGCAGGTTTCCTCACGATGTTTTCGTTCACCGAAAAGCCAGTGGTGTTACAAATCGTACATAAATTCCGAAAAACTCATTGGTACGAGTCGGTCTGGACAGGGATCGAACCATCGCCTCGGCTTTTTTACACATTACACAGCGGCATTACACAGCGATTACCTAAACCAATTTTATTGACATTTCACTTTGTATGGTTACGCACAAAAAAGTCATTGTCATATTCAGCATTCAGCCCCAATGCCCCATACACATAGGTAGGTACTTAACTGGGAATTCCCTTACCAAAAACTTTGGTAACGGGGGCCTTAGCTTCAAAAATGAAGATATTTTTATTTGACTTAGTTATTGTTTCGTCTGCCATCTTATTTCAAAACAAAATTGTATTGGACGAAACCAATTTGACCACCAACAAGAGAAATACAGAAGATACAAAACGAGGCGGTCTTAGCGCTAAACAGCGATTTCTTCCATCAACCTTAGAAATCATTTGTACCAGAAGTTTATTCCGAATGCGTGATTGCGCGCTGCATACAAACGAAGTCTGGTGATATTTTCAATACTAACCAATTAAAGTCAATGAAATTTTGTAGAAACAATCTAGAAACATATTTCTAGGCTTGTATCTTGTCCGATATTCGTTAAAATATACAGTTTTAATGTTAGGACTAATTTAAGTATGGAAATCTTTAGAGGCACTGTAACTTTAAAATCATACATTTCAATGAATATCTGACTTCATACATGCATAGAGATTAGTTTCTAGATTGTTTCTGACAAATTTCACAAACTTTAATTGGTTAGTATTGAAAATATAACCAGATTTTGATTGTATAGAGCGCGCCAACAGCAATTTACCCTAGCCATGAATGTGATATTTTTAAATGTATTTTGAAAGGTCCTCCAAAAACCTATGCAAGTTTTATTACTGGCCGCTCAACAACAAAAAATAAAACATTACTAATACATATTGGTTGAAAAAAAACCTAGACCCCAAGAGAATCACAAGATTCCTAAGCTAAAACAACCTCACCCCATGGCACTTCATAGAACGACTTCACGATGCTCGAATCATAAAGTACCCATTAGACGGGCAATCGATCAATCGATTGTGTGCTTCCTGCTAAGGCCGAATCGCAGCAAAATTTCCCGTTTAAAGTCCGAAAGCACGATCGCAAATCCGGTCTCGACTCTCGGCCAATAGGGAGAGCGCACTGCTCCCCTCCAACAATTTTTGCGATTTGGCCTTGACAGAAAGCAGCGATCAGTTGCCCATCTAAAGGGCACTTTAGTGAAGTAAAACTAGCTTGAATAATTCTGCTGCGGAAACAAGATGTCGTCGGCCTTTGACTATTTATATGTGGACTGGTTACGCGTGTAATTCTACTAACAAACATTACTGCCACTTTTTGGGGGGAGCGAGGTAACATGAAATCCGCAACTTTGGATTTTATTCCCCATAACTTTAGATTCTAATTTTGAATGTTAAAAATCATGAAAAGTAGTCTCGTGTGAACCCCAAACGTTCTAAGTTCGAAGTTATTATTTCGCAATTATAGGCTGTCTCGTTTAGTGATAAGGTGTAAAATTGAATGTAAATGCACAAGATCAATTGTGCTTTTACCGTGGCAGAGGGGAAATGCTACCGCAAGGCTAGTCCTTATAATAATTAGTCAAAGTCTGTACCTTGGGCTGAGATTCAAAGACGATTCTTTTAGTCTTAGCTCGAGCTAAGCGTGGCAAAAATGTATGGATTTTGACATACGGGAGTCCGAACTATGACTTACAAATCGTCTCTGAATCTCGGCCTCAAAGTAAGTATCAATGAAACTTGGTTTTTTAACTTTATCCTAAGAAAAAGAGATCCTTCCTCTTAGACTTTATCTTAGCACTAGAAATGAGGATCTGCAAAGTCCACCCAAAGGCACAGAATAGGTAATAGTATATAGTTCCTAAGGTTCCTACCCCCGAAAGTACCCCCGTTCTATTCGTTCAAGAAGATTTTTTATTTAAAAATTCGATCGTTTCTTTCTACGACTCTGCTTCTTTTTTTCTACGCAAAAGTGTTTATAGTTCTTGGAGGAACGGAACGTATTAAAAGTGATTAAAAGGCATTTACAATATACGAGAAACTTTTTCTACAAATTATTGTGTCGCTCTTGAATTCAATTTTATTAAACCAAGCAGATGGATCTAACTTATTTACAATAATAAAAGAGTAAAACAAAAGAGAATAATAAAAGAGTGAATAAAATCCAATAAATTATGCATTTTTCCTATTGATTTCATTTGTTCGTCTGTCGTGTAATGTAAAGGATCTTTACGGGGGTGTCCGCTCCTTAATGACAAATTCACGTGTTTGGTAGTTTTTATTATCTAAGATCTTTAGTGTAGCCGGTTTTTTGACATTTCTACCATTCGGTAGAAATTGAGATTAAATGAAGAATTGAGTTTTAATGGAGGACAAATTTTAATCACAAATAATTAAAATTATTATGCTACCTTTACTCGCGATGATCGTGGCGCCATCTAGCGATCCCCAAGACGAACACTAGAAAAACTCAATAATGAGGCGTTTTCCAAGACTAATAAATTGAAAAATCACTAGATGGCAATATTAAAAATTCCTGAGAAACCTGTCACATTGACAGTGTAACAACAGTTGGTGTTGCCAATGAATAAATTGTTTACTACCAATAACTACGCATTAGCACCGAAAATGTTAGTCAATTATACGTAAAATTAATGGGCATTAACTGCACAGAAAGTCGATTAATTCAAAGTATCCAAGCTTCTCACAAATCGCTCCCTAAAATCAGGGAATCAAAAAATACGGAATTCTTTCGATCTGACTTCTAAATTGGAACGATTTCACTAAGGCCGAGATTCAGAGACGATTTTTAAGTCATAGTTCGAACATCCGTATGTCAAAATCCATACGTTTTCGCCTTACTTAGCTCGAACTAAGACTAAAAAATCGTCTCTGAATCTCGGCCTAAAAATCAGATTTAGGTTGTTTTTGCCTCAAACCATAAAATGCCCTTACTATAGTGCGTCTAAGATAGCTCCGATTTTGACAGATCATTTTAGAGCGATTATTTTACTTTCTGAAAATGTTTGAGCCGTAAAACCCTTCATTTTGTGTTAAATGTTAATTAATCTTGTATATTTTTTAGTGTATTTACTCAACTAAACTAAACTTTATGTTTAGATGGCTCAAACAGCTCTAAAAAGTACTATAAAAACTCCAAAACCGCCTGTTAAATTACGGAGCTATCTTGGACGCACTATAATATTAAAGTTTGGACTTTGGAGTCACGTTGCAGGGTTTGACCCGAACACTTGTCTTTCGCGTGGTGTTCGCACGGTTCGCAACTCAGCCTGCCACGAGACTCCGCAATCCTTCTCAGTTGTGTTCTTACTCAAAAACAATCCTCGAGATTGGATAGATACTCCCTCAAACCACTTGACACTGGTGGAAATGCGGTGCTAACGCACAAGCAAGAAGTCGAAGAAGATAAATAAAAAAAATGTATACAGGGTCCTTCTTAATATGCTGACACCTTTTTAAGGGGATGATCACACCGTCAAACTGTACAACATTCTCTCTAGCAATCCCAAAAAAAAATCAGCTCTTCCATACAAAACTGCAAACCTACTTGAGCCAAATGTATGGGACAGCTGATTTTTTTTCTCCATTTTGATGTTGGTCCCATAGAGAAAGTTGTTCAGTTTGATGGTCTGATCATCCCCTTGAAAAAGTGTCCGCACATTAAGTTGGACCCTATATTTTAGAGTTTGGTAGATTCCAAAAAGAAAATCTTGGTAACCCAGATATAATGACATTACGCCATCATTGATGCGAACGAGGGGAAATTCCCCGATTTATATATTTTATTTACCTATATAGCTAGTTTTGGAAAACTTCGATAAGTGAAAGACGTGATTAACATTGTTTTCCTCGTAATGCGTAATAACACCATGTAAATAATTGTGAATTAGGAATGTGATAGTGATACATATTATAATTAGGTTGTACGCGTGGTGGATTGTGTTTCTTTTTCTAGTGCGATTTAGAAAAAAAATCAATTTTAAAATGTCAGAGACCATTGCCACGGAGAAGTGGAAACAGAAGCCTATAATTATAAAGAAATGTAACAGCAAAAAAACTATTTTGCGGCTCAAAAATCTCTCCATACCAACACAGTTGTACAAGGAACATAAAATATACGAATCGAAGCCAGGGGATTTTTTGAACGGGGAACCCCATACAAAAGTGGTTTTAACAAATCAATTGAATATGATTTCGAATAGTAGCCGGACAATCGCTCAGTACATAAGTCTGGGTGAAAATAAAATTACCGAAAAATCATCGGACAATATTACGAAATTAATCGGACAGAAGAACTATGATACAATTTTCGCTGCCCTATGTTCTGTTATAAGTCAAGAATTAAAAGTGCGTGGCATGCTAGCCCTCCTAACTGAAAAAGAAAAACCAATAGTAAAAGACGAAGAAATAAAAATCACCGAAGACCCAACAGAGATGCTAAAAACTAAACAGAAACGCAGAAGAAACAAATTAACACCGTACGTTGTTAAAGATAAAAAATCTGAGAACGTACCGAAGTTGAAGCGGATCGTTATCCACCCAAATTCAGAGATCAACGATACAGAAATTAAAGTGAAAACTGAAGATCCGTTGGAAGACAAACCAGAATTGGTGCAGATTGTGACACCGTTTGACGAAGACAGCAGTCATAGCTTAGAAAGTAACGTATCCCTACTCTCCGGTCACACAAACATATCAAATATATCTCTAACAGAAAAAGCAAATGAGATATTACAAAGAATAGACCAATACACCGAAGAACCATTTGAAAATGAAAGTCAATCGTTGAGTATTCAATTAAACGAGCATATTCTAATGCCAGACGGAACCAGAATCATGGTACCCATTAAGCCAGAAGACGACTTCCATATAGCTACACCGGACATTTTGAGAAACGTAACGAACGAAGAGAGGAAACGATTACTGTGGTTTCAAGCTTATAAAGATTGGAAATTGTGTTTGGAACGAGACGAAGATGGACTTCTGTGAGTATATTGTTTTATATTGGAATTATCTATGTACAAGGTGTTACAAAAGTAAAAATAAACATCAAACTGAACAACTTTTACTATGGGACGAATATCGAAATCGCAAAAAAAATTTATGCTCAATACTAAACTACAAATCTACTTGAGCTAAATGTATGGGACAGCAGATTTTTTTTTTTTGTGATAACGAAGTCGGTCCCACAGTGAATGGTCTAAATAACCCTTTTAAAAGTTTTAAATGTTTATTTTTACTTTTGTAACACCTTGTATACAGGGTTTAAATTAATATGCTGATGGTTTTAAAGTGGATGCTCAGACCATCAAGTTGAACAACTTTTTCAATTGGACAACAATTAAATCGCTAAAAAATCTGCTGTCTGTGTAGGTTAGCAGTCTTGTATGGAACAGCAGATTTTTTTCCCAATTCTATGTTGGTGCCTTAAAAAGTGACAGCAAATTAAAAAGGACCCTAAATTTTATTTTAAAAATGAGTTATTGAGGCATAGAGACAGACAGAAAGGGTGGAAGTATAAAGGTTCCTAGTTTGACTACGGAACCCTAAAAAGAATATTAAACTGTAGTGTTATCTGATTAGATTAATATAACAATAAATGTTTAAACATGATTACAAAGTAAAAAAAAACGAAAATCACCCTACACTAGTAATATTTGAAACAGGGCACCATCAAACTTTCAGTATGGAAATAATACAGTGTCCCAACTTAATATGTTGACAGTTTTTTAAGAGGATGATCAGACCATCAAACTGAACAACTTTTTCTAAGGGATCAATAATGAAATCGCGAAAAAAATCTGCTGTCCCATAGATTTGGCTCGAATAGGTTTGCAGTTTTTTATGGAACAGCAGATTTTTTTTGCTATATCGATGTTGGTGCTATAGAAAAAACTGTTCAGTTCGACGGTCTGATCGTCCCCTTAAAAAAGTCTCAGCATATTAAAAAGGGTCCTTCTTAATATGCTGAAGAAAAAAAATTAAAAATCTGCTTTCCCATACATTTGAGTCAAGTAGATGTAGGTAAAATTTTGTAAAAGCAAATTAAAAAAATTTTTTTTTTCTACATTTTCTATATGTTTCTTAAGGAAAGTTGTTCAGTATCATGGGTACAATCAACCCTTAAAGTAATGCAACTGTTTACCCTAACACACTGTATAATACAAGGTGTTACAAAAATACAAATAAACATTGAAGTGGGTGTTTTAGACCATCCAACTGAACAACTTTCACTAGAGGACCAATATCGAAATCGCGAAAAACAAATCTGTTGTACCATACTAAACTACAAATCTAGATCGATCTGGTTGTCGAAGTAATCACTTTTAGTGATAAAACCGGCCTTTGTACCCTTCTCATTCTTGTTATAAATTGTATTTGTTATCTATCTTAAATCTACTCGAGCTAAATGTATGGGACGCTGTTATTTTTTTCAACTGTTTACCCAAACACCCTGTATATGACTATCAGCTGAGATGATAATGATATGCTTATTCTATAAATAACAAGGTCATAATCATAATTGTTATAGGTACTTATTGCTTGTTTAATTATTTTGTTTTACATTTTATATGTAATTAAGTTCACATCTGTCGAGATAGCAGTTAAGAGGATATAATTCGGAGCGCGCTCCATACAAACGTACTATGGTGATATTTTCAATACTAACCAATTAAACACAATGAAATTTTTCAGAATCAATCTAAAAACAAATTTCTATGCTTGTATAGAGTCAGATTTTCGTTAAAATGTATAGTTTTAAAGTTACAGCGCCTCAAAGATTTCCATACAAATCTTAAATTAATCCTAGCATTGAAACTGTATACTTTAACGAAAATCTGACTCAATAGAAGCATAGATATTTGTTTCAAGATTGTTTCAGCAAAATTTCATTGACTTTAATTGGTTAGTATTGAAAATATCACCATAGTATGTTTGTATGGAGCGCGCTCCGAATTATATCCCCTTAATGATAATAATTATCTCTTATTATGATTTCAGCAATGTGTGTACATGATAGAACATTTTAATGAAATTATCTGTGTATGTGTTATTTTAAACCAAGATCTGACCGCATAATTGACAACATTTCATGTTAAGAAAGGTACCAAAATAAGAAAACCATTTGGAGATTATGTGATTCAAAGCTTATGTCAAAATCATCAGATTTTTCTATCCATTATTTCTCGAGTAATATGAAAAATATAATAGAGGTTGAATGACATTTTATTCCTTTGCCTGCTTGGCTTTTCTATTGTATTTGACAGTTTTTATTTTTAATGTTATTGCGGCCAAGGTATCTTAGCCATAAATCCTATGTTTTCAGAAAATTCAAAAGTAAATTAAACATAGAAATAGTGGTCAAAAATAAAATCGGAAAAATATGTGTCTTATTTTTTAACCTATTTTTATATTTTTGATTAAAAACATGTGGTTAAAAAATTTAATGTTATCACTTATGCAACTATTGGTTTGGTGAAATGCGATTTAAGTGAAAGTTTATACAGGGGTGTATACAACATCCGCCGGGTTGCTTAGCAATACTACATAATGGTAAAACTAGGGTTGCCACCTCTCAGTCTGCCACAACTCTAGGGCTGCCAGGTTCAAATAAGTCAGTTTTAACTCTTAGAGTTGCGAAGTTGTGGCAGACTGAGAGGTGGCAACTCTAGGTTTTCTAGTTCTTGAGCTTGGTTTCCTTCAGATGGCACCTCATTTAATTCCCATAGAGAAAGTTGTACACTTTGATGGTCTGATCATTCCCTTAAACAAGTGTCAGCATATTAAGAAGGACCCTATATAAGAACGTCTTAGAGGTTCATACAAAAATAAAAATAAAAAACCAATATATTTTATCAAGACAAGATGTGCGCCAACTGCGATTACGCGACGCTCCGTTTAAATGAGGTATAGCTAATATTACCACTATAATCTAGAGATTATGAGAAACAAATCCAGCTGCAAATGGAATGTCGAGTTCCATTTGCAGCAGCTGGAGAAATTGACTCCTTTCTTGCGTCTCGCCATCTTCGCGCCGCCTCGTCGCCTTAAATGTTAATTTGTAATGAATCGATTATATTAACAGGCCCCTCCACAACGCTGTGCTGAACAATGACATAGACCTCGTCAGGAGACAGAGCCTGGTGCTGAGGAATAGACTGGAATCTCTGGACATCATGGCCGCTAACAGGGTAATTATTTTATTCATACTCAAGCGGTGCCGGAGATATGAACGCTGACCCTGGATCCGACCTCCTGTTCACGTAATGCCCCTTTCAACCGAGGGTAGTGAGGGCAGGACAGTGGAGCAGGGCAGGAAGGCAGTTGGCGTTCACCTTTGACTATTTATATGTGGACTGGTTACGCGTGTAATTCTACTAACAAACATTTCTGCCACTTTTTGCGGGGGGCGAGGTAACATGAAATCCGCATTTTTTTCCCCATAACTTTAGATTCTAATTTTGAATGTTAAAAATCATGAAAAATAGTCTCGTGACAGTTCAGAGGGGAAATGCTACCGCAAGGCTAGTCCTTATAATAATTAGTCAAAGGCGTTCACACATCAGCCCCCTAGACAAAGTGACATTCTATTGGCGTTGTTGATAGTAGAAAATGACAGAATGTTTCGATCGCTAATGTCAAATCCATACATTCTGTCATTTTCTACTAGCGTCAACGCCAATAGAATGTCACTTTGTCTAGGGGGGCTGGCTGCTAGACGGGACAGCTTAGTCCATGAGCTAATACAGGGTGTGGTTTTGGTCAGCGACGCGCATTTAGAGGGTGCTTCAGACCATCAAACTGAACAACTTTCATTGCCAACTTCAAAATCTTTTTCTTCAAAAGTTTTGTGTGAAACTAGTGTTTTTTTTTTTGAGATTTAGATGTTGGCTCCATAGTGAAAGTTGTTCAGTTTGATGGTCTGAAGCACCCCCTAAGTATTGCTAGGGTGTTTTGTTATTGTTACACCCTGCCTGTATACATACATAGGTCCTTCATAATACACTTTTTTTTAGACCATCAAACTGAACAACTTTTTCTATGGGACCAACAACGAAATACCGAAAAAAATTCAGCTGTCCCATACATTTGGCTCTAGTAGGTTTGCAGTTTTGTATGGAACAGCTGGTTTTTTTTCGCGATTTCGATGCTGATCGCACAGAGATAGTTGTTCAGTTTGACGGTCTGATCATCCCCTTAAAAAAGTGTCAGCATATTAAGAAGGATCCTGTATAATCAAATATTAAATTTTGCATCGATGTACATTGGAGATATTGGCTCAAAAAAAAAATTGGGTGCGTTTAGAACACGCAATGGAATGCATTGAGACTACTTTTATTTTTTTCTGGTTGTTTGTTTGTGCACGAATTCGTAAATGCGCGCTGCATACAAACGAAGTCTGGTGATATTTTCAATACTAACCAATTAAACTCATTGAAATTTTGCAGAAACAATCTAGAAACAAATCTCTATGCTTGGATAGTGTCAGATTTTCGTTAAAATATACAGTTTCAATGCTAGGATTAATTTAAGATTTGTATGGAAATCTTTGAGGCACTGTTACTTTAAAACTATACATATTAAGGAAAATCTGGCACGATACAAGCATAGAGATTTGTTTTTAGATTGATTCTGAAAAATTTTATTGAGTTTAATTGGTTAGTATTGAAAATATCACCAGACTTCGTTTGTATGGAGCGTGCCAACGGTAATATACCCTTAAAAACTACTGAACAGATGGTCTGGACTGGATAGAGTTTTCACAGAAGCAAAGAGCTTAGTTAGGATTACCATTTAAGCTTTGTTTTATCGCAATCGGTCTACTCAATCACAGAATAAATACTAGTATCTGCCGGTACAGAAGGATCACTTCGAAAACACATTTAAATAAATAGCGACTCTCTCTGCACTGCAATAAGGTGCAAATTTATTCGCACTCGTCCTATCGTCGAATAACCTACCAACCGTCACAACGGCGCGCGTGCACACAAAAATGAACCGAGTCATAAGACATGAAAGCTTCCTTTCGATAGTCTCCCTCTTTCATTCTTTCACGTGCTGGCAGCGTGACATCGCTAGCGTTTTCAAGTCTCGCATTGACTACTCACAAAATGGCGGCAAGTCTAATGAGATTTGACCAAGAAGTTTACACGGTATACCTAAACTATTGCCATTCACCACTCGATGGGGATCGCCGGCAAGCGTACCTGAGCTGTGGAGTGAGACAGGCCTGACTCAATCAAAAGTTACGAGTAAGTCAGTGGTCTGCGCGCACGCAGCTAGAAACAGAATAAATAAGATTTCTTTCCCTATCTTTTGATTAGATACTAACCTAGCTAACAACATTTTCCTATACCGATAAAGATTATTTAGTTATCCATTTATCCTTATTTTATCTAAACTATTAATAGTAAAAACCGCCTCCGTGGTCTAATGGTTAAGAGCATTGACACGGAGGTCGTGGGTCCGATTCCCACGGGAGACACCTAGTGATATATCACTTTGTGCGTTTTTCCCTGTCGATTAGGATATTGCAGGTGATTCACACCTGAAAAGAAAGATGATTCCGTGCTTCGGATGTCACGTTGAGCCGTTGGTCCCGTCTTCTATCTCTGGTGATAGTAGTCGCTACATAAAAACCACGTCAGAGGCCGTAAGGCGGTCTGAAAAAACTCTGACACCAGGGCTTGCCCACACGATAAGAAGTACACAATATAGTAAAAATACGAATTTTTATCAATCAGATGGACGGATTTAGATGAAACTAAACTAACTGATAGAACGTGTTCAGTAGCATGCCATGCGCGACAAATAATTCGTGAGGAAACCTGCATATGAAGAAGAAATTCTAATGCAAGCGTGGTGGACTAACGACGTCTCCTTGAGGCGCGGGCGCGATTCTCCTTTACGACAAAAATGACGCTATGCTACGTACTATAAGGTTTATATTGTATTACTTCGATTATCCGCCACCGCCACACGTCTCTTCTGTATAAACCGTAGCTTAAACAGAAAGTTGTAGCAATGTTTCTGACTACGCCGAAAGGAAATTACGGTCGTGAGTTTATGCATGAGTACCATACTCTTTCATATACTATACCCCTGAGATAAGTGTTTACAAAAGGGCTTATCAGTATTTTATCAGTTCACGCTCAAAAATGAGCTCCTTATCTTTAATTTATGTTACTATAGTGGCGCCTGCGACTTCGTACGCGCTGAACACTTAAGGCGCAATAGTAGCACGAAATACCTTGGAGGCATCTTTTATTTTTCATTTATCGACTAGATTTATACAATGAGGCGATTTCCAAGACTCGTAAATCGAAAAGTCAGTAAATGGCGATTTTGACGTTCCATCCTTTTGTGTCGCTCAGGTACGTCATTTGCTAGAGCGAGAAAGATAGCGGGAATGCGAACGCACGCGGCAGCACTGGCAGTGCTGCGACCTTTCTTGCTCTAGCCAATGACGTTCCTGAGCGACAGAAAAGGATAGAGCGTGAAAAAATGCTGTGCTGCCAGATGAGGCTCAACCCTTAAGAGAAAATGCGGGCAGCATTTTCATACAAACGTATTCCCCTGTTTCCTCCGTGGATAATGAAAATAGAGCAAACATTCTTTTACCATACAATATGTGTTATCTCTGCCATATTTTTTTTTCTATAAACTCATTGACTTAGAATACTATGGACGGCAGGTCTAGTACAAAATTATCGAAAAAAGTGTCCGAGACTAAACTACACAAACCTAAGTACGTGTAGTAATATAAACCAACTAAAACATTGAAAATGCTTAAATTCTTTTCCGTCCTACTCCCCCCATCGGGGCACCTAGTCGGCCGATCAAACGAAGATTGCTGCGTATTTCGTTCTCTTTTTGACGTTTTCGTTCTCTTTTTATTCGGGCACTTTTGAGCGCGGACCCTCCGTCCAGTAGTTGGTAACTCAATGCATAAACTAATTACTTATTGTGAGAACTAGGAAACATCTAAAATGACTAATATTGTCCAATTACAGGGTGAAATTGATATCATTAGCATCCTTTTAACCTAAGAGTATATCCATCAAACTGAACAACTTTTTATATGGGAGCAAACCGATCAATCCATGCCTGTCTCGCTCCACAGCACAGGTACGCTTGACGGTTGATCCCCACCGAGGGGTGAATGGCAATAGGTGTAAAATTCTGGGTCAAATCTCATTAAACTTGCCGCCATTTTGTGTGTAGTCATTGCGAGACTTGAAAACCCTAGCGATGTCACGCTGCCAGCACGTGAAAGAATCAAAGAGGGAGACTATGTAAAGGAAGCTTTCATGTCTAATGAGCCGGTTCATTTTTGTATACACACGTGCCGTTGTGACGGTCGGTGCGAGTAACTTTGCACCTTATTGCCGTGCAGAGAAAGTCGCTATTTATTTGAATCTGTTTTCGAAGTGATTCTTCTGTACACCATACTAGTATTTATTCTATGGTCATACAAAAAGTGTATAAAGAAAAATGTGTTGCATCCATTGATAGTATCCCTAACTTACTAATCTTTTTGCAGTACTAAATTCCCAGAAAACTCGTCATTGTTCGATGTCCGTTAAAAAAATACTTAGTATTTGAGTCATACATTATTACGATATCATATTATGTTGTAATAAATAAGTATCTTGGGCATAGTCACACAAATTAACTTGTCAGATTCAAACTTTGACTAATTATTATAAGGACTAGCCTTGCGGTAGCATTTCCCCTCTGCCACGGTATAAGCACAATTGATCTTGTGCATTTACATTCAATTTTACACCTTATCACTAAACGAGACAGCCTATAATTGCGAAATAATAACTTCGAACTTAGAACGTTTGGGGTTCACACGAGACTACTTTTCATGATTTTTAACATTCAAAATTAGAATCTAAAGTTATGGGGAATAAAATCCAAAGTTGCGGATTTCATGTTACCTCGCCCCCCGCAAAAAGTGGCAGAAATGTTTGTTAGTAGAATTACACGCGTAACCAGTCCACATATAAATAGTCAAAGGATTTAAAGTACCAGAAACTAGCCTGGACTTGTATTATGATGACTAGACAACGATTAGAATACATAATACAAGGTGTTACAAAAGTAAAAATAAACATTTGAAACTTTTAAGGAGGTTGTTTAGACCAAAAATAAATTAGTATTTCCACATTTTCGACTTAGTAAGGTATACGTTATTATAATAAGAAGATACCAGAGAATATTCTTAACTTGACAGACAAAAAGTTTAAGTCCCATGTTAAACAAGTCCTCTGTAAAAAAGGTTACTATAAACTCGATGATTATTTGAATGACCAAAATGTCTGGTCTTGACAATGTTACTCTATGTAATTTAATATTGGATTTATGTAATTGTACTTTGTATATTTTGTTTTGTTTAAGAGAAGTGTGTTGTAGAGTTTCTGGCCGCATCTTCTCTACAACGAAACACCTTCTGACGAGGTTCAAGATTCAAAAACATGACGTCAAAAAGTTATCTATGTGATATTATTATTATTATTTTTTTTTTTCTTAATTAATGGCCGGTTGCTTGCGTCTAGCACAGCAATTCTGCCAATGTCAAGTAGTTTATAATCTCAAGTGATTGTTTTATGGTTAAAACACAAAAGAGTTTCACAAAATGGCGGAGCCAAGTGCAAGCCTAAGAGAGGCGAGAAGCCAACACGCATGCGTCTACCCTCCGCCAGACTTGCAGCGCGACTCCGTGATATTATTATGAATAAACAATTTTGACTTTGACTTTTGACCATCAAACTGATCAACTTTCACTATGGGACCAACATCGAAATCGCGAAAAAAACGACTGTCCCATACATTTAGCTCGAGTAGATTTGTGAAAGAACACAGAAGACGACAGTGAAAGTTGTTCAGTTTGGTGGTTTAAACCACCCCTTCAAATGTTTATTTGTATTTTTCTAACACCTTTTATCTACATAAAATCGACAAAAACAGCATTTCATATTCCCCTGTTTTCTCCTCCAAAACTAAACCGATTTTAATAATTCTTTCAATAATAATATGAGAAAGACTTTGGCTATGTCTGTATGTTTTGCTTTTTTGTTTTTATTCGTCAAATTTGTTTGCTGGATGTCTGAAAACGGGCGGTAAAATTGGTCATTTTCGAAGGTCCCTAGTTCACACAGTAATTAATTAATGCAAAAAAGCAAAACATAGTGACATAGCAGAGGTAACAGATTGTATGGTAAAAAATGTTTTGCTCTAGTGTCATTATCCAGGGAGGAAACGGTGGAATATGTTTGTATGTTAAAAACGGTACTCGCCTATCCTCCTAATGTAAAATATTTAGGGCCTGTTTCACAAATTCCGAATAAGTTCTTGTTAGCTTATCCGACAGCTCATTTGTCATGAACGATGTCGAAATCCTAGTATAAATAAAATAATAGTTTATTGCTTAATTCGCAGACGGCGCTCCAAATGGCCATAAAGAAGAACAACTTGGAATGTGCGTCGATGCTGCTTCAATACGGAGCTGATCCCCTGGTCACCGATGAGGAGAACAGGACAGCCCTGCATCTAGCAGCCGAGCTGTGCCCAGATTTGTTGAGAGCTGTCTTGCGTTACTTTCAGAATAATGCTGCGTGAGTATTTTATATGTTGGTTCAATACGGAGCTGATCCCCTGGTCACCGATGAGGAGAACAGGACAGCCCTGCATCTAGCAGCCGAGCTGTGCCCAGATTTGTTGAGAGCTGTCTTGCGTTACTTTCAGAATAATGCTGCGTGAGTATTTTATATGTTGGTTCAATACGGAGCTGATCCCCTGGTCACCGATGAGGAGAACAGGACAGCCCTGCATCTAGCAGCCGAGCTGTGCCCAGATTTGTTGAGAGCTGTCTTGCGTTACTTTCAGAATAATGCTGCGTGAGTATTTTATATGTTGGTTCAATACGGAGCTGATCCCCTGGTCACCGATGAGGAGAACAGGACAGCCCTGCATCTAGCAGCCGAGCTGTGCCCAGATTTATTGAGAGCTGTCTTGCGTTACTGTCAGAATGATGCCGCGAGAGTAATTTAGATCTTTGGTTGTTACGTTGCACGTTCTGACCCGAGCACTTGTTTCGCGTGGTTTTCGCGCGTCGCGTTTTTGCCTTCCACGAGGCTCCGCAATCATCAATATCTTCTTGTTCTTAATTAAAAACAATCCCTGACATTGGGATAGATACTCCCATAAACTACTTGACATTGGCGGAAATGCAGTGTTAACGCACAAGATAGAATCCAAATTGTTTTAAAATATATATATATATCTTGCTTTAATACGGAGCTGATCTCGTCACCGATGAGAACAGAACAGCCCTACATCTAGCATTGCATTAGCATGTTGAAAATTGGATCTAACTTCGTTAGTGTGCAGCGCGCTCGGGCGCTTTGCAAGAACTATCGTCTTAAGAAGGAGAATCGACATGACACAATCATCAACTTTACGCACCATTTTAAAGATTAGAATAGAATAGATCGAATCACTTACCTCCCGGGTATTTTTGTGATTCACATTATGAGCATTTAGGCATTTATCAACTAAGTACCACTTCACCGGCTTAAGACCACTTCAAAATAATCCTCGTATATAATTAGGTATACATACTAAGTTATTGACCTTAAATATACAGGGTGAAATTGATATCATTAGCATCCTTTTAAACTAAGAGTCCATCAAACTGAACAATTTTTACTATCAGCAATAGCAAAAAAATATAAATTAGCAAACATTATACAACGTGTTAATGAATAAGCGCAAAACCTCATACACCCCAACTGATTTATAACAAAATAATTAGATTGAAACAATAATTTCATTATTTTGATAGTTAAAATTTAAAGTTCTTCGCATTTTAAGTTTTCAGGCAAAAATGATTTTTTATCATTTTAGCAATGAATGAAAGCGCTAACGTGCTCGTGGATACATTTTAAGAATCTTGTTTTGGTAGCAAGTAGGATGAGTGTGCTCGTGCGGTGGGTTGAGATTGAGTTCTATTAATTTTAAATTTTACAAACAAATTATATTAAATTTTGAAAAGAAATACCTATATTGAAAACATGATAATTCGATTCTGCTCTCGATTCTTAACAAACTACTTTCATGTTTTGCGTTAATTCATTAACACGTTGTACATAGCAAAAAGATCACAGCAAAAAAAAATCTGCTGTTCCATACTAAATTGCAATGCCGTCTCGACTCAAATGTATGCAACAGCAGATTTTTTGTTGCTACGATTGGTTTGCTCCCATAGTAAAAGTTGTTCAGTTTGATGGGTAGACTCTTAGTTTAAAAGGATGCTAATGATATCAGTTTCACCCTGTTGACTCCAACACTCAGTTGCAGAAACGTTCATTAAAGTTAATCCTCCATTAAATCTTAAATGCGTTACCAATTGTAAGGGGTGATTCAGACCAAAGTAAACTGAACAACATGAATTATGCATGGAGCCAACATCGAACAACAACGTTGGTGAACGTGGGTGTTCTGTCCATTATACGTGGCGACGGGCTCACCCCCCGTCACACTGAACAGAGTTTCGGTACTACTGGTGAAGCGTGGATGTTCTGAGGTTTCAGAATTTCTCTGACTACCCCCTCGGGGAATATAGTCGTGAGCATATGCTATGCTACGCATATCCTTAAAGTAACGTTACTATTTGAAATGGAGTATAGGTTTGTAGTTTAGCGTGGAACAGCAGATTTTTTAAAAGTTGCTAAGTTTGATGGTCTGATCATCCAGGTCCGATATGGAACAGCTAATTTTTTTCTTGATTTCGATGATAGAAAAAGTTTTTTGATTTGATGATCATCCTTTTTAAAACTGTCAGTATATTAAGAATATAAATATAAATGCAGATCTTTGACTAATTATTATATGGACTAGCCTTGCGGTAGCATTTCCCCTCTGCCACGGTATAAGCACAATTGATCTTGTGCATTTACATTCAATTTTACACTAAACGAGACAGCCTATAATTGCGAAATAATAACTTCGAACTTAGAACGTTTGGGGTTCACACGAGACTACTTTTCATGATTTTTAACATTCAAAATTAGAATCTAAAGTTATGGGGAATGAAATCCAAAGTCGCGGATTTCATGTTACCTCGCCCCCCGCAAAAAGTGGCAGAAATGTTTGTTAGTAGAGCTACACGCGTAACCAGTCCACGTATAAATAGTCAAAGATGAAGATGCTAAATAATTGCGTATTATTTTTCAGAGAAATCCTACAAGATCGTGATTTGTGGTCACCGTTCATGGAGAACAAGTCTAAAGTACAACTGACGTCATACCTGATGGACCACGTCTGCCAAATGATTGACAATCAAGGTAGGTAAAAAAAATACACGGTGTTACAAAAATACATGGTGTTACAAAAATACAAATAAACATTTAAGGGGTGGTTTAGACCATCAAATTGAACAACTTTCGCTATGGGACTGGGACCAATATCGAAATCGCGAAAAAAGAAATAGATGTTCCATACTAAATTACAAATCTACTCGAGCTAAATGTATGGGACAGCCTTAGACTACTTATGTGAGGACAAGTTACGCGTGTAATTCTACTAACAAATTTTTCTGTCACTTTTTGCGGGGGGCGAGGTAGCACGAGATACCCAACTTTGAATTTTATTCCATTAGTTAATATTCCATTTTCCATAGTAAAAGTTGTTCAGTTTGATGGTTCAATTTCACCCTGTAGATGTTGTATACTAATGATTTCAATTTCACACTGTAGATGTTGTTCTGTTTTAGGTTACACAGCCCTAATGCTAGCGGCCAAGATCGGCCACCATACCAACGTCAAGCAGCTCATAGAAGCGTCGCCGTCGACCACCAATATGAGCATGCCCAACTGTGGGAACACGGCGCTTTACCTCGCTGTTGCCGCCGCTTGCCTAGAGACTGTCGGTGGGTACAAATATCATAATAGTTGGACCCTATATTTTATTATATAGGGTCCAACTAAATATGCTGACAGTTTTTAAGAGGATGATCAGACCATCAAACTGAAAAACTGTCTATGGGACCAACATCGAAAACAGCAGTTTCACATAAAATTTCTTTTTCGCGATTCCTGAGGTATCTCTCATCTGGCTCTAAAACGTGTTAATGAATTAACGCAAAACTAGAAATTGTTTAAAATCGAGAGCAGAATCGAATTATCATGGTTTCAACATAGGTAATTTTTTTCCAAATATTTAATAATTTGTTTGTTAAATTTAAATTTCACTGAACTTGATCTCAAACCACCGCTCGGACACACTCAGAGTGAGAAATACTCTCTCTTACTACCAAAACAAGATTCTTAAAATGTATCCATGAGCACGTTAGCGCTTTCATTCATTGCTGAAATGATAACAAATCATTTTTGCCTGAAAACTTAAAATGTGAATAACTTTAAATTTTAAGTATCAAAATAATGAAATTATCGTTTCAATCTAATTATTTTGTTATAAATCAGTTCGGATGTATGAGGTTTGCGCTTATTCATTAACACGTTGTATATACGGAATGTAAATTTTGCATTACATACTTTGGAGGCATCCATTAATTACGTGAGGCGTTTGGGGGGCGGGGGTCGAGCCGAATTTCACGCAATCTCACGTGGGAAAGAGGGTGGTCTCGGCAAATAGTCATCATCATCTTTCTCTTGCCCATTTCCCATTATTTGAGGTCGGCGCAATATGCCAGCCTCTTCCATTCATCTCTTAGCCGTAATTTCAACACTCACTCCTTTTTTACCCGACTGCGCCAGAAGGAGGGTTATGTTTTTCGAGCGTATGTATGTATGTTTGTTTGTATATATGTATGTTTGTATGTCTATTTCTTTGGCACGGCCTACAGCCTAAACGGCTTGATGGATTTTAATGTATGAGGTGTCATTGGATTCGTAAAAATCGTGAGAGTGACATAGGGTATATTATTTCAAGATGGCGTCTACGAATTAAAAAAGAGAGGGGGAAGAAACAATTTTTTTTTGTTAAAAATTACAATATGGGTATCAAATGAAAGCTAGTAATCAGAAGATTCCAAATAGATCAATATTATAGTACTTTTATGTTACCGTTTCGACACAAGACTAAAAAGTATGAAATAAACTAAATTATTAAGATAAACAAAAAACCCGACTGCATAAAAAACCTATTAACTGAAAAGAGAAAAACAAGCTCTATTTAATCACTAATCAGCTATAATAACTTTGTGTGAGCAAATATAATTTTATTGTTATTAGGTAGGTATTGCAGGCGGGGACAAACCAATTAATAACCAACCAAACATTTTCTTTGTCCCCGTTTGCGATACCTACCTAATAACAATAAAATTATATTTGCTCACACAAAGTTGTTATAGCTGATTAGTGATTAAATAGAGCTTGTTTTTCTCTTTTCAGTTAATTACACATATTATCCTTCACACAATCCATCCATCTTTTCTTCGGCCTTCCTCTACAAGAAGAGTTAAGCGTGTGCGATACTGAGTACGTAAGAGCGAGACTAAAATACGCCATTACCTACATTCTCCGCCACGCTTCCTACCGAGCGGGGGTGAGGTTAAAATTAGTGGGCGGCAGGGTGTGTCCGTACTGTATGTAGCACTAGATACTCTTTCTTATACTGTGTGTGCTACCATCAAACTGAACAACTTTCACCATTCATAATTTTTTTTTTCGAGTTTTCGTACAAACTTTTGGTCAGCTGATTGCATTTAGTATGGAAAGTCCATCATTTTTTTTGCGAATTTCCCATAGGGACAATCACCCCTTAAAGTAATGCAACTGTTTACCCTCAGAGGAAGGATCTCCATAGAGTCCGCATAAATTTACGATTGTAGTTAGTCTCTTTTGTCTTATGACGTACCTTTAATAGTAGAAGGAGATGGAACTATAGATATTTGTTTATGCGGCTGTCCACATTTTTTTGAGATAGTGTGTGTGAAAAGTGACCGTAAACATAAGGCCATATGTCACTTGGTGCCTTTTGTCCATACTACTTGACACCACACACTCAAACCTAAACGTCAAAAAAAGTGGACACTTTACAATTGGTATGGCTCACTCTATTAGGTATAATCTCTTTGTGCTTACCCTTTACGTGTATATTGAGTGAGTGCGAGTGAGAGAGGAATACAGCAATGATTACTGTCGTCCACCTTCCGTACCACCGAGAGGGGGTGAGGTGAACATTAGTGGGAGGCAGGGAGTATCCGTACTCTGTATAGGTACACTCTTTCTTATACTGTGCCTACAGGGTGTTAGACAAAAGTCACAAAAGTGTGTTCATAATTTTAAAGAGTTAATAACCCTTTTTTTTTTCATTACAGATAGCGCAAACCGTTCAAAAGTGGCTGACAATTTTATTAAAACCATCACGGTTTTAGTCGAAAACGGGGCTGACCCAGCCATAGACAACAGTTCAGGACAAAACGTCAACATTCTTCTTACAGAGTTCAATATCGCCGAATTGTCTATGCTCATAGCAAACAAAGTTACATGCATGAAATATTTCAACGGAAACATGCCGGGCGGTTCGAAAAATTTCGACTCATACATGCTCATAAAGGACAAGAAAGAAAACATAAAACTAGCCCATTTAGAAAAACCCAAAATTAAAACCGTAGAAATAAAAAAAGACGAAAAACCCAGCAGTAGCAAACCCAAAATCCTAGAAAACGTACCTGTACTCAAAACGTGTCTACCTAATTTGAAAGATTTCAGAAAAATCCATCCTCAAGAAAAACTCGGTATTAATAAAAAGTTTTCGAATACTCAACAAATCAAAGTGGAACCTGTATCGATTTCGACAAACAAAATAGATATGAAATCTGTTCAAACGCCAGTGACGCCATTTGTAATGACGCACACCAAAATGGCGGACCCAAAAAAGAAAGATGTCGATAGAAACGATAACAGCTACTATTTTTGCAAAATGAAAAATATGCTCGTAAAAAGTGGTACCAAATCTAGCACAATTATAAACTCTAGTTTAGTGAATTCCGTTGTCAAAATTGAGAAAGCAGAAGTTAAGAATGAAAGCAAAAAGCGGTTACCAGTCGTTACTGGACCGACTACAAAAAAACAACGGTTGTTGAAATCTTTAGAACAATAATAGTTTAAAAATATAGTTTATATCAAATTTTCAGTTAAGGTTGTTTTGACAAACCGCATAAAAAAGCGGGATTTTTCGACCTCACATTTGTGAGATTTGGCTCGCTAAATTCACATTTTCAGTAATTCTTTAGCTCAAATACTATTTTTAATAACAGAACGATCAATAAAAAGTATCGAAATTTAGATGACGCGAATGCAAAGCGCGGCTTTCAACCCTACACGCAATGTCATGGACGCATGTGCAGACGCCATTTCGAGATTCAAAAACGTTATATAGAGCGCCGGGCCTGTGGTGTAGCCTAAAGAGAAATTGACGATACTTACCGAAGACATTAACCAGTTCCTACAATAAGACATTATAACAATATTATTCAGTACATCTAACTTTAACCATAATTTCAAATATAAATATACAATGTGTTAATGAATTAACGCAAAACTAGAAAGTAGTATGTTTAGAATCGAGAGCAGAATCGAATTATCATGTTTTCATCATAGGTAGTTTTTTTCAAAATATTAAATAATGTGTTTGTAAAATTTAAAATTTACGGAACACGATCTCAACCCACCGTTTGGGTACTCTCATCCTACTTACTACCAAAACAAGATTCTTAAAATCTATCCATGAGCACGTTAGCTCGTTCATTCATTGCTGAAATGATAACAAATCATTTTTGCCTCAAAACTTAAAATGCGAATAACTTTAAATTTTAACTATAAAAATAATGAAATTTTTGTTTCAATCTAATTATTTTGTTCTAAATCAGTTGGGGTGTATGAGGTTTTGCGCTTATTCATTAACACGTTGTATAGGCTCTGTAGTCCCGGGACTACAGTGCTATAAACGGTAAGTTCCGATTCATAAAAACAGTGCTGTGAACGATTACAGCACTAACACCTGTTCCATTTGCGTCAGCGCGCCTACAGCGCTTATCTACGCAATCGCGTTCTACCAATTCGGAACGCTAGATATCGCGCTCACACCGTTCACACCACAACATTCAACATTCCAATTATTTTCTTCATCACTAATCTTTATTAAAACTTTATTCGTCTTTTTTAGAACATAATCAAACCCAATACTGCTAAAGAAACCAAAATCGAGACCTAAACAAACCAAAAATATACGACAGCAAAACTGTTAAGCCTCACTTTTGAAAATTCGCTCAAAAATTTACTAGAACAAAACTGTCAAACGTCACTTTTGACAACTTGCTCACAGTGTTAACGCTACGAACCGTGAGCACTGTTATTGCAAGATGGCATCGGTAGTGACGTCATGAATGACGTCACGTTTTCGATTGTGGACGCGCTCACGTCAAATCGGAACGACATTTATCGGGCTCACAGCGCTGTCGGCGTAATTCGGGACGCACCGAAAGTTACTATACTGGAATAGAGAGACTGACAGCTGAGAGAGTGAGATGTACCTAGCGGCGCCACTGTATAATAGAAAGAGATACATGACGCGAGGCCATAGAAATATTTTATTTTTGTTTTGTGAAACAGATCTGTATTAACAATAATTTTATTGTCACTTATATTTACGACTTATACAGGGTGTAACAGAAAGGGGTGATTTAAACCATCAAACTGAATAACTTTCAATATGGAGCCAATATAGGAAACAAATCCAGCAATATTTAAAAAAAGGGGTGTTTCATACAAAACTGAGCCCCTAGGTAGAGTCTTGACTGAAATGTATGGAACAGCAGATTTTTTCCCAAAAATAAAAATAAAATTCCTATAGGTTCCTTGGGGAAAGTTGTTCACTATCATGAGTACAATCAGCCATTAAAGTAATGCAGCTAACTACACTTACACCCTGTATAATTATAACCGTATTCGACTTATTACTAAATGCACAGAACATTTTATTTTAATATAATAATTCTTTAGACTTAAATTCTAATAATGGCTTTATTTATTTATTGGATAGGGACGCCGATGTCAAGTTATGACTTTAGGAAGTAAATTGTTTAGCAGGGTTCGAAATTATCAAGATTATTATCATCTTTGACTATTTATATGTGGACTGGTTACGCGTGTAATTCTACTAACAAACATTTTTGCCACTTTTTGCGGGGGGCGAGGTAACATGAAATCCGCAATTTTGAATTTATTCCCCATAACTTTAGATTCTAATTTTGAATGTTAAAAATCATGAAAAGTAGTCTCCTGTGAACCCCAAACGTTCTAAGTTCGAAGTTATTATTTCGCAATTATAGGCTGTCTCGTTTAGTGATAAGGTGTAAAATTGAATGTAAATGCACAAGATCAATTGTGCTTATACCGTGGCAGAGGGGAAATGCTACCGCAAGGCTCCTTATAATAATTAGTCAAAGATTATCATAATTACGACTGTATTATAATTATCATATTCATTAAATTTAATTAATTATGATAATTATCGAAGTTTATTATCTACAAATTTAAAAAAAAAACATTTTAAAAAGCAATTCACATTGAAAAAGCAGCGGCCGATAGCGCGCAGCATTTGACCTTGCATATTAAATTGTATCTATTCTGACATAAGGTAAAATAAAATATTTGACCATTACAGTCAGTGGTAGAAACACACCATTTATCCAATATCACCCTGTTACCTATTGATAATTATAAATTACATTATTACTGATAATACATATAAATAAATGATAAAAGTGATGTCGGATTACTTGACAAAACCGTTGTGATAATTTGAAATATCAACTAAACATAAAATAATGTACCTACTGAAAGAGCTTCAAAAACAAACGATAAATAATGTTAGATAAGAGGACAACGAGGGGAAACCCCTGATATAAACTTGAAATGGCGCGTTTTCCGATACACGTAATCTCTATAACGCGGGGAAACCCCTGACGTAAACTTGAAATGGGTCGTGTTCCGTTACACGGAACTGTTTTAATCTTGGACTATTTATATAGGGACCAGCCTTGAAGTAGCATTTCCTCTCTGCCACGGTACAAGATCAATTGATCATGTGCATTTACATACAATTTTATACCTTATCACTAAGACAGCCTATAATTGCGAAACAATATCTTCGAAATTTTCTCGTTTGGGGTTTACACGAGACTACTTTTCATGATTTTTAACAATCACAATTAGAATCTAAAGTTATTTTATGGGAAATAAAAAGTTGCGGATTTCATGTTATCTCGCTCCCCGCAAAAAGTGGCAGAAATGTTTGTTAGTAGAATTACAAGCGTAACTAGTCCATATATAAATATTTAAAGGTTTTAATGCATCAAATGATAAAATTCGTCAGTAAAAATTTTATTTTTTCTATTATAATGAGTTTGTAATTATTATCATGATAATTATTATGATCTAGAATTATTATTTTGATAATAACTATCATTGATTATTGTTCTGAACCCTGTTTGTGAGTCTGGGAGTAGTTTTTTCGCAAATGGAATATATTTGTTTTTAAATGTTCATCTATGAAATAGGTAAGGTTCAGTCCATTAGCACTCAGGCCGAAATTCAGAGACGATTTTTTTAGTCTTATTTCAATCTAAGTAGGGCGAAAATGTATGGATTTTGACATACGGGAGTTCAAACTAAGACTTAAAAAACGTCTCTAAATCTCAGGCTTAGAATAGGATTCGGCTGTCTTATGAAATCGAATGCTCGTATTATAGATTTGAAATTTGTCCATAGGAAAAGTAGCTTGTCCTATGAAGTAAGCATGCCTTACAAAATACATAATTATTTTATTTTAAACCTTGAAATAATTATAAGATGTTTGCCTATTTAATAAAATTATAGACTACTAGCAGCCCGTCCCGGCTTCGCACGGGGTAGACAAATAAATTTTAAGACTCATTTTTCTACACCTTCGGTTACATTGTTCAAATTTTACCAAGGATCCCTAATTTTTTTCAAAATGAAATGTAGCCTAGGTCAAATTGGAAGAATGTAGCATTCTATTGGTGAAATAATTTTTTAAATCGGCCCAGTACTTTTTGAGCCTATTCATTACAAACATACAAACATACAAAAATAGGTACAAATCTTTCCTCTTTATAATATTAGTGTAGATATCTATTCGAATATATCATACTTTAAGCCTATTTAAAAAATATGACTTCAAGTTCGACACGAACATTTTTTTTGAGGACGCTCAAATTACTAATATTAACCGATTTTACCCGACCCCCGAAGCCTATTCTAAGGGCTTTTGGACTGTATCTACAAACCTGTGGTTTTTATAAGCACAAGCCTAATAGTCAACTAATAGCCTACAGATATTTATGTTATTATAGTCATGTAAAAGTGAATTGTAATATAGCTCTAAGGGGGCCTCCATAAATCACGTGACGCATATTTGGATGAATTGTGACACCTCTAGTGATATCTTAGTTACATTCTAAAGATAGTCGCAAAATGTCACGTGACTCATACTTGATTTATACAGGTTGTTAGGGTAAACAGTTGCATTTTTTCCAATGAAACCTATAGGGAATTCGAAAAACATTTTTGGGCGTTTCAATAATAAATGCAATCAGCTTACCGAAAATTTGTATGAAAGGTAGAAATAAAATCGAATTTCCTTATAGGATTCTTGAGGAAAGTTGTTTATTATCAAGAGTACAATCACCCATCAAAGTATTGCAACTGTACCCCTGTACTGTAGTGTGATGAGATGACACACCTGCCGAATTTACGCAGCCGAAAACACGCACGACTTGATTTTCAGTACTTATCCACGTCCTATGACACATTATCATCAAACACACCTTTGACACCTTTTTCATCGGCGCAATACAGGTCGCACGGTGATATTCCAATACCTACACCTTCAATATCGTGTTTGTTATTGACCGGACCGTCGTGGGAGCTCCCTGTTGCTGTTGCAGCTTTGCACGGACCTTATACGGAGTCCATAGTGTTTATAGATTTAGAGTTGCCCACCATCAAGCAACTACTCAAATGCATGGTGACGGATTATTTCGCCGCCCTCCCCCGACACTCTAACCCTCTAATCAAGGCAAATGCCACCTACCCCTGTAGGACTAATAGGCCTCACCGTCGACGACCGCGAAACGTCCTCGACGATCCAGACGATGCGATCACGGTTGCCCTACAGGCGGCCCAACAGACACGACTCACAATCGCAAGTTCTCAACAACACTCAACACTGCGTCGCCACAGTAATCAACGTCCCCGCCGGCGGGGACAGTCGCGACCTCTGCCCACTCTTCTCACTTCTGGCGTCTACAGACGCTACAGGCACATACCAGGCCGATTCTCACCGATCCCAGCTACCCAATCCGCCGCGTAGCCCCAGCAACGTCCTATGCCGAGGTCCGTACCCCCCTGGGGAGCCCCTAGGTCGGTTGCTTAAATTTATTCAATTGGCTCGGTGACCCTTCTGGTCCCTCCAATAGTCCGCAGTAAAAAGCAGTAAATGCTCCCTGAGCAAAGCTGTATACGTCATTCCAAAAAAAAAAAAAAACATAGTGTTATACTGCCTTTGTCTGTCACTGTTTATCCTGTATTGTTCTGATGAAATAAATGAGTTAACTATCTATTATTACGCGACATTTTTCCTATTAGACGCGTAAATTACGACGCGTAATTTCGGCAGGTGTGTAGACTTACTAACGAGTGAATTAATATGGGCCGGTCCTTAATTTACCTTCCCTATGGGAAATTATTCTGTATTTACCTGAGATGTAGAGTGTCTTAAGTTACTATTTAAAAAAAAATTACGGCAGATACCTTATAAGAAGTGATTGTATTCTTAAAGGTATTACCTAACCGTTATTTGTTCTTGGTTTGCCTCATCATCAACAGCCTATGTACGACCCACGGCAGGGCACAGGCCTACCCTTGTGGAGGGTGTTTGGGCGTTAGTCAACAACGCGTGCACAATGCGGATTGGTAGACTGGTTGGTAGTAAAAAACAGAAAAATTATGTCCTATTTATGTTTGAGACAGCACTGTTTACCAAATTCAGTAGGGCTGGCATGCCACGCATGATAAAGCGACAAAACGAAAACCTTCATGCGCGCTTTCTTTCGCATACGCAGAGTAACAAAGACAGGGGCACGTTTCCTTTTTTTTGTCGTTTTCTCGGGGGTGACATGCTAAGCCATACAATACAAGATATTTTTTATTGTCAATATGTGTCGTTCTCTGGGAAAAGGAACGTTATTGTCGATTATAGTTTCCAAGATATCTATACATATTTACTTATTAGACAAATTTGTGTAGATTTTGGATCCATTAATAACTCCATACCAACAACATCGTGCCTTTATCCTGAGAACGTCACTGTTATAACGATATTTAGCGTAATTATTTTCTTTAATCTTGCTAATACTGTATACGATGTAGTTATATATTATATTATAACACTTTATTGTATACAAAGACATAATATACAACAGTATGTCAGGTATGTCTTTTTTTAACATTTTTAGTTTAAACATTTTGCATTCTATAATTTAATATGTTTTTGGGAATGGATTGCATTATTTTATAAGCTTCCAAAAGTGGCGACGGCATATATGACAACCACGCCACAGTATAACAAAGAGTTAGTATCACTGCCTCCCACCAATTTATTGCCTCACCCCAAAGAGATTATACCTAATAGTAAAGTGTCCACTTTTTTTGACGTTTAGGTTTGAGTGTGTGGTGTCAAGTAGTATGGACAAAAGGCACCAAGTGACATATGGCCTTATGTTTACGGTCACTTTTCACACACACTAGCTAAAAAAAAAGTGGACAGCCGCATAAACAAATATCTATAGTTCCATCTCCTTCTACTATTAAAGGTACGTCATAAGACAAAAGAGACCAACTACAATCGTAAATTTATGCGGATGGAGATCCTTCCTCTGAGCCTCACCCCGTCTTGGCAGTCGAAGGCAAACAACAGTAAGCTTTAGAGTATATTTTTCTTTGGCAGTATAGTCCTCTATCATTCGCCACTCACAAATGCTTGCCTCTTGTCAGTTTTTCCAATTTGTATGAAATATAAGTCCTCCGCATGGATTTAGAATGATAAAGGATACCAATCCACCTTACAAGCATGGAAACACGAAAATTAGCAATGGCGGTCGGTACTGTTCAAGCTTCTTTCGTACGTCGAGTCGATGTTTCAAACTTTTGGTTTGTCTCTTTCTGTTAGAACAAAAATTTTATGAAATCTCTTTTATTTTCGTCGTTGAATTAGAAAGGGACAAACTAACAACGACGATGAAAACGCACGAAAGAAGGTTGAACATTACCGGCCGCCAAGGAGTATTTTCATGTTTCACCGCTGGTGAGGCAGTCTGTACTCCAGGTCCAATTAACCCAGTCCGAGGACAAGGAAGATGGTATTGTATAGACAATACCTGGTTCCAGCTTCCTGGTCCTCGGCTCAGAGGAAGGATCTCCATAGAGTCCGCATAAATTTACGATTGTACTTAGTCTCTTTTGTCTTATGACGTACCTTTAATAGTAGAAGGAGATGGAACTATGGATATTTGTTTATGCGGCTGTCCACTTTTTTTTGAGCTAGTGTGTGTGAAAAGTGACCGTAAACATAAGGCCATATGTCACTTGGTGCCTTTTGTCCATACTACTTGACACCACACACTCAAACCTAAACGTAAAAAAAAGTGGACACTTTACAATTGGTATGGCTCACTCTATTAGGTATCTATTTGGTCCTCGGTATGCCCATAGACATGTAAAAAAATGTTTAAAGCCAGACACATAAATTTTTTAACTGGCTGACATATATGGCGTCCCACTTTTGTTAGTCTATATCGATTTATTAGTTAAGTAGGTCAACAACTGATTTTTGTGTATCAATTTTCATTCAGGATACATTTTTTTATTTTTATTAAAGCCTGAATCTGAATGATCTATCATGCCATTTGGAACTATTTTGTCTTCTTGATTGGCTTTCAGAAATCCGCCATGATGTTTAGTTAAATAGTTTCAAAGGCGCTTTACATTATGCACTGGGCTGCCTGCCGCATGTAGTTATGAATTACATCGATCGGTTAGTTTGGTATACCTGAACTTGAAATATAATCCGCTCAGCAATGTACTTCAGATTGCTTGCTATAGGTAACTTAATGTGTAGCGATATTAAATTTTATAAACCGCGATGTATTCTTTTGATAGACAGGTGAGATTGCATCGCATCTCATACCAGCCTAGCAAGTTAAATTCTATCAATAAATTCAGTTAACGTCCACATCTGAATGGATTATGAATATTTACTTATAAATTATAAGAGTCGCACGTACGTACATTAAAGTTAATCCTTAATTAAATCTCTTGCTGTCACTTTTTATCTGGTGGACTTAGCAAAGGCTAGCAAGAGATTTAATGGAGGAATAACTTTAATAAACGTACGTGCAACTGACCGTCTGTCATCAAAACTATGTAAGTGTAGGAACACTTCTGCCGAAACAACACACAACTTAAATTACGCATTCAATGTTTATTTCAAGTAACCGCAGAAATTACGCAGCGTAATTTCGGCCGCGCTGTCCCTACACATTTTATTTGATTTATTGTAATAGGTAGTTTTTGAAAGCACGTTGCCACTATTTTTTTAATGTAAAAGGCTTGCGTTTTGCTTTATAATAAATCTTTAGTTTTATAGCATTAAATTAAGTAAGTAACTTATAGATATGTATTGGTTTACATAATACCTACTTGTATGTAGTTAATTACACTAAATAGCACTTACACGAAATAAAATGATTGTGTTCTACTAATTTGTTTTCTAATTTATATTTCTTTAATTCTCTGACTGCTTCAAAGGGAATATAATCGTAGGGATATAGGTAACTTCTTCTACTTACCTAATTTAAATAGCGACTTAAGGATTGAATCTCTGTCCATCCATTTCTGTCGCTCATGAACGTGATTTTCTAGAGAAAGATAGTGGGAATGCGACAGCACCGGAAGTGCGACCTTTCTCGCTCTAGCCAACGACGTTCCTGAGCGACAGAAAAGGATAGAGCGTGAAAAATTGGGATTCCGTGCTGTCAGATGAGGCTCAACCTTAACATTTAAGTGCAGGAGATATCTGTCAGAATTACGCGAGGTAAATTACGCGTGCAATGCGTTTTCATAATCATATCAGCGGCACTCCACGCAACGTCATTCTTTCAACCGCCGAAATTATGCCGCGTAATTTCTGCAGGTGTGTAGCATAGCATTATGCTCATGACTATATTCCACGTAGTCAGTTTCTCAATAAAAAGTTCTGTGGTCTGCGTGAACGGAGTCGCGGGCATAGATAGTGGGGTATTAACTATTAACTAGGGTATAAAGAAACAAACCAAATAATTAACTATTAACTTACACCTTTATTTATTTACATTTTTTTACGCACAATTTAAAGTAATTTAACTAAGTGATGTATAATAGTACCGAATTTGAGCAAAAGGTATATTTATAACTTGAGCAAATATTGAAGTAACATCTCATTTTGCAAGCCATTTTGAAAGTCATGTGGGAGCTTCGATAAATTACGTGACGCATACTTGATTGAAATGCCCCGGGCGGCACTTTACTAGGGGCGGCAAATTCGGGTAAAATATAGATTGATTAAGCTCTGTCTATAACCAATTCGTAGAGCAGAGATAAATCGAGCTCTAAGATTCTGTTCTGAATTACTGTACCTACACATAATCCTGACCAGAGCAAGGACGTGGTGCTAATAATTTCAATCTTGCTTCACTCGATCCATAGCTTTTAGTTAGGTTACTTTGCAAATGTTTTATACGTAAAAAGCTCTCAAACCGAAAAGTCTCAAAAGTCGAGCCCGCTTCGCACGCTCTAAGTTGAAATTTTTGCATTGTTAAACCAAAAGATGTCTGACCACAACCCGAATCGATGTGGAACAAAATTTCGAGTACGCTTCGCTCGCTCCGTTATTTTAGTGCAGGTGCATAAAGAATGAATTTCAGACTACATTCTAAGTTCATGTTTTTAACAGAATTTAGGGTAGGTAAAGTAAAATAATAATTATGAAACCGCGAAATGTCACGTGACTTTTGTCTAGACTCTCCTATACCTAGGTACTAAACATGGCTGCATCATTATTTTTAGGTCCTGTTCAATTCAATTCAATTTTTGTTTAGTGGCATCCGATGTGTTATCACAATTCAGCCAATGTCTCGTTATGTGGAGAGTATACGAAGGAAAATGATCAGTAGTATTTATTAAGTCTAACGTGGCAGTTTTGCCAATGTAAGTAGTTTATAATCTCATGTGATTGCTTTAAGGTTAAAACACAAAAGAGTTCACAAAATGGTGGAGCCACGTGCAATCCCAACGCGCCGATACGCACGCGTCCGTACTCCGCCAGAATCTTGGCTACCTTAATGTTAGCTTATTTGACAGATCGTTTGACATATTTCGTATGAAAGATATGTCAAATTATCTGTCATATAATGTAACAAAAACTTATTCAGAAGTGGTGAAAAGGCCCTTCGTGTCGTAAAATTGAGATGTTACTTCATACTTGAAATTATACATTTTCATAAACTTAAGATTTCTAATAAAAAAATATATTTGACGAGCTCTATTTATAGTAGTAATAATGCACCCACGTGGCCCTTAATTGACGGACCCCTAACTTACGATAGATTTGGAAAGTGAGGGGTCCGTGATTAGGGGCACTGTCTATGCACGATTGTAACAAGAATTTTATTTTCGTTATCCCTTTCTTTCTTTATATTGTTTACGTAAGCGTGAAAGAAACAAAAAATGTTTTACAGATTTTTTCGTCAAATAATTTTTTACTAGTGGGTACAATAACATTAATAGATTTATATTTATAGTCCATTTAAAAATATTTTCTATACAAAAGAATTAAAAAAATCTCATCATTCGTTTATACGTTTTTTTTAAATGTCATAATATCTTAAATTCACACAAAAAAAATGTCATAATTATTCAAAAGTCACAATTTCATATTTTAAGTATTTCGTCAATTTAGATTTTTGGAAGAAATAAATAAACAAAAGCTGAAAAAGTCCATGTTTTAGCCTTGAACAAAAAAACATGCGTGGCAGTTCTAGGAGCCAAGTTCTTAAGTAGCGTAAACAATTTTTCACGCCAAAAGATAAAGGCCAGAATAAATTTACACGCGTTACTGTCAAATTGAAGTGGTGGGATTAGGACATCTTTTAATGAGATTTCATCCTTTCAATTCTTAGACCATATAACTAGGGAACAGCCTTGCGGTAGCTTACCCTTTGCCACGTTACAAGATCAATTAATCATGTGCATATACATACAATTTTATACCTTATCACTAGACGAGACAGCCTATACGGATAAATAAGTTCAAAAGAGTCGCGTTCGGGGTTCACACAAGACTATTTTAAACATCAAAATTCGTATCTAAGGCTAAGGTAATGGAATAAAATCAAAAGTTGCGGATTTCTTGCTACCTCGTCCCCCGCAAAAACTGGCAGAAAATTTGGTTAGTAGAATTACACGCATAACTCGTCCATAGTTATATCGTCTAAGTTTCAATTGCTCTTTTACATAAATTCGAGGATAAATTACAAAATGGGGTATTGAAGCAGGAATAAGTCTTTTGCACAGTCGAGAGAATGAAAATAGAACCAATTAACATTTATTAAGTAGGTGGAAGCACGAGATACGATAGATACATACTTTCGAAATAATTTACACATTTGGGACATGTGGCTTGCATTGAACTATTATTAACTTACGTACTAGAAGTAACATCAAAAACGTCATGCGCCATATGCGGTACGATGAGTGTGGAAGAGTAAAAGAGATAGCGCTTTATTAAGTGTTTTTTTTATTTATTAAAAATGGGTTTGCTCTTGACCTCAATCCAGTCCTTAGGACAAAGATGGGGTCGAAACTGTAGCGAGCTAACCCCGAAGCCTATTCACTCGTGTGACGGTTGAATGGGATAGCGTTGTGACGTGCAGCATTATTTCTAGTGCGTATCACATTAATAGTTCAATGGTGGATTGGCTTTTATTTCATAACTACATAATCGTTCAAAGTGTGAAAATAACCATTATTATAAACTCATAAGAACAGAACAATACATTGAAACCCTTTTTTTAACGCACAAGAAACATTTATTATACAAAAAAAGAGTAAAAATCACTTTATGAAATAATTTTTGGAAGACAAGAAATATTTTTAAAACAAATGTATCATGGCGTTTAGGTGTTAATATAAAATAAACGAATTACACTAACCTAACCATTCCTTGATAATTTAAGTCTATGAAAAATTATAATTGGTAAAAAAATATAGTTAAAAAAATAGTAAATACATACACCTAAAGATCTAAGGACGGACCCATGAAATTAGACTAGCAACTATCGGTAATAAACGATTTATAAAAATTTTTATTTTTTTTTATTTTGCCTTAAAACCGATAAAAAGATAATTAAAGATGGCAACCCGAAGCCCAATTAAACAGAAAAGTTAATTAAAAAATAAAGATTCTTTAAAATATTTACAGAATTAAAAATAATCCAGTGATATGTAAAGTTTTACATTTTTTTTTATTTGGACCGCGTCGTAAGAAATTTCCTTTCATTTAAAATAATAATTAAGTACCATTAATTAAAACGAATTTGTTCAAAAATATAAACTTTAACGTAAGTAAATTGGAATGATAATTTTATCACAATTTGTTGACATAAGTAAGACTTAAAAAATTAAAAAATTACATCTGAATTAACAATAAAATAACATCCAAGGTGGTACGCGATTAAAAAAAGATTACAAAATGTCACTGTTACCTCAAATAAACACACTGTCAAAAACATTTCTTTTTAAATAGCACTAAGCCTTGAAACAGGCGTTTAAGATGCACGGTAGTGCATAAGGCCAAGTTTTTCCACCATTTATGTAGATGTTAAAACTTGTGGACGGAAAATTATATCGCACCACGAATGTAAGGCACAAAGGGCAATCAAAAATGTTGTTTTCTTTATCAATAACGAAAAACAAAATTTGCTTTTTTCTGTACAAAAACGAAAGATTATTTTCGCAGAGCGATATTTTTCATATTTATTTCAAATACTGTCTTGAGACGTACAATTCGGTTTTTAAAAAAAAAGGATATTTAAATGAACTTCAAAGTACTGGAGTTTACGTTCAATAACAAATTTTGTTGTATTATTCAAATAAGATTCCAAGCACCTCAGTCCCAAGGCAGTATTTCCCGTGGACATTACAATGTACAACTAAGCAGTAATTATAGTTATCTTCTACTATTGAGCTCGTACCCATTGTCCTTGCTCGGTACTTTTGATGGAGGCGGCTTCGCAACGACGTGCCCTTCTAACCTTAGAGTGCTTTGGCGATGTGATGATCTGTAAAAATCAAATTCGTCATAGTACCACATATTCAGTGATTTTTTTTTTTTGCTACTTTCCTGTAGGTTTCTTAGGAAAAGTTGTTCATTATCATGGACCCCTTAAAGTAATGCAACTGTTTTCTAATAACGTATATATTCAAGAAATAAACACAGGTTTTGAAGTTGTTTTTCACATTTTTGCCACAGCATGTGCTGCGATCAATTTGGTCTGCACAGTGCACATAGTCAACAAAATAAACAGAGTAAGTAAAGTATAAAAGCTACCTGATAAGGCAGGTGACAGCGAGCAGTATAAGCAGTATGCCTAGCGCGGAGAGCCCCCAGCCGAGCGCGAGCCGCGCGATGGGCGGCACCTTCGTCGCGAGCCGTAGGAGAGACGACACTTCGTTCGGCAGCTCGTCGATACCCTGCGGGATTGTTAATGTTGTTAGAACTTGGCGCTTTACTCTACTGTACACATTTCCACATGTTGTAAGGTCTATGATGATATGATATGTATGAATACCTAAATAATAGGTGTAGAAAACTTGTAACTTTTTTTACTGCAAAACCAGTATCGACTTTGCTAACGTTGGTCTTCGCCAGGTGTGTGCCGGTCCATAATATCGTTGTATAGTCATATTACGTCATCATAATGTTTAATAAGTGTTTTAAAATGAGAGTTATTTTGTATGATAATGTCCAAGATATTTATGAATATTTATTGAACTGACAAGGCAAGTCAAATAAATAATATGACGTCGTTAGAAACTTACCTCCTCAAACCACAGAATAGGGAAGACGATGTCGGGGAAATTGGCGACCTGCTTGATGTCGACGACCTGCGACACCGCCAGGTTGATCTGGATGCGGGCCCGCGCGCGCATCGCTATACCCATCTCCTGCAAAATTCAGTTTAAAATATCAGAACTTTGGGGTTTCTGCTACACTGAAAACAGGTATTGCTCGACTTGGCTTGGACTTATCAAGGGTTGTGATGGATGGATGGAAAAACGTCTATCGAAAGCCAGTCAGTGGTCTGGTCTGCGCGAACGAAGGTTAGGGCGCCACTAGTAAATAAATGTTGACTTACCGGTTGCACATCTATGAAGAGCCTGTGATCCTCTGGGTTGGGAGGGGAGATGCCCTCCACTGCTTCCCTCAGGCTGTCGTCAGCCAGGTAGAAGTGGGGGAACGATAGCATTATGGGCGAGTCTGTGGACAAAGAATACGGTTTGATGTATTGGTTCTTCATTATATTTTTTTTTTTTACCATAATTCGGAAATTTCGAGGGGGGGGGGGGGGGGCAAATATCTCGGGCAGCACTTTACTAGGGGCGGTAAATTCGGGAAAAATATAATATTGAGCTTAGTTTATACCCACTTCGTAGAGCAGAGAAAAGTCGAGCTCGCTTCGCTCGCTCTAAGTTTCTGTTTTAATTACTGTGTCTACACATAATCCTAAAGATGTCTGACCACAGCTACTACGTGGTGCTAAAAATTTCGAGCTTGCTTCACTCAATCTATAGCTTTTACTTAGGTTACTTTGCACATGTTTTGTACGTAAAAAGCTCTAGCTCTAACAGATTCGTATTAAGGAGAAAACTCGAGCTCGCTTCACTCGCTCTAAGTTTCAGTTTTTGCATGGATAAACCAAAAGATGTCAGACCAGGGCCTCTAGACAAGTATATTTCGATTAGCGTTAACGACAGTAAAAAACATAAACATGTATGGACTTGACGTATGGTGACGAAAGCAAACGTCAAAATGTTTCGATCGCTAATGTCAAATCCATACATTCTGTCATTTTCTACTAGCGTCAGCACCAATAGAATGTCACTTTGTCTAGGGAGGCAGAACCCGAATAGATGAGCAAACAATTTCGAGCTTGCTTCGCTCGTTCCGTTATTTTTTTGTAGGTCTTCTTACAAAGATAAGGGGACAGCAAAAACGGTATGTGGCAGATACCCACGCTACGCCACTGGGAAGACCAAAGTAGTAACTGTTGTCGCTAGCATCAACTAGATGGCGCTGACTCACCGTACTGGCACAACGACACGTTGAACAGTCCGTTGGGCGAGCACGGCGGTCCGGCGGGACAGAAGCATCGGTTGTGCTCGTCGTTAGCGAACACGTCCTCTGGCGGAGTGAAGCGGTAACCTTGCACGCCGGCCTGCGATTCCACGTCGCGGAGATATCTGGAAATTTACAAAGAGGTTTCTTTAGAAGATATCTAGAGGGAGCTCGGAATGTAAATATGCTGACATAAATAACAAGCAATAAAATGGTTTCTTCATCATGACATTCGTCCAAGGCCTCTCCCAAGACCACACAACTCTGTCCTCGTCCTTCGTCACCTAGTCGCATAGGTTGAATTACCACGCATCGTATGAACATCATCTACGTTTCATTACTTTGTACTGTTTGTTCTGTTATCAAAAATAGTATTTGAGGTGAAGAATTACTGAAAATGTTAATTTAGCGTTATTTTTCAACGTTTTTTATGCACTGAAAAGACTCAATTTTATGGAATCAAATCCAAAGGGTGCGCGCGCCTGACAGCATTCCCTTTTTCCCTTGCTCGGCTTCCCTCAAATTTCCCAGAAAGTGTGAGATGAGGTAGGGTATCTGAAGTCAGAGGGGGGCGGGGAGTGGCAGTTCTGTATGTAGAACTTATATACTATTACCTATACTTTGGTTTTATGTAAATTCGTAGTAAAACAAATTTCAGCCACAGAGCCTTCGCTGCGATGGATTTTATAGTTCCCATCATCACATCACACATAGCTAATATTTACGCGCATAATTCCGTCCTTGCTTCAACAACCGCGTAAACAAAGACCCCAAAGAACTCTAATCAATTAGCAAGTAAGCATTTATCTAGGAACACAGACAATGGCACAATGTCTGAGTTCACGTTACGACATACGACCTGTGTTGTAACACCGAGAATGCAAGTTGACACGTCTGGTTAGCTTAGCTTAGTGGGAACTGGGTGCGATTATACAGAAATGTAACAGATTGTAATGCGAATATTCTAAATATGGTTAAACTAGCTTTTGACCGCAACTTTATCCACGTGGATTTTGAAGAACTTCAATACCCCGCGCACCCTTTAGCAGTAGCGTAGCGATGGGGGTGCAGGGAGGGCAAATGCCCCGGGCGGCACTTTACTAGGGGCGGCAAATTCAAGAAAAATTTAGATTGATTGAGCTCTGGCTATAACGAATTTGTAGAGCAGAGAAAAGTCGAGCACGCTTCGCTCGCTCTTCGTTTCTGTTTTAAAAACGGTATCTACACAAAATCCTAAAGAATTCTGACCACGGCTAAGACGTGGTGTTAAAAATGTCGAGCTTGCTTCGCTAGATCCATAGCTTTTACTTTAGCTACTTTGCACATGATTTGTACGTTAAAAGCTCTGGCTCTAACCGATTCGTGTTGAGGAAAAGTCGAGCTCGCTTCGCTCGCTCTAAGGCCGAGATTCAGAGACGATTTTTTAGTCTTAGCTCGACCTAAGCAGGGCGAAAATGTATGGATTTTGACATACGGGAGTTCTAACTATGGCTTAAAAATCGTCTCTGAATCTCGGCCTAAGTTACTATTTTTGTATAGATAAACCAAAAGAGGTCAGGCCACAACCCGAATCAACGTGCAAAAAAATTTCGAGCTCACTTCGCTCGCTCCCTTATTTTTTGTGTACGTGAGATAAAGGGGCGGCAAAATAGGTCTTTACCCCGGGCGGCAGAAACCCATGCTACGCTACTGGGTCAAAATAGTGTTTTTGTGAACTTAATGTTAGCTACCTATCACTACTTGACACGTCATTCCAACCTAAAAACTTCAACGTGCTAAAAGTGATCTTTGCAACAACTAAAACATACATAACTAACATCTTAAAAAGGTGGTTAAAGCAAAGTTTATGATTTAGGAGAAAACGTGTAGAGTTAAATGCATGTATTGTCAGAACTGCTTTCCCACGCTATTTTTGAGTGACCCCGCCCTAGTTTCCATTATTTGATAGGTAAATCTACCAATGTCATCAAAAGACCTAGTCAATTAGATTCAAGACTGAGAAAATTGTGAGCAGAAAGCCAGTCAATTTGAGATATCGACGGTTAGGAATCAATAACGGCAAACTCTCATTTTTGGCGAAAATGAAACGCCCATTCGGGTTTCGGCATTTCGGGGAAGCTTTTCCCTTGCACCCTTTCGGTAAGCAAAATTATGAGATCGAGGCGTCTTCCAAGACTAGTAAATCGAAAAATCACTAGATGGCAATGTTAAAATTACTCATAAACGTGTCACATTGACAAAGTAAGTAAAAAGTGCTGTTTGTCTATGATTTGCATCAAGTCTGACAGGTGGTGTTGCCAATGGATAAATTGTTCACTACCAATAAATACGCAATAGCAACGAAAATGTTGTTTGTTATATGTAAAATGAACGTTAACTGCACAAAAAGTCTATTAATTCAAAGTATCAAAACGTCATTATCAGCTTCATAATCATAATTAACGAATTAACAGATTGCTCCCTAAAATTAAGGAATCCATAAAATCACGTAACACTTTCGATCTGACAGCTAAATTGACATGATTGTAACGCCCTCCTTCCAGTGTCTTGGAACCGTTTTTTTATAATTGAAATGAAATCTTTATTTAGGTTGTAGATACA
Organism: Agonopterix alstromeriana; assembly: GCA_963924505.1. NCBI lineage: Eukaryota > Metazoa > Arthropoda > Insecta > Lepidoptera > Depressariidae > Agonopterix > Agonopterix alstromeriana. The sequence goes on along the minus strand of OZ004690.1, from coordinate 6,577,599 downwards.
TGACAGTTAGATTTGCAAATTATTTGGAACTAGCAGCCCGTCCCGGCTTCGCACGGGGTAGACAAATAAATTTTAAGACTCATTTTTCTACACCTTCGGTTACATTGTTCAAATTTTACCAAGGATCCCTAATTTTTTTCAAAATGAAATGTAGCCTATGTCAAATTGGAAGAATGTAGCATTCTATTGGTGAAAGAATTTTTTAAATCGGCCCAGTACTTTTTGAGCCTATTCATTACAAACATACAAACATACAAAAATAGGTACAAATCTTTCCTCTTTATAATATTAGTATAGATGGATCACCAAACCCTACCTTTGCAGGTGAACACACATTTTGCTACAAGTTATAATAAAGCGGTTTTTAATGAAAACGCCTCATTGGTCTTCACCAATTTACGGCACGGTGTAACACACGGCCAATTTTAATAACACCTAACTCTGTATATTGGCGGAGTGTCGAGACGGTATTGTCACACGGTGTCATTGTTTGTCATACGAGATACAGGTGCTGCATTCACATCACATTTGTTGTCACGTTAAAACACTTTCGTTTTGAGGAAGTTTGGGTTAAAGATGTTTATCCAACGAAGTAGCGGGTAAAAGTTCTTCCCAGCTTATCTAGACTGCAGCCTTGTGACGAACTCTACAAGTTGTTACAAAAGTAAACCGATGATGTCACAGTTAAGTCACAACGTCCGTTGACGTCTTCAACGAGTTGGGTTACAACGTAAGAATTAAGTCGTCGATAACATACCGAGCTAGGTCACAACGTACGTGGACGTCTTCAACGACATAACGAGTTAGGTCACAACGTAAGAATTAAGTCGTCGATAACATACCGAGCTAGGTCACAACGTACGTTGACGTCTTCAACGACATAACGAGTTAGGTCACAACGTAAGAATTAAGTCGTCGATAACATACCGAGCTAGGTCACAACGTACGTTGACGTCTTCAACGACATAACGAGTTAGGTCACAACGTAAGAATTAAGTCGTCGATAACATACCGAGCTAGGTCACAACGTACGTTGACGTCTTCAACGACATAACGAGTTAGGTCACAACGTAAGAATTAAGTCGTCGATAACATACCGAGCTAGGTCACAACGTACGTTGACGTCTACAACGACATAACGAATTAAGTCACAACGTAAGGCGTCGATGACATAACGAGCCAGGTTAGATGACGTCTACAAAGACATACCGAGTTTTAAACACAGGTCAGCTAAGCTATAACTTACTTAAGAGGCAGTAATCTGCAGAGATCCTTGTCGTAGACAGCGAGGGTGTCGTTCCTGGTGATGTGAGGCGGGAATATGGACCCGTCTGATCCGGATATACTGTTGCACTGGTCGTTGGTCCAGTGGGGCAGCTTTTCCTTCATGTTGTACCGCTCGAAGATGCCGTACTTCGTTATGTCTGACGCGCCGGTGAACATCGTCACAACGTCAGATGACGTCGTGTTTTTCTGTTGGAAAGTAAAAATTACATTACATGGCAAAAATAAAGAGATAAAGAACGAAATGTAGAAATCGCTGTCTAATTCAGATCAAAGTAGAAAAATTCAGTACTGGACGGGATTTGAACCCGTAACTTGCCAATCCTGGGCCGTGCTATGACATGTTACTAACCTATATTTGGCAGCCTAATGGCTAATAACGATTCCTTCCAGACAATCAAGTGACGTAAGAACTCGAGTTTTTCTGTTGCACTTGGAAGAAATAAATAATATTAGAAGATTTTCTTTAAATATTCTAGTATTAATTTCAGTGCGAGCCAAACATGATAATAATTACCGGTGGTTGGTTCAGACCAGAAATTTGACTTACCATAGTTGTGAAGAGATTTGCCAACCAGCATTAAAGACTTGCTGAATTCCAGCCCAATTATAACAAATATGACGAATAGCAGATTGGCGAGTGCAATCTATTAAGCAAGCGTAAGTTGAAATGTTGGAAGGGGACGGCCTACACCCGTACATATACGGATCAAATTGGCGACGTGCTTGAAAAGGGTCAGGTCAAATCTACCCGAAACTGACGAGCATGCATGAAAGGACTAATGAATGTGGAGGAAGCTAGAGAGGGTTGTCGGGATCGTAGCAGGTGACGTTCTGTTGTTTTTCCCTCCCCTAGTGGGAGACAGGCGTGAGAATATATGTATGTAATGAATGCTTACCCCATAAAACAGTCCAAACTCTTCGTACGGCAGCTTCTGCTCCTTCGGGACGACGTCCTTCGCCAGCTTGAGGAGCGGGTCCTCGTAGCCCCACAGCAGCTGGCCTACTGATACCTCCACGAAGGGTTTGATCTTGAGGATGTCCATGATAGACGCCATGGCGAGACGGAGGAAGCGCGCCGCGTGCTTCGACTGCGAAGTTGCACTCTGTGGGGAAAAATATTTGATATAGTCTAGGGAATCTACGGATGTTTGTACGGACTAGTTTGCATTAATTGCACTTTAGATGATAATTTGGAATATAGTAGATAAATATATGAAAAACATAAATGTTCAAGACACGAAAGAAGAAAAGGAATCGATGAAGGTGCTCCTTGCAGTAGCGGCAAATGCCCCGGGCGGCACTTTACTAGGGGCGACAAATTCGGGAAAAATATAGATTGATAGAGCTCTGTCTATAACCAATTAGCAGAGCAAAGAAAAATCGAACTCGCATCGCTCGCGGCGCGGCTGGGCGTAGCTCTATGTTTGTTTTATTTATGTACCTATACAAAAAATCCTTAAAAGTTCTGACCAAAACTGACGTGGTGCTAAAAATGTCAAGCTTGCTTCGTTCGATCCACAGCTTTTACTTAGGTTACTTTGCACCTGTTCTGTACGTTAAAAGCTCTGGCCCCAACCGATTCGTATCGAGGAGAAAAGTCGACCTCGCTTCGCTCGCTCTAAGTTTCTATTTTTGGATGGATAAACCAAAAGATGTCTAACCACAAACCAAATAGTTTTACTAAAAATTTCGAGCTCACTTTGCTCGCTCCGTTATTTCTTGTGTAGGTCTTCTTATAAAGATAAGGGGAGACAAAATCGGTCTATGCCCCGGGCGACAGAAACCGACGCTACACCACTGGCTCCTTGGGTTAGTGGAGCTTCTGTATTGGAAACTATCACCGGAGTTAAGCAACGTCAGGTCCAGTAAATTTTTCGATGGGTGACCCGCTTAAGTGGTGTTTCATTTCGAGCGAGCCAGGTAAAATGTTTGATAATCTCTGAAAGCAAGTTGGGCACTGGGCCCACGTGATGGAGTTCGTATGGCCCATTCCTCTCAGTTAAATGTCAAGTAAACCGGTCTTGACCTCCGCGGCTCAAAGTTCAAGTCATCAGTCATCACGCGATTATCTCAAGCGCTCAATGACACTGGGAAGTCATTTCATTATAATAAACCTTAAGCATAACCATAGCTCAAGACTATACTCCCCGAGGGGGCAGTCACAGATATTCAGAAACCTCAGAAAATCCACGTTTCACTAGTAGTACCGAATCTCTGTCCCGCTGACGGGGAGTGAACCAGTACCACTTGTAATGGACAGTGGGTACAATACATGCCTCGAAATTGAAGCATGCAGGTTTCCTTACGATGTTTTCTTTACCGAAAAGCCAGTGGTGTTACAAATCGTACATAAATTCCGAAAAACTCATTGGTACGAGTCGGCCTGTTACAAAATTCTGTTCCATATGCGGTCGAAAGGGCTGGGCACACAATGTCATTGGACCAAGTGCTATAATGGTGGTCTGCATGAAGAAAAAAAATATATAAAATATCTTCTTTTGTGGACAACAATTAAGACGACATGTGAAAAAAATAGGATTCTTCAAAGCATTATATATCATGAAGTACTAACAGTTGGAGTATGATTTGCGGATATGTGTAAATTGAACATATAATTGAAGTTTTGATTAGAGCCAAAACACGATTAAGAAACATTTTCTCGATAGAAAAATAAGCCAAAGTAGCCTCCGTCTTTATCGATAAACGCTTGGAACTTCTAAACGGTGAATAAAAGAAACACGAGACTTGATCTAAAAAAAGAGGTTGATATTTTATAAAGTTTGATTACAGCAGAAATGAACTAACATAAATAGTACAATCACAATTAAATAAAGTTTATTTTACGCTTGCGTCGTTTCAGGCGCGCGCGCCGCCCCATCTCTTTCTCTCGCATCAGGCAGTAATATAAGCTATCACACGCCCATTTCGCTTCAATAATTTTTCGACATAAGCCCTTAAAAATTAAAGATATTTGCATGATATTGAACGTTATATATCTTTTAACACCCACACTTGAACCGCAGTGTAACTTAGCGGTAAAAATTATCATATTTTTACCGTTGTATCTATAAAAATAAAAACGTAGTTTTTACATATAAGGATTGTTGATTTTTTCGATAAGGAAGTTTTTATTGTCTGGTCATAAAATATATAACGGTTGTTTGAGTAAGTAAGTAGTAAATCCCGTAGATTTGCTTTTGCTAGACGCATTTTTTCACTCTATCGAACGTTATTGGCTAGAGCGAGATAGGAAGCCGTGGTGGTCCAGTGGCAAGTAACCTTGTCTGCCGTGTAGGAGGCGATGGTTCGATCCCCGTCCATGCCGACTCGTACCAATGAGTTTTTCGGATTTTATGTACGATTTGTAACACCACTAGCTTTTCGGTGAAGGAAAACATCGTGAGGAAACCTGCATGCTCCAATTTCGAGGTATGTATTTTACCCACTGTCCATTATAAGTAAGTGGCGACGGGCTCATCCCCCGTCACACTGGACAGAGTTTCGGTACTACTGGTGAAACGTGGATGTTCTGATGGTTAAGAATATCTCTGACTACCCCCTCGGGGAATATAGTCGTGAGCATTATGCTAACTTAAAATGCGAATAACTTTAAATTTGAATTATCAAAATAATGAAATTAATGTTTCAAAACAATTATTTCGTTAACAATTAGTTGGGGTGTATGAGGTTTTGCGCGTATTTATTAACACGTTGTATATTGTGACATTAAGAATTACGATTTTTAGGGTTCCGTACCCAAAGGGTGAAAACGGGACCCTATTACTAAGCCTACGCCGACGGACGGACAGTCCGTCCGTCCTACCAATTTAGGACTGTAACTTTTGAACCTTAATGCTAGACAGTTGACATTTATACAGAATATGCGTTATTACAGCAGATTTGTTACCAAATAATAAAAATGACAAAAAGTTAAAAATTAAGGGAGAAATTAGTTTTTATCAACGTTTTTTCTTCTCGCTCTATCGTAAAAACGTTAATACATACAAGCGTCAAACTTGGTGTGATTATAGAGCCAACTCTACAGTATAACAACAAATAATAAAGACCGGCCAAGTGTGAGTCGGTCTCGCGGTTTCAAGGAGAAACATTTTTTTTTTGTAAGTGAATATGTTGTGTCGTATGGTTGTGTGGTACGGAACCCTCGGTGTTCGAGTAGCCCGACTCGCACTTGACCGGTTTTATTTAAGGGCCTATGTCGAAAAATAATTGAAGCGAAATGGACGTGTGATAGCTTATATTACTGCCTGATGCGAGAGAAAGGGATGGGGCGGCGCGCGCGCCTGAAACGACGCAAGCGTAAAACAAACTTTATTTAATTGTGATTGTACTATTTATGTAAGTTCAATTCTGCTCTAATCAAACTTTATAAAATATCAATCTCTTTTTTTTTAATCAAGTCTCGTGTTTCTATTATTCACCGTTTAGCAGTTCCAAGCGTTTATCGATAAAGACGGAGGCTACTTTGGCTTATTTTTCTATCGAGAAAATGTCTCTTAATCGTGTTTTGGCTCTAATCAAAACTTCAATTATATGTTCAATTTACACATATCCGCAAATCATACTCCTACTGTTAGTACTTCGTGATATATGATGCTTTGAAGAATCCTATTTTTTTCACATATCCACTTAATTAAACAAAAAAATATTGTAAGGCAAACTGGTATAATTTCCTATAGAGCTATTGATTAAATTAAATCATCAAAGTGAATGAGGCCTTCAGAAGGTTATTTATAACACGTTATTGTAAATTAATGTTGAACTTTTGAACTTGTAGATTTATAATTTTATATCCGTTACCTAATTTATGAAGAGCTCGTTGGCGTAGTGGAGCTTCTGTATTGGAAACGATCACCGAAGTTAAGCAACGTCAGGTCCGGTCAGTCTTTGGATGGGTGACCGTTTAGTGGTATTTCGTCTCGAGCTAAGCAGTTGGTCTCGAATAGTTCCGTCAGATGGCGTTGTAACTATTCGTAAAGCCAGGTCAGAGGTTTATTAAGGTGGCTTGAAAATTCTCTGACAGCAAGTTGACCACTAACTTGCCTCCACCAACAAGCACTGGGCCCGCGTGGTGGAGTATGGCCCACTCTCTCTAACCCTTATTCGTGAGAGGAGGCCTTTGCCCTGCAGTGGGATTTTACAGGCTATAACATACCTAATTTATATCGATTCAATAACTTGATTCGTATGGTTTTGACTAATAAGAATGGACATAATAGCATAGCATATGCTCTCACGACTATATTCCCCGAAGGGGTAATCAGAGATATTCTGAAACCTCAGAACATCCAAGTTTCACCAGTAGTACCGAAACTCTGTCCAGTGTGACGGGGAGTGAGCCCGTCGCCACTTGTAATGGACACTGGGTACAATACATGCCTCGAAATTTAAGCATGCAAGTTTCCTCACGATGTTTTCCTTCACCGAAAAGCCAGTGATGTTACAAGTCGTACATAAATTCCGAGAAACTCATTCGGCCTGGACGGGGATCGAACCATCGCCTCCTGCACGGCAGGCAAGGTTACTCGCCACTGGACCACCACTGCTTTTTTGGACTTACTGGACATAATATTTCTAATAAACTTTTACACAAAGTCCAAAAAAAATTTTACTAAATGCCTCTAAATGGTCTAAATCACCCCCTTAAATGTTTATTTTTACTTTTGTAACACCTTGTATTATACAGAGTGTTAGGGTAAACAGTTGCATTACTTTAAGAGGTGGTTGTACCCATGATACTGAACAACTTTCCCTAAGAAACCTATAGGAATTTCGTAAAAAATGTTTGGACTTCCTATACTAAATGCAATCAGCTGATCGAAATTTTGTATTAAAAGTCGAAAGATTGTTTTTAGGTATAATAGAGGGTATTATACCTACATTTATGTATTTCTATCAGAAGAATATCCCGTACTTTAACTATTGTACCTCCTACCTACTCGTATGCAAACATGAGTAACAAACGAGATTTGTTTATTCATTAGAAAGGGACGCATGACCGGTCGTTCAACTGTTAAAGCTGTGTTCACACTGGTTTTATGTTACTTTGTATCCCCACTATATGATCATTATACTATGATATAATATTACCTCTTTGACTAATTATTATAAGGACTAGCCTTGCGGTAGCATTTCCCCTCTGCCTCGGTATAAGCACAATTGATCTTGTGCATTTACATTCAATTTTACACCTTATCACTAAACGAGACAGCCTATAATTGCGAAATAATAACTTCGAACTTAGAACGTTTGGGGTTCACACGAGACTACTTTTCATGATTTTTAACATTCAAAATTAGAATCTAAAGTTACGGGAATAAAATCCAAAGATGCGGATTTCATGTTACCTCAAAACGTGGCAGAAAATGTTTGTTAGTGGAATTACACGCGTAACCAGTCCACATATAAATAGTCAAAGTATTACCTAGTTACTTAAGACACTCTTATCCGATATCTAGTAGAATAATAGCTTAGTTACTAAGTAAAACATTCCTTCATCTTTCTTAATATGCTGTCGGTTTTTAAAGGGATGATTAGAACATTAAACAAACAGCTCAAGGAAGAGGAAGCAATATCGAAATCGCGAAAAAAGTCAGCTGTTTCATACTATACTGCAAGTGCAAACCGTCTGGACCCAAATGTATGGAAGAGCAGATTTTTGTCAGTAGGCCAGATGGTGGACCCGTTGGATTAGGGTAGCGCAGGACCGCTCGTTGAGGCGATCCTTGGAGGAGGCCTATGTCCAGCAGTGGATGTCCATCGGCTGAGATTAAGCATTGGGCTCTTGACACGGAGGTCGTTTATTCGATTCCCACGGCGGAAACCTAGTGATACGTCGCTTTGTGCGTTTTTCCCCAGTTGGTTAGGACATTGCAGGCCGAATCACCTAATCGTCTAAAAAGGCATGTTAAGCCGTTGGTCCCGGCTACTATCTCTGGTCGTTACATGTTGTCATGGTTGTTAGTCGTTACATAAAAACCACGTTAGAGGCCGTAAGGAAAAAACTCTGACATCAGGGCTTGCTGCCCACACGATAAGAAGATGAGACTATCGTAGTCGAATCAATAGGTAGATATGATTTACGTGTGCAAGTGTACGGAACACAAATGAACTGTTAACCGGTCACGCTGCAACGACGTTCCGTTCGGCGCGTGCGCAGGCTTATTGTACGCACACGGTGTCCCGTGAACCAAAGCATTCTCGCCCTTATGAGGTTAAAGTTAAGAGCCATGGCAAGATTCGTTATGTTGAAGGAATTGCGTCTATAACTGAGTGTTGTGAGATCTCTACGGTGTTGCATAAAGCATAGCATATGCTCACGACTATATTCCCCGAGGGGATAATCAGAGATAATTTGAAATCTGAATAATCTAGTAGTACCGAAACTCTGTACAGTGTGACGGGGAGTGAGCCCTTCGCCACTTATAATGGACAGTGGGTACAATACATGCCTCGAATTCGAAAACGAGTAAACCGTCGTCATGCGCGCTCGCTTTCTCCTACGCAAAGTAATAAAGACAGAGCCTCGTTTTTTTTTGTTTTGTCGCGGTTGTGGTATGCTAGACCCGCTGGACCAGAGTACTGGGTCTTTCTTAATATGCTGTCGGTTTCTTAAGTGATAATCAGACCATCAAATTGAACAACATTCTCTGTGGGACTACAGTCGAAATCACGAAAGCAAAATTGGCTGTTCCTAAAAAACTGCATTTTTTTTCCTAATTTCCATGTTGGTCCCATAGAAAAAGTTGTTCAGTTTGAAGGTCTGTTAATCCCCTTTAAATAGTTTCAGCTAATTTAAGTTTGTTCAGCTTCAGCTAGATTTGATAATGATTAATGTAGAAAGGCAAAACATGCACCAAATAAAAGTTGCACAAAAAGCCATGGAGGGTACCATGCTGAGCATATCGCTTTTGAACCGTGTACCCAACGTAGAAATCCGTCAAAGAACTAAGGTCGACGACGTTGGAGACCGGATTACAAAGGTGAAGTGGAGATGGGCGGGACATCTGGCTAAAAGGGAAGACAGCCGGTGGACGAAGGCATTATCGAAATGGTGGCCAAGGGAATAGCTGTGGTGGTCCAGGGCGAGTAAACTTGTCTGCCGTGCAGGAGGCGATGCTTCGATCCCCGTCCAGGCCGACTCGTACCAATGAGTTTTTCGGAACTTATGTACGATTTGTAACACCACTGGCTTTTCGGTGAAGGAAAACATCGTGAGGAAACTTGCATGCTTCAATTTCGACCTCAATCTTCAATGTGACCTTTCGTCACACTGGACAGGGTTTCAATACTACTGGTGACACGTGGATGTTCTGAGGTTCCAGAATATCTCTGACTACCCCCTCGGGGAATATAGTCGTGAGCATATGCTATGCTGTGGCCAAGATAAAGAAGGAGGTCCGTGGGTAGACCACAGATGGATTGGTCAGACGACATTGTAAGGGTTGCGGGTCGGACATAGATCAGATTGGCACAGGACCGTGAGGAGTGGCGGCTGATGTGTACTGATTTGATTGATTGATTGATGTAGAAAGAGTTCTAAACACCCCGAACTGTTTATGCACGTGAGCATATACAATGGACTGAAAGCAATATCATATTTTATAACTGACTATTATCTCTAAGCCAGCAAGGTTGTCTGTGAAAGAAACTTACGATATACTACTGCCATTACGGTAAACCACTATCCATTTATTTGTAAGGTCATTTTGACCGCAAGACATTGAACGGCGATTCGTTTTAACTACAGGATGGAATGGTGAACATTGGAATAGAAACATAATAGTTAGAGCGTATGCATGCTAGAAAACTTGTACCGCCAGTGATGACATCCGGAACCGAGACAAGATTGTTCGCTCGAGGCTATGCTCGGAGTTTCGCTTCGAGATCGAAGAAATGAAGAGATTCGCAGAAGAACCAGAGTAGCCGACATAGCCCAAAGAATTGCTAAACTAAAGTTGCAATGGGCGGGTCACATTGCTCGCAGGACAGATGGCCGAAGGAGCCGAAAAGCTCAGCGTGGGTAGGCCCCACACAAGCAGGACCCACGACCTGGTGAAGACGGCGGGAACTCGTTGATGAGGGCAGGCCCGGTCGTTGCAATCTATGAGAGAGGAGTCCAGCAGTGGACCGCCGAGATGATGATGATGATTAATGCTAGTGTTATTATTACAAACGTTTACACCCATTAGGACTTGAATTTCAAAAAATCCTTTCTTTCTAGATTCTCTGTAAAATACCAATTTCTTTCATGTTTCTATCTTCCTAATAACAAACCCATTGCCACTTATCAGCTTGGTATTGTTCACAGCTATAGGTTCGCATGCCCAGCAGTGGACTTATTGTTGCTGAAGAGTGATGATGATTATCTCAATCCGAAGTAACGGTAATTACAATCACAAATTATTTTAAATACCACATTGACAAAAATTCAAAATTTCGCAATAACATAGTTTTTAATAGTTGAAATTCAATGCCGTGTATAATTTGATAGCTTGATATTACAATATTACCATGACCATTAAATATAATTGAGAAAAACTATAATTATAATAATTATTCTTAATAACATTCATAATTGAATTCGTCATAAGCGTAAACGTTATGAGGAAAACCAGTATGATTTCTATTTCGAATTGTACTGTCTATCTAGCCATCTTTTGCACCTAGTTATTTGGTGAACGAAATGAAAAGTGAAATGAACGAGATCGAAGAAATGGAGAGATTCGCAGTAGAACCAGAGTAGCCGACATAGACCAAAGACTACTAAACTAAAAGTGGCAATGGACGGCACATTGCTCGCAGAATCGATAGCCGATGGAGCCGAAGTTTTCTCGAGTGGCGACCGCGTATCGGAAAGCGCAGCGTGAGTCCCCCACAAGGTGGAACGACGACGAGGCGGTGGTGAAGGCGGCGGGGACCCGTTAGATGAGGGCAACGCAGGACCGCTTGTTGTGGCGATCCTTGGGGGAGGCCTATGTCCAGCAGTAAATCTAGACCGCGATAAAAAAACCGCGTTTTTGCGCTTGATTGCAGTTCTTACAAAAACTTCGCGTGTGTGATTACCCGCGCTCTTTACCGCGCGCAATCCCGCGCGATTGAATATAGGTCTAATCTAAAGGCACCTACTCTGACAACACTTACCAACATAGGTATGTTAGGTACAACCACGGCGTCGTCGTCTGGCCCGCTGCTGAGTTGTGGCTGGAACGTGTAGGTCCTCTTGTAGTGGAAGGATAGAGTCCCGTTCTCGTTGTCTGTGATGTTCACTTTCTCCCACTCCTCCCTGTTGGATGGAGAAAGAAATATTAGGTATGAGGGTAACCTTAGCCACGGTTTATACAGATGAGACGTGTGGCGGTGGCGGATAATCTAGGTAACACAATATAAACCTTATAACACATAGCATAGCGTCGTTTTTCTCGTAAAGGAGAATCGCGCCCGCGCCTCCAGGTGACGTCGCCTGGAGGCGCAGGCGTAATTCTCCAAACGACGCTATGCAACATACTATAAGGTTTATAATTGTGTTACTTTGACTATCCGCCACCGCCACACGTCTCTTCTGTCTAAACCGCGCCTTATATACCTATAACCGGATATCCGTTTCATCTCTAGATACAAAGTCAGAGGAGGAAAATGATTATAGTATTACAAACAGTAAGTACATATTAATGGAGGTAAAATATAAAACACGCGATATAGCATGCAAAACTGTTATTACGTAATATAATATACTCTTTTATATATGTATATGACATAGTTACATCTCCAAGACGGATGATTTATATCCCATGGTCAAACTGGTTTTTAGGGTTCCGTACCTAAAGGGTGAAAACTGGACCCTATTACTAAGCCTACGTTGTCCGTCTGTCCCGTCCGTCCGTCTGTCTGTCTGTCCTATCTATTTAGGGCTGTAACTTGTGAACCGTAATAGCTAGACAGTTGAAATATTCTTAGAATGTGTGTTATTATGGCGCATTTCTATGCCCATGCGCGTTATATAAAACTAGTTGTCGCTCGTCCGCTACCATTCGATATCGTTTCGTGTCGCAAGACAGTGCTCCCAGGAGAATTGTTAATTGTGTTGTTATTCAATCTAAAAGGCGATCTGCCACTTCAAATCTGCATGAACATGGCGTTTCCTATCATACTTGAGTATTCTTATTGACTATTAAGTTTGTATTTAACTTTGACTATTTATATGTGGACTGGTTACGCGTGTAATTCTACTAACAAACATTTCTGCCACTTTTTGCGGGGGGCGAGGTAACATGAAATCCGCAACTTTGGATTTTATTCCCCATAACTTTAGATTCTAATTTTGAATGTTAAAAATCATGAAAAGTAGTCTCGTGTGAACCCCAAACGTTCTAAGTTCGAAGTTATTATTTCGCAATTATAGGCTGACTCGTTTAGTGATAAGGTGTAAAATTGAATGTAAATGCACAAGATCAATTGTGCTTATACCGTGGCAGAGGGGAAATGCTACCGCAAGGCTAGTTCTTATAATAATTAGTCAAAGGTATTTAAGTACAATCTCCAAATAAATAAAAAGCCGTTGCGAGAAGAAAACGATAGAAAGATACAGTGGTACAGAGGTAGCTCGCACGCAGTACAAGTCGTTTTGTTTGTGGTCTCGCTTTTAGATGTGTTTGTTTGTATCAGTATGAAGCGATGTCACTTGGCGTGTTTTAAATTTGTCGTGGTCTACGTGTCTACCTCGCCCCCCGCTAAAAGTGACAGAAAAAATTGATTCGGTGAATGAGACCTATGACAACTTCATTGCTATATGCTCTAAGCCGTACAGAAAAGATGTTGATATACATATCTAAGTACATAAATAGAGTCTAACAGAAGAAAACGATTTTCTATGATTTATTACCAGTCGTGAGTAAAACGAGGAAAAATCACGATGATTACCTGCTATTACTATTATATACCTACCTATATAGGGGAAAGGTATACGAGATGATCCCCTTAAGAGAAGTTGATTCCGAATGCGTAAATGCGCGCTGCATACAAACGAAGTCTGGTTATATTTTCAATACTAACCAATTAAAGTCAATGAAATTTTTAAGAAACAATCTAGAAACTAATCTCTATGCTTGTATGTTGTCAGATTTTCGATTAAATGTATAGTTTTAAAGTTACAGTGCCTCAAAGATTTCCATACAAATCTTAAATTAATCCTAGCATTGAAACTGTAAGTTTTAAGGAAAAACGGACAACATACAAGAATTGTCTCTCGTCTTTACCCTCCTATGTCTGATAAAAACGAGACCGATATGGTCAGAGGTAGGGTCAGATGCAGTGGCTATAACTAGCATCGCATCGCATATGCTCACATATGGCAGTCTGAGATATTGTGAAACCTCAGAACATCCACGTTTCACCAGTAGTACCGAAACTCTGTCCAGTGTGACGGGAGGTGAGCCCGTCGTCACTTATAATGGACAGTGGGTACAATACATGCCTCGAAATTGAAGCATGCAGGTTTCCTCACGATGTTTTCCTTCATCGAAAAGCCTGTGGTTTTACAAATCGTACATAAATTCCGAAAAACTCATTGGTATGAGTCGGCCTGGACGGGGATCGAACCATCGCCTCCTGCACGGCAGGCAAGGTTACTCGCCACTGGACCGCCACGGCTATCACACATATATAACCGGCTGACACACAATTTTCCTCGTGGCGAAACACATGCACGAGAGAGGACAGAGGAAAGCTACATCTAACGCTATCAAACACGCCGAATTCCTGGCCATTAAAATATACAACGTGTTAATGAATAACCGCAAAACCTCATACACCCCAACTGATTTATAACAATATAATTCGATTGAAACAATAATTTCATTATTTGGATAGTTAAAATTTAAAGTTATTCACATTTTAAGTTTGGAGGCCAAAATGATTTGTTTATCATCAATGAATGAAAGCGCTAACGTGCTCATGGATACATTTTAAGAATCTTGTTCTGGTAGTGGTTAGTTTGGTAGGGTGAGAGTACCCGAGCGGTGGGTTGAGATCGATTTCAGTAAATTTTAAAAATTACAAACAAATAATTTAATATTTTGAAAAAATAACCTATTTATGTTGAAACCATGATAAATCGATACTGCTCTCGATTCTAAACAAAATTCTTTCTAGTTTTGCGTTAATTCATTAACGTGTTAATGTATAAGTTTGAATTTATTATAGCTAAGTTGTTAAAGACCTGTGTTGCGCCGAATTTATGCCTCAAAACTTAAAATGCGAATAACTTTAAATTTAAACTACCAAAATAATTAAATTATTGCTTCAATCTAATTATTTTGTTATAAATCAGTTGGCGTGTATGAGGTTTTGCGCTTATTCATTAACACATTGTATAATAAGTCAGAAAATTACTCATACCTAGCATTTATTTACAAGCAGGTACTAAAAAAAACAAGTCTCAGAAATATGTGATTCATCAACTCATTAACAAGAATAAGTTCTAACTATTGTATTGTAATTGTAATTCAAAATAATATCACATAGATAACTTTCTGACGTCATGTTTTTGAATCTACCACCGCGTCGGAAGGTGTTCCGTTGTAGAGAAGATGCGGCCAGAAACTCTACAACACACTTCTTTTAAACAAAACAAAATATACAAATAACATTTAGAAAAATCAAATATTAAATTACATAGTGTAACATTGTGAAGACCAGAGAATTTGGTCATTCAAATAATCATCGAGATTATAGTAGCCTTTTTTACAAATGACTTTTTTAACATGGGACTTAAACTTTTTGTCTGTCAAGTTTAGAATATTCTCTGGTATCTTATTATAATAACGTGAAAATAACCATGAAAGATGTGTTGACCTAACTAAGTCGAAAATGTGGGAATACTAATTTATTTTATTTCTTGTATTGTAATTATGAACGTCACTGTTTTATCCTTCTATTCTGTCTTTAGCATAAGCATATGCTCACGACTATAGTCCCCGAGGGGGTAGTCAGAGATATTCTGAAACCTCAGAACGTCCACGTTTCACCAGTAGTACCGAAACTCTATCCAGTGTGACGGGGGGTGAGCCCGTTGCCACGCAGAATGGACAGTGGGTACAATACATGCCTCGAAACTGAAGCATGCAGGTTTCCTTACGATGTTTTCCTTCACCGAAAAGCCAGTGGTGTTACAAATCGTACATAAATTCCGAAAAACTCATTGGTACGAGTCGGTCTGGACGGGGATCGAACCATCGCATCGAAATCATATCGGCCGTGCTTATAGCTACCTACTTCAATCGTAATAATAATAGTTTCTGTCCACGACGAAAGGTATTATGGTCGTGAGTTTATGTATGTATGAACCTTAATTAATTTTAATGATTCAGGTACTAATAAATGACGCATCATATATTGTGATGACTCACATGGCAAGGAATTTATCAATTATGCTATAAATAAAATAAATTATTAATATTTCTACGTAGGTACTAAACGCATAAACACGCAACTTCCAATTAAATTTATCGAATCATATTACGTCACACAAAACTACAGTGCTTACAAATAGCATAAGCATATGCTCACGACTATATTCCCAGAGAGGGTAGTCAGAGATATTCTGAAACCTCAGAACATCCACGTTTCACCAGTAGTACCGAAACTCTGTCCAGTGTGAATACCACCAGCGTAGCTCTTAAATAAGATTAAGAGGCCCTCCAATTTCTATTATTTGATTATTATTATTGAGTGAGTAGCCTTAACAGACTTGCGCCTGTGCCACTTCGACCATCGCTGATCTTTTGTGAATACCCTTTCTACAGTTCCCTATTAATCCCTACAGCAGTTAAAAATCGCAGTAGGTTTTTAACCGGGAGGTTTTGTCAGTACCTGTCTGCCAAATTGAATACTTCGTTTGTGCATTAGTGGACCACAATCGCAGAGAATGTGTAGGCGAGTTTCCATTTCCTCCCCGCAGAACCTGCAGTAGGTGGAGTCGCTTAGTTTCAAGGTGTGCATCTGTTTATTAAGTTTGCAGTGACCTGTCAGTTGTCTCACTATTGCACATAGATTGTCTTTTTTAAGAGCTAGTCGGCTGTTCGTATGCTAGCGATTATACTCTTTGATAAGTGCTTTGGAGTGTTCCAATGTCTATGTGTAAAAGCAATAATGTACTCACGAGTAAACATAAGGTCCCAGTTCGTCCAGCACCGGCTTGGAGCCGTTGTTGAGGAACTCGTCCGCATTTGTAACGTTGTAAACGTAGACCCGCACGAAGGGTCTGACCGGCGGCCGCGCCCACCACTCGAACGTCATCGAGCCGGGGCGTAGCACCAACTCCTGCAAACACAGAAATAAACATCAGTTTACAGTAACCTTATTTATTTTATTTATAATTAATGGACTTTTTGCTTGTGCGTTAGCACCGCATTTCCGCCAATGTCAAGTAGTTTGTGGGAGTATCTATCCCAATCTCAGGGATTGTTTTTGATAAAGAACAAGAAGAGATTAAGGAATGCGGAGCCTCGTGGCAGGCAAAGACGCGACGCGCGAACAACATGCGAGACAAGTTCTCGGGTCAGAACCTGCAACGTGACTACAGTAACCTACCCACGATTCGATTCCCACTGGTGATATGACACTTTGTGCGCTTTTCCCCCAGTTGATTAGGACATTGCAGGCAGAATCACCTGATTGTCTGAAAAGAAAGATGATTCCATGCTTCGAATGGCGCGTTAAGCCGTTGGACCTGGCTACTATCTCCGGTGTGTAGTAGTCGTTACATAAAAACCACGTCAGAGGCCGTAAGGCGGTCTGAAAAAACTCTGACACCAGGGCTTGCCAACACGATAAGAACAAGTAACATAACAGTGACGTTGAAACTTGCATACTAATTTTTAGGGTTCCGTATTCAAGGAACCCTTATAGTTTCGCCATGTCTGTCCGTCTGTCCACGGCATAGCTCAGAGACGCTTAGCACTAGAAAGCTGTAATTTGACATGCATATACATATTAATCACGCCGACAAACTGGTAAAATAAAATCATGAAACATTTTTTTTTTTAGGTTACCCATACACGAAAAGTGGGGATGCAATTTTTTTTTCGTCCGTCCCATGGTGTAGGGTATCGTTGGATAGGTCTTTTAAAAACATTGTGGATGTGGGAAAGCCATTTTTTGATTTAGGGATCCGTTAGCGAAATATTAAGCTTTAAAGTGAAAATTGTTGTTAGAGTCAAGTGTTCAGGACGTGGCGGTGGGAAGGACACGTAGGCAGGTGTAGAGATGGAGTAAAGCCTTGAAAGAGTAGTATAAACATAAGCATATGCTCACGACTATATTCCCCGAGGGGGTAGTCAAAGATATTCTGAAGTAGTGGCCGATTTAAAAGAAGAGTGGGTCATCCAGATGGGTTAAATATATCTGTTCAAAACTGAAGAAACTACGACGACGCTAAAATAAACTGGGACAGATGGAGAAGATGGTCTTACCGTTGAGGTTGGTCCCTTGTTGACTTAGGAACCCTACAAGGCAATCCAGTAAGCGGACACCATCAAGGAAACTTGGCAAGTTGCGACACAAGGCACTGATTCCGGTGCGCGAGCGCAGGGCAGTTGCAACACTAGTCTAGTATTCTTTGCTAATATTCGCCGTTATAGGTAGCAAGTAATATAACATTTGCATCAGGAATGAGGTGATACGTCAGAGAACGTGAAAATTTTCGATGATAATTCGATAGGTAGCCCCGCCAGCGCTTCGAAAAGCGCATGCCGTCCCGTATTTTTGATTAAAAAGAATTAAGGGCCTATGTCTAAAAATAATTGAAGCGAAATGGGCATTTGATAGCTTATATTACTGCCTGATGCGAGAGAAAGAGATGGGGCGGCGCGCGCGCCTGAAACGACGCAAGCGTAAAACAAACTTTATTACTTATCGATAAAGGCGGAGGCTACTTTGGCTTGTTTTTCTATCGAGAAAATATATCTGAATCGTGTTTTGGCTCTAATCAAAACTTCAATTATATGTTCAATTTACACATATCCGCAAATCATACTCCTACTGTTAGTAAGTACTTCATGATATATTATGCTTTGAAGAATCCTATTTTTTGAAATACTTTTGTTTTATGACTTCACTAGTAAACTGGTGGAATATGTGAATTATGAACGATTGAAAGTTATTCTAGTTTGAGAAAACAATGTTAAAATTGCGTTAAATTCGTAACTTTTTTCTAGCGGTTGAAGTAATTCCAATCTTGTATCCAATTTGGGATTTCATTAGATCAACTTCCCAAGAATAATGTGTACTTTTTTAGTTTCGGTAACTTTTATTAATCTTGAAGAAAAACTAACAATAAGAACCTTTCCCAGGTTGTTTCGGGACGTATAGCCCCTTAACATAGCTCAGAAAATTAGCAAGCTGAAGTGGCAATGGGCTGGTTATATATGCCAAAGTGACTACCGATGGGAAATCATTTTTAGACTGTAGACCAGGAACTATCAAATTAAAGATTGAACAATTTGTCTCGAGCGGGACTTGAACCCGCACCTTTCCAAACCGGGGAAGTGCGTTATCCAATTTCGCCACCGAGTCCACTAGCCAGAGAACGAAATTTTCAATCTATTGCGTCTTAAGGGGACGTGATAGAATTAGGCGATGGATATACGGCGACGTCACCTGGAGGCGCGGGCGCGATTATTCTTTACGACAAAAACGACGCTATGCTACGTACTATAAGGTTTATATTGTGTTACTTAGATTATCCGCCACCGCCACACGTCTCTTCTGTATAAACAGTGGCTTAAAGTTCAACGCAAACTATATGCATAAGGCTGTTAAGGGGCCTCCTTCCAAAATGCCGTGATATTGAGGAACTTTGTAACCATTTTATTCATGAACTATGACACATTTTAGGTAGAAATAAAGATTGAACAATCTACACGACATGAGAAGTGATTTGGTTCTTCTAGAAATCAATTTTTTATTTTATAAAACTGAAGAAAAAGGAATCTAACCTTTTCGTAAATCGGAAGAAATTGAAAATTTATAATATTCATCATAATACAACATAGAATGTTTCAGTTTTCTTATTTTTGAAAATTCATAGCATATGCTGACGACTATATTCCCCAAGGGGGTAATCAGAGATATTCTGAAACCTCAGAAAATCCACGTTTCACCAGTAGTACCGAAACTCTGTCCAGTGTGACGGGGGGTGAGCCCGTCGCCACTTGTAATGGACAGTGGTACAATACATGCCTTGAAATTGAAGCATGCAGGTTTCCTCACGATGTTTTCGTTCACCGAAAAGCCAGTGGTGTTACAAATCTTACATAAATTCCGAAAAACTCATTGGTACGAGTCGGTTTGGACGGGGATCGAACCATCGCCACTGGACCACTACGGCTATGAAAATTCATAAATCCTATTAGTCTAAGAAAACGGCAAAATTATTACCAGAGCCGTGCGCTCGTTCACATAGATTATGGCGAGTCGTATTCCCGGACGGATAAGCCTTAATGTTGAACCCAAGGCATGTTACGCCATACGCAGGCGCGAGAGGCGATTCTAATCGTGCTTAGTATCGAATTATCCACGGCGACCGATTGCCTTCACCCACATTTACACGATTCATTGATTTCTGCGTTCCGTTTATTTTAGGAGAATAATTATTTAAGGGCCTATATCGAAAAATAATTGAAGCGAAATGGGCATGTGATAGCTTATATTACTCCCTGATGCGTGAGAAAGAGATGGGGCGGCGCGCGCGCCTGAAACGACGCAAGCGTAAAACAAACTTTATTAATTGTGATTTTACTATTTATGTAAGTTCATTTCTGCTCTAATCAAACTTTATAAAATATTAATCTCTTTTTTTTAAATCAAGTCTCGTGTTTCTATTATTCACCGTTTAGCAGTTCCAAGCGTTTATCGATAAAGACGGAGTCTACTTTGGCTTATTTTTCTATCGAGAAAATTTTTCTTAATCGTGTTTTGGCTCTAATCAAAACTTCAATTACATGTTCAATTTACACATATCCGCAAATCATACTCCTACTGTTAGTACTTCATGATATATGATGCTTTGAAGAATCATATTCTTTTCACATGTCCTCTTAACTAAAACGTCTGTCATTGAAGACTTACGATCAGGACCGGACTGGCCGCGGCTCTGGTGAGCCGGTAGCCGCTCGCTTTTTTATATATGGCCATTCCAGCGGCCCGGCCTACCCCATAAATAAAAACGACTTACTTATTCAAAACAAGATACCTACATCTAGGTACAATATTCAACGTAAAAGATATTATTTTTTTAACAAATGAAAATGGGTGTCCACTTTCTTCTTGTCCCTGATCTGTGTATGGACAGAAAACAAGTCAATTTCTGTATAAGCTCTACAATCCAGTTAAAATATTCCAAAATCGATCTTGGAACACTTTTTTGACTTCATACAAATAATTTTTTTTTTTAAATAAAATAAGTTACATTCGGAGTTTGCATTTTTTGTCGAGATTGGGAGCGCCGAATGTCTTTATAATGCCCGGGCCGATTTCAAGTCCCATTCCGGCCCTGCTTACGATATCATATCCCAAACGCGCCTCGACATTGAAGCACAGGATTCCTCAAGATGTTTTCCTTCAACGTAAAGTCTGTGGTGTTACAAAACGTACATAAGTTTCCGACAACTCATTGGTGGCGTTTAGTTTCAAAATGTCCCCCGGTTTCAAATAGTCCCTTTCCCAGAATGTCTCTTTCCCAACATGTTCCATTCCCTGAATGTCGATGGAATCGAACCACAGTCATTGCAACAAAGGTGAGAGTACAGTAGCATCACCACTATTTCACTAAGGCTGGATAGATTTTGCTCGCGACTTCGTCCCCACCGGTTCTCGTCATCGTAGCGAGATAAAATAAATGTACAGGGTGTAAGGAAAAGTATCATTAACCTATAAACCACATACTCTACCCATAAAACTGAACAAATTTTACTATGGAAGCAAACCTGTCAGAAGAAAAAAAATATCAGCTGTCCCATACTAAACTGCAATACCTACTCTATTCAAACGTATGGGACAACAGATTTGTTTTTGTTCTGACAGGTTTCCTCCCACGATAAAAGTTGTTCAGTTTGATGGGTAGAGTATGTGGTTTCTAGGTTAATTATACTTTTCCTTACACCCTGTATACCAGTTTGTAAGTCTAATCATAAAGCTTTAAACAAAAAAAGTTTCTTCAAATTCGGAAGAAACAAAAATCTGAGATTTGGAGTCAAGGACAGCTAATCACCACATCGTAACCCTTATCAATGTTCACACACTTCTGTTACAGTTCCATAATAGAGTAGATTTATAAAAATGCCATCCACTCGATGAAAGAAGATTCAAACCGGTCTGGTTGCTTAACTCCGGTAATCGTTCCCAATAGGTACCTACCTCTCGCACTACGCCAACGAGCGCAATAAGTATGTTACGATTATTTTGACACAAGTGAATGGAAAGGTCGTTTGTGGTCTATGAAACACAAAAGGCGACCGCCGAATATCAACAGCCGGCCAGCATTGAAGCCTCAGTACGAATTGCGAAAAGATCTTTAGTGTTGTCTGATGCTTTGACCGCAACATGATTATTGCATTCAAAAATGTTGTGTTGTAATTGTAACTCTAATAAAAGAACTGCCCAAATGGAAGCACACATCAAAATTAATGTTCTTAGCCAGTGGCATACAGTCTCGTCCAGTAGCGTAGCGAGCGGCCCGGGCGGCACTTTACTAGGGGCGGAAAAATCGGGAAAAATATAGATTGATTGAGCTCTGTCTACAACCAATTCCTAGAGCAGAGAAAAGTCGAGCTCGCTTCGCTCGCTCTAAGTTTCTGTTTTGATTACTGAATCTACACATAACCCTAAAGAGTTCTGACCACAGCTAAGACGTGGTGTTAAAAATGCTCTCTCATCTAGCTTGATTTGCTCGACCCATAATTAGCTTTTACGTAGGCTACTTTGCACATGTTTTGTACGTAAAAAGCTCTGGCTCTAACCGATTCGTATTGAGGAGAAAAGACGAGTTCACTTCACTCGTTCTATAAGTTTCTATCTTTTGAATAGATAAAGCAAAAGATGAATGACCACAACCCGAATCGATGTGGAACAAAATTTCGAGCTCGCTCCTTAATAATATTTTGTATAGGTAAGGGGGCGACAAAATCGGTCTTTGCCCCGGGCGGCAGAAAGTCACGCTACGCTACTGGTCTCATCTTCCATGCAGAGCAGCTAGCCAGTCTCATACAAAACTGCAATACCTACGTCATTCAAACGTATGGGACGTTTGAATCAAGTAGGTATTGCAGTTTAGTATGGGACAGCTGATTTTTTTTATTGTTCTAACTCGTTTACTTCCATAGTAAAAGTTGTTCAGTTTGTGGTTTAAAGTTTAATGATACTTTTCCTTACTTGTCCTACTTAATATGCTGACACTTTTTTAAGGGGATGATCAGACAGTAAAACTGAACAACTTTCTCAATGACACCAACATCGAAATCACAAAAAAAAAATCTGCTCCTTCATACAAAACTGCAATCCTACTCGAGCCAAATGTATGTACAGCTGACTTTTTTTTCGCGATTTCGATGTTGGTCCCATAGACAAATGTGTTCAGTTTGACGGTCTGATCATCCCCTTAAAAAAATGTACTACTAAAAAAATTTAGATACATTGTTACATATTCTGAATATTTAAAATATCTCTCTACCTAAACCCTACGGGAAATACAAGGTATTACAAAAGTCATAATAAATATTTAAAACTTTTAAGGCGGTTTAAGACCATCAAACTGAACAACTTTCACTATGGGACCAATATCGAAATCGCGAAAAAAAGTCTGCTGTCCCATACATTTAGGTCGAGTAAATTTGTAGATTAGCATGTACCATCAAATTATTATTTCGCGATTTCGATATTGGTCCCATAGTGAAAGTTGTTCAGTTTGATGGTCTAAACCACCCCTTAAATGTTTATTTGTATTTTTGTAACACCTTGTATTACCAATGGAATGTTATACATATTGTTACCTATTCTGAATATTTAAAATATCTCTCTACCTAAACCCTTTGACTATTTATATGTGGACTGGTTACGCGTGTAGATCTACTAAGAAAACATTTTTGCCAATTTTTGCGGGGGGCGAGGTAACATGAAATCCGCAACTTTGGATTTTATTCCCCATAACTTTAGATTCTAATTTTTAATGTTAAAAATCATGAAAAGTAGTCTCATGTGAACCCCAAACGTTCTAAGTTCGAAGTTATTATTTCGCAATTATAGGCTGTCTCGTTTAGTGATAAGGTGTTAAATTGAACGTAAATGCACAAGATCAATTGTGCTTATAACGTGGCAGAGGGGAAATGCTACTGCAAGGCTAGTCCTTATAATAATTAGTCAAAGCCTAAACCCTACGGGAAATATAGTCTGATGCATTAAAGGCATACCTATTTAATTTAGATCCATTAATAATAGATCCTATTATTACTTCTACTAATCTGTTATCTGACCACCTGTTGTTTTTCTCTGCGTTTTAATTAAAATAAATTAATCCAGGTGTTTTTCCGCAATATGGCTGACGTTTTTTTTTCATTTATTTGTTGTTATTTTTTTCTTTTATTGGATACATAAGATGAACTATTAAATTTTCTTATCTCAAGTCATTAAATAAATAAATATCTTGGACATTGTCACACAAATTATCTAGTCATAGAATACATATACAACGTGTTAATGAATTAACGCAAAACTAGAAAGTAGTATGTTTAGAATTGAGAGCAAAATCGAATGATCATGGTTTCAACATAGGTAATTTTATTCAAAATATTAAATAATTTGTTCGTTAAATTTAAAATTCACTGAACTCGATTTCAACCCACCGCACGGGCACACTCACCCTACTTACCAGCTAAACACGATTCTTAAAATGTATCCACGAGCACGCTAGCGCTTTCATTCATTGCTGAAATGATAACAAATCATTTTTGCCTGAAAACTTAAAATGCGAATAACTTTAAATTTTAAGTATCAAAATAATGAAATTATGGTTTCAATCTAATTATTTTGTTATAAATCAGTTGGGGTGTTTGAGGTTTTGCGCTTATTAATTAACACGTTGTATAAAGTGTTACAAAAATACAAATAATCATTTAAGGGGGTGGTTTAGACCATCGAACTGAACAACTTTCACAATGGGACCAACATCGAAATCGCCAAAAAAAAAATCTGATGTTTCATACTAAACTACAAATCTACTCGTGCTAAATGTATGGGACAGCAGATTTTTTTTTTCGCGATTTTGATGTTGGTCCCATAGAGAAAGTTGTTCAGTTTTATGGTCTAAACTATCCCCTTAAAAGATCAACATTTTTATTTTTACTTTTGTAACACCCAGACTCGGGTACAAATATTCATATTCATCATATAAATATTTGTTCCTTACGGGATTCGAACGCAGGCTTAGATAGAGATATTTAGCACATTTCCGAATTCGTAAATGCGCGCTGCATACAAACAAAGTCTGGTGATATTTACAATACTAACCAATTAAAGTCAATGAAATTTTTCAGATACAATCTAGAAACTAATCTCTTATGTTTGTATGAAGTCGGATTTTCATTAAAATTAACAGTTTCAGTGCTAGGATTAATTTAAGATTTGTATGGAAATCTTTGAGTACTGTAACTTTAAAACTATACATTTTAACGAAAATCTGACTTCATACAAACATAGAGATTAGTTTCTAGATTGTTTCTGAAAAATTTAATTGACTTTAATTGGTTAGTATTGAAAATATCACCAGACTTCGTTTGTATGGAGCGCGCTCCGAATTATATTCCCTTAATGTATTGTATGGTATCAGTTACCGGCGGAAAAGAGATAGATTGCCGAATTACTCCGCTATGAACTTAGTGACTTCCCGAGAGACACAATTATTTTTTTACTCTTTTACAAAAGTCGGTCAAAAATCCAGTTCAAAAGTAACAGCAAATCGGCATGTCGACCAAATCTCTGCGCGTAGGTATTCTTACACCTTATCCCCTTCATAACACGGTCGATTTCTCTTTGACAATGTTTTTAAAATATTTAAGTTCAGTCCTAATTTCAACGGTATTATAAGGCTGATAAGGTACGAAATTGGCAAGCAAAATGCCAAGTCCGTGAGATATTATTGACGTAATTCGCGAAATGGCTTCGTTGGTAAAGATATGAAAAAACAAACTGTATTTTTCCAAAACGTTTGTTTTTATAGTCATGTCAAGGATGCTTAGAACAAGGTTAAGCGATTTGATCAAGCACTTGATTATAATTTACATTAAAACACGTGAGATGTTATCTGAAGATGTTGATGATGATATTGTATGAAGATCCTCCTTGTTGTCCTCAGAAATAACAAACTGTTTTAAGTTTAAAAATGTTTTCAGCTAGTATAAAAATTAAAATATACCGAAGCAAAAATTGTGTTCTTGACTGTACTAAAAACGCACGATTGGGAATAAAAATAAATACAGCATATGCTCACGACTATATTCCTCTAGGGGGTAGTCAGAGATATACTGAAAGCTCAGAACATCCACGTTTCACCTTAGTACAGAAAAACAAAAACAGATAAAAGCCGGGGCGGTCCAGTGGCGAGTAACCTTGCCTGCCGTGCAGGAGGCGATGGTTCGATCCCCGTCCAGGCCGACTCGTACCAATGAGTTTTTTCGGAATTTATGTACGATTTGTAACACCACTGGCTTTTCGGTGAAGGAAAACATCGTGAGGAAACCTGCATGCTTCAATTTCGAGGCATGTATTGTACCCACTGTCCATTATGTGGTGACGGGCTCTCCCCCCGTCACACTGGATAGAGTTTCGGTATTACTGGTGATACGTGGATGTTCTGAGGTTTCAGAATATCCCTGACTACCCCCTCGGGGAATATAGTCGTGAGCATATGCAATAAATTGTTTAACTATCTATTTACAGGACCCTTTTTACTTGGACGCCCAAATACAGAGAGAAATTAATATAATTAGCATCCTTTTAAACAAAGAGTCTACCTATCAAACTGAACAACTTTGACTGTGGGAGCAATCCGATTGGAGCAAAAAAAAATAATAGGCATTGCAGTTTAGTATGGAACAGCAGATTTTTTTTTACTCCGATCGGTTTTCTCCCATAGTAAAAGTTGTTCAGTTTGATGGGTAGACTTTAGTTTAAAAGGATGCTAATGATATCAATTTCACCCTGTATTTTATTATTATATTTAATTGCCCTCTTTTTACAGTCTGGAAATAAAACAGCAACTTTGGAACTTTATAACTTCAAAATTATTGGGCAAAACATCCACATTACCAGAATGTCTTGTTCCCCAAAAAGATATGTCACAAAATATCGCAAAATGTCTCGTTCCCAAAATGTCCATCTCGCGAAACGGCATAAAATCTATTAATACACCGCGAAATGAGAAACGCGTATAATTTATGTAAATGCGTATCTAAGTGGGTCATTCACTGTCCGTGCGTCTTACACAATACGGTTGGGTAACTTTTTGACGGTCAGCGATGCCTTCTTGTCATGATTCGACTGAGATCAGCTGATTGGTACAGTCACCTGCAATTTTAGGTCCCTTGGTAACGAGCCGGTTTTTTGCCGGGGCTACAAACCGGAAGTTATGTATGTAAGACTGGAAATATGTTCGTGAGCCGCTGCTAAATAACTGACCTGTGTCTATAGACCAATTAAGCTACCGAGCCTAATATATCCCTTAAGATGGAATCTTAGACAATCTAACTATGGAGTATGGACTATGGAATATATACTAACAAACTTTTCTGCCACTTTTTGATGGGGACCAGGTAGCATTAAATCCGCAACTTTGGATTTTATTCCATCACTTTAGAATCAAATTTTGATTGTTACAAATAGTCTTGTGTGTACCCCGAACGTGACACGTTTGAAATTATTGTTCCACAATTATAGGCTGTCTCGCTTAGTGATAAGTTATTAAATTGTATGCAAATGTACATAATCAATTGATCTTGTAACGTGATAGAGGGGAAATGCTAACGCAAGGCTGGTTCCTAGTTATATTGTCTAAGGCTAACAAGAACTTATCCAAAAGTGGTGAAACAGGGCCTAAGAGTAGTAAAGTATAAAAATGATACTTACATGGTCTATGAAGAGTCTGACCCACGTACCGAAGAATATGGCGCAGACGATGCCGGCCAGCAGTAAGACCACCGCTGAGGCCAACACAAACCCTGTAACAAGACAAACATTACATTAGACATTTTGCGTATCGAACATTTCGCGTTTTGAAAATTTTTCGTATAATCATATCAGCGTAAGAAGCATATGCTCACGACTATATTCCCCGCGTAGTCAGAGAAAATCATCGCAAATAAGTATAAATTAATATCTAAACGAAAAGTCCTCGACTTTCTTTGTTTTTTTTTGTTAGCCTATTTCATCCCACTGCTGGGCAAAGCCTCCCCTTTAATTCTCCAACCATCTCTGTCCTGGGCGTGCTCTGGCCACGCGTCATCGAAAGCATCCAGGGCATCCCGCCACCTCTTTCTACGACGACCTGGACGCCGACGACTGTTTTCTGGGATCCAGTTCTTTGTTTATACTAAAAATTTAAATGGAAAGAGGTTACAACACCCTTGGAATTGAAGCATCGATCGAGAGAAGACTTATATAGTTTCCTGACGATGTTTTCCTTAACAGAAAAGCCAGTGGTGCAACAAATCCTACAATTAAGGTCCTAAAAACTAATTGGAACTAGTCTGATAAAATTGATATGAATTAATTTCGTTGATGACGAATCTAAAATGTAAATATTGGTTATTATTCTAGAATATGCATAAGATGTTTACACAATAATGTTAGAACATAATGAATGATCTAATTGAGAAGTCATGTGCGGACATCACCGTCATTTCATGTTATTTATGTATTGTTCTGTTCCTAAAAGTCAAAACTGTTTATTCAAAATAATATCACATAGATAACTTTTGACGTCATGTTTTTGAATCTACCACCGCGTCGGAAGGTGTTCCGTTGTAGAGAAGATGCTGCCAGAAACTCTACAACACACTTCTTTTAAACAAAACAAAATATACAAAGTACAATTACATAAATTCGATATTAAATTACATAGTGTAACATTGTCAAGACCAGACATTTTGGTCATTCAAATAATCATCGAGTTTATAGTAACCTTTTTACAGAGGACTTGTTTAACATGGGACTTAAACTTTTTGTCCGTCAAGTTAAGAATATTCTCTGGTATCTTATTATAATAACGTATAAAGTGCCCTATAAAAGATGTGTTGACCTTACTAAGTCGAAAATGTGGGAATACTAATTTATTTTTATTTCTTGTATTGTAATTATGAACGTCACTGTTTTTGGGAAAGAGAGACAAATTTTTGCGAACTTATAAAATATTTTCGTAAATATATTGACTGTAGAAAGTCAGAATATTGATATCTTTGAAAAGATCTCATAGTGAAAACTCCCTAAAAACCTTAAGTGCCTAATCTTCCATCACCATCATCGTATCAGCCGATAGAGGTCCACTGCTGAAAATTGGCTTCCCCCAAGGCTCGCCACTACGACCGGTCCTGCTCTACTAGTCGGGGAAATCTACGGATTTTTGTATGGGGAAGGTTGCATTAATTGCACTTTTCGTGATAATTTGGAATATAGTAGATAAATACCTGAAAAACATAAATTCTCAATAATCCCCGATTTTCTATTGTGTATTATTGAATAATTAAGACATTTACAAAACATTAAATTTAGGTATGAACAAAAAATGGAAAACTGGTGATTTTGTACAGAATGGCTTCATTCAATACGTTTTATTTATAACAATAATAATCCACGGTTAATATCGTAAATTTGAGTAGATATTTAATATCTTGTAAGTTTTCATAAATTATAACCTCAAAACCAAATTATTTACTGTTTATTTGTACACATTAAATTTGCCTTGTGATAATTAACTTTCTCTTTAGCTAGTATGCTGGAAGAAATATCTTTCGAAATAAGCTTGCCCTCTGTACATTTATATCGATTTTCAGGTATTTCTCAGGTTCCTGAGCCATTATAACCACGAAATCTCGACAAAAGTGTTATAAACTAACAGTAATATTTCAAACACAATTTACTAAAGTGTCTTTAATGCAATCTCAAACCTTATTTTTCCTAGACTATACCCTCATCCAACGTATTCCCGCCGCCTTCACCGGGTCTTCGGTCCACCTTTCCTGTTCTATGATTTTTATTTTTATTTCTGTATGTTCTTGGCCCATTGATTCCAATATCATTATGCATTTGGCCCACCAATGACCGAGCTTGACATGCCTGATCTAGAATTACCACACCATTGTCCCACGACGTTAATCCGCGGGAGGGCAGAGACTATACAGCTCGCCTCACGCTACGTTTCCGACACGGACACATT
The DNA here is from genome assembly GCA_963924505.1 of Agonopterix alstromeriana. NCBI lineage: Eukaryota > Metazoa > Arthropoda > Insecta > Lepidoptera > Depressariidae > Agonopterix > Agonopterix alstromeriana. Next base: position 6,547,820 of record OZ004690.1, on the reverse strand, counting down.
AAGGGCCTATGTCGAAAAATAATTGAAGCGAAATGGGCGTGTGATAGCTTATTATATTACTGCCTGATGCGAGAGAAAGAGATGGGGCGGCGCGCGCGCCTGAAACGACGCAAGCGTAAAACAAACTTTATTTAATTGTGATTATACTATATTTACGTAAGTTCATTTCTGCTCTAATCAAACTTTATAAAATATCAATCTCTTTTTTTTAAATCAAGTCTCGTGTTTCTATTATTCACTGTGTAGCAGTTCCAAGCGTTTATCAATAAAGACGGAGGCTACTTTGGCTAATTTTTCTATCGAGAAAAAGTCTCTTAATCGTGTTTTGGCTCTAATCAAAACTTCAATTATATGTTCAATTTATACATATCCGCAAATAATACTCCTACTTTTAATACTTCATGATGCTTTGAAGAATTCTATTTTTTCACATATCCTCTTAACGTCAGATTATTAATTAATTTAATCACGGATCTCTTACGTCATTACGCTGCCATCCGGCCTTCGGGACAAATTCCAAATGTTCCGCCATTGTTATAATCTGTTACCATAACACTATTATATTATTTGGTATGCGCAGCTGTTTTTAAACATTATATCATTTGCTCATGATATGACCTACTTGGGGTACACAAAAGCGGTTTATGTGACTGCTTTCTAGGTAGACTAATATCCAAATTCTTAGTTACTTCTTATGCTTCTTCGAGATTTCTTCGACTTCTCATCTAAATTCATAAATGGGTATGAGTAAAACATTTTTTTAACAGTCACGGCCACCAATGAAAGTGTTGTATAATTATAGTACTATAAAAAGAAACTAGGCTAGCTCGCGTCGGAGCTGAGATATTTGATTCTAGGGAATCGTAGGGAACGTGGCCTACCGGTGTTTAAGAGGATATAATTCGGAGCGCGCTCCGTACAAACGTACTATGGTGATATTTTCAATACTAAACAATTAAACTCAATGACATTCTTCAGAATCAATCTAAAATCAAATTTATATGCTTGTATAAAGTCAGATTTTCGTTAAAATTTTTAGTTTTAAAGTTACAGTGCCTCAAAGATTTCCATACAAATCTTAAATTAATCCTAGCACTGAAACTGTATATTTTAACGAAAATCTGACTCCATACAAGCATAGATATTAGTTTCAAGATTGTTTCAGCAAAATTTCACTGACTTTCATTGGTTAGTATTGAAAATATCACCATAGTTCGTTTGTATGGAGCGCGCTCCGAATTATATCCCCTTAATTCGGCTCCGCTGGAGAGGTTTTAGTGGACTGTAGTTTTACTGGTGGCAGGAGTGGTTCCATGTAAAGGAAAGTCTTGTTTGCAGCACTCGAGGTTTATTTTAGTGATTTTTACACCAGACTTAGTTACACGCACAAGCACCCTACCAATATGGAAGATGGAAACAGAAATACAACTTTTTTAATTACTACATTTTATGTTGGCATTAAAGCGATTTCTCCCATACAACCATAGAAGTTATTTGTACCTTAATAGCAAAAACAGATTCAAAATATCCGCATTTCGCCTACAGAGCTCCGTCCCTTTGACAGTTCGGCCCATCGCCATATTTGTAATGTATAGTAGACCTCGAAATCATGCAGGTTTCCTCAAGATGTTTTCCTTCACCGAAAAGCCAGTTCTTACAACAGCCTTTAAACAAACGTACAGGAAAAGAGAACAAGTGTACTGTTGACACGATGACTTTTAAAACAAAATGGCCGACAGCCGAGCGCTGTTTGCAAAATATTGTCACGTCCGACCCGCCTTCCTGGTAACGTAATAGTACTTTATGTACCTACGTCAGAAACTCTAAAATTCCACTTAGATAAATTTTCAATTATATGTGTTTATTTATTCTGCTGACGTTTCCAAAGGTGTCATGATCATTCCTTTATGGCTCGCTGGAGACGCAAGAGAGGTTGTCATCGTAACGGTGTCGTGACGATCTGTTCTAGTCTTTGCCTACCCCTTTGACTATTTATATGTGGACTGGTTACGCGTGTAATTCTACTAACATTTCTGCCACTTTTTGCGGGGGCGAGGTAAACTGAAATCCGCAACTTTTGATTTTATTCCCCATAACTTTAGATTCTAATTTTGAATGTTAAAAATCATGAAAAGTAGTCTCGTGTGAACCCCAAACGTTCTAAGTTCGAAGTTATTATTTCGCAATTATAGGCTGTCTCGTTTAGTGATAAGGTGTTAAATTGAATGTAAATGCGCAAGATCAATTGTGCTTATACCGCGGCAGAGGGGAAATGCTACCGCAAGGCTAGTCCTTATAATAATTAGTCGAAGTTCCTTTATGACTCGCTGGAGACGCAAGAGAGGTTGTCATCGTAACGGTGTCGTGACGATCTCTTCTAGTCTTTGCCTACCCCAATGGGGTATACAAATAACAGTGGGTATACAATACACACCCTAATTGACAACATAAAAATTTTTAATCTCCTGTTTTTAATACAAAATATAAAAATAGGTTAAAAACAAGAGATACGTATTTTTCCGATTTTATTTTTGACCGATATTTCTATTTCTAATTTACTTTTTAATTTTCTGAAAAACGTGAAAGATGGTACTTTAAATGTGACTAAATAATTTGTATGACTGCAGTGATTGCAGTTTAGTATGGAACAGCAGATTTTTTTTTTCTCAGATCGGTTTGCTCCCATGGTAAAAGTTGTTCAGTTTGATGCGTAGACTCTTAGTTTAAAAGGATGCTAATGATATCAATTTTAGCTTTAGACCATCAAACCGAACAACTTTCACTATGCAGGAAAAGAAGCAGAGTCTGCAGATTTGTATAGGACGGTAAATTTTTTTATTTTTTCTCGATTTTGGCTCCATAGTGAAAGTTGTTCAGTTTGATGATCTAAATCACCCCCTTAAGTATTACTAGGGTGTTTTGTTACACCCTGTATAATTCGTAAGTCAATGCTTTTGTATAATAGGTATACTATGGAGCATATCATCATCATCACACTGTAGTGTAACAAAAACGTCACGCGTGACCGCACCGACGTAATGGTACGGACACAATCGGAAAGTTGCATCGATAAATGTCGGTAATTGTCTATTGAACCAACGGATTATAGTCGATGGCCAACGTTATGAAACCGATAAATGTATAGCTAATGTATGTACACACTGCGACACATCAACCTAACCATAGTTGAACTCTATGTTCATGGACATAAGGTCCACCTATGGGTAGGTTGATCTGTCGCCGTGCGTACGTATGTACGCACTAAACTAGGTACATTGTCTATTTGCAATAATAAATCAAAGTTGTTCAGTTTTATGGTCTGAAACACCCCTTACACCTTTCTTTGGTTTAGGCGGCAAATGGCCGCTGTAGCATTTCACTTAAAAAAGCGCTATCATCCGCATTACCTATCATAAAAATGACAACATGCGTCCATGTATGGGCCGTTCGGCTAAATTGTGATATGCATGTGATAGCTTTGCTATACGTATTATAATAGAGACGAATATGATAGAAATACAATCCAATTGCAAATAAAGTGGTTTTGAGTTACAAAATATTCAAAGTAATATTATGACAACTCGAAGTAATTACAAACAGCGCAGTTAGCGATACAAAAAAACGATCTTTCCACTAAATCCGATCCGATGGCGGAAAAACAAAATTTTTGCACAATTTGAACAAAAATATCCATCATGAAATTGAAGAAATCTCGTTTGTACAACAAAATATATCGTTGAAATATAAAGTTTTAGTAATATGTATATGCAAACTATTATTATGACGATAACATGCGTTAGTACAAAAATGGCCCATTTTGGAGGTTGCTTATAGCTGTCAGATCTAAAGTGTTACGTGTTTTTCTCGATCCCCTAATTTTATGGAGCAATTTAGTTAGTGAACAATTTGTCCATTGGCAACACCACCTATCAGAGATAACGCAAACTATAGCAAACAGAGAGTTTTGAGACAGAAGCGAAAAGAAATGGACGGGCTTTGTTTCTTAATTTTCTAAATTAGTTTTTCGTGACTATTATTGTGTTAATGTGGTGGAATTCGTTTAATAATGTACCAGTAATGGAGAACAATATAGTAAAAGTGAGAAATTAAGAAGGCGCTCCCGTTTGATTCGGATTGATCCTCGCGTAAAACTCCCTTGAACATTGGAATGTGGGAACCACCCTCACATTTCAAGAGATAGGTATAGGTTAGGTTCAAAGAATAATATAACTAAAGACCACGGCTGTGAGGGCTAGTTCCCATTGCCTTTCCGAAAGGATAAATATGTAAAAAAAAAAACAATGTGACAGGTTTTTCTAAACTTTTAATATTGCCATCTACCTACTGTTTTTTTCGCATCACTCACTAGTCTTGGAAAACTGTTCTTGAAATGGCAAGAAAAAAAATCATGAATGGCGATCGCGTTTTATGTCAAACGTCGATGGCAATCGATGAGTGTGTCTTGACCCTAAATGGAGGTCTCAGTTAAACTCAAACAATCCTTGACTCTACGGATGTTATTTTAAGAGTTATTTCATATCCGCACGGAAGTAAATAAACCTTACAATTTGTGTTCTTACTACGACTTGTTCGATCTTGACATATGGAGTGACATTTTAACCTTTTTTTGTATCGATTAATTTAATTGAGGTAAAATTAATTTCAGCAAAAAAGTTCCAAGTTTGGTCAAAAGAAGTCGACTTGTTGGATTCATCGATAACATCACTGAGATTCTTCTTGTTTCCTGTAGGCCTAACCACTCCCAAGAAAACGAGAAAAATCGAGTTGTGCCTGTCTTTGTTACTTTACGAGAGAATAGGACAAAACATACGTTTGTACCTAAGACGAAGGATCTCCATAGAGTCCGCATAAATTTACGATTGTAGTTGGTCTCTTTTGTCTTATGACGTACCTTTAATAGTAGAAGGAGATGGAACTATAGATATTTGTCTATGCGGCTGTCCACTTTTTTTTGAGCTAGTGTGTGTGAAAAGTGACCGTAAACATAAGGCCATATGTCACTTGGTGCCTTTTGTCCATACTACTTGGCACCACACACTCAAACCTAAACGTCAAAAAAAGTTATCACTTTACAATTTAATTTACACCTGTGCGGTAAAACACTAATCGCATTATGAATTAAAAACCGCAATTCTAATCTAACCACAGATATGTCGCAAGCGTCAGTTTCCATAACATTAAAAACCTTCGTAACACGCGGTAGGAAGTAGACCATTCCATTCAGAGATTCGCAACACGCGAGAAAAAAGTGAAATTGTCCAAAAAAGCTATTTTTAATGCCATGGTTATGATACAGTTATGTCATTGTTACGTTAGCGTGAATTTAAGTCGGCTTGTGGTTGTGGTGGTACTCGATTGCGCCTAAGGTAAAAGAGGTTCTAAATTCAAGTATGTAGGTCATAGAAGCCGTGGTGGTCCAGTGGCGAGTAACCTTGCCTGCCGTGCAGGAGGCGATGGTTCGATCCCCGTCCAGGCCGACATGTACCAATGAGTTTTTTTGAATTTATGTACGATTTGTAACACCACTGGCTTTTCGGTGAAGGAAAACATCGTGAGGAAACCTGCATGCTTCAATTTCGAGGCATGTATTGTACTGTACCCACTGTCCATTACAATTGGCGATGGGCTCACTCCCCGCCACACTGGACAGAGATTCGGTACTACGGTGAAACGTGTATGTTCTAAGTTTTCAGAATATCTCTGTCTACCCCCTCGGGGAATATTGTCGTGAGCATATGCTAAAAAATGCTATGCTGCTAATAATTTCATTATTTTGGGTCTTAAAATTAAAAGTTATACGCATTTTAAGTTTTGAGACAAAAAAGATTTGTTACCATTTCAGCAATTAACGATAGCGCTAACGTGCTCATGTATACATTTTAAGAATCTTGTTTTGGTGGTAAGTAGGGTGGGAGTGCCCGAGCGATCAAGTTCAGTAAATTTTGAATTTTACAAACAAAATATTTAATATTTTGAAAAAATGTAACCTATGTTGAAACCATGATAATTTGATTCTGCTCTCGATTCCAAACAAACTACTTTCTAGTTTTGCGTTAATTTATTATCACGTTGTATATTCAAAAAATTTTAAAAGTTTTGTTTTCTTTGTACGACGCGGACATGCAACAAGACATTATGTTTAGTCGTAAACAGTCTAACGACTCTAACATTCTTTTGTACGGTTAATTGACATCATTAGGCGTGTTGACAACTGTTTTTTTTTTATTTCTCATATATCTTTGGATTTTAAACAATATGTACCTATTAATTGATAACTTTGCGTGTCTATTTATTTAATTGACAACATTTCATTTTAAGAAAGGTACCATAATAAGAAAACCATTTGGAGATAATGTGATTCAAAGCTTATATCAACATTATAAGATTTTTCTATCCATTATTTCTCGAGTTATTTGAAAAATACTGAAAAATATAATAGAGGTTGAATGAGATTTTATTCCTTTGCCTGCTTGGCTTTTGTATTGTATTTGACAGTTTTTATTTTTAATGTTATTGCGGCCAAGGTATCCTAGCCATAAATCCTTTGTTTTACAGAAAATTCAAAAGTAAATTAAAATAGAAATATCGGTCAAAAATAAAATCTGAAAAATACCTAGGTATATCTCTTATTTTTTAACCTATTTTATATTTTTTTATTAAAAACAGGTGGTTAAAAAAAGTTTATGTTGTCAATTATACAGGGTGAAATTTATATCATAAGCATCCTTTTAAACTAAGAGTCTACCCGTCAAACTGAACAACTTTTACTATGGGAGCAAAACAATCGGAGCAACAAAAAATATTTGCTGTCCCATACTAAACTACAAATCTACTCGAGCTAAATGTATTTTTTTTCGCGATTTCGATATTGGTCCCATAGTGAAAGTTGTTCAGTTTGATGGTCTAAACAACCCCCTTATAAGTTTTAAATGTTTATTTTTACTTTTTTAATACCTTGCAGTTTGAAAATAACTGTGGCTCCAAAGATTTCCATTTAATCAAAGATTTTCATACAATTCTTAAATTATTCCTAGCATTGAAACTACAAATTTTAACGGAAATCTTACAAATCACAGACAGAGAGTTTCTAGATCGTGTTTAAAAAATTTCATTTACGTTATTTGGTTATTGAAAATAGGATCAAACTTCGTTTGTATGCAGCGCGTTCGGGCGTGATCGCTGGTAATATTTAAAAAATTCAGCATCGGTAAGTATTTTAGTAGTCTGCACATACGAAGTCGTGACCATACCCTCTAGCATGATTTCTCTACTTGCGCGCGACTCTGCTTTTTCCCATACTACAAGTCGCGGAAAGCGCGGTAATTTTGTATGCAGCGAAGGCGCGTCGCGCACGTTTAGAGAAATCATACTAGACGTGCATAGATATTTGTCGCTATAAAACTACAATATATTACAAATATAGTATTACAGCTTGAAACTATAATTGCAAACAGGTTTGACGAGGTTTTATGATATATTTGACGGCTTTATTATAGTTGTCAATAGATGCAATATATCACACATTCCGAACACAAAAAACATGGGGTTATAATAATACAAATTCATTTTTTAATAAAATACTATTATAGGTAACATACAAGGTGTTACAATAGTAAAAATAGGTAAATATTTAAAACTTTTCATCAAACATCAAAATATCGATTTAAATCGATACTATTTTGTATAATAGTAAGGATGACAGTTTAATTCAAAGTCAATATAATTTATTCAATATAGGAGCTTACAGCACACTTATCAAACGTCAAATCTTTTTTAAAGCTACCACCGCGTCGGAACGTGTTGTCGCTGTAGAGAAGATGCGGCCAGAAACTCTACAACATAACACGACTTAATAACTATTACAATATAAATTCTTAAGCTAAAGTTATGTATACAATAATACATAGTCTATAATACAAATAAACATTTAAGGGGGTTGTTTAGACCATCAAACTGAACAGCTTTCACTATGGGAAATCGAATACGCGAAAAAACGAAAAAAACAGCTGTCCCATACATTTAGTTCGAGTATATTTGCAGTTTAGTATGAATGATCGTATTTTTTTATCGCGATTTTGATATTGGTTCCATAGTTAATCTTGTTCAGTTTGATGGTCCAAACCACCCCCTTAAATGTTTATTTGTATTATTGTAACACCTTGTATAATAAAACTGTCTTCCTTACTATTATACAAAATAGTATCGATTTAAATCTATATTTTGATGTCATATCACGTTTTGTGAATCTACACTTTCACTAGATAAACTAATGATGAATTTGTGAGTATAAATACCAAAAATCTGAAACTATTTTAAGTTCTTCCAAAACGAGATTTTTTTAAAAATACATGAAAATACGTCATCTTTGTGACGATTTTCTATCGAGAAAGTAACTCTAATCGTGTATTCAATTTATGATTTCACTAGATAAACTATTCAAGAATACTGAGGTATGACTTTGGTTTCGGTAAATTGTATAAATCTAGTCGATAAATGAAAAATAAAAGATGCCTCCAAGGTATTTCGTCCTACTATTGCGCCTTAAAAATAAAATAAAATATGCGACAGTCGGGGAGCACGAATGTTTCCATGTGCTAGAGTGAGACATCACCACACTACAGTAGAAAGTAATGTAAAGTAGTTCAATCCAAATATTTTCAACCTCAGTTACAAAGCAATAAAAATGTCGGTCGGTTGAAATGTTGAAATAATTCAAGTTAATTTCGCTATCTCGACCTTCATCGAACCAAATGTTTTAAACGTCTGACTTTCATTATCATTTTCATGGATTTCAACTTTACATCGTTATTCACCTTTTTGAGAATTTTTCGTAACGGATTTCCGGGTTTTTTTCGTATTTTTTTTGACTGTCAGGACAGGGTGTCCTGCCTTTCTTAACTAAGTAGGTATCTTTTTTAGACAGTTATTTAAAAGCCGGTAGAAATTTTCATACAATATGTGTTATTATGGCGGATTTCATGACAAATAATAATTTTAAAAAAGTCCCGAATCCGACTTGCCCTTGGTCGGGTTTTTTAATGTTTTTCCAGACCAGTTTATCGCCAGTTTCCTAACGGTTTACAGATTTCGCATTCTGTTGAAACGATAATAAGATTATCAAAAACAACCGTTTGAAATCGAATACATACCTATATCCATACCATATAATAATGTTCGTTAATAAATAATATTTTTCGTTTTTCCCCGTGCTACGGATGGTACGTTATAGTCTAGGAAAAATAAGGTTTGAGATTGCATTAAAGACACTTTAGTAAATTGTGTTTGAAATAGTATTACTGTTAGTTTATAACACTTTCGTCGAGATTTCGTGGTTATATAGGCTCAGGAACCTGAGAAATACCTTAAAATCGATATTAATGTACAAATGGCAAGCTTATTTCTAAAAATATTTCCACCAGCATACCAGCAATAGAGACAGTTAATTATCAAAAGGCAAATTTAATGTGTATAAACAAACAGTAATTAATTTAGTTTTGAGGTTATAATTTTTGAAGACTTACAAAATATTAAATATCTACCCAAATTAACGATATTAACCGTGGATTATTATTGTTATAAGTAAAACGTATTGAACGAAGCCATCCTGTACAAAATCACCAGTTTTAAATTTTTTGTTCATACCTAAATTTAATGTTTTGTAAATGTCTTAATTATTCAATAATACAACATAAAAAATCGGGGATTATTTAGAATTTAGGTTTTTCAGGTATGTATCTACTATATTCCAAATTTTCACCAAAAGTGCAATTAATGCAATCTACTCCATACAAAAATCCGTAGATTTCCCCGACTATTAAGGGTATATTACTGTTGACACGCTCCATACAAACGAAGTCTGGTGATATTTTCAATACTAACCGATTAAACTCAGTGAAATTTTGCAGAAACAATCTAGAAACAAATCTCTATGCTTGTATCGTGTCAGATTTTCCTTAAAATGTACAGTTTTAAAGTTACAGTGCCTCAATGATTTCCATACAAATCTTAAATTAATCCTAGCATTGAAACTGTATATTATAACGAAAATTTGACAAGATACACTGAACGCGATCTCAACCCACCGCACAGGTACACTCACTCTACCTACTACCAAAACAAGATTCTTAAAATGTATCCATGAGCACGTTAGGGCTTTCATTCATTGCTGAAATGATAACAAATCATATTTGCCTGAAAACTTAAAATTCTAATAACTTTAAATTTTAACTATCAAATTAATGAAATTATTGTTTCAATCTAATTATTTTGTTACAAATCAGTTGGGGTGTATGAGGTTTTGCGCTTATTCCAGATTAGAGTCATCCCCCGGGCTCGCTGGACTTCATTGTCTAGTGTTGTGAATGGTCGCCGCTGTTGATCCTGATTCACAGGAGTTACAGCGGTGGGAATGTGTGGTGGGCCTGTGCCCGTTAAAAAAAAAACCGATCAGGACATAGGATAATTTAAAGTTTAGACAAATATGGCATCTCGGTTTCAAAGCGACACGTAGTCGCGAGCACAGCTAGTTTTAAAATAAAATAAGAAACTGTGCTACGGATACGCCATTTAAGGTTGTTCACCTAACCAGTTCTCGCAGTTATTTTTGTATTTGCATCAATTTCACTTTGAAAGAAATTTTGGTCCCACTGGTTTGACAACATCGAATTGATAGCTGACGTGACGACCTCAAAAACATAAAAGAAAAAAAAATTTTTATTTAAGTCTTATTTATTAAGTAATAATTTGTTCTATTCTAATACACACTGAAAACCGTGTTCCATTCAAGGTGATAATCATTCATATATTTTATGAATACTAAAGTACAAACTTTTTAATATCCCCAAATTGTTTTTCCCACTTTTCAGACGTCAAATGCTGACGCGACAAATTTCTATTGGAAAGTCAAAATTATAATGCGAATTTGAAAAAGTTAATCAAAATGTTGTTTTAGTTAAATATTTTTCGGGTTTTACTTTAACACGTTTTATTTACTAAAAATTTTGCAATAACATACAAAAGAATGTTAAAATGTCCTTGTATTTACTGCGAATTAAGGCCAACGCTCACAAAATCACAATTAAATCGAAATTACTTAACACCAATATTAATTTTACTAATAAAAACTTACTAATCTTCCGATTGGCCTTCAAATAATCCAGCATGCGTTTCCAAGAAACATTAAAAGCCATCTTGAGGCACTGCACTAAAGATAAATCAAATTAAACGGTAAATTTTTTGGTATTTTGAAATCCAAATAGATTATTGACCGAAATTCAGTCCGCCATTTTGTAACCGGCGCTCGCGGCGTCGCAGGAGAGACTGGCCGTTGAACGGAAAGCTAATAGGTTTTACTTGTGAAAACTGTTTTTTTTTCGATTGATACTAAACTCATCGAATGGGCTGTTGAATTGTTTCAAATATTTATAAACCGTTTGTTGTTAAATACGCTTTGGAATTAGAATAGGCTTTATTACTAAAGAGTTACATAAATTATGTTTACACTTTGAATATCACATACGTCGACGACCTCTTATAGCTTGTCTTCCAAATCTGCCAAAGATTTGTGCATCCTTGCTCCTCGGTTTTTTTTTTTTTTTGGAAACGACTAATACAGCGTTGCTCAGGGAGCAGTTACTGCTTTTTACTGCGGACTATTGGAGGGACCACGAAGGGTCTACCGAGCCAAATGAATGAACTTAAGAAAATTGTTCAGTTTGATCAAGTTTGATGGTCTGATCATTTCTTAAAAAACTGTCTGGACTGGAACCTGATATTACAAGATATTACTTTTACAATTACAATTTATCAAATAGAACTAAAATCTCATTACAGAGTATCCTCCTTAAAGCTATTTTTTGTAATCTTTCGACACTCTTTTAATTTCAAGCTACTTTTTATAATCTTTCACCACTTCTTTATGCTACTTTTTGTAATCTTTAGCCCCTTGCAAGCTACTTTTTGTTATTTTTCGTTACTTCGTCAAGCTACTTTTTGTAATCTTTCACCACTTCGTTAAGCTACTTTTTATAACCTTTAGCCACTCCTTCAAGCAACTTTTTGTTATTTTTCGCTACTTCGTCTAGCTACTTTTTGAAAACTTTCACCCCTTCTTCAAGCTACTTTTTATAATCTTTTACCACTTCTTTATGCTACTTTTCGTACTTTTAAGCCACTCCTTCAAGCCACTTTATGTTATTTTTCGTTACTTCGTCAAGCTACTTATTGTCGTCTTTCGCCACTCTTTTAAGCTGCTTTTTGTAATCTTTCACCACTTCTCAAAACTACTTTTTTAATCTTTCACCACTTCTTCAAGCTACTTTTTATAATCTTTTACCACTTCTTTAAGCTACTTTTTGTAATCTTTCTCCACTGCTTCAAGCTACTAATTGCAATGTTTCACCACTCCTTCGCGCAACTTTTTTTTAATTTTTCGCCAAACCTTTAAGCTACTTTTTTAAAATCTTTCACCACTTCTTTAAGCTACTTTTTACAATCTATCACCACTTCTTCAAGCTAGTTTTTATAATCTTTCACCACTTATTTAAGCTACTTTTAGTAATCTTTCGCCAATCCTTCCAGCTACTTTTTTTAAATCTTTCACCACTTCTTTAAGTAACTTTTTGTAATGTTTCACCACACCTTCGCGCTACTTTTTATAATCTTTCGTCAATCGTTCAAGCTACTTTTTACAATCTTTCAGCACTTCTTCAAGTCACTTTTTGTCATCTTTCGCCACAGGATAGTTCCATCCTGGTACTCCAAGGCACTATTGACGTTGCAGCAAAAATCTGTCAGCATTTTCTATTCCTTGATCAATGTTATTTTATGCAACGTCGTTTATTTCCTAAGTTCGTAACTAAACCCATTATGGCGATCGGTCGACGTTGACATTCAAATTGTCTGTTTCTTCATAAATAATGGTTCTAAGTGGACATTGTTTCGTCAATCGATCATGTTTTCAGCTCGAAATGATATATCGAAGTACATATCACTGACAATAAATGAAGGGTCCTTCTTTATTATGGTGACGGTTTTTTAAGGAGATTTAACAGACCGCAAATTTAACAACTTTCTCAATGAGACCAACATAGAAATCGCAAAAAAACAATCAGCTATCCCTTTGGTTCGAGTATGTGTCTAGTTTTTAATGGAACAGCAGATTTTAGCTATAAGACCGCCTTATTTGTACCATTGTTGTTTTTTTGTTTCGTTTCTATGCTTTATCTGTCTTTTGGTGTAAATAAAAGTATATTTTCTTTCATTCGTTCATTCATTTTTTTCGTTTATTTTTAGTATCGGACGTTTGTAGAATCGTTCGTTTATAGAATCAGTCATTTCATGAATCGGTTATTTTTATACTAATTTAGTCATTTCTCTTATCGGATCCGGATATAATGTCCGTCTGTCATATGGCGGTGTAGCTTTGACTATTTATATGTGGACTGGTTACGCGTGTAATTCTACTAACAAACATTTCTGCCACTTTTTGCGGGGGGCGAGGTAACATGAAATCCGCAACTTTGGATTTTATTCCCCATAACTTTAGATTCTAATTTTGAATGTTAAAAATCATGAAAAGTAGTCTCGTGTGAACCCCAAACGTTCTGAGTTCGAAGTTATTATTTCGCAATTATAGGCTGTCTCGTTTAGTGATAAGGTGTAAAATTGAATGTAAATGCACAAGATCAATTGTGCTTATACCGTGGCAGAGGGGAAATGCTACCGCAAGGCTAGTCCTTATAATAATTAGTCAAAGCGGTGTAGCTTCGTTAAGCCAGGTCAGATAGGCCTATTAAGGCGACTTGAAAATTCTCTGACAGCAAGTTGACCACTAACTTGCGATCACCAATCCGCACTAGTCCCGCGTGGTGGAGTATGGCCCACTCCCCTCTCTATCTTATTCGTGAGAGGAGGCCTTTGCCCTACAGTGGGATACTACAGGCTATAACATAACTTAGAATCGGTCCATTTGTAGCCGTGGTGATCCAGTGGCTAGTAACCTTACCTGCCGTGCAGGAGGCGATGGTTCGATCCCCGTCCAGACCGACTCGTACCAATGAGTTTTTCGGAATTTATGTACGATTTGTAACACTGGCTTTTCGGTGAAGGAAAACATGAAGAAACCTGCATGCTTCAATTTCGAGGCATGTATTGTACCCACTATGCATTACAAGTGGCGACGAGCTCACCTCCGTCACACTGGACAGAGTTTCGGTACTAGTGAAACGTGGAAGTTCTTTGGTTTCAGAATATCTCTGACTACCCCGTCGGGGCATATAGTCGTGAGCATATGCTTATGCTTAAAGGTTCATACCTTTACCATTTTACTTTACTAATTACCACAAACTGGATCTAGAAATCTAGGCAGACTGGTTCGGCTCAAGGCTAGAATAATTTTAAGTACCTAGTTCTAACTCATGGTGCTGAACATAGTTGGTACTAAATCATGTCTTATTCGCAATTTAAGTCTTATTATTATACAACGTGTTAATGAATAAGCGCAAAACCTCAAACACCCCAACTGATTTATAACAAAATAATTAGATTGAAACAATAATTTGTTGTGATGTGTTTCTTCATATATAATATAAAACTATTACATTTGGGTTACTGTTATCTGTCTTCATTATAAATTTCAATTCAATAGGTGCAAAAATGAGCGAGTTATTGAGGCGGGCATACAGACACAGTTGTAGCAATGTTTCCGACCACCCCGAAAAGGATTATGGTCGTGAGTTTATGTATTTGTGTGTATGTATGAGGATAAATCTAATATAATTCAATTTATTTAATAGGTACACCAACAGCATTACGTATTTCGCATTTCAAATAAAATGTACATATAAATCTAGTCGCTAATACATAGGCCAATTAAAGGTATACACAACTTTCAAAAATCACATGGTATTGCAATCATGATTAACTCTAGAAATAGAAAAGAACAATTTGGAAGACGACAACATTTATAATAATAATAATAATTCAGAATTTGGGAACTCAAGTCAATGGGTGAGATGCTTTCGTACTGTATTTTTGAATTTATTGGCAGCCCTGCACTGACTCTGTTGAACTCTGCACAAATTCTAGCAAAAGGTGAGTGACTGCCAATGTTGGTTCTGCTAGGAGGCGATCTAAATAAGGTATTTTCTACTTTTTTTATAAAGTTAAACCTTAGAATGGCGCTAATTCGAATTGCACTTTGCCATTTACATGTCAACAAACCTATAAAAATGAAGGCATTAATTATAATCAACACATTAAAAACTTTATTTCCAAGATTAATGGTCTAAAGAAATAATAAACTTGATTCATTATACCTACAGTTTAACGACACAACAAAAAAATTACAAATTATTTTATTAGACTTACTTTTTATAAGTGTCCTACATATAAAAAGTAAGTCTAATAAAAACTCTTAATTAGACTTTCTTTTTATAAGCTTAGACAGTATGACTATACAGGGTCCTTCTTAATATGCTGACACTTTTTAAGAGGATGATCAGACCATCAAACTGAACAACTTTCTCTATGGGACCAACATCGAAATCGCGAAAAAAATCAGCTGTCCCAATACATTTGGCTCGAATAGGTTTGCATTTTTTATGGAGCAGCAGATTTTTTTTCGCGATTTCGATGTTGGTGCCATAGAGAAAGTTGTTCAGTTTGATGGTCTAAACAACCCCCTTAAAAGTTTTAAATGTTTATTTTTACTTTTGTAACACCCAGTATTGGGTAGGCATAATAAAAGAAAGGAACCTAAAAACTTTAAACATTTGTTTTATACCAAGGTAGTTACATAACTTTTTAGGGTTCCGTACCCAAAGGGTGGCAAAGGACGACATCCCGTGGCAAGCCGGACCGGAGAGCAGGGGTCCGCCCAGTAACAGACTTGCAATTTTATTTTTTTGCATTATAACAGTAATTGAAATGTTTTGTGTTCATTAAGAGGATAGAATAGTACCATTTTTTCATACAAACGTTTTGTTTCCTCCCTGGACAATATAGCAACAAATTTTTTACCACACAATCTATGTTATCTCTGCTATGTCCCTATGTTTTGCTTTTTTGCATAAATTAATTACTGTATGAACTAGGGATCTTCGAAAATGACCAATTTTAACGCCCGTTTTCAGACATCCAGTAAACTTTGACGAATATAAACAAAAAAAGAAAAACATACAGACATAGCCATATTATTCTTGAAAGAATTATTAAAATCGGTTTAGTTTTGGAGGAGGAAACAGGGGAATACGAAATGCAGATTTCGTCGATTTTATGCAGATAAAATCAGTTTGAGCTGCAGTTGCCTCTTTCGCACTCTAGTCGGCGGGATGTGTGGGAGGGGCGGATCGGACAAATACATATACAGTCGGAAATGTGACTAACTCTCAAAATTTCTTCGAGAGCCCGCCTATCGTCTTAATAAACTTCGGAAATTGAGCATCCCATCAACCCATCCATTTTTTATGAGTGCTTTTTATAAGTACAACATACTTGAATAATTTGCAAGGTTTTATGTATGTTTACGTAACGAGGAAGTCTTCGTGTATTTAACTAACACTTGAAATTATTAGAACTCAATGGCGAATTAACCAACAAATACCTACTTGATAAGAATCTGTGTTCCGTACAAAAACGTTTTGTTTTATAATAAAAAAAAAGTAACAAAAAATTCAAACCTGCGACAAAACTAAACAAGTAATAAATAATATTGCAGAGTTACAATGCTAAAAAGAATTATAGTGAAAGTTATTTAGTTTGATGGTCTAAACCAACCCTTTAAATGTTAGTAGGGTGATTGTTACACCACCATGTAGAAGAACTTCTCACCTGGTTTCTACCCCATCATCATCACAGCCTATATGCTTCCCACTGCAGGGCACAGGCCTACCATCAGGGAGGTCAGTCCACCACGCGTGCACAATGCGGATTGGTAGACTTCACATACACATCTTAATTCCTTCTTCAGCGTATGCAGGTTTCCTCACGATGATTTCCTTCACCGTTTGAGAGCAGTCGGTGTTTCGGTTTCTGCCCTATGTGTAGTTAATTCTTAACATACCTACAAAGAATTATAAAAGAGAACGAAAGAGCACTATCTCTCTCTACCTTAAGTGATATTTATATATATTTATATATTCTGATATATATTGTATGTTGTAGGTATATGTTGTATATTATATTTGTTTATTGTTTGTCTGTACACAATAAGTTTGCCTTGTAATTATTAACTGTCTCTTTTGCGGGTCTGCTGGAAGAAATCTCTTCAGAGATAAGCTCGCCCTTTGTACATGTCTTCTCAACTTTGTATATTATTATGTCTTTGTGTACAATAAAGTGTTATAAAAAAAAGAATTGCCGTCGCGTGTCGAAACAACTCTATTTTTGGGACGGAGTGAAAGTAGGCCGATAGGTTTTTTAGACCCCTCATTGCAGTGCAGTGAAGGTTTAATTAAAAAATAAGGCTCACTCGAATAACCCTATCTTTAACCTTAAAAAGCCATGGTGGTCCAGTGGCGAGTAACCTTGCCTGCTGTAAAGGAGCCGGTTCGATCCCCGTCCGTTTTTTTGAGTTTTTTGGAATTCGGTATGTAAAGTATACACTTTACTTTCGAAGATTAGGCTATAATTAATTTGTACAACTAATTTCATTATTTTCAATTTCCAAGCCATAGTTATTTTTCAAAGTATTTCTAGTGATGACGTCATATCAGAGGCTGAATAACTCTTTGCTTTACGTAAAATTATTTAAAAAAATAAAGTTACTCCATTGACATTGACATTTGAAACCAGTGCTGCCACATGTGATTTCGGAAATTTCCCCAGATTCATAATTTTATTCCTTAAAATGATACTTTTTGACTATTTGCCCAAAAATCCACAAATCATAGTCATCAATTTGCGTACCTGCAGATAAGCACACGCAGTCGAATGAATGTCAAGTACTTTTTTTTATTTTGTTTTGTTTTAGTTTTTTGTTGTGTTTTGCTGTTGTGTGTGTTGGGTGTATCCACCATCTTATAATTTTAAGAGTTTTAAATAAGTAAATAAGGTTTCTAAATACAAAATCTCGAATTGGTTTTGGAATCAGCATAACTTAAGTTTTACTTTTCATACCGAATTTATGTACGATTTGTAACACCACTGGCTCTTTGGTGAAGGAAAACATCGTGAGGAAACCTGCATGCTTCAATTTCGTGCAATAAAATCGAAATAAAAAAACGTGTCGCTTATTTTTTAACCACATTTTGAATTTTTTCAATAAAATGGTGTTTACAAAAATAAAATGATTGTTCATTATGTACAGCGCGGATTTAACCCTCAAACGGAACAATTTTCACTTGGGACTATGGGATCAACAACACAGAAATCGCGAGAAAAATTACTATCAATATCAGCGTAGGGTTGTCAACTTTTTTCGCTTGAAACGTACCAGACCATCAAACTGAACAGCTTTTTCTATGGGACCAACATCGAAATCGAGAAAAAAAACAGCTGTCCCATACATTTGGCTCAAGTAGGTTTGCAGTTTTGTATGGAACAGCAGATTTTTTTCGCGATTTCGATGTTGGTCCCATAGAGAAAGTTGTTCAGTTTTACGGTCGGATCATCCCCTTAAAAAGTGTCAGCATATTAAGAAGGACCCTTTATATAGGGTGAAATTGATATCATTAGCATCCTTTTAAACTAAGAGTCTACTGAACAACTGAACAACTTTTATTATAGGAGCAAAACGACCGGAGCAAAAAAATCTGCTGTTGCATACTAAACTGCAATGCGAATGCCTACTCGACTCAAGTGCAAGATTTTTTTTACATTGATCGGTTTGCTTCCACAGTAAAAGTTGTTCAGTTTGACGGGTAGACTCTTAGTTTAAAAGGATGCTAATGATATCAATTTCACCCTGAATAATTTACTTTTAGTACTGTTGGCAACCCTACTTCAACATAATGCGTATTTACAAAACACGTTACAGTGTACATGTTAATTGTTTCTTGTCGTTCCATGTTCAAACGACGTGACGTCATCAAACATGTTTTTAGGGTTCCGTACCCAAAGGGTGAAAATGAGACCCTATTACTAAGCCAACGTTGTCCGTCCTACCTATTTAGGGCTGTAACTTTTGAACCGTAATAGCTAGACAGTTGACATTTTCACAGAATATGCGTTATTAAGGCGGATTTGTTAACAAATAATAAAAATGTAAAAAAGTTAAAATTTAAGGGGGGGTCCTCATACAAGAAACTAGTTTTTATCAACGTTTTTTCTTCTCGCTCTATCGTAAAAACAGTAATACATACAAGCGTCAAACTTGGTGTGATTATAGAGCAAACTCTACAGTATAACAACAAATAATAAAAACCGGCCAAGTGTGAGTCGGTCTCGCGGTCTCTGGGAGACACATTTATTTTTTGTAAGTTAATATGTTGTGTCGTATGGTTGTGTGGTACGGAACCCTCGGTGTTCGAGTAGCCCGACTCGCACTTGACCGGTTTTATTTAATTAAACAAAAAAATATCGTAAGGCAAACTGTTTTTTTTAGTTACTATGTTGTGTGTTGATGTGGTACGGAACTCTCGGTGCGCAAGTAGCTCGACTCGCACTTGACCGGTTTTATTTATTGACTTCAGTGTATTAAATGTATAATTTAGAAGTTTTTTAGTCTCGATGCGACGTAATTTCTTCTGGGTTCATTCGGCACTATTTATCATCATCATCAACATCATCATCATCATTTGTTTGTGAACGCATCACTTAAAAATTACTGAACCGATTTGGATGGTGTTTCCACAGAAGGATAGGTCGTAGTTTTTATTAACATTCACACTTTATTTCATCGCAATCGGTTCATTCAATCGAAACTTATGAATATTTTATGTCAGTGGTCTGCGCGCATGAAGTCGCGGTTGCCGTTAGTAAAATACATGTAAGTAGGTATCATTAATGATCAAACTGAACAACTTTTACTGAGGGAGCCAATCTGTCACAACGAAAAAAAAATCTGCTGTTTCATACAACGTACGAGACGAGAAAGCATTCCAGTTTAGTGTGACACTGCAATTTTTTTGTTGCGCTGACAGGTTTGCTCCCATTGTAAAAGTTGTTCAGTTTGATGGGTAGAGTATGACACACCCTGTATAGCCACAGTTGACTGATTCTCTTTTCCGTTAAATAGCCTTCTTAGTATAAGGAAAATTTTGATTAACAGGACAACAATAAATGAAAATGACATTAAAACAAAATTGAATCGTCAAAGAAATCCACATTTGGGTAATCTTAATGTAACGTTTCTAGGAAACAGTTAACCGAATGCCTAAATACATTTTAATTGCTACCTCTAATAACCGTATTAAAGTTAATTACGTCATTGCTCATAGGTTGACCAGTGGTTCTAAAATGTAATTTCCCTGACCAATCAGACCCCCACTGGACAAGGCTTGACTTTAAGGCAAGGGTGAAAGCAGGATCTTGGGAAAAACGAATCGTATCTAATCTTGGGTGTTTTAATAATAACTATACTCCATTAAAAATAGCAACGAAATTTTAAGGCTATTTTGCATTACAGATACAGAGATTTGAAACACTTCCTCTCACTTATTCTTAGAACAGCTTTAGTAACGTTCAAGATATGTCGGATAGTATATGTATCCAATAAATTAATTACATTTGGTAATCAGAATTGGCCAGAAAGCTAAGTAGGAATCGAAAAATCTCGTCGTCTTTATTTGGAATTAAATAAAGGTAGTTATTCCATTTCGTTGTCTATGTCTAGACATCATCGTACAAAAATTCAAGAACTTTGATTGGGACTACCATGTACCAAATCGGGGTGATAATAATGTTTTCGTTTCCATTATTTATATTTTACCTGAAACTTAAGATGTATAATGTTCACGACTCATAGTAGAACACAAGAATATTGTTTATGAGGAAGGAGATGACGAAATAAGTAATATTTAACACGCCTCGAAATTGAAGATACAGGTTTCCTCGCGCTATTTTCCTTAACAAAAAACCCAATGGAAATATATTGACATATGCTTTAATAATAAAGCTATTTCTTTTCCCTTTCTTTCCCCGAACGAACGAGTTAGCAGGCGCGATAAAACGTTTCGCCATGCCGCGGGCGCTAGTGCGACTTTGACTAGATAATTTGTGTGATAATGTCAAAGACATTTAATTATTTATTATCCCACGGAGGTAGGTAACTAGGTACGGCCCGCCATACAAAATCCCTAAAAACTCCTTGATCATTAAATTTCAAGGGGTATGAAACCCAAAAGTTTGAGAAACGCATCACTTCACAACATCAAGCCTCGTATTAAGCAGGTTTAAGTGTACTTATGAAAGTGACGTAAATACTTCGCAAAACTTTGCGTGTACTCGAAAATGTTGGTTAATAACAGAACACAGCAAAAGGGTCATTTACATAGTCGTGTGTAAATCTTTGCATAATATGTATACTCGTAGGTACCCCTGGCCTGTACATACACCAAACGGGCTGACAGGCTTTTCACAAAACAACTCTGGTTTGAAAGAAGTTAATTCCGAATGCCTAAATGCGCGCTGCATACAAAGTCTGAGGATATTTTCAATACTAACCAAATAAAGTCAATGATTTTCTCCAGAAACAATCTAGAAACTAATCTCTATGCTTGTATGAAGTCAGATTTTCGTTAAAATATACAGTTTTAGTGCTAGGGTAAATTTTTAAGATTTGTATGGAAATCTTTGAGGCACTGTAACTTTAAAACTATACATTTTAATGAAAATCTGACTTCATACAAGCATAAAGATTAGTTTCTAGACTGTTTCTGAAAAATTTCATTGAATTTAATTGGTTGGTATTGTAAATATCACCAGACTTCGTTTGTATGGAGCGCGCTCCGAATTATATTCCCTTAAGGGCCTATGTCGAAAAATAATTGAAGCGAAATGGGCGTGTGATAGCTTATATTACTGCCTGATGCGAGAGGAAGAGACAGGGCGGCGCGCGCGCCTGAAACGACGCAAGCGTAAAATAAACTTTATTTAAGTGTAATTGTACTATTTATGTAAGTTCAATTCTGCTCTAATCAAAATTTATAAAAAATCTATCTCTTTTTTTTTAAATTAAGCCTCTTGTTTCTAATATTCACCGTTTAGCACTTCCAAGCGTTTATCGATAAAGACGGAGGCTACTTTGGCTTGTTTTTCTATCGATAAAATGTGTCTTAATCGTGTTTTGGCTCTAATCAAAACTTCAATTATATGTTCAATTTACACATATCCGCAAATCATACTCCTACTGTTAGAACTTCATGAGATATGATGCTTTGAAGAATCCTATTTTTTCACATAGCCTCTTAAGAGGTTTCCCTGACCGAACGACCATGACCCTTTCAGATCCACCTCACCTCTAAACTACGTCATTTAAGTAGGTATACTGATTTCTGACTGGCTTGTACTTCATTATGTCACTATATGGTGCCTTCTAATCCAAAGAAATCAAATTCGAAAATCATAAGAATTCGCACCAAATTTTGCAATTATCTAATTAACTTTAAATATTGGTCTAAACAAATTTACTTCATACCATTTTTAGATCTTAAATATTGTCTAAACTACACAATGGTGTGTGTCGCAATTAAAGTGACTTCAACTTATAAAGTAGATGCACATAATACAGATTTTTTCCAATATTTAGGCTTTCATTTTGACACAGGTTTCATGCGTATTTTATTGGATAATAAGAAATATCCTTCATAGTAAATAAAGCCGAGATGTTGAAGATCATGGTAAACCTTATAGTACGTAGCATAGCGTCGTTTGGAGAATTAGGCCCGCGATTCCAGGCGACGTCACCTGCACGTCTAGTATGATTTCTCTACACGCGCGCGACGCGCCTTCGCTGCATAGAAAATAACCTGTTCCTGCGCTTTTCGGAGAGCGCAGGCCGCGCTTGCCGCGACTTGTAGTATGGGAAAAACCGAGTCGCGCGCAAGTAGAGAAATCATGCTAGACGTGCTGGTGGCGCGGGCGCGATTCTCCTTTACGACAAAGACGCTATGCTACGTACTATAAGGTTTAAATTATGTTACTTAAATTATCCGCCACCGCCACACCTCTCTTCTGTATAAACCGTGGCTAAAATTAGGAAATCGAGAAACCACGGAACACTTTCGATCAGACAGCAAAGTTTTTACATTTAAAAACTTTTTAAATTTAAAACTCCTCATTCTTGGTAGTTACCAATTCGAGCAACAACTCCAACCTTACAATGATACGGAAAGACCTTACAGTCGATGCATATTTGCTATAAATACACATGTGATATGCGTGGACTTTGACCCAGGAGCGCCTTGATAAAACAGGTTCTTGAGTTTTGACTTGAGGCTGCGACGACGTTAGAATAACACTCAGAGGTTTTGCCGAACGAGAAATTGAGGACAAAACTGCTGCACAGAATCACAGGTCCGGCACATTGGCGTTCGCACATACGCACTTGGTGCCAATTGTCTTGACATATGTGTATGGTCATGTAGGATTGACTTACGACGCATCGTATGAACATCATCTATGTTTCGTTACTTTTTATTTTTCGTGTAGGGGTTCACAGTTATATGCTAAGATGATGCTAAGTTGATGATAGATTAAGGCTTCTTTACTTGAATAGAGCCTGCTTGATTGACTCGCGTTCTTGATGTAGGATTTGGAGAATTACGCCTGCGCCTCCAGGTGACGCGACGTCACCCGGAGGCGCGGGCGTAATTCCCCAAACGAAGCTATGCTACGTACTATAAGGTTTAATAATTGTATTACTTTGACTATCCGCCACCGCCACACGTATCTTCGGTACGTACCGTGGCTAAGATAATGATGATCTTCTTCGTCTTCCTGCCCTTATCTCATTATTTGGGGTCGGCGCAATATGTCGTCTTCTTCCATTCATCTCTTTTAGCCGTCATTTCAGCAGACACACCTTTTTTACACATGTCATCTTTCACACAATCCATCCATCTTTTCATTGGTCGTCCTCTCTTCATGCAGCCATCTACATTCATATTTAACATTCGTCTTGTAAATGATGATCAATAGTAATTATTATTCATAGTTTTCATACAAATTGTGTATGAATCAATGCCATATAAAGGTCACTATTTTGCGCAATCAACATTAGAGTTTCCTAACCTGTTTGACTGATGATATATTCGTTCCAACGACAGTGAGCTTTATGAGCTATTGCGTAACCACATTATCAAAGAAGAGGTCGCGAAGTTTTTTCGCATTCGTGAATATTCTATAAAGATAATCACGAATACTCTCGTACCAATGAGTTTTTCGGAATTTATGTACGATTTGTAACACCATCGGCTTTTCGGTGAAGGAAAATATCGTGAGGAAACCTGCATGCTTCAATTTCGAGGCATGTATTGTACCCACTGTACATTACAAGTGGCGACGGGCTCATTCCCCGTCACACTGAACAAAGTTTCGGTACTTATGAAACGTGGATGTTCTGAGGTTTAAGAATATCTCTGACTACCCCCTCGGGGAATATAGTCGTGAGCATATGCTACGCTATGCTTTCATCACGAATGCGAAAAAAGAGAATTTCTTATAGACTCATTGGTAGAGAAAATATGGGATCTTTCTTAATATGATGACGGTTTTCAAAGAGATGATCAGACCATCAAACTGAACAACTTTCTCTGGGAATAACATCGATAACGCGAAGAAATCTGCTGTCCCATATAAAACTGCAAACCTCCTCGACCCGAATGTATGGGACAGCTGATAGAAAGAAGGTACATTTATATCCAGACAGTTTTTTCATGGAAGAAGTACCCTGTATAGGTAGGTATGCTATTATTAAATAAAACTGGTCAAGTGCGAGTCGGGGTACTCGCACACTGAGGGTTCCGTACCACACCATCACACATCTTACAAAAAAGTGTTGTTTTCTACGGTACCTTTAGTGCGAGACTGACTCACACTTGGCCGGTTTTTATTATTTGTTGTTAAACTGTAGAGTTTGCACTATAATCACACCAAGTTTGACGCTTGTATGTATGAGCGTTTTTACGATAGAACGTTTATAAAAACTAGTTTCTTGTATGAGGTTATATAGAGTCCTCCTTAATATGCTGACACTTTTTTAAGGAGATGATCAGACCGTCAAACTGAACAACTTTCTCTATGACACCAACATTGAAATCGCAAAAAAAAATCTGCTGTTCCCTACAAAAGTGCAAACCTACCCGAGCCAAATGTATGGGACAGCAGATTTTTTTTTCGCGATTTCAATGTTGGTCCCATAGAGAAAGTTGTTCAGTTTGATGGTCTGATCATCCTCATAAAAAAGTGTCAGCATATTAATTTGGACCCTGTATAGCTATTACGGTTCAAAAGTTACAGCCCTAAATAGGTAGGACGGACGGACGGACGGACAACGTAGGCTTAGTAATAGGGTCCAGTTTTCACTATTCGGGTACGGAACCCTAAAAATGACAAATCCTACTTTGTATAAGCCCAATGAGTAGTCTTACTAAGAAATTGGCTCCGATTGGTGTGACCCACTCGCATTGTAATTCTACCACTAGTTTTAATATCATAGACAGACGAACAAATGTTTTTTTTCTTCCTACGTTCCGGGGATTATTTTTTCGGTTTGACACCGAATTTTAACTGCCATGCCACTATAAATACACAATTCGTTGCAGCTTTGCGTGAAACGAACCTGATCATAAAACTTTCGAATGGTCCAAAAACTGGCTAAGAGCGTGTCGGACTCATCGATGATAGTGTTCCGTTGTACTCGTATAAGTAGAAAAACGGATAACAGATTTTCTTACTTAAGAAAAGTTGTTTATTCCGAACGCGCTAATGCGCCCTGAATACAAACGAAGTCTGGTTATATTTTCAATACTAACCAATTAAAGTCAATGAAATTTTTAGACACAATCTAGAAACTAATTTCTATGCTTGTATGTTGCCAGATTTTCGTTAAAATGAATAGTTTTAAAGTTACGTGCCTCAAAGATTTCCATACAAATCTTAAATTAATCCTAGCATTGAAACTGTATATTTTAACGAAAATCTGACTCCATACAAGCATAGATATTTGTTTCAAGCTTGTTTCAGCAAAATTTCATTGGTTAGTATTGAAAATATGACCATAGTACGTTTGTATGGAGCGCGCTCCGAATTATATCCCCTTAAGAAAATTCGCAATCATTAAATCTTTGTTTAAAACTATGGAAGCACGGAACAATACAATATTGCTAAGAGATGCATTTAACCATTGTCCAACCAAAAACCATTGTCTAATTAATGTACAGGTAAAATACCATTCATTTTATTATGTTAAAACTGTGAGTAACCGTCTCTAATTCGCATCAATTCATTAATACATTTAATGAGCTCTTTTTAGGGTTCCGTAGTCAAACAAGGAACACTTATACTGTTGTATGTGCCCTGCCACAATTACTCCCTCATTTTCAAACCTATAAGAAAAAAATTGGCACGTAGAGGTTTGAAAAAAAAATATTGTTCTACACAATCGAGTGAGATGTCGTAGGGTAGCTCTTGTAACGTGGAAAGAAAACACTCGTACTAAGTTGTTACAATACTTGTTATGATGTACAGTGAGATACAGGGTCCTTCTTAATACACTGCCAGTTTTTTGACGGCCTGATAGCACAGTCGGTAGTGAACCTGCCTGCTGTGCCAAGGGTTTGTTTGTATCTATACAACGTGTTAATGAATAAGCGCAAAACCTCATACACCCCAACTGATTTATAGCAAAATAATTAGATCGAAACAATAATTTTATTATTATGACAGTTAAAATTTAAAGTTATTCGCGTTTTAAGTTTTAAGGCAAAAATGATTTGTTATCATTTCAGCAATGAATGAAAGCGCTAACGTGCTCATGGATACATTTTAAGAATCTTGTTTTGGCAGTAAGTAGGGTCGGAGTGCACGAGCGGTGAGTTTAGATCGAGTTCATTGAATTTTAAATTTTTCCAAACAAATTATTTAATCTTTTGAAAAAAAATACCTATGTTGAAACCATGATAATTCGATTCTGCTCTCGATTCTAAACAAACTAATTTCTAGTTTTGCGTTAATTCATTAACACGGTGTATATGTATTATATATCGTTGTATAGTTATCATAATACAAGTCCAGGCTCGATTCTGGTACTTTAAATTTGACTAGATAATTTGTGTGACAATGTCCAAGATATTTAGATATTTTAAGGGGATGACCAACATCGAAATCGCGAGAAAAAATCACCTGTTCCATATAAGACTGCAAACCTACTTGAGCCAAATGTATGGGGCAGCGGATATTGCCTTTTTTTTCCATAGATAAAGTGGTTCAGTTTGATGATAGAGTCCTTCTTAATATGCTGACACCGAGCTGAATCTCACCCAATGTCACGTGGGGAGAGGGGGGTCTCTGCAAATATCACGTATTTTTTCCGCAAACAATAGTGTATAATTGCGAGAAAACTGAGTTCAATTAAGTAAAACATGTCCTTAGTAGTCTTAAATGAAATTAAGTTACGAAATTATATATTTTTTAACTAAATGGAATATTTTAACACACTCTTGTATCAGGATATGTTGAGATACAAATATGCCTATTATTTTGACACAAATTGCAACCTAACTCTAGACATGTTTTCGGCTAGGACAGGTAAACTAAATATTTATGGTATAGAAAACATCTGCGAAAATCTTCAACTGCTACAATGTGATATTTTCAGTTATAGTAATGATATCATTGAACCTAAGGAGGAGACAGTTGAAAACGATTTACACAGCATGGACCATAGATATTTCGAATTTAATGTTTTCATTGAACCTATGAACGAGACAGTCGAAACCGATTTACGCAGCATGGACCATAGATTTTACGAGAAATGTACACAAACTGACAATGATTTTTTTTCGACTCTCACTGTGACATATCGCAGCGGGACATATTATTAGGAGAGATGAAGGCACCTGATGAACAGATAACGCATAAGCTTAAAATATATCATCAAAATGTTTGTAGCATAACTTCTAAAAAGGATGAATTAGATATGTTCCTCGAAAATCTAAAGGATGATAAACCGGAGTATGTGTGTATTACTGAACACTTTCTAAATTGTAAAAATGCACCCCTTTTTCACTTAACGAATTATAATGTTATTTCTTATAACACTAGGAAAAACATGATAAGGGGAGGCAGTCTTATATTAGCACAGAAACATTGTAATTTTAAAGAATTGGAAATTTGCAAAAAATTTTATAAAATTAAATATTTTGAGGTAAGTGGTGTCAAAGACTGTGAAACAGACGTGAATATTTGTAGTCTTTATAGAAATGATAAAAAAGTTTATTTTGATTTGTTTATGGAACAGCTCGAGAAATTATTAGAACACTTTTTTGACAAGAAGTGCATTATATGTGGGGACTTCAATGTGGATTTGCTAACAAATGATGAATACAAAACTCGATTCTTAACTTTATTAAAATGTTACAATTTCAGGGCTACTTTTTCTGCGGTAACTTACATTTGTGGTGATGCGCAATCCTGCCTGGATAATATGTTAACGAATCTGTCTGAGGACATTGTATCTAGAGTTTCTCTGGATCATAATGGCATTTCTGACGGGCATGCGGGACTATCCTGTGAATTGACGCTTCCAATTATTAAAAAATGTAAAGGCATGGATACGGTCATTCGGACGAAACAGAGAACGTATAACGCGATCAACAATCAAGTCTTCTGCGAAAAATTTAGAGATCACGATTGGGAAAAGTATGGAATAAATAGCTTTCTTCAACATTTCTACAAAATATTTAAATCAAGTTTTCTAAAAAAGACAATTAAGCGGAAGACTAGAAATGATAAGAAATTAAAATGGGTAACAAAGGGAATTAGAACTGCGAGCAAAATGAAACGATTACTGGTGACGGCAAATAAATCGACAAATGATAACTCATTGGTTGAATACAAAATCAATTATATTAGACTCTTCAGGAGAGTTGTGGGATATGCGAAAAAACTGACAGTACAAACAGAAATAGAAAACGCAAAAAATTCATCAAAAGCAATATGGAATGTAGTTAACAGACATAGGAACAAGAACATGCTTTATAGCAGAGAAAAGATATTGCTTAAAATAAACAATAGAGTAATAGACAATACACAGGAAATAGTAGAATCTTTCTCTGAAAAATTTGTTGACAACTCCTCTATTAAAAGTGGAAATGCACAGATGGCAATTAAGTTCCTGGAAGAAAATACACAAATTGTAAACAGTAATATGCGATGGGATAGAGTCACAAAATCCGAAATTTGTCAAATCGTCAGAAGAATGGTAAATAAAAGATCAAGTGGTTATGATGAACTTCCAATTTCTGTATTAAAAGACAATATAGATTTAATGGCCGAACCGCTTAGTGTGTTCTATAACAACTGCTTTGAGGAACAAGTTTTTCCGGAACAGTTAAAGATTGCAAGGGTGCTTCCAGTTTACAAAAAAGGATCGAAAAATGACCCAAGGAACTATAGACCCATTTCCTTGTTACCAGTGTTATCAAAAATATTTGAGAAGTTAATCAAAACTAGACTCACTTATCACCTACAGAGTAATAAAGTAATAAATTCGAGACAGTTTGGATATCAGAAAGGTGTTGGAACTAGTGAAGCAATAGATACATTGGTTGATGACGTCTTAACAAATTTGAATAAAAAAAGAAAAGTTGTAGGTCTTTTCTTAGACTTAAGTGCTGCTTTTGATACCGTTGATCATGCGATATTGCTTGATAAGTTAAATTATTATGGTGTGAGAGGAAAGGTCCTACAGCTCCTTAAGTCTTATCTGGAAAACAGATATCAGTTTGTAGAGGCGAAAGCAACGACAGATGGGTGTGAAGTATCATACAAGTCGAAACTGGTTAGAATTGACAGAGGTGTTCCACAGGGATCCATCCTGGGACCAATATTCTTTATTATTTTTACAAATGACCTTATAAATTATATTTACAATCAAATAGCGGACATTAAATTAGTTTTATTTGCTGATGACACAAATGCAATTATCTCGGCAAACAGTAATAACGATCTCAATGATAGTGTAAATAGAGCCCTTGTAGCTTTTGAACAGTGGTTCAGTACAAACAATCTCGAACTGAATAGTAGTAAGACTAATGTCATATTTTTTAAAACCACTGCCAGAGTAAAGGAGTCGCTAAACATACAACTAAATGGAAATGTTATCCCTTTGGTTGAGTCTGCTAGGTTTCTGGGAGTTCATATCGACTCATATCTGAACTGGAAGGAGGAGCTAAATGCGATTGAAAGCAAGGTAAGCTCGGCATGTTATGCTCTCAGAAGTTTGCGAGATGAAGTCACCATCAGACAGCTAAAAATTGTGTATTACGCTCTTGTTGAATCACGTCTCAGATATAGCATTGCGTTGTGGGGCAATAGCTATGATTATAATATTAGCAAAGCATTTGTCATACAAAAGCGTGCAATAAGGACAATGGTACGTATTCCCCAATGGCAGTCCTGCAGAGAATACTTTATTGGGCTGAAAATCCTTACTGTGCCTTGTCTATACATTCTGGTCGTACTGACAGGTCTGGTGAAACATCCTGAAAGATACGAGAGCGAAGAAGAAAAGACCAACCGTCAAAAAACGCGTAGGAAAGATATCCCAAATAGTATTGCCCCTAAACTAAGAATTGTCCACCAAAGTATTCGTTATCAAGCCGTCAAATTGTTTAATAACCTGCCAAATGATCTGAAACTTGTTAATAGATATAGTAGTTTTAAAACTCAATTGAGGGACTTCTTGTTAAAAAAATGCTTTTATTCTATAGAAGAGTTTATTGGACAGTAACAATTTGTTTTACGTACCTACGTTTGTTTCATGACTTTTATACCTACTTACCTACAAAATGGAGGATAGTAATTATTATTATTATTATTTTATGTATACCAATTCATTATTATTGTTTTTAATTGTTGTTAAGATTGATTATTATTATTTAAAGTATAATGTCTTGTTCTAGTTGTTGACATCGATAAATTTTCCTCTTTCAAGACCGTTGTAAATTGTTAGTGTTAATTAAAATTATGATATAAAATTTCTAAAAATAAGCGTAAATTTGTAATGTACCTAATATTAAGTGTAATTCCGACACAATGTATATTGTTAATGGAAGTAAATAAATGAAAATGAAAATGAATGAAATAAATCCAACGCAATTAAGCACGGATTAACGTATTTAGACTAAAAACACGTATTTTGAAAAATCTCTTCTAATTGACAACATTACATTTTTTTAACCACCTGTTTTTAATTGTTTTTAAAAGCCGTGGTGGTCCAGTGGCGAGTAACCTTGCCTGCCGTGCAGGAGGCGATGGTTCGATCCCCGTCCAGGCCGACTCGTACCAATGAGTTTTTCGGAATTTATGTACGATTTGTAACACCACTGGCTTTTCGGTGAAGGAAAACATCGTGAGGAAACCTGCATGCTTCAATTTCGAAGCATGTATTGTACCCACTGTCCATTACATGTGGCGACGGGCTCACCCCCCGTCACACTGGACAGAGTTTCGGTACTACTGGTGAAACGTGGATGTTCTGAGGTTCAGAATATCTCTGACTACCCCCTCGGGGAATATAGTCGTGAGCATATGCTATGCATGCTGTTTTTAATTAAATATAAAAAGAGGTTTAAAAATAAAAGATACGTATTTTTCCGATTTTATTTTTAACCGAAATTTCTATTTTTAATTTACTTTTGAATTTTCTGAAAAACGTAGGATTTATGGCGAAGATACCTTGGCCGCAATAACATTAAAAATAAAAACTGTCAAATACAATAGAAAAGCCAAGCAGGCAAATAAATCTCATTCAACCTCTATTCTATTTTTCAGTATTTTTCAAATAACTCGAGAAATAATGGATAGAAAAATCTGATAATTTTGATATAAGCTTTGAATCACAGAATCTCCAAATGGTTTTCTTATTTTGGTACCTTTCTTAAATGAAATGTTGTCATTTACGGAAGCCTCCTTATTCCGAAGGACCCTGTATAAGAGGGGTCACAAGCCCATCCACCCACCTCCATCACTACATCGTAGTGACAACCCTAGTGTCAGTAAACAACATTGTTCACCTGCAATGTTTATTTATAAATACTAAATAAACAAAGAATGCATATATGCAATGTAAAACATACGGTAAACATACAGACAAATGCTAAATTACTAAACTCTATACTCCATTCAAAATAGCAGCGAAATTTTAAGGCTATTTTGCATTACAGAAACGGAGATTTGAAACACTTCCTCTCACTCATTCTTAAAACAGCTTTAGTAACGTCCAAGATATGTCGGATAGTATATGTATCCAATAAATTAATTACATTTGGTAATCAGAATTGGCCAGAAAGCTAAATAGGAATCGGAAAATCTCATCGTCCTTATTTGGAATGAAGTATAGAAGTCAAATAGATATACACTAACGACGATTTGTCATTGAGGTAGGCAGAGACAATCGACAACTTCAACGATCCTGAGAATCCCGACAAACTTGAGAGTGAAAGGGTGGATATGGGTAGTCAGAACCCAGAGGTATTCTATTGTAAACATAGCATACATTCAGAAACATAACATATTCAGAAACATGGCATATTCAGAAACATGACAGTAACATTGTTAAGAATACAGACATTTTGGTCATTCACCTTTTTTACAGAAGACTTGCTTAACATGGGACTTAAACTTTTAGTCTTGCAAGTTTAGAATATCCTCTGGTATATTATTATAATGTGTTGACCTTATTGAGTCGAAAATGTGGGAGCATAGCATAGCATATGCTAAAATATGCTAATGCATATGAAAATGTGGGAATACTAATTTATTTGTATCCAAGCATCACATAATCAGAAACATAACACATTCAGAAACATGACACATTCAGAAACATGGCTTATTTAGAAACATGGCATATTCAGAAAACCGCAGGACAGTGCCCAAATTGTCCAGCATACCAGGATGTAAGCCCGTCATCAACCTTAATTTTAATAGACACTGGACACACAATAAAAACAAGGCCTTGAAATTGATGTCGGTTTCCTCACGATGTTTTCCTTCATCGAAAAACCAGTCGAGTTACGAATCGTACATAAGTTCATAAAAACTCTTTTTGGTACGAAGTTCGATATTACTGCACGGCTAGCATGCCGACAAAGCGACAAAACAAGAGCAACTTAATGCGCGCTCTTTTTGGCATAGAGTAAAATAATAAAGATGAAGGCATATCTATACTTCATTTCAAATAAGGACGATGACATTTTCCGATTCCTATTTAGCTTTCTGGCCAATTCTGATTACCAAATGTAATTAATTTATTGGATACATATACTATCCGACATATCTTGGACGTTACTAATGCTGTTCTAAGAATAAGTGAGAGGAAGTGTTTCAAATCTCCGTTTCTGTAATGCAAAATAGCCTTAAAATTTCGTTGCTATTTTGAATAGAGTATAGATTTTTATCATTTTCTCGCGGGTGGCATGCGAGCCCTACTTCAGGGCTAGCATGCCACGCACGAAAAAACCGCCACGCGCGCTCGCTTTCGTATACAAATTCAGTGCCTCTGTCTTTCTTACTTCGCTTCTAGATTTTTGTCATTTTCTCGGAGGTGCCATGCCAGGCCTACTGGAATCAATCGAACTACACGGAAGGCGTGTCATCATCATCACGGTTTTTCCCTTTCCTCAACATAAACATGCTCGTCTGTTTCAATTTCAACAACATTTTAATCTTTGACATTCATCAATTTCATCATCCAACCCCGGTTTGGTTTGCGTACGTGCGTCTAGGCCGACCAATTTCTACTATACTAATGTATTATTTGTACGACCGAAAAACTCTACTCAAACCGCCGTAGATGTCATGTACAGGGCGATAAGGCAAACAGTTGCATTACTTTAAGGGGTGATTGTACACATGATACTGAACAACTTTCCGTAAGAAACCTATAGGAAATGCTAAAAAACAATTTTGAGCTTTCCATATTAAATGCAATCAGCTGATCGAACGTTTGTGTGAAAAGTCGAAATTATTTTTTGCGAATTTCCTATATGTTTCTTAGGAACAGTTGATCAGTATCATGGGTACAATCACCCCTTAAATTAATGCAACTGTTTACCCTACCATACCATATTAAAAATTGAAAGTTTGTGACAATTGTTTTATAATATTTGGATTTTCTAATATTTCCGTGACTGACTGACTGACAGACAACGTACAATCTAAACCGCTAAAGATAGAAACATGAAATTTGGAATATAGCTTCTACGCTACGGAGGGCGCTTTCAAAATTCAACGAAGAAAGCTTGTCAACTTTGACTATTTATATGTGGACTGGTTACGCGTGTAATTCTACTAACAAACATTTCTGCCACTTTTTGCGGGGGGCGAGGTAACATGAAATCCGCAACTTTGGATTTTATTTCCCATAACTTTAGATTCTAATTTTGAATGTTAAAAATTATGAAAAGTAGTCTCGTGTGAACCCCAAACGTTCTAAGTTCGAAGTTATTATTTCGCAATTATAGGCTGTCTCGTTTAGTGATAAGGTGTAAAATTGAATGTAAATGCACAAGATCAATTGTGCTTATACCGTGGCAGAGGGGAAATGCTACCGCAAGGCTAGTCCTTATAATAATTTGTCAAAGCTTGTCACGTATAAACAGTTAAAAGTATTTGGTTAAAAGGTACACATAATACAGGGTCCTTCTTAAAATGCTGACACTTTTTTAAGGGGATGATCAGACCGTCAAACTGAACAACTTTCTCTATGGCACCAACATCGAAATCACGAAAAAAAATCAGCTCTTCCATCAAAACTGCGTACCAAACTTGAGTCAAATGTATGAGACAGCGGATTTATTTTCGCGATTTCGATGTTGGTCCTATAGAGAAAGTTGTTCAGTTTGATGGACTTTCATCTCCTTAAAAAAGTGTCAGCATATTAAGAAGGACCTTGTATGTTCTGAATCATCACAGGAATTTTTCAAAAGTACCTAAACGAAATCGCGGACAAAAACTAGGTAGGTATATATATAAAAATGTTTGACTAAAGGTTCAATCAATTTCAAGTCAACAAAATCGATTTTACAGATCGATTATAAAATCGATTCAACATTAACATTTACAGCCTAGAAGGACATAAAACCACTTATGTAAGAAAAAACAACTTACACCACTTCCTAAGGAATGCGCTGGTGAGTTTAGCACACAACTTGTCCCTTCCCTGCATTGTCAACAACTTTTTGTAACAACTTTTAAAAAAGAACTTTTCAACACACGCGCACTGGCATCACTACACTGCACTTTTGTTAAACTTTTTATTCATCCATTTAATTTGGTTTTTTATTATTTTCTCGTCTCGGCACGACAGTCTCTCTGCGTGGTTGGGTCTCGACTGGTTTCTTTCGTTGCAAATGGTTGGGCCTGCGCGGGCGCCGTTCCTGCAAGAAGGAAAACTGTTTAGAAAAAAACTGGTTAAGTGCGTGACGGACACGCGGAGAGTAGGGTTCCGTGGTATTTATAAATGGCAGAAACAGACAGTCAGAATTGTAGGGCTAGCATGCCAAAACGATGAAACGAGAAACGTCTTGCGTGCTTGCTTTCGCATACGCAAAGTAACAATGACAGAGGCACGTCTAGATTTTTTTCGTTTTCTCGGGGGTGGCATGCTAGGCGCACAGAAAGTGATGGAGCAACTAGAAGCATGGTGTTTTCAGATTTTCCTAAGGGTTATTTGCAAACCAATTATTTCAAACGTCGTAGACAATGTCGCATATATTGTCTAACTAATCATAATTGAAGCACTGAAGATCGGATGGATGCTCTCACACCCCCCCTAGGAAATTTCTAGTTTATTGGGCAAATTAGTCCCACTAGTATGATTTCTCTAGTTGCGCGCGACACTGCTTTTTTTTACATACTACTTATCGCCGCAAACGCGATGGTCGCTCACTGAAAAGAGCGGAAAGAGGACATATTCTATGCAGCGGAATGCGCGTCGCGCGTGTAGAGAAATCATACTGGGGGGGCAGGAATTCCATATGCCGCTGGATGTGTTTTCAATAATTTTAAGTCTTTGACGTCGGTGGGCCGGATATGACGACATACGGGTTTCTTATTAGACAAGCGGAACCCTAAAAAGCACATATAAATATCAAACGATAGTCATGCTCGGAGCGCACGCGTACTAGCCGTGTTACGTTCTGAGAAGATGCCGATCATGATTATTGCATCGATCTATTGCATTATCATAAGCTCACGACCGTTTCCCTCTTGGAGGTGGTCAGAATCTTTGCTAAAGCACCAACTGGCTTTAAGCGTGCTGTCGCAAGGCTAATTTTGATTTAACTCCCAAGTAATATTTAAAAAAGTGGTTTAGACCATCAAACTCAACAACTTTCAAAGCAAATATTAAGAAAAAAATTCAAAAAATCTACTGTCTTTCATACAATACTGCAGTAAGCAGGTAGTTACGCACATATATAGATACCCTACTTGAATCAAATGTATGTAACATCAATTTTATTTTTATTTTTGAACCACCCCTCTAAATATGACTTATCGTTTTTTGTTACACCCTGTATACAGGTACTGTATACATTAGGGAAATTTATTTAAATAAGTAAAAACATCAATCACAAAAATATAGCGGTCAGCACAAGCTTCGTCAATAACACAGATACACAAATAAACAGACATAAATCAGCAACATGCTTCGTCAAAACATTGAAAAACACGCTCAGTCAAATAACCCGCCCCTTGTCGAACCCGGCGCAAAGGAGCCCAA
Source organism: Agonopterix alstromeriana (assembly GCA_963924505.1). Lineage (NCBI taxonomy): Eukaryota > Metazoa > Arthropoda > Insecta > Lepidoptera > Depressariidae > Agonopterix > Agonopterix alstromeriana. Next base: position 6,510,913 of record OZ004690.1, on the reverse strand, counting down.
AACGCTAGCAGCGTTGCCACGCTGAATTGCAATCGCTAGCCTCTGCACCAGAAACGACCCAGAACGGGGATCACAATTTCGCTCCCTCAGCCGACGGCCAATCTCCGCAACGAAGGTCTTTGCCTCGGCACCCCAAACCCCCGTGGTCTCAACGGCGACTGGAACAAAAAGATAATCGGCCACCAGGGCCGAATACGTGTCCCACTTCCTAACGGCAGCCAGCTCCGCAGCTGCTCCAGGTGTTTGCGACGTGCGACTTAGGTAGCTGGCGGCGAAAGTGCTGACGCACGTTGCGTCCCATAAAAGGCACTTGCCTTTCTGCCAGGGCACCAAAGTTAAGCCATCCGGCCTCTTGCCGTCGGTACGGCTGAGGCCAGGTGGCTCAAGCACGCACGGGACGTTGGCAGACACGAGAGCCCTCCTGACGATATCATTGAGGGCATGGTGGCGAGGAAACCTTCCCGAGCAGCGACGGCAACTTAAAGCATTAGCTTAGGGAAATTACATTACTTTAATGGGTGATTGTACCCATGATACTGAACAACATTGTCTAAATAGAAAATTTTAAAAAAATTTGACTTCTCATCCTCTGCAATCAGCCGATCGAACGTTTGTACAATTCGTTTTTTTTTCGAATTTCCAATTGTTCTATTGTCAATGTCAAAGTCAATATAATTTATTCAATATAGGAGCTTGCAGCACACTTATCAAACGTCAAATCTTTTTTAAAGCTACCACCGCGTTGGAACGTGTTGTCGCTGTAGAGAAGATGCGGCCAGAAACTCTACAACATAACACGACTTAATAACTATTCTATTCTACTGGGTATATTACTGTTGGCGTGCTCCATAAAAACGAAGTCTGGTTATATTTTCAATACTAACCAATTAAACTCAATGAAATTTTTCAGATACAATCTAGACAGAGATAGATAGATAGATGATGATGATGATGGTGATGTTAGATTAGTTAGTGATAGTCTGACGAAGCTTGCATGCGGATTTTATCTTGTGTCCTGCCATTGACGAAGCTTGTAGCGGATATAGATGTATGTGATTAAGATTTGACGAAGCCTGCGTTGCGGATTAGATTATTGTGGGTATATTGCTTTGAATTTGAATAAACATGATATTTTATCTAGAAAGTAATCTCTATGCTTGTATCTTGTCAGATTTTCGTTAAAATTTATAGTTGTAAAGTTACAGTGCCTCAAAGATTTCCATACAAATCTTAAATTAATCCTAGCATTGAAACTGTATATTTTATCGAAAATCTGACTCCATACAAGTAAAGATATTTGTTTCAAAATTATTTCAGCAAAATTTCATTGACTTTCATTGGTTAGTATTGAAAATATCACCATAGTACGTTTGTTTGGAGCGCGCCCACAGTAATATACCCCTAATATGCGCAAAATTTCTTAGATCGATCGACCATCGATCATGTCTTCATCTAATTAGGTAAGCAGATAGTATGCAATAGTTAATTACATCAATGCCACTGCTCTTGCTATGGATCTGTTAAGGTAAAACGAATATTTTTTTCCTCTACTCAACCATGACTTGCCCTTGGCCTAGAATTATCCTTTTAAACTAGAATAGTTATTGCTTTGCTTCCCGTTTGTCACATGTAAGGTAACTAAGGGATATAGTTTTTGTTTTTAGCTATAAGACCGCCTTATTTTTTGTATGTGACGTATAAACCTAACTAATTAAAAATGTATAACCTCACATTGCAATAAGTACGGAAACGACCTCTTTCTTTAGGCCCTTTACACACTGCGACTTTTAGCATCGATGCAGTAGCGCGTTTTTGAAACGCGCGACAGTATCGCGACACCAGCAATAAACAGATTTTTGCATCGATGCTATCGCGCGTTAGAAACGATTCACACGCGCGACAGCATCGAAACGGACGCGCGTTAGCATCGATACAGTCGCGCGACTGCATCGCGAATAAATGAAATAAGGCCACCAATTCCTACCCCTGATCTTGACGAATCTGCTGATGAACATGTTTTAACATCAAATAACCCACCTAAAAAGGTTCAACGATGTGAAGACCCACACGAAAAATTGTTTGAGGTTACAGCATCGATGCTGCATCGCGATTGCATCGATACTGCATCGCTACAGTTCATTGGCCAGCTTCTGCATCGCGACTGTATCGATGCTAAAAGTAGCGCAAGTGTGTAAAGGTGGACCATTCGCGACTGCATCGATGCTGCATCGCGACAACATCGCGACTGCATTGCTGCTAATAGTCGCAGTGTGTAAGGGTCCTTAGGTATTATTCCGTGTTACTCTTGGATAAATCAAAGTTTGGTTAAAACTGGCCTAAAACGAGTCGGAGTCATCTATATTTTTTGAAAACGTGTTTAAGTTATCGAAAATCGATTGACGTCAATAGAGGATTAACATAAATGGTACGGTTAGCAACCGAAGACGATTTTTCTTCTTATCGTGTGGGCAAGCCAGTGGATTTTTTCAGACCACCTTTCAGCCTCTGACGTGGTTTTTATGTAACGACTACTGCCACCGAGTGTAGTAGCCGGGACCAACGGCTTAAGGGTATATTACTGTTGGCAAACAAAATTGTTTGTTGTTATCTACATTCGTGCCAAATTTCGATTCAATTGGTGCAAAAAATTCGTGAGTTATAGAGGTGGAGCATACAGACAGACAGACAACATTTACGAAAGTATAAGGGTTCCTTGTTTGACTACGAAACCCTTAAAAAATACAAACTATAATCACATAATCTTGATTTCGTATACTGATTTCGAAGTCATGAGTGACATTAAGACGATATAATTCGGGACGCGCTCAATACAAACGAAGTCTGGTGATATTTTTTTAATACTGACCGATTAAACTCAATGAAATTTTGCAGAAACAATTTAGATACAAATCTCTATGCTTGTATCGTGTCAGATTTTCCTTAAAATGTACAGTTTTAAAGTTACAGTGCCTCAAAGATTTCCATATAAATCTTAAATTAATCCTAGCATTAAAACTGTATATTTTAACGAAAATCGGACACGATACAAGCATAGAGATTTGTTCCTAGATTGTTTCTGCAAAATGTCATTGGGTTTAATTGGTTAATATTGAAAATATCACCAGACTTCGTTTGTATGCAGCGCGCATTTACGCATTAGGAATAAACTTCTCTTAACGTCCGAAGCACGGAATCATCTTTCTTTTCAGACAATCAGCTCAATCTTTTCAGCAAAACTGCAAACCTACTCGACCAAAATGTATCGGACAGCTGATAATATCTTCGGGATTTCGATGTTGGTTCCATCCATAGAGTCTGGTCATCCCCATGAAACCATCTAGGTATCTCTTTATCTTTGAATTCATATTGTATCTTTTGCCAGCTACTTCGATCTTCGGTTGCGAGAATTTCGGGATAAATATGACCTATCCCATAGTGAAAATTTCATAAAAATTATTTCATTAGTTTTTTGCGCGATGTTAAAAAAAACACCTTTTTGCAGTGATGGAAAAGACAAGTCATAATTTACTTTTTGTGTTGACTGTACAATATTGATTTTAGAGCTGTGTTTGCATTAATGTACGATTTTGTTGACCTTACAGCACAGGTCCGGCACTTCAAAAAGCGTTTTGGATTTGACATGATGGCGTTCGCACATGCGCACTTGGTGCAAATTGTCTTTGACATTTGTGTAGGGTTGACTTACCACGCATCGTATGAACATCATCTAAATTTCGTTACTTTTAATTGATCTTTCTGTTATTAAAAATAGTATTTGAGCTAAAGAATTACTGAAAATGTGAATTAAGCGTTATTTTTCATCGTTTTTATGCACTACAATTTTATGTAGTCAAATACTACGGGTGCGCGCGTCTGACTACATTCCCTTGCTCGATTTCCCTCAAGTTTCCCAGAAAGTGTGAGGTGAGGTGGGGGATCTGAAGTCAGAGGGGGGCGGGGAGTGGCCATTCTGTATATAGAACTATATACTATTACCTATTCTGTGGCTGTGTTTGCATTAATGTACGATTTTCTTGACCGTACAGAGTAATTGGCTTTCAGAAATTTATAATTGTAGAACGCCAAGGTTAAATTCGGAATCTACCACCACAGCCTGTTTACGCTATGCTACCACGTTGCCAATGTTATTTGTATGAAAAGACGACATTGTACATTTCCGACAGAGCAGAATCGAATTATCAAGGTTTCAACATAGGTAACATTTTCAAAAAATTTAATAGGTAATTCGTTCGTATTTTTAAATTTACTAAACTCGATGCCAACCCACCGCACAGGCACACTCACTCTACTTACTACCAAAACAAGATTCTTAAAATGTATCTATGAGCACTTCATTCATTGCTGAAATAATAACAAATCATTTTTGCATGAAAATTTAAAATGCGATTAACTTTCAATTTTAATTGATATAATATTTAAATTATTGTTTCAATGCAATTATTTCGTTATAAATCAGTTGGGGTGTATGAGGTGTGTCAGGGACAGCCCTTCCCAAACTGAAACGGTGAACTCAGACCATCAAACTGAACAACTTTCACTATGGAGCCTACGTCAGAAAACGCGAAAAAAATTCAGCTATCGTATACATTTGAGTCGGGTAGGCACAGCAGTTTTGTTTAAAACAGCAGATTTTTTCACGTTTCCTGAGGTAAGCTCCATAGTGAAAGTTGTTCAGTTTGATGGTCTGGTTTCAGTCTGTGGAGGGCTGTCCCTTAACACCCTGTATATTCGTGAGCATAATTAGTATTATAAGCTCGTACCAATGAGTTTTTCTAAATTTATGTACGATTTGTAACACCACTGGTTTTTCGGTGAAGGAAAACATCGTGAGGAAACCTGCATGCTTCAATTTCGAGGCATGTATTGTACCCACTGTCCATTATAAGTGGCGACGGGCCCGTCACACTGGACAGACTTTCGGTACTAGTGAAACGTAGATATTCTGAGGTTTCAGAATATCTCTGACTACCCCCTTGGGGAATATAGTCGTGAGCATTTCCTTATGCTAATGCTTATAATTATATGGCACTGTTCAGAACATTTTGCCGCCTAAGAAGTCAGTTTTATCATTATGTGTACAGGATCTCGTCAGACCAGTTCCACGACAGATAATTACAGCAAATGTTAATGTACCTATGTATTAGTCACCACTAAGTATTTACAATAAACTGGATTTTTCTCGAGATGTGAAATTATACAACGTGTTAATGAATAAGCGCAAAACCTCATACACCCCAAATGATTTATAACAAAATAATTAGATTGAAATAATAATATCATTATTTTGATAATTAAAATTTAAAGTTATTCGCATTTTAAGTTTTCAGTCAAAAATTATTTGTTATCATTTCAGCAATGAATGAAAGCGCTAGGGTGCTCGTGGATAAATTTTAAGAATCTTGTTTTGGTAGTAAGTAGGGTGAGTGTGCATGTGCGGTGGGTTGACATTGAGTTCAGAAAATTTTAAATTCTAAAAACAAATTATTTAATATTTTGAAAAAAATTACCTATGTTGAAAACGTGCTAATTCGATTCTGCTCTCGATTCTAAACAAACTACTTTCTAGTTTTGCGTTAATTCATTAACACGTTGTATAATCTGACTATTCCGTTAATTTATTTGCCCGCGACTTCGTCCGCGTGGATTACAAAGGTTTACTTAAAAAGATATATCCCATTTCAACCCCTTCGAGACTGATTTAAAAAAATCTACATACTCTATAGGATATAATGATGTTAATGGATTACCTATTAGTCGATTTCGACTACCTACGATCTTTATACAACGTGTTAATGAATAAGCGCAAAACCTCATACACCCCAACTGATTTATAACAAAATAATTAGATTGAAACAATAATTTCATTATTTTGATAGTTTTAATTTAAAGTTATTCACATTTTAAGTTTTCAGGCAAAAATTATTTGTTATCATTTCAGCAATGAATTAAAGTGCTAGCGTGCTCATGGATAAATTTTAAAAATCTTGTTTTGGTAGTAAGTAGGGTGAGTGTGCTTGTGCGGTGGGTTGACATCAAGTTAGTAAATTAAAAATTTTACAAAAAAATTATTTAAAATTTTGAAAAAAAATTACCTATGTTGAAACTATGACAATTCGATTCTGTTCTCGATTCTAAACAAACTACTTTCTAGTTTTGCGTTAATTCATTAACACGTTGTATAAAAACAGTCTTGTAAGCAGGATATTTTGAAGTGCATGAGCACAGAACAGTTAATAGTATAAATAGTTCTACATACAGACCCCGCCCCCCTCTAACTTCAGATACCCCAACTCACCTCACACTTTCTGGGAAACTTGAGGGAAGCCGAACAAGGGCATGCAGCAAATAGCACTAAATTCAGATTTTCAGTAATTCTTTAGCTCAAATACTATTTTTAATAACAGAACGAACAATAAAAAGTAACGAAATGTAGATGATGTTCATACGATGCGTGGTAAGTCAACCCTACACATATGTCATGCACAATTTGCGCAAAGTGCGCATGTGCGAACGCCATCATGTCAAATCCAAAACGTTGTTTGACGTGCCGGACCTGTGCTGGGGTTTAAAATCTCATTACCGGTCAAAACCACTTTTAACTAATTTGCAATCAAAAGTGGTTTTGACCGGTTATGAGTTTTGACTGTAACATAAACACTATAATATACCTAACTTCCTACAAGTAGGTAACCTAGATGACAAATCAATCCGGTTGTAATCTTTGGTCTCTTTCTTACGCAACCCCTGTGAGTTAACAGTAGAGATAGAATATATTAATCATTATAGGTTCTAGAAAAATATCTGAGACGATCTGCAAAATGGTAGAATATTTTATTTGAATCACAGAAACAGAGATCGAAAACATATGACTAATAATCTATTCTAAGAATGGATCCAAGATATTGCATCAAATAGTACCTTACCGTTTTTACGAGAGCGAGAAGAAAAAACGTTGATAAAAACTAGTTTCTTGTTGAGAACCCCCCTTAATTTTTAACTTTTTGAAAATTTTGTTATTTGTTAACAAATCCGCCTTAATAATGCATATTCTGTAAAAATCTCCACTGTCTAGCTATTACGATTAAAAAGTTACAGCCCTAAATAGGTAGGACGGACGGACGGACAACGTAGGCTTAGTAATAGGGTCCCGTTTTCACCCTTTGGATACAGAACCCTAAAAATAAATAGTCAAATTATGAATCATAGGAACATCACATATCATAATTTACATAATGTCTTTCCCAAAAATCGATTTAAATTACTATCGAGCTTTCTAATGAATTAATTTCCCAATGAATCATTCATTAAGAGGCACCTGTCTAATTAAAGGTATACATTGAATTGCTAATTATAAATGCTGTAGAAATCATCGTTCATACAAAAATACATGGATAGAAAACCACATAACAGATTATCTATAAAATTGTATCTTTTTAGTGCAACAAAAACGTTGAAAAATAGCTCAAGTACTATTTTTTTCAATAACAGAACGAACAGTAAAAACATCATATCGAAATGACTTTGACTATTTATATGTGGACTGGTTACGCGTGTAGTTCTACTAACAAACATTTCTGCCTTTTTGCGGGGGGCGAGGTAACATGAAATCCCCAACTTTGGATTTATTCCCCATAACTTTAGATTCTAATTTTGAATGTTAAAAATCATGAAAAGTAGTCTTGTGTGAACCCCAAACGTTCTAAGTTCGAAGTTATTATTTCGCAATTATAGGCTGTCTCGTTTAGTGATAAGGTGTAAAATTGAATGTAAATGCACAAGATCAATTGTGCTTATACCGTGGCAGAGGGGAAATGCTACCGCAAGGCTAGTCCTTATAATAATTAGTCAAAGCGAAATGATGACGTTTATAATAAAAAGCGCGGTCGTTCAGCCCTCCCTACACACTAACGGTCAGTTGCACGTACGTTCATTAAAGTTAATCCTCCATTAAATCTCTACAAAAACTGCTGCACCTACCCGACTGAAATGTATGGAACGGCTGATTTTTTTCGCGATTCCTGAGGTAGGCTCCAAAGTGAAAGTTGTTCAGTTTGATGGTCTGAGTTCACCGTTTCAGTATTTGCTAGGCTGTCACTTACACCCTGTATACAGGGTTCTTCTTAATATTTTGACACTTATTTAAGGAGATGTTCAGACCATCAAGCTGAACAACTTTCTCTATGGGACCAACAACGAAATCGCGAAATAAAATCAGCTGTCCTGTACATTTGGCTCAAGTAGGTTTGCAGTTTTGTATGGAACAGCTGATTTTTTTCGCGATTTCGATGTTGGTGCCATAGTATAGAGAAAGTTGTTCAGTTTGACGGTCTGATCATCTCCTTAAAAAAGTGTCAGCATATTAAGAAGGACCCTGTATGCATTAAGACGATATTAAGGGTAGGATCTTCCAAAACGACCTGTTTTTGGTTGAGTTTTAAAACATGAAATAGTCGTTGTTTTAATCCAGAAAAAATATATATTGTTGTTCATGAACTGTTCTTGATAATTCTGTGGCTCAAAACACGATAGTTATTACTTCTCTTGATCATAAAAGTATGCAAAGAACTTACCTAAAGTTTATAACTATTTTTTAAGTATTACTTAAAAATTATTAACACTACAAATAAAAAAAAATACATTGGAAAATAGGAAATGACATTGTCAAAATTTTTCTCTGGCTAGTTTTTCCCCAAGAGAAAAGATATTGATGAAAAATACGCTTGTTTGCGGACCTGCCTTCAATTGAAGCGGGATGGCTAATTGCAAACTTATGCTTGTAAGAAAGAGACGCTTGCACTCGAATAACCGGGCCTAAGGGGATATAATTCGGAACGCGCTCAATACAAACGTACTATGGTTATATTTTCAATACTAACCAATTTAAGTCAATGAAATTTTGCTGAAACAATCTTGATACAAATATCTATGCTTTTATGGAGTCCGATTTTCGTTAAAATACAGTTTCAATGCTAGGATTAATTTAAGATATGTATGGCTTCTCAATTTTTCTAAATCTTTGAGGCACTATAACTTTTAAACTATAAATTTTAACGAAAATCTGACTCTATAGAAGCACAGAAATTTGTTTTTAGATTGATTCTGAAATTTCATTGAGTTTAATTGGTTAGTATTTAAAATATCACCATAGTACGTTTGTATGGAGCGCGCTCCGAATTATATCCTCTTAAATCAGCCCCGGATCCAGGATTGTTCCGAGCCGGGGCAAAAACTGGACTTTGGCGCCCCTCCTCCCCCCTCCAAGGGAGTAATAATTTTTTCCCATGGAGGCCAGGATCACGTTGCATTGGGTCGTTGCAATAATACTTACCTAAAACTTGGAGAGAGCAAAGCGAGCTCGAGATTTTACTGCTATATAAATATCTTGGACATTGTCACACAAATTATCTAGTCACATTTAAAGTACCAGAATCTAGCCTGGACTTGTATTATGATGACTAGACAACGATATAGAATACATAATATAGATACAAACGTCCATGACTCGGGTACAAATATTCATATTCATCATACAAATATTTGTCCCTTACGGGATTCGAACCCTCGGCCCTCGGCACAGCAGGCAGGTTCACTACAGACTGTGCTATCGGGCCGTCATATATATAGATATAGTCATACCTATTGCACAATCAGATCCAGATTTTGGATCATAATTATTGCGACGTAATAATTATGATCCAAAATCTGATCTGATTGTGCAATAGGTATGACTAGGTAGTTTCAATGCAATAAAAAACAAGAGCGAGAGAAGCGAGCTCAGATTTTTTGGCAATATTTTCAAGTCGTTGCAAATTTGCAATAAATTTATTTGTCAAACTCCTGATTTTGGCGCCACCTTAACTTGCCGCCCGGGGCGTGGGCCCCCTCCTAGATCCGAGGCTGCCTTAAATACAAAACCCACATTGTGCCGCGGTCGGTTTAAACACAGTCGAACATAATAGACGCAGACGCACGCGCCTTCTACTTGACCGATTTATTACGATCTTTGCGCAACTCTATGAGAAAGTACAGTTCGTTTACACTTGGCGAGGTTTTGAAAATGATCTCTAAACACTTTGTTATAGGGTTTATTTTAGTGTAATGTTTTGAGTTGATATACAGGGTCCTTCTTAATATGCTGACACTTTTTAAGACGACGATTAGACCATCAAACTGAACAACTTTCTCTATGGGACCAACTGTCGAGTAGGTTTGCAGGTTTGTATGGAACAGATTATTTTTTTTACAAGATGGCCATGTTGGGCTCGTAGAGAAAGTTGTTCAGTTGGACGGTCTCATAATCCTTTTAGAAAAGTGTCACGAAAATCTGAAAATTTTCATTGACTTTAATTGTTTATTATTGAAAATATAGCCTGACTTCGTTTGTACGGAGCGCGCTCCTAAAGAGTTCATCACCCTTTGTCTTTAAGCTTTTATTGTCTGATGTACAGTCACCTCGCAGGTCAAACATACGACGAAACAAATAAAAGAAAAACCCAACATTTTTGAATAAGTGTCAAAGATTAATGGACGGATTCAACCGAATCACTTGAGGAGAAACTATCTCTTTTATTTAACATACATTTATACAGGATCCGTTTTAATCTTTGACTAATTATTATAAGGACTAGCCTTGCGGTAGCATTTCCCCTCTGCCACGGTATAATACATTCAATTTTACACCTTATCACTAAACGAGACAGCCTATAATTGCGAAATAATAACTTCGAACTTAAAACGTTTGGGGTTCACACGAGACTACTTTTCATGATTTTTAACATTCAAAATTAGAATCTAAAGTTATGGGGAATAAAATCCAAAGTTGCGGATTTCATGTTACCTCGCCCCCCGCAAAAAGTGGCAGAAATGTTTGTTAGTAGAATTACACGCGTAACCAGTCCATATATAAATAGTCAAAGGTTTTAATATGCTGACAGTTTTTAAGAGGATGTTTTTTGACTATCCTCTGTGGGACTGACATCGAAATCGCGAAAATCGGTGTCCTATTTCGGGTAAAGTAGGTTTGCAGTTTTATGCAGGGTGTAAGGGACAGCCGTCCGCAAACTGAAGCGGTGAACTCAGACCATCAAACTGAACAACTTTCACTATGGAGCCTACCTCCGGAAACGCGAAAAAAAATCAGCTGTCCGACACAAGTCAGCAGTTTTGTATGGGAAAGCTGTTTTTTTTTCGCGTAACCGGAGGTACGTAGGCTCCATGGTTCAAGGTTTGACGATCTGATCATCCCCTTAAAAAGTGTCAGCATATTAAGAAGGAGCCTGTATACAGAGTGTAAGGAAAAGTATCATTAACCTTTAAACCACATACTCTACACATCAAACTGAACAACTTTTACTATGGGAGCAAACCTGTCAGAACAAAAAAAATAGTGAAAAGTGATCGTAAAAACAAGGCCATATGTCACTTGGCGCCTTTTGTCCATACTACTTGACACCACGCACTCAAACCTAAACGTCAAAAAAAGTGGACACTTTACAATTGGTATGGCTCACTGTATTAGGTATAATCTCTTTGACTTAGACATATTATACTTGTAATGATTTATCTCTAGTTATTTAATACCTACTGTTTCACTGTATCACGTACACGTTTTGCAACACGTATCACATTCTTTCTCTTAGTCTGCGTCGAAACGTTAAATAAATTTATGAGTGTTGCATGCCATTTTTGATACGAGACGCATTTTATTTTGTCAAAATACCTGCTCAACATGAAATAATACTGTTTTATAGCATAGCGTGTTTGTTTTCACAACGCATTATTTTATCATTTTACTACTCTGTCAAGACTCTGAATAAGCCGTGGTCCAGTGGCGAGTAACCTTGCCTGCCGTGCAGGAGGCGATGGTTCGATCCCCGTCCAAGCCGACTCGTACCAATAAGTTTTTCGGAATTTATGTACGATTTGTAACACCACTGGCTTTTCGGTGAAGGAAAACATCGTGAGTTATCTAGCCCAAGTGAAGGAAAAGGTTGATGTCGAGTCGTATCAAGAACTCAAGACACTAGCGGAAAAGGTACAGGATTGGCGAATACTCCACCGACAAGAGCGTAGCTCTTAAATAAGATGATGATGATGATGTGCGATTTGTAACACCACTGGCTTTTCGGTGAAGGAAAACATCGTGAGGAACTCTGCATGCTTCAATTTCGAGGCATTTATTGTACCCACTGTCCATTATGTGGCGACGGGCTCACCCCCCGTCACACTGGACAGAGTTTCGGTACTACTGGTGAAATGTGGATGTTGTGAGGCTTCAGAATATCTCTGACTACCCCCTCGGGGAAAATAGTCAAGAGGAATAAGAAAGAACTACTTATTTATACAGGGTGTAAGTGACAGCCTAGCAAATACTAAAACGGTGAACTCAGACCATCAAACTGAACAACTTTCACTATGGAGCCTACCTCAGGAAACGCGAAAAAAAAATCAGCTGTATCTACCCGACTCAAATGTATGGGACGGCAAATTTTTGTTTCGCTTTTCCTGAGGTAGGCTCCATAGTGAAAGTTGTTCAATTTGATGGTCTGAGTTCACCGTTTCAGTATTTGCTAGGCTGTCACTTACACCCTTTATTATCCTCCTAACGTAATGATATGATTACTTTGACTAACTACTATTAAGGACTAGCCTTGCGGTAGTATTTCCCCTCTGCCACGGTATAAGCACAATTGATCTTGTGCATTTACATTCAATTTTACACCTTATCACTAAACGAGACAGCCTATAATTGCGAAATAATAACTTCGAACTTAGAACGTTTGGGGTTCACACGAGACTACTTTTCATGATTTTTAACATTCAAAATTAGAATCTAAAGTTATGGGGAATAAAATCCAAAGTTGCGGAGAAATTCATGTTACCTCGCCCCCCGCAAATAGTGGCAGAAATGTTTGTTAGTAGAATTACACGCGTAACCAGTCCACATATAAATAGACAAAGTATGATTATGATAAGTATAGTTTTCGTGACTGATAGATTAAAGATATATAAATTCACAGCACGTTATAAAAAACTTGCATAACTCAACGATTATTGTCGTCATGTCAACGTCATCGGTTGCTTAGCAACGCGTGTTCTGAATTTTGATATAACCAATCACATACCTACACTGTTCATTGAAGTTCAAACTTCGGAACCGTTCGGGACTTCATCATCAGCATCTCAGCCGATAGACGTCCACTGCTGGACATAGGCCTCCCCCAAGGATCGCCACAACGACCTGTCCTGCGCTGCCTTCATCCAACGTGTTCCCGCCGCCTTCACCACCGCCCGCGGCATGGTGCCTCGATAAAAGTTTTATCGCGCCTGCTCTCTCGCGCGCAAAAAGAAAGGGAGCTAGGGCGCGATAGCATTTTTTCGCGCCATCATGCCGCGGGCGCAGGTCGTCGGTCCACCTTGTGGGGAGCCTATATTACCAGGGCTGCAATCGCGGTAAATATTCGGTGACTGAATCGTAATTGGACTACGTACAAACCATAACTTTTGACACAATTGGTATTGCGCTAATCGCAGTACAGCTCATGACAGCCGTTAGAGCCGTTTTGACAGATCGCTCAGACGTTAAAGGCTGTCATTTACATAGAGTTTAGCGCGATGCGAAATTCGGCACAGATGAATAGTAATTGAATTGTAATGTGATTAGAACTGAAATTGGATAATAATAGAACTTCGATGTTTTAAATTAGCGCAATCGGTCTCCAGTCCTGACTGTCTTAGATCTATTTATGAACAATCTTGTAGGGATCCACAAAAAAAACATAAATTTGGAAATTTTGGAATAACCATTAATCTCTTATAAATAATGAGAGGTCGATGGGAACAACAGCAAAAGTCAAATAGTTTAAACTTTAACTCTTATTCTGACATTCCGGATTCCGGATACAATAGAATTGTTAGTGGTTTTTTGCACGGATCCTTGACAAACATACGAGACGGGTTAATGAACAGTAACTGTAGAGTTGATTGACATTCACATGTAAATTGAATTCTAGGTACCTAGGTATATACAAGATGTTACAAAAATACAAATAAATTTTTAAGGGTAGACCATCACTGAACAACTTTCACTATGGGACCAATATTGAAAACGCGAAAAAAAAAATCGGATGTTCCATACTAAACTACAAATCTACTCGAGCTAAATGTATGGGACAGCAGTTTTTTTTCGCGATTTCGATGATGGTCCCATAGTGAAAGTTGCAAAGTTTGATGGTTTAAACAACCCCCTTAAAAGTTAAAAATATGTATATATTTTACTTTTGTAACATCTTGTATTTAGATAAACAAATCTGAAAACCGTTTACACGTTTCAATCCGATAAATAATAATGTCTCTGCACCTAACGTGGTATGTCTTCTGGTGCGTTTGCATAATGCATTCAGAGATAGGCCACGGTTGGTGCATCCCATCGCATTTAGATAAAAACGTCTCAAAGGGGCCTCTACGTGTTGGACCTGTGTCCCCACGCAAGCCTTCCAAAGGTCCGGGCTACGGCCCGTGAAATACCGTAAGGGATACAATAGTAATAATAATAGAAAGACTATACTCCCCGAGGGGGAAGTCAGAGATATTCTGAAACCTCAGAACATCCACATTTCACCAGTACTACCGAAACTCTGTCCAGTGTGACGGGGGGTGAGCCCGTCGCCACTTATAATGGACAGTGGGTACAATACATGAAAATTGAAGAATGCAGGTTTCCACACGATGTTTTCCTTCACCGAAAAGCCAGTGGTGTTACAAATCGTACATAAATTCCGAAAAACTCATTGATACGAGTCGGCCTGGACGGGGATCGAACCATCGCCTCCTGCACGGCAGGCAAGGTTACTCGCCACTGGTCCACCACGGCTTTTGTTTGGCTCTAATACACAATTCCTCTCCAACTTTCAAGTAAATAAACGGATTGCAATTTGTATTCTACTCTCAAAGGTCAACACAAATAAATCTGTAATGGCACGCTTTCTCGATAATCCGTCAAAGTTAAATACTTCGTTACGGCAAATGTTTTTCATCAATACGCTTTGGTAAGTTCTATTTGCAAATGTTTTTCTTCATGGCCTTTCTACTATCAGACTTCCAGACGCACCGTGGAATACCAACCCTTCTTAGTCTTTGACTAATTATTATAAGGACTAGCCTTGCGGTAGCATTTCCCCTCTGCCACGGTATAAGCACAATTGATATTCTGCATTTACATTCAATTTTACACCTTATCACTAAACGAGACAGCCTATAATTGCGAAATAATAACTTCGAACTTAGAACGTTTGGGGTTCACACGAGACTACTTTTCGTGATTTTTAACATTCAAAATTAGAATCTAAAGTTATGGGGAATAAAATCCAAAGTTGCGGATTTCATGTTACCTCGCCCCCCGCAAATAGTGGCAGAAATGTTTGATAGTAGAATTACACGCGTAACCAGTCCACATATATATAGTCAAAGTTCTTAGTTGATATCCCAAGTATACGGTCTAAGTGCCTTCCTGATTCTTTTATAATGCGCACAGCCAAGGAGTGGAATGCCCTGCCTGCGTCAGTATTTCCGAGCGCTTACAACCAGAATTCCTTTAACGTACCAGTGAATAGGCTTCTTCTGGGTGAGCTCGCTAAATCTTCGACCCCATCTTTGTCCTAAGCACTGGATTGAGATCAAGAGCGAATCCATTTGTAATAAAAAAAAATAAAAGAAAAGGTTTTGTTTAAAAAAATCCACGATCTGTAGAATCGATGATAACATCAGACAGATAGGTTTTTGGCGTCATTTTTTTTGACTCTACCACCGCTTCAGCAGATATTCCGTTGTAGAGAAGATGCGGCCAGAAACTCTACAACATACCTATAAAGGGTCCAACTGAATATGCTGACACTTTTTTAAGAGGATGATCAGACCATCAAACTGAGAAACTTTCTCTATGGGACCAACATCGAAATCGCGAAAAAAAACAACTGCCCATACATTTGGCTTGAATAGGTTTGAAGTTTTGTATGGAACAGCTGATTTTTCTTTCGTGATTTCAGTGTTCGTGCCATAGAGAAAGTTGTTCAGATTGATGGTCTGATCATCCCTTTAAAAAAGTGTCAGCATATTAAGAAGGACCCTGTATACAAGGTGTTACAAAAGTAAAAATAAACATTTATTATTTTTAAGGGGGTTGTTTAGACCATCAAAATGAACAACATTCACTGTGAGACCAACATCGAATACGCGAAAAAAAAACAGCTGTCCCATACATTTGGCTCGAGTAGATTTGTAGTTTAGTATAGAACATAATTTTTATTTTTCGCGATTTCGATATTAGTCTCATAGTGAAAGTTGTTCAGTTTGATGGACTAAACCACCCCCTTAAATGTTTATTTGTATTTTTGTAACACCTTATACAACGTGTTCATGAACTAACGCAAAACTAGAAAGTAGTTTGTTTAGAATCGAGAGCATAATCAAATTATCATGTTTTCAACAATTTTGTTTCAAAATATTAAATAATTTGTTAGTAAAATTTTAAATTTACTGAACTCGATCTCAACCCACCGCACGGGCAATCTCACCCTACTTACTACCAAAACAAGATTCTTAAAATGTACCCATGAGCACGTTAGCGCTTTCATTTATTGCTGAAATGATAACAAATCATTTTTGCCTGAAAACTTAAAATGCAAATAACTTTAAATTTTAACTATCAAAATAATGAAATTATTGTTTCAATCGAATTATTTTGTTACAAATTAGTTGGGGTGTATGAGGTTTTGCGCTTATTCATTAACACTTTGTATAGCATAAAAAAGGTGTTGTAGTCTTATCTAACAAAGTATAAGTAACAAATATAAATGATCCAAGCCAAGTGGTGCCATCTATAGGTCACTGGTACCATTAACAGGAAGGGGAACCAATGAAGCGTATTTACCAACAACGAAAGCGAACCTTGAATCAAAAGGAACAAAAATGTCGCAACCACGCATATTTCCAAACAGCTGAACAGTTAATTATCGAATTAATTACAGATTTGTATACTAAAGCTGGTCGATTTCCCGGTAGGAACTTAGCTTCCCACTTTGTGTAATTAAAATATCACGTGTATTATGAAATATAGGTTAAAAATGCAGTAAACACGTGTTTTACCTTGAAATACTTTATATGTTATTGCCGGCTTAGGGATGGTTGCACGAGAAAGTTGTGGAGGAACTACTGTGGAAGGTTCCTCCGGTGAAAAGGGAAGATCTTCCGCCAGGCTAGGTGTGAAGCCTGGAGACCGGCCGTGGTCCAACAGAACTTAGTTGGACCTTGTATATATATCGAATCTCTGTGATTATTTATCTTGCGCGATTTATGTCTTGTATACGATTGTGAACCTTATGTGTAGCGGCTAACGGGTTACTAATGTGACGTCGCAAGTTGTCTTACGTACACATTTGCGAGTGCGACCGTAGCGCCATCTGTTAGCTTCCTTGCTATAACTTGTGGGTGTTGTCATATGTGGCAAGTCCCCACAAAGTCATCATCATCTCAGCAGATGGACGTCCACTGCTGGACATAGGCCTCCCCCAAGGATCGCCATAACGACCGGTCTTGCGCTGCCCTCGTCCAACGGGTTCCGGGGCCTCATAAAAAGGCTGAAAGTCACCCAAAGGGCAATGGAGAGGGCTATGCTCGGAGTTTCCCTGCGAGATAGAATCAGAAATGAAGAGATACGCCTAAAAACCAGAGTAGCTGACATAGTCCAAAGAATTGCTAAACTAAAGTGGAAATGGGCGGGGCACATTGCTCGTAGAACCGATGGTTGGGGCCAAAGAGTTTTCAAGTGTCGACCGCATACCGAAAAGCGTAGCGTGGGTAAGCCCCCCACAAGGTGGACCGACGACCTGGTGAAGGCGGCAGGAACCGGATGGATGAGGGCAGCGCAGGACCGGTCGTTGTCTTACTTGGGGGAGAGCTTTGGCCAGCAGTGGGACGAAACAGGTTAAAAAGGGGCCTATTACCACATTGACACATATTTCCATCTTGACCCTTCCATAATGCTAAAGATGACCCTTGAAAATGTATTCCAACATTTTCAACTTAGTAAGGTCAACACATCTTTCATGGGGCACTGTATACGTTATTATAATAAGATACCAGAGAATATTCTTAACTTGACGGACAAAAAGTTTAAGTCCCATGTTAAACAAGTCCTCTGTAAAAAAGGTTACTATAAACTCGATGATTATTTGAATGACCAAAATGTCTGGTCTTGACAATGTTACTCTATGTAATTTAATATTGAATTTATGTAATTGTACTTTGTATATTTTGTTTTGTTTAAAAGAAGTGTGTTGCAGAGTTTCTGGCCGCATGTTCTCTACAACGGAACACCTTCCGACGCGGTGGTAGATTCAAAAACATGACGTCAAAAAGTTATCTATGTGATATTATTTTGAATAAACCATTTTGACTTTGACTTTGAGTGCAGTGACGTGCACTCAGGGTAGAAATTGGATAAGAACAGAACTTCGATGTTTAATTTAGCGCAATCGAGCTACTGATCCTTTAGAAACTGCTTACTGGATTTGCATTATTTTTGCAAAACCATATGGAAAACTCTCTAAAGTTCTACTTTTCTATGTTTAAATTCAGATTCAGTACGTCTTACTGCCTCGGAGCGATGTCGTTCAATGCATACCTAACAACATCTTGTAAGTGAACTAGATTGGCGAGTCAGTCTATTTGTTTTGTATTTGAGGGTTCCGGCGAATGCGATAGTTTGATTTTTATCACATTTTTCTATTCTTCAAGTTGAAGGAACGACTACTACCACCAGAGAAAGCAGCCGGGACCAACGGCTTAACATGCCATCCGAAGCACAGAATCATCTTTCTTTTCAGACAATCAGGTGATTCGGCTTGCAATGTCCTAACCAACTGAGGAAAAACGCACGCAATAGGCCGAGATTCAGAGACGATTTTTTTAGTCTGAGAGAAAATTATGGATTTTGACATACGGGAGTTCGAACTATGACTTAAAAATCGTCTCTGAATCTCGGCCTTATATCCAACTAGTATGTTTTAAACCAAACGGTTCACGCATTCGTCCTACGGAACTCAAGAACAAGTGGACCAACGCTGGTCATTGGCGCGTTTGAATTTGGAACGAGCTCGCTCGAGCGCGTCGGTTGCGCCGGCGCGTCTCAACCGTAATATTATACTGTATTGGGTATTGATGTATCGAGTATACACTATATTTGGATTGGAAGTTAATTAAAGACATAATTAACACATTTACTGTACGAGAACGAATCGAGTTATATTTTGTCGTAATTAGAAAGATCACCCCGAAAGAAATTACGGTCGTGAGTTTATACAACGAGTTAATGAATTAACGCAAAACTAGAAAGAAGTTTGTTTAGAATCGAGAGCAGAATCTAATTATCATGTTTTCAACATAGGCAATTTATTCAAAATATTTAATTTGTTTTTGTAAAATTTTAAACTGACTGAACTCGATCTCAACTCACCGCACGGGCACACTCACCCTACTTACTACCAAAACAAGATTCCTAAAATGTATCCATGAGCACGTTAGCGCTTGCTTTCATTCATTGGTGAAATGATAACAAATCATTTTTGCCCGAAAACTTAAAAATGCGAATAACTTTAAATGTTAACTATCAAAATAATGAAATTATTGTTTCAATATAATTATTTTGTTATAAATCAGTTGGGGTGTATGAGGTTTTGCGCTTATTCATTAACACGTTGTATAGGGTCCAACTTAATATGCTGACACTTTTTTAAGGGGATGATCAGACCGTCAAACTGAACAACTTTCACTATGGGACCAAAATCGAAATCGCAAAAAAAAACAGCTGTCCCATACATTTAGCTCGAGTAGATTTGTAGTTTAGAATAGAACATCAGATTTTTTTTTTTCGCGAATTCGATACTGTCCCCATAGTGAAAGTTGGCCAGTTTGATGGTCTTAACCACCCCCTTAAATGTTTATTTGTGTTTTTGTAACACCTTGTATAGGGTCCCCCTTTTTTAAGGGCAGGACCAGACCGTCAAACTGAACAACTTTCTCTATGGCACCAACATCGAAATCACGAAAAAAAATGAACTGTCCCATACATTTGGCTCGAGTAGGTTTGCAGTTTTGTTTGGAACAGCTGATTTCTTTCGCGATTTCGATGTTGGTCCCATAGAGAAAGTTGTTCAGTTTGATGGTCTGATCATCCCCTTAAAAAAGTGTCAGCATATTAAGAAGGACCCTGTATATTATGTGTATGTATGTGTAGAAAGATCAGAAGTACTATTTTTGAAACTCACACTTTCGAATTAGAATTGTTATTCAATTTCGATGCTGATTTTCAGTTCATGAATACGTGAAAGTTATACGTTCAAATTAGTTGTCATTCGCTCCTCCTTGCCGTAGTCGGGTAAAATGTGAGTCAGACTCACTCTGACTCCCAACGCAGACATTTAGAGGTTACGGTTACTGACTAATTCTAAGATATTCCATTGTATGTTAATTTACAATAAAATCTTTGTCTAAGGATACATCAGTAGGTATTTAGAGTCTTCTGTCGCTTTGTAATCCTCGGGGACGGGATGGGCATTAGAACGGGGTGGGTTTAGGACGAGGAGAGACTCGCGGACGGGGTGGCGAAAGACTCGGGACGAAATCGAGCGAACTCAATGCAGTGATATCAGATTATCGTTTGTAAATACATAGTCTATTATTTTTCTTTTTGATGTACATTTTAAATTTGACAACTTGTTTCAAGTGTTGCATTTTTAATTTTACCTCCATATTAAAATTGAAAACGTGAAACTAAAAACCGGTTGCGAATTAAATGGTAACCATTCACTTTCGGTTTTGGAGGTTATCTCTATGCTATAGTGTTTATTATACAGTATGTTTATGTTTTTAGTAATAATTGCTATTGGATAGAGATTGTTCGGTGTTTCTCTGAGAAGATCACATTAGAGATGAGGTGATACGTCAGGGAACTAAAGTGGTTGATGTATAGTTCAGAAAATTAGCAAGCTGAAGTGGCAATGAGCTGGTCATATCTGCCGAAGAACTGACAAGCGATGGGGTGTCAGAGCACAGATTACTGATATGTAGCAAGCTATATAGTTATAGGTATGTAAACAGTTATTCCGGAATAAAATAGGGATATTTGACCAAGGAACAAAGTAATCAACGACATGATTATGTCATACAACGGAGAAGAATTAGGGCTTCTCAAGGATTCTCAACTCAAACGAAAATATCAGGAAATACAAAAGATATAAGCTTCTGACGCAACAACACGGCATAACGCTGCTGTTGATGTAAGTTCAATATGGCGTCCTATCATCGTCCAATGATGACGTTCCTTGAGGGAAAATGTGACTTCAGCGCCAAAACGGCTAGATCGGAACTCCAGCTGTCCTAGGCCTGTCAGACTTCTAGAGTGGGGACCGAGAACTGGCAGGCGTAGTGTGGGACGCCCTGCTGCCCGCTGGACAGACGACCTAAAAAGGTAGCGAGGAGCGACTGGATGAGGTAGGCCGAGGACAGAGTTTTGTGGCGCAACTTGGGAGAGGCCTATGTTCAGTAGTGGACGATGATAGACTTCCGACTTATTCTAGTCCGTCCATCACCAATGTTGGGCCCATTCCTAACTAAGCATGCTGTATTCAAACGTAGTTATCGACTGTGGGAACAAGAACCACGAGAAACAATGAAATTAAGCAATAAATGCTCCTTTACTCAAACCTCACATAAGATATCCCACGCCAAGCTCAAAGACAAATTCATTTTTTAGAGATTTTTTCATTAATTAGTATCTTTAATATGTCTAGCTGCTAGACTTGGATCGTAATTCTTTATGAATAATTAATATCGATGAGATAGCATAGCATATGCTCAGGACTATATTCCCCGATGGGATAGTCGGAGATATTCTGAAACCTCAGAACATCCACGTTTTACCAGTAGTACCGAAACTCTGTCCAGTGTGACGGTGGATGAGCCCGTCGCCACATAATGGACAGTGGGTACAATACATGCCTTGAAATTGAAGCATGCAGGTTTCATCACGATGTTTTTCCTTCACCGAAAAGCCAGTGGTGTTACAAATCGTACATAAATTCCGAATAACTCATTGGTACGAGT
The DNA here is from genome assembly GCA_963924505.1 of Agonopterix alstromeriana. Taxonomy (NCBI): domain Eukaryota; kingdom Metazoa; phylum Arthropoda; class Insecta; order Lepidoptera; family Depressariidae; genus Agonopterix; species Agonopterix alstromeriana. Next base: position 6,488,734 of record OZ004690.1, on the reverse strand, counting down.
CGGCCTGGGCGGGGATCGAACCATCGCCTCCTGCACGGCAAGCAAGGTTACTCGCCACTGGACCACCACGGCTATAATTGGAAACTTACACAATAGCCCTACAGATTAGAATCATCTCTTTCGCATTCGCTGAACTTCATAGTCTAGTGTTTTTTGTGGTCGCCACAGTTGATCAAGCCTGTTGATGATAACAATATAAGTAATCCTACAAAATGTTCAACAAACTTCAATACTCAGTAACAGAGAGCTCCATACATTATTGTTTGCTAAGAGAGATTGTTTGCTTTGTTGCACAATTCTTTGCGCAAGAGTCGAGAGTAAATGTACTATTAGCTATACTTCGCGACTTCATTTATGTGGGCTTGCAATTATAGTGTTCTATACGGAGTTTCCCTGAGAGATCGAATCAGAAATGAAGAGATTTGCAGAACAACCAAGGAAGTTGATAATAGCCCGAAGAATTGCTAAACAAAGGCGAGAGTCACTCAAAAGGCAATGGAGAGGGCTATGTTCGGAGTTTTCCTACGAGATCGAATCAGAAATGAAGAGATTCGCAGAAGAACCAGAGTAGCTGACATAGCCCAAAGAATTGCTAAACTAAAGTGGTAATGGGCGGGAATTACTCAAAATAAAAAAAAGGCAATGGATGCGATGCGAGATCGAATCAGAAATGAGATTCGCAGAAGAACCAGAGTAGCTGACATAGCCCGAAGAATTGCTAAACTAAAGTGGCATGGGCGGGACACTGAAAAGTCAATGGAAAGGGCTATGCTCGGAGTTTCCCTGCGGGAATCAGAAATTACATTCGCAGAAGAACCAAGGTAGCCGATATCAATATAGCCCGAAGAATTGCTAAACTCAAGTCAGAGCAAATTTTGAAAAATTTCTTAGTTTCTCAATTTAACGCTAGTCTAGAATTTTCATTTCATTTCCATGTTAGACGTTTATGCGAAAATATAGATTGTTGAATTGCTCTTGAATATTCTCGCTGACACAATCAGGATGTGTTTTATTTTGGTAATAATTGAACGAGAAATTGTCAAAAGTCATTGCCTAAAAATGGTGAATTTTTTCTTTTTGCCAATTTTTTTAGCGAAGCCATCTTATGCAACACGACTCCCGTAAGCCCAGGGGGAGACGGCATACGCATAGTTTCCCCTCCGCCAAAGAACAAGCCCCGATGGGCGTAGGTATGCCACAGATTAATATTAAGTTTCTACGTACTACTGCGCGAAACAAAACTGTTTGGTCGGATACCTATGCATTCGCCAAATGAATGCATAGGGATGTTCCATCAATGCAGATCTTATCGATAAAATTATACTTCTATTGTATTTGTATTATAACAAATTTTTGTGATAAATTATTTAATCAATACATTTCTACCCATACAACAAAATCGTCGTAATTATTACTACTCTTTGCGGCTGTGTGAGGTTTAAACTAAAAATATAAGAGTAGACACACACACATTCGCGGCAGGCGTCTTCACATTATGCGTTTCACGCTTAAGGGTATATTACTGTTGGCACGCTCCATCCAAACGTAGTCTGGTGATATTTTCAATACTAACCAATGAAAGTCAGTGAAATTTTTCAGAAACAATCTAGAGAGTAATCTCTATGCTTGTATCTTGTCAGATTTTCGTTAAAATGTATAGTTTTAAAGTTACAGTGCCTCAAAGATTTCCATACAAATCTTAAATTAATCCTAGCATTAAAACTGTATATTTTATCGAAAATCTGACTCCATACAAGCATAGATATTTGTTTCAAGATTGTTTCAGCAAAATTTCATTGAATTTAATTGGTTCGTATTGAAAATATCACCATACTACGTTTGTATGCAGCGCGCATTTACGCATCCGGAATAAACTTCTCTTAAGGTTGTTGCTATTTCAAATAGGACACACGGCAAAAAGAACTTTTATCCATTATCGTCACTCGTGATTTATCTGTTTCTTCAATAACGAATCGACTGATTCATTATCATTATGGACAATAACATGCCACAACAATGGAATAGCGGGCGTGCTGATAAAAAGCAACGCGATTGTTTTAAACGATATTATTTTACGCCTAAATCAAACGAAAAGTTACTATTAGTTTATATTTGAAAGACGTCAGGCGTTGTATAAGCAAGTCGATGCATTGCGCTAAGTTAAAACATCGAAGTTCTATTCCTATCCAATTTCAGTTCTAATCACATTGCAATCCAATTACTATTCAACTTTGCTGAATTCCACATCGCGCTAAACTCTATGTAACTGACAGCCCTGACGTCTGAGCTATCTGTCAAAACGTCTCTAACGGCTGTCATGAGCGGTACCGGGATTAGCGCAATACCAAATGTGTCAACGAACACACACACTTGAACTTTAGTAATTTTCGTGAGCAAACAAACTTAAATTTACAGGTTTATTAATTTACTAGTGTTCGCCCCGCGTCCTTGCTCCCCGCGTGTACACTGTACACACGGCGACACATCAAGCAATACAAAACCAACATAAGCTGGCCGCGCGTCGGTTGAGTAACGTAGAACGACGCGCGGTCAGCTTATGTTGGTTCAAGTGTGTGCGTTCGTTTGCACATCACAATATCACATCGAGACTCTAAACTACTGAACCGATTTTGATGAAACTTTTACTGAGTGAAAGTGACACTATTAGGGTTGTGGGCATGCCCACCGTGCCCGGACAGACAACGAGGTGATTCCATAAGTGTTCCGTTTTGCCAATTTTGGTACGAAACAATAAAAAGAGTGCCACAGTTAATGTATAAAATTGTCACAAAGTTCCTCAATATACGGGAACATCTGCAGTTAAGTTTCGGAACAAAATGGCCGTATCATTAATTAATAGTATCATGTACAATCTACGCCTGCGCGTTACACGGACGCAGTACGTAATTGCAGAGTAGAAAACATGAGATGTGACGTGTGGGTTAAGTATAGGAAGGATGATGATGATCGTGCTCGATGAAAAAGCCGTGGTGGTCCAGTGGCGAGTAACCTTACCTTCCAAGAGTGCTCGTAACTCATTTATATCATTCGAACAATACACTAAAACAGTGACACACAAAGGATAGCAGGTAACTATGGATTCCGTATAAGGAGGTCCGTACAAAACCGCATTAGCGGGAGCTCCCACAAGGTACCTATTGAATTGCGGAATTTGCCAGAAAGCTAAGAGGATATACAACGTGTTAATGAATAAGCGCAAAACCTCATACACCCCAACTGATTTGTAACAAAATAATTCGATTGAAACAATAATTTCATTATTTTGATACTTTTTTTCAGGCAAAAATGATTTGTTATCATTTCAGCAATGAATGAAAGCGCTAGCGTGCTCGTGGATAGCTTTAAAGAATCTTGTTTTGGTAGTAAGTAGGCTGAGTGTCCCTTTGCGCTGGGTTGAGATTGAGTTCAGTAAATTTTTAATTTTACAAACAAACAATTTAATATTTTGAATAAATTTACCTATGTTGAAAACATGATAATTCGATTCTGCTCTCGATTCTAAACAAACTACTTTCTAGTTTTGCGTTAATTCATTAACACGTTGTATAATTTCTAGGGCGGCGCTCCATACAAAACGGAGTTACTAGTTTAAAAATGTAGTACCTAATTAAACTAAAGCAAGCGGTGGTGGTCCAGTGGCGATTAACCTTGCCTGCCGTGCAGGAGGCGATGGTTCGATCCCCGTCCAGGCCGACACGTACCAATGAGTTTTTTCGGAATTTATGTACGATTTGTAACACCACTGGCTTTTCTGCGAAGGAAAACATCGTGAGGAAACCTGCATGCTTCAATTTCTTCAATAGAAGTTTCGGTACTGCTAGTGAAACGTGGATGTTCTGAGTTTTCAGAATATCTCTGACTGCCCCCCGTCGGGGAATATAGTCGTGAGCATATGCTATGCTATGATGATCGTCCCGTCGTGATATTTAGGTTTTAAGGAAAGTTCTTCGTAGGGAAAGTTGTTCAGTATCATGGGTACAATCACCCCTTAAAGTAATGCAACTATACACCCTGTAGAAGCAAATGGTGTATCATATAGTTACATACAGGGTTCTTCTTAATATGCTGACACTTTTTTAAGGGGATGATCAGACCGTCAAACTGAACAACGTTCTCTATGGCACCAACATCGAAACCGCGATAAAAAAAACTGCTCTTGCATACAAAATTGCAATTCTACTCGAGCCGAATGTATTGGACAGCTGATTATTTTTTCGCGATTTCGATATTGGTCCCATAGAGAAAGTTGTTCAGTTTGATGGTCTGATCGTCCCCTTAAAAACGAGTTAGCATATTAAAAAGGAAGGGTCCTTTTTAATACATGACACTTTTTTTTTTTTGTATGTCCTTGCCAACACAACCATGGACTTTCACGTCTCATAAACCAGATCCAACTCTTATAGTTAGCTAATAAAGTTAACATTGAATTGTCACCAACAGTTTATGCCTTAAGACAAACCCACAGAGACAACAGAAGTCCGTCCGCTTTCACCGAACGCATTTTTTGCGATCCATCACTTTCTGTGACGACGACGCGCGGCCGAAAGAAAAACTTACCTAATTACAATCAAATTCTCAGCTTAATGTCGCGGAAAGAGGTATTGATTATTTGGGAATTATCAGAGTTAGTAAAATTATTAATCCGATATTCAGAATCGTTTTTAGGGTTCCGTACCCAAAGGGTGAAAACGGGACTCTATTCATGAACCGATGCTGTCCGTCCGTCCGTCTGTCCTAACTATGGCTATAACTTTTGAACGCCCTATCTATTGGTTACTTTGAGCGCAGATATCTCGAAACAGAAGCATTATTATATCGATATAGTTTCTATGGGATGGGTTTTTTCGGAATTTATATGTGATTTGTAACACCACTGGCTTTTCGGTGAAGGAAAACGTCGTGAGGAAACCTGCATGCTTCAATTTCGAGGCATGTGTTGTACCCATTGTCCATTATAAGTGGCGACGACGGGCCCCCGTCACACTGGACAGAATTTCGGTACTACTGGTGAAACGTGGATATTCTGAGGTTTCAGAACATCTCTGACTACCCCCTCGGGGAATATAGTCGTGAGCATAAGCATGCAGTTTCTATGGGACTTTTGTTCCAATGGACAAGACCTATGCAACGACACCTCACTCTATTTTTAAAAAAAACTAATTTTTTCCATCCCCTCTTTCGTTGTATTGTATGGGGGGTCGAAAAAATTTGTTTTCGTCATAACTACTACATTTCTGTTTTTGGGTTACCAAAATCAGTCTTCATGCCAATTTTTGATTCAATTTGTGCAATAATGAGACAGTTATTGAGGCGGGGCATACAGACAGACAGAATGGACGAAAGTATAAGGGTTCCTTGTTTGGCTACGGAACCCTAAAAAGATCATTTACCTAATATACTCCATTCAAAATAGCAATGAAATTTTAAGGCTATTTTGCATTACAGAAACAGAGATTTGAAACACTTCCTCTCACTTATTCTTAGAACAGCTTTAGTAACATCCAAGATATGTCGGATAGTATATGTAACCAATAAATAAATTACATTTGGTAATCAGAATTGGCCAGAAAGCTAAATAGCAATCGGAAAATCTCGTCGTCCTTATTTGGAATGAAGTATAAGTTTACATTTGAGTCATACTTAAATCGATATTCATCGTGCGGTTTCAAAAACATAATGTGACTAACTGTTCATTACTCTTACGGAATATCCTTGCCATTTTTGTATTGAATGAGGAAGTTACCGATTCTTTATTTAAAAGTAAAAAAAAAAAGGAAACAGTTTTTACGCTTTATTAAAATTATAGGAAGTTAATAATTAGGTATAATACGAGATAAATCCTTGAATGTTGAACCCGTGTTTTTCACTCAAGTAGGTACTTGCAATCGCGGTAAATATTCGGTGATTGAACCGTGACTAGACTACGTAGGAACCATAACTTTTGACACATTTGGTATTGCGCTAATCGCGGTACAGCTCATGACAGCCGTTAGAGCCGTTTTGACAGATCGCTCAGACGTTAAAGGCTGTCAGTAACATAGAGTTTAGCACGATGCGGATTTGAGCACAGTTGAATTGTAATTGGATTGCAATGTGATTAGCACTGAAATTGGATAAGAATAGAACTTTGATGTTTTAAATTAGCGCAATCGGGCTACTGTACTTTCTTTATTTTAGTATTTATAGTACCTACTCTGTGTTATTAATTGACTCTTGCAACATAACTCACTATCTGTACTTATAAAATATCCTTGACTGGCTGACAGAAGACAGTCTAAACTGTTGCATTGCTTTAGGGGGCGATTGTACCCATGATACTGAACAACTATCCCTAAGAAACCTATAGTATAAGTCCTCTGTAAAAAAGGTTACTATAAACTCGATGATTATTTGAATGACCAAAATGTCTGGTCTTGACAATGTTACACTATGTAATTTAATATTGAATTTATGTAATTGTACTTTGTATATTTTGTTTTGTTTAAAAGAAGTGTGTTGTAGAGTTTCTGGCCGCATCTTCTCTACAACGGAACACCTTCCGACGCGGTGGTAGATTCAAAGACATGACGTCAAAAAGTTATGTATGTGATATTATTTTGAATAAACAATTTTGACTTTGACTTTGACTTGACTTTATACGAAATTCACAAAAAAAAAGTCTTGCCAATCTAACCCATTACTCTTGCCGTGCGCTATGTTGCCAGCATTAAAAAGTTTGACCTCATTCACCAGTAATTTAGTTGCAGTGATCTTACCCCAGCGCTGATCTTACCCCAACGCACCTTATAAGTGGACGATGATAAATACCCAAGCATCTATGTACGATACATGTTTCACTATAAATAAACTATCTGAGAGATTCACCGGTAACTGCTTCCGTGGTCTAATAGTTAAGAGTATTGGGCTCTTGACACGGAGGTCGTGGGTTCGATTCCCACGGGGGACACCTAGTTATATGTCACTTTGTGCATTTTTCCCCAGGACATTGCATCACCTGATCGTCTGAAAAATAGAGATGATTCCATGCTTCGGATGGCACGTTAAGCCGTTGGTCCCGGCTACCATCTCTGGTGGTAGTAATCGTTCCATAAAAACCACGTTAGTCGCCGTAATGCGGTCTGAAAAACTCTGGGCTCACTGCCCACACGATAAATAGACCAGTAATTTAATCGCAGTGATCTTACCCCAGCGTTGATCTTACCCCAAAGCTAGGTGCGTTATGGAACAGGCAAATTATGATAATTACCCAATGGCATTCTATACAAAAGACTCACCACGTCATACAATAACAGAACCAAAAGACATGTGCCATCCATGTCTCTAATGTCACCTTTGTATGCATCAGTTATGCTCGGCTGTCATACATTGCCGTTGACATTCCAGTCCTTTCAAATGTTATCGGTCACAAAACAGTAATGTAAAACAATTAGGCATAACTTAGTGAACCCACTAATAGCGCACTGAAGCAAAGTCCTTGTGTATAGAATGTCATTGGTTTCACCCATAATTTAATCTTACCCCAGCGTTGATCTTACCCCAACGCATCTAATTAGGCTGATGATGAGAAATACCTATACATCGATGTACAATACAATTATTTCACTATAAATAAACGATGTGTGTTTTTCCCCGGTAATTTAATTACAGCTATCTTACCCCCGCGGTGATCTTACCCCCAGCGCTGATCTTACCCCAAAGCTAGGTGCGTTATGGTACAGGCAAATGATTATAAATACCTAAGCATCGATGTACGATTCATGTTTCACTATAAATAAACGATGTGAGAGTTTCACCGGTAATTTAATTGCAGCAATCTTACCCCCGCGGTGATCTTACCCCCGCGGTGATCTTACCCCCGCTGTGATCTTACCCCCAGCGCTGGTCTTACCCCAAAGCTAGGTGCGTTATATGGAACAGGCAAATGATGATAAATACCAAAGCATCGATGTACGATTCATGTTTCACTATAAATAAACGATGTGAGAGTGTAAAGTATTGTTTCCGCGCTGGTTCTCTGTGTAATTATGACGCGATGCGCATGCGCGCTTCTGAGCATTATGATACGCGCAGTCATGTGTGGTTTAGAGGCGAAGATGGAGCTTATTGCTTTGTAAATGTACGTACTATTGCCGTGGTTGTCTAGCAAGTAGCCTCGATTTCCGTGTCAGTCCTTTCAGCCTTTTCAGGGTTTTGTGAATACAAGGGTGGATCCGTGATTACGGGAGCCATGCTGGGTCGCGCCATATATTGTTAGTTTTTATAGAAGCTACAACGTGTTAAGAGAAGTTTATTCCGAATGAGTAAATACGCACTGCATACAAACGAAGTCAGGTGATTTTTTCAATACTAACCAATTAAACTCAATAACATTTTGCAGAAACAATCTAGAAACAAATCTCTATGCTTGTATCGTGTCCGATTTTCGTTAACTGATTGAGTGATTTGGTGCGAATTAATATTAAATTATGATTTTCAAAGTTGGTTTCCTTGAATTAGATTGAATTAGACATAACGAAGGACAAGCCAGTCAAAAATAGATACACCTACTAAAATGATGTAATTTAATACAGGTGAGGCGGCTCTGAAAGGGTCCAGGTCGTTCAGTGGGGGATACCTCTTAAGGGAATATAATTCGGAGCGCGCTCCATACAAACGAAGTCTGGTGAGATTTTCAATATTACCCAATTAAATTTTTCAGAAACAATCTAGAAACTAATCTCTATGCTTGTATGAAGTCAGATTTTTGTTAAAATGTATAGTTTTAAAGTGACAGTACCTCAAAGATTTCCATACAAATCTTAAATGAATCCTAACATTAAAACTGAATATTTTAACCAAAATCTGACTTCATACAAACATAGAAATTAGTTTCTAGATTGTTTCTGAAAAATATCATTAACTTTAATTGGTCAGTATTGAAAATATCACCAGACTTCGATTGTATGCAGCGCGCATTTACGCATTCGGAATAAACTTCTTCTTCAGAATCTGATGAAAGGATCAGAGGTCGAGGAGTGATGTTGAATATAATGAAGTTTTTTTAGCTCTCATCGGTACAGATATACGTAGCGATAACATATACAACGTGTTAATGAATTAACGCAAAACTAGAAAGTAGTTTGTTCAGTATCGAGAGCAGAATCGAATTATCATGGTTTTAACATTGGTAATTTTTTCAAAATATTAAATAATTTGTTTGTAAAATTAAAAATTTACTGAACTCTATCTCAACCCACCGCTCGGGCACTCTCACCCCACTTACTACCAAAACAAGATTCTTAAAATGTATCCACGAGCACGCTAGCGCTTTCATTCATTGCTGAAATGTTAACAAATCATTTTTTCGTGAAAGCTTAAAATGCGAATAACTTTAAATTTGAATTATCAAAATAATGAAATTATTGTTTCCATCGAATTATTTTGTGATAAATCAGTTGGGGTGTTTAAGGTTTTGCGCTTATTCATTAACACGTTGTACAAGTGTCGAGTGGAAATGAAACAATTGTTTTCCTATTTATCATTCACCTTTGCGTGTCTGAAATTGCTAAGTCGTACTATAAGCTGTCTACTTAACTTTAATTGCTAGATATTGAAACTACCATGCTTATTTATTAGCACATACTTCTAGAAATACAAATATACACACATTACATACATTTCATTCACAATAAATATTAATTCTACTAACAAACATTTCTGCCACTTTTTGCGGGGGGCGAGGTAACATGAAATCCGCAACTTTGGATTTTATTCCCAATAACTTTAGATTCTAATTTTGAATGTTAAAAATCATGAAAAGTAGTCTCGTGTGAACCCCAAACGTTCTAAGTTCGAAGTTATTATTTCGCAATTATAGGCTGTCTCGTTTAGTGATAAGGTGTAAAATTGAATGTAAATGCACAAGATCAATTTTGCTTATACCGTGGCAGAGGGGAAATGCTACCGCAAGGCTAGTCCTTATAATAATTAGTCATGACTTAGCGGTCAGATCGAGGGGGTTCTTCAGACCCGGATCTAGGACTTTTCGAGCCGGGGCTAAAACTTGACTTTGGCCACAGGTCCGGCACTTCAAACAACGTTTTGGATTTGACATGATGGCGTTCGCACATGCGCACTTGGTGCAAATTGTCTTTGACATGTGTAGGGTTGACTTACCAAGCATCGTATGAACATCATTTTTCGTTACTTTTTATTGTTCATTCTGTTATTAAAAATAGGATTTGAGCTAAAGAATTACTGAAAATGTGAATTTAGCGTTATTTTTCAACGTTTTTTATGCACTGAAAAGTCTAAATTTTATGTAGTCAAATACTACGGGTGCGCGCGCCAGACTGCATTCCCTTGCTCGGCTTCCCTTAAGTTTCCCAGAAGGTGTGAGGTGAGGTGGGGTATCTGAAGTCAGAGGGGGGCGGGGAGTGGCCGTTCTGTATGTAGAACTATATAAGGTCTAACAAAATTAGCTGAAACTATTTTAAGGGGATGATCAGACCATCAAACTAAACAACTTTCTCTAAGGGACCAATATTGAAATCGCGAAATAAAAATCAGCTGTCCCATACAAAACTGCAAACATAACTCATCTCAAATATATGGGACAGCAGATTTTTTTTTCACGATTTCGATATTGGTCCCGTAGAGAAAGTTGTTCAGTTTGATGGTCTGATCATCCCCGTAAAATAGTTTCAGCTGATTTTACCTATTACATATTCTGTGCTCTTAGTTTAAAAGGATGCTAATGATATCAATATCACTGTACATATTCTGTTATTGTAACTTTTTCAGTTTTAGTATTGTTTGATATGAGCAAGAAGCAGCCATAACTTGACCACGCGTGCCCAATGCAATTGGTTGAGGATGCAACCGATATGCCTTGATGCCCAGAACTACGTGATGTGTGTACACAACACAACACTAGAGTACCTACTAACGTGTGAAGGCTGTCCTAACGCAAGTGACCTTTGCGTGATGCGGTACTTATTATAGACTTCTTACGAAAGACCTGACCATGAATTTGTAATTTAGATTTATCTAGGTACTCTATCGTTTACTGGCGGAGTTTTACATGTGAACTTTTTGCAGCTCCGGATCTAGGGGGGGTCAAACCGGGGCCCATGCCTCGGGTGGCAGGTTAAAGGGGCGCCAAAATCAAAAGTTTGACAAATAATTTATTGCAAAAAAAAATTCGAGCTCGCATCACTCGCTCCTGGTTTTTATTGTGTTGAGACTACCTAGTCATATCTATTGCAGAATTCGATCTAGATTTTGGATCATAATCATTGCGACGAGCTAATCATACTGCAGTAAAATTTCGAGCTCGCTTTGATCCCTCCAAGTTTTAGGTATCTAAGTTAAGTATTACAACGACCTAACGTGGACCTGGCCTCCGTGGGAAACAACTATTGCTACTCTCTTGGAGGAGAGGGGCGCCGAAGTTAAGTTTTAGCCCCGGCTCGGAAAAATCCTAGATCCGGGGCTGATTTTTTGCGGTATCATGTCTCTTTAACAAACAACAACATCGTGAGGAAACCTGCATGCTTCAATTTCGAGGCATGTATTGTACCCACTGTCCATTATAAGTGGCAACGGGCTCACCCCCCGTCACACTGGACAGAGTTTCGGTACTACTGGTGAAACGTGGATGTTCTGAGGTTATCAGAATATCTCTGACTACCCTCTCGGGGAATATAGTCGTGAGCATATGCTTATGTCTCTATAAAATTGTTTCAGAGTGGTACCCCAGGGACGGTAAGCGAAGCAGAGGAAGACCTTGCAAAAGATTGGAGGACGAAATAAAACTCACAGCGGCTGCAAACTGGAGGAGAGTTGCCAGAGACAGGGCACAATGGAAACTGTTGGAGGAGGTCTCTGATCTGAGAGACATCCTATAATCTCTACTACACTAATCACAACGCAATAGATCAGGACAAGGGCCGTACTTATTATAGACTTCTTACGAAAGGCCTGACCATGAATTTGTAATTTAGATTTATCTAGGTACTCTATCTTTTAAAACTCCGTCATATATTCTCCTCGGCCCTACCACAATGCCTCAAAACTAAGGTGTTCAATCAGTGCGTCCTGCCGGTGATGACCTATGGTGCGGAAACGTGGACCCTGACGATAGGACTAGTTCATCAATTCAAGGTCACTCGGCGAGCTCTCCATAGAGAGAACTATGCTCGGTGTTTCTCTGATGAAACGAAAAGAAGTGATATGTCAGAGAACTAAAGTTTTTGACTTAGCTCAGAAAATTAGCAAGCTGAAGTGGCAATGGGCTAGTCATATCTGCCGAAGGACTGACAACCGATGGGGTGTCAGAGTTCTAGAGTAGACCGCGTACTAGTAGGCGTAGTGTGGGACGCTATGCTGACCGCTAGACAGCGACTGGATGAGGAAGGCCGAGGATAGAGTTTTGTGGCGCTCCTTGGGAGAGGCCTATGTTCAGCAGTGGACGACGATGGGCTGATGATGATGATGACTCTATCTTTATCTGCCGGAATTTTACATATGAACTTTTTGCGATATCGTGTCTCTATGCGACGTTATGTTGTGGTCCGTGGAAACCGTTCAGGGTGTCAAATTAAATACGTTACATTTTTATAAGGGGGGGTTACGACTCAAATTCATCATCATCATCTCAGCCGATGGACGTCCACTGCTGGACATAGGACTCCCCCAAGGATCGCCTGCAATGTCCTAGCCAACTAAGGAAAAACGCACAAAGTAACATTTCACTAGGTTTACCTCGTAGAAATCGCACCCCCGACCTCCGTGTCAAGAGCCCAATACTCTTCACCATTAGACCACGGAGGCAGTTGGCTTTTAGGCTAAGAAATACATTGTGAGTACTATCAACAAAACCCGAACGGTTCCGAAGGATGAACTTCAATTAACAGTGTTGTATGAAGTCGTGAATTCTGGAAAATATACTTTCTGTAACGGTTCAGTAAGTAGGTACTAAGTGTAGGGTTTGATACACCGGTGGAACGACGGCTTATCACTCTATTAACTCTTAAACACTTTCCAAATGACCCACGACTCAATATATTGCTGTCATAGTTTATAAATTACAAAGGTTGACAAGGAGACCGATTGCGCTAATTTCAGTTATAATCACATTGCAATCCAATTAATATTCAACTGTGTTGAATTTCGCATCGCGCTAAACTCTATGTAATTTAACGTCTGAGCGATCTGTCAAAACGGCTCTAACGGCTGTCATGAGCTGTACCGTAATTAGCTCAATACCAAATGTGTCAAAAGTTATGGTTCGTACGTAGTCCAGTCACGGTTCAATCACCGAATATTTGCCGCGATTGCAGCCCAGGGCTTGCTGCCCACACGATAAGAAGAATCATCATTAACCTGTCATCGTCCACTACTGAACATTATAGGCCTATCCCAAGGCGCGCCACAAAACTCTATCCTCGGCCTTCCTCATCCAGTCGCTCACTGCTACCTTTTTAGGTCGTCTTTCAGCAGGCTGCAGGGCGATGAAGCTGACAATGATATTGAACATAATGATTAGAAACGCGAAAAGTTATAATTTAATCTAATTACCTACATTAAAAATTGTTTAAAGCTATGGTGTCAGAGTTTCCAAACATTTTCGCCCTACTTAGTTCGAACTAAGACTATAAAAATCGTCTCTGAATCTCGGCCTTAGTTTAAAAGGAATCCAATGATATCAATTTCACCCAGTACATACAGGGCCCTTCTTAATATGCGGACACTTTTTTAAGGGGATGATCAGACCGTCAAACTGAACAACTTTCTCTATGGAACCAACATCAAAATCGCGATAAAAAATCAACTGTCCCATACATTTGGCTCAAGTAGGTTTGCAGTTTTGTATGGAAGATCAGATTTTTTTTCGCGATTTCGATGTTGGTGCCATAGAGAAAGTTGTTCAGTTTGACGGTCTGATCATCCCCTTAAAAATGTGTCAGCATATTAAGAAGGACCCTATATCATGGATATTTGCTGAAGCCATTCTTAAGAGATGAAAGGTTTTTTCAATCCTGTTTCTGTGATTCAAAATAACATTAAAATTCTAATACTATCTGGAACCAACTAGGTACAGTATGCTACTAGCAATAAACATAATGTTAAGACCAGTCTAAACTATGTTAAGTCGCTAAGTTACGTATCTTGTAAACTGTTACGTGGCTCTTTCGTAACATCGTAATGGCTGTTTTAATCTAACTTTGCGTCACTCGTAGGAAGGTGGTTTCTATTTTTTTTAATGATGGTTTTTTTTTAATTTAATATATGGAGTTCTTTTTTGACCCAGTTTTGACAGTAGTGGCTGTATGGGGTTGGTTCCTTTGCTTTTTGCTTTCACCGGGGTTTGCGCTGGAACATTTTTTTTAAAATATGTTTATCCTTTCGGAAAGGCACTGGGAATTAGCCCTTACAGCCGTTGTCTTTAGTTATATTTTTCTTTGAACCTAAACTATACATATCTCTTGAAATGCGAGGGTGGTTCTCACATTCTAATGTTCGAGGGAGTTTTACGTGGGGATCAATCCGAATCAAAACGGAAGCGCCTATCTTTATTTATAATTTTTACTATATTGTTCTCCATTAATGGCACATTATTAAACTAATTCCAATACATTAACACAATAATAGCCACGAAAAACGAATTATTAGAAAATTAAGAAACAAAACTCGTTTGCCCTGGAACATTTTTGTTTTCGATGTTGTTCGATTTTCCTTACAACGGAGAGGCGAAGGGTGCATAGCCCACGCAGCCAAGTTTTTAAATATTTTATTTACTTACCTAGTGGAAAATGAGTTTCCTTTCGTGAAATTTATTTTCATATGTGGATTATTATTTGTAATTCAACTAGGTGAGCAGGATTATATTAATTTTTTAAGCACATTAAATATGTGACGAGATTGAAGGCATCCTCCTGAACCCTTCTCATATTCCATCAGACATAGGAGGGTAAGGACGAGAGAGTGCATCTGTGTTTAGCGCGTACACTTATGCACTTCAAAATATCACAAGTACCTGACTGCTTTTCTAGGCTAGAAATCCATCATCATCATCTTGAATCTGATGACAACAAACCAAGTGATAGTTTTCGGCTGGCCTACTTTCCGAGTAACTTCATCTACAAGTATTATATTACAAGTAGCTTATACCACAGCATAACTACAGGTTGAAATTGATATCACTAGCATCATTTTAAAAGTCTACCCATCAAACTGAACAACTTTGACTATAGGAGCAAATCGATCTGAGCAAAAACAAAATCATCTGTAGCATATAGGCTCCAGCTTAATATAGGTATGCTTACACTTTTTTAAGGGGATGATCAGACCATCAACTGAACAACTTTCTGTATGGGACCAACAACGAAATCGCGAAAAAAAATCTGCTGTCCCATACATTTGGCTCAAGTAGGTTTGCAGCTTTGTATGGAAGAGCTGTTTTTTTCGCGATTTCGATGTTGGTCCCTTGAGAAAGTTGTTCAGTTTGACGGTCTGATCATTCCCTTATAAAAGTGTCAGCATATAAAGAAGGACCCTGTATTATTTTTTTAATGATCACCAGCTACCCCTGGCTACCCCTTACCAATAATGTAAACTACATTATTGGTAAGGGGTAGCCAGAGTTTCTGGATATCCACTTTTTGGGCGATGCTGACAATATTACAAAGTAGGCAACCTATATTTTTACAGGTTTCGTGAGGCTAACAAAAAAGTTAAAATAATCCATAATCTCTACTACTACTCTGGTAATATTGCGTGTGTTTTAATCTGTATTTTTTGCGTGTTCCACCAAACATGATAAAATCCAACACGTAAGCAATGCCGGCTAAATAAAAATAGGTAATTAAGCCGCATCTTTCACGCTGTGCACATGACCGACTTAGATATCTTTTCTCTTTTATAATCTTTTTTTTTCTCTGCAGATTTTTTTTTAATAAGGTTACGTCATACGTAATGAGCACAAGACTGTCATTTCCGTTTCTGGTAAAGACTTTCCCCCGGATTTGTCCCAGTTTTAGTTTTGCACTGTTCTTCCTTAAGAATAATTTAGGCGGTTTTTTATATAATATATTGAGAAAATGCGATGAAGTGAATGCAAGCAACATTATCGTTACTCAACTAGGAATTTAAAAAACTAGGCTGTAACAAGTACCTACCGTTTATTGCAAGGAATATTTAAAAAAAAGTAAGTAACCGACTCACCTCACAGTCCCGCGACCGCAATAAGAACCGGTGATTATTTCGAAAATATTCTTTTACGCAATAACTTGACACAGTCCTCTAGTGAATATTTTTTGATATTTATGTTATTTTACACAACAATAACACACTAATATTCCACAATATAACCACGCAGAATTTTGACAGCTGTCAAATGTTCCCGCCACTAATAAAACCTCAATTAATCTTTTTAATTTCGGCCAGTTCGTCGGTTTTTTAATTGAGGTATTTTATCGTACGCGCGCTGCGGTGGGTACCGCTTCGCAGACTGGGTTGCTTGACCACTTTCCAATCTTACGCATCCATGCTAACATACAAATTAGCTTTAAAAACCTGCAGCTTACTATCTATGATGTTAAAGACTAATTTCCAACACACTACATACGTCACGTATTTTGCCTTTGGAATCGATGTGCATTCTTGTACCTACCTACTTAGCTAGAGCATCTTATTTATTTTTGTTCATCTACCTATTCTTTAATAAGATTTCCGTATCTGTACGGTTAGCCAAAAATTATTAAGCACTTTTTAAAGTTTCACTCCATACCATGGATTTAGAATGATAAAGGATACCAATCCTCCTTACAAGCTTGGAAACACGAAAATTGGCCATGGCGATCAGGCAACGTTCAACCTTCTTTCGTATCGATGTTTCAAACTGTAGGCCCTTTATGTCAGAACAAAAATTAAACACACTCTTTTTTTACCCGACTGCGCCAGAAGGAGAGAAGACTTCTTTAAGAGAAGTTTATTCAAAGAGCGCAAATGCGCGCTGCATACAAACGAAGTTTGGAGATATTTTCAATACTCTCCAATTAAAAAAAATAAAGTCTTTCAAAACTACACATTTTAATGAAAATCTGACTTCATACAACCATAGAAATTAGTTTCTAGATTGTTTTTAAAAATTTTATTGACTTTAATTGGTTAGTATTGAAAATATCACCAGACTTCGTTTGTATGGAGCACGCTTCGAATTAATATTCCCTTAAGAGGCTATGTGAAAAAAATAGGATTCTTCAAAGCATCATATCTCATGAAGTACTAACAGTAGGAGTATGATTTGCGGATATGTGTAAATTGAACATATAATCGAAGTTTTGATTAGAGCCAAAACACGATTAAGACACATTTTCTCGATAGAAAAACAAGCCAAAGTAGCCTCCGTCTTTATCGATAAACGCTTGGAAGTGCTAAACGGTGAATATTAGAAACAAGAGGCTTGATTTTAAAAAAAGAGATTGATTTTTTATAAATTTTGATCAGAGCAGAATTGAACTTACATAAATATTACAATTACAATTAAATAAAGTTTGTTTTATGCTTGCGTCATTTCAGGCGCGCGCGCCGCCCTGTCTCTTTCTCTCGCATCAGGCAGTAACATAAGCTATCACACGCCCATTTCGCTTCAATTATTTTTCGACATAGGCCCTTAAATCGCCCTGCGATAGGATAGGACTAGGTAGCTACAAGGCGCGGCGGTGTGTGTTCAACCTTCACGCCACCCGTGCAAAAATTGGCTTGGCCTGTGGACAATCTGTGGGCGACCGCGACTTATTTGCTGACAGGGACACAGGGACGTATGGAAGTCCTAGCATGCATGCATACGCTCACGACTATATTCCCCGAGGGGGTAGTCAGAGATATTCTGAAACCTCAGAACATCCACGTTTCACCAGTAGTACCGAAACTCTGTCCAGTGTGACGGGAGGTGAGCCCGTCGCCACTTATAATGGACAGTGGGTACAATACATGCCTCGAAATTGAAACATGCAGGTTTCCTCACGACGTTTTCCTTCACCGAAAAGCCAGTGGTGTTACAAATCGCACATAAATTCCGAAAAACTCATTGGTACGAGTCGGCCTGGACGGGGATCGAACCATCGCCTCCTGCACGGCAGGCAAGGTTACTCGCCACTGTACCACCACGGCTTTTAACCAGGGTAGGGTCTAATAGCAAAGCTGTCAAAAGTGAATATTGTAGCTATGATATTTTTAATAGGCGCTTTTGGATAGATTTGAGAAAATCATGCAAGTAG
The DNA here is from genome assembly GCA_963924505.1 of Agonopterix alstromeriana. Taxonomy (NCBI): domain Eukaryota; kingdom Metazoa; phylum Arthropoda; class Insecta; order Lepidoptera; family Depressariidae; genus Agonopterix; species Agonopterix alstromeriana. The sequence continues at coordinate 6,470,450 of OZ004690.1, read as the reverse complement.
GCGACTCTTGTGTTTGATATAGCTCAGAAAATTAGCAAGAAGTGACAATGGGCTGGTCATATCTGCCGAAGAACTGACAACCGGTGGGGTGTCAGAGTTCTAGAGTGGAGACCGCGAACTGGTAGGCGTAGTGTGGGACGCCCTGCTGCCCGCTGGACAGACGACCTAAAAAAAGTAGCGGGGAGCGATTGGATGAGGAAGGCCGAGGACAGAGTTTTGTGGCGCGCCTTAGGAGAGGCCTATGTTCAGCAGTGGACGATGATGGGCTGATGATGATGATTGTTACGAACTGGCCATCAGGCCGGATGTAAATACTTTTTTATGCGCTATGGTTTTGACTGGCGCGCTCGGGTCGAGTGGCTTTTGTCGGTGCTTTTCTGTTGGTTTCTGTTTTTTGCTTTTTATTAATTTCTGTGGGTTCCTGTTTTCACTTTCACGATTAAACGCTTTATACTAAGCCGATCCTGCCTTTATACAGTCCAGCCTTTCCCCTCTGTAACAATGATGATGATGATGAGACGACTTTTCTTGTTGCTATAATTAAACAAACTTTTGGCGACAGTTATGTCTATCATGCCAATCATTTTAGTAGGCCTGCCATGAGTTTTCACTGTACTTTTCTACTGTAGTTATGTCACCAATTTTGTATTGTGTTTCATACAGCGCTACTAGTGGTTACGTTGAGAACTAATTTCTGTTATACGAAATTGGCGACGGAGTAAAGTACAGTGAAAACTCATGGTAGGCCTTACTGGAACGACAAAGCAGGAAGACGAGAAAACTTTAATGTGCCGTCATGAGAGATCTAGATTTTTCTCATTTTACGGGGGTGGCATACTACGCCTACTGGACTCCGTGTGTAAGGTTTCTATGAATTATGCTATAGCAATTTTTATGTATCGTGTCTAGTACACAGGGTGTAAGGAAAAGTATAATTAACCTTTAAACCACATACTCTACCAATCAAACTGAACAACTTTTACTATAAAACACAAATTTAAAAAAATCTGTTGTTCGATACATTTGAGTCGAGTTATGTTTGCAGTTTTGTATGGGACAGCCGTTTTTTTTTGCGATTCCGATGTTGGTTCCATAGAGAAAGTTGTTCAGTTTGATCGTCTGGTCATCCCCTTAAAAAAGTGTCAGCATATTAAGTTGGACCCTGTACAGTTTAGGAAAAAACGTTTGATAACAACTTATAAGATCTAAGGATTGACATTTAAAAAATGTGAAAAGTTAAAAAGACGTCCAATGTCCCTCATATTGCAGTTTCGACCCACTGTGGGCCGCCACGAGCTTGTATGAAGGTGTTTTTCTGGTAGGATATACAACGTGTTAATGAATTAACGCAAAACTAGAAAGTAGTTTGTTTAGAATCGAGAGCAAAATCGAATTATCAAGGTTTCAATATAGGTTACATTTTTCAAAATATTAATTAATTTGTTCTTATAATTTATAAATTTTCTGAACTCGATCTCAACCCTCCGATCAGGCACACTCACCCTACTTACAACCAAATCAGGATTCTTAAAATGTATCCACGAGCACGCTAGTGCTTTCATTCATTGCTGAAATGATAACAAATCATGTTTGCCTCAAAACTTAAAATGCGAATAACTTTAAATTTTAACTATCAAAATAAAGAAATTATTGTTTCAATCTAATTAGATTAAATAAGCGCAAAACCTCATACACCCCAACTGATTTATAACAAAATAATTCGATTGTATCAATTATTTAATTATTTTTATAGTTAAAATTTAAAGTTATTCGCATTTTAAGTTTTGAGGCAAAAATGATTTGTTATCATTTCAGCAATGAATGAAAGCGCTAACATGCTCATGGATACATTCTAAGAATCTTGTTTTGGTAGTAATTAGGATGAGTGTGCCCGTGCGGTGAGTTGAGATCGAGTACAGTAAATTTTAAATTTTACAAACAAATTATTTATTATTTTGAAAAAAATTACCTGTTTAAAACATGAAAATTCGATTCTGCACTCGATTCTAAACAAACTACTTTCTAGTTTTGCGTTAATTCATTAACACGGTGTATATGTATTTTAATTAAGTAAAATAAATGAAAATTAAAAAAATGTTTTTAATTTATTTGAAGTATCAAATATTCTACAAAATACTTTTTATTTGGATACGCAAACATTCTTAGTTTCCGAGATATTAAGAGAAGTTTATTCCGAATGCGTAAATGCGCGCTGCATACAAACGTACTATGGTGATATTTTCAATACTAACCAATTAAAGTTCTTGAAATTATGCAGAAACAATCTAGAAACAAATCTCTATGCTTGTATCGAGTCCGATTTTCGTTAAAATATACAGTTTCAATGCTAGGATGAATTTAAGATTTGTATGGAAATCTTTGAGGCACTGTTACTTTAAAACTTTACATTTTAACGAAAATCTGACTCTATACAAGCATAGAAATTTGTTTCTAGATTCTTTTCTGAAAAATTTCATTGAGTTTAAGTGGTTAGTATTGAAAATATCACCATAGTACGTTTGTATGGAGCGCGCTCCGAATTATATCCTCTTAAGGTTTCTATGAATTATGCGATAGCAATTTTTATGTATCGTGTCTGGTACACAGGGTGTAAGGAAAAGTATCATTAACCTTTAAACCACATACTCTACCCAACAAACTGAACAACTTTTACTATTAAACAAAAATTAAAAAAAAAATCTACTGTTCGATACATTTGAGTCGAGTTATGTTTGCAGTTTTGTATGGGACAGCTGTTTTTTTTGCGATTTCGATGTTGGTCCCAAAGAGAAAGTTGTTCAGTTTGATCGTCTGGTCATCCCCTTAAAAAAGTGTCAGCATATTAAGTTGGACCCTATATAGTTTAGGAAAAAACGTTTGATAACAACTTATAAGATCTATGGATTGACATTTAAAAAAATGTGAAAAGTTAAAAAGACGTCCAATGTCCCTCATATTGCAGTTTCGACCCACTGTGGGCCGCCACGAGCTTGTATGAAGGTGTTTTTCTGGTAGGATATATATGCGATGCTAGCCCGCCTCAATTACTTCCTCTTTTTTAAATTTTGTTATAAGCTACGAATAATGTTATAACTAACACCCATTTCCTCATTAAAATAATACAAAAGTAATACATTTTAAAAAAGTTTATCGAAGTAAGTAAAAGCGAAAAGCCTCAGGCCGAGATTCAGAGATGTATTTAAGTTATAAATTAAATAGATAAACGATTTATACACAGAAAATAATTACAGTTTACAGAAGCGACAAAATAAGAATAGAACACAACACCAACTATGTAGGTAATTAATTGTTAATTATATTGTTTAGCCGTGGTGGTCCAGTGGCTAGTAACCTTGCCTGCCATGCAGGAGGCGATGGTTCGATCCCAGACTCGTACCAATGAGTTTTTCGGAATTTATGTACGATTTGTAACACCACTGGCTTTTCGGTGAAGGTAAAACATCGTGAGGAAACCTGCATGCTTCGATTTCGAGGCATGTATTGTACCCACTGTCCATTATGTGGCGACGGGCTCACCCCCCGTCACACTGGATAGAGTTTCGGTACTACTGGTGAAACATGGATGTTCTGAGGTTTCAGAATATCTCTAACTACCCCCTCGGGGAATATAGTCGTGAGCATATGCTTATGCTTATGTATATTGTTTAGAGTTCGAACTTTACAAATTCACAACACAAGACCAACAGAACAACATGTAATCGTTTTGTATAGAACAGATGATTTTTTTCGTCTTTTCGATGTTGGTCCCATAGAAAAAGTTGTTCAGCTTGACGGTCTGATCATCCCCTTAAAAAACTGTCAGCATATTAAGAAGGATCCTGTATAGATACAAACATCCATGACCCGTGTACAAATATTCATATTCATAATACAAATATTTGTCCCTTACGGGATTCGAACCCGCGACCCTCGGCACAGCAGGCAGGTTCACTACCGACTGTGCTATCGTGTCGTCGTATAATTCTATCGCATAACAAAAATTGAAAGTAAACATTTGTTTATCACAGATATAACATTTGCTCACATCGTTGTGCGTATGAATTATATAATTATCACATTAATAATAAATATACAAGCTGTTACAAAAATACAAATAAACATTCAAGGGGGTGGTTTAGCCCATCAAACTGAACAACTTTCACTATGGGACCAACATCGAAATCACGAAAAAAAAATCTGATGTCCCATACTAAACTACAAATCTAGAGCTAAATGTATGGGACAGTTGATTTTTTTTCGCGATTTCGATGTTGGTCCCATACTGAAAGATGTTAAGTTTGATGGTCTAAACGACCCCCTTAAAATTTTTAAATGTTTATTTTTACTTATGTAACACCCGGTATAAATCAAAGAGTCTAAAATTTGCCTTTTCATACATTTTTGATGTAATAAAACTTACAGTTACAGCCTTCATGCCATAACAATAAATGCTAAGAAGGATGAGTGAAAGATAGAGAATATAAGAGAAGAAGTTATTACATCAAAAATGTATGAAAAGGCAGATTTTTCAAACCTCAAATCAAGGATAATGTTAATGGCCATACAGATTTTGTGTGATACAAATAAACGTTGAGATGGACAATGTACATACATTTTTGGACCAAATGTGTAACTTTTGCTTCAAAAATGTATGAAACGCGGATGATTTATTTTCCGCCCTCGCATCATACCACAGAACATTATAAGAGGGGTTAGAAGTGAAAAGTAGGCGTGGAACGTGTCGCCACAGGTTATGCAATGATTTGCATAACACCATAAGGCGCGAGGCGTGGTGCGAGCGAGAGGGCATGAGTAATTGTAGCAGCGTGAGCGGAAATACAAGTGGCGACAGCCGTCTCCGAAGCAAAAGCGCTACTTTGCATTTCTAACCCCTCTTATAATGTCCTGTGCATCATACTCACGTCAGCGCCATCTATCGCCGTATATTGAAAACTTTTACTATCAGAAAACTCCTACAAATGAGTCCCTAAGTGCGATAAATAATTCTCTTTCCTAGCGCACCTGTACGCACAAATATGGCACGCAAACGGTCTCTCCCCTGTATGGATACGCAAATGTTTATTCAAATTACTTTTCGTTGCACATTTCAGCTCGCAGATAGAACAAGAATAAGGCTTTTCACCGGTATGAGTTCGCATATGTTTTGCCAAATCAGTTTTAAGATTACATCTATACGGACACCTGGTGCATCGGAACGGTTTTTCATCGGTGTGAATACGTGAATGCTTTTTTAAAACACTGTGTTCATTTGTCCTATAATCACAAAAATCGCACGAGAAATTCTTTTTATTGAAATGGACGTTCTTAATATGATCGTTCAAGTTTGAACTCTTGACATATCTCAAGTCGCAGATATCACAGACGAATAGACGTTTTTTATCGTGGAGTTTTTTGTGTCGGTCCATAGAGTCTTGTGTAGCGGCTTGGTACGGGCATTCTTTGCATTTGAAGTAGAGGTTACGTTTTATTACCTCATGGCATTTTATATGTTGTTTATATAAGTATTCCGTTTGGAAACATCTTCCGCAGTCTTCGCAAACGTATTTGGTGTAATTTCTTTTTTTAATAGTTGCTCGGACCTTTCTTATTCTGGGAACAGGTTTCATTATTCGTGGTGTTCTGTTCCTTTCTGAACGTCTTAGGTTTAGGACACCATTGTCGGTGGATTCTTTAGTGATCTGGTTTGCAGCTTTGGGATTTTGAGGTGTTTGGTCCTTTTTACTTGATGCTCTGGGTTTAGCTGGTCCTGGAAAATAATTATTATCTTTTTAATAACTTGAATGATTGTTGTTGTACCTTGCCTGCCGTGCAGGAGGCGATGGTTCGATCCCCGTCCAGGCCGACTCGTACCAATGAGTTTTTCGGAATTTATGTACGATTTGTAACACCACTGGCTTTTCGGTGAAGGAAAACATCGTGAGAAAAACCTGCATGCTTCAATTTCGAGGCATGTATTGTATCCATTGTCCATTATAAGTGGCGACGGGCTCACCCCCCGTGGATGTTCTGAGGTTTCAGAATATCTCTGACTACCCCCTCGGGGAATATAGTCGTGAGCATATGCTTATGCTTATGATTGATTGTTGGCTGAGCTATTGCAAGCAAGGGTCGTTATTGTAACACTGTGACCATCGCTGGTCTTTTGTGTTCGCCCCAAGCTCACCCATATTTTACGCAAACCTCCAAACTTGTGGTATTTTCTTTTCATTATCGGGTATGCAGGTTTCCACACGATAATGATAAATACAACCGTACATAAATTCCGTAGAACTTATTGGTACAGGCCAGGAATCGAACCGCCACCTTCCTACTAAGCTACACTGAACTACATACAATTTGGTTCATCTTAGTCATCAGAATAATTGCTAAAAATGAAAAATATGTAATATCCGGGCCAAACAACCGAATGAGATACAGTATTTTTAATAATCTTGCAATTATTAATATTACTTTATAGATCCGATGGACCAAGGCAATATCGGAATGGTGGCCAAGAGAAGGACGGAGGTCTGTGGGTAGACCACCGATGCGATGATCAGACGACATTGTAAGGGTTGGATCAGATTGGCACAGGACTGTGAGTGGCGCAATAAAAAGGAGGCCTATGCCCAGCAGTGGGTTGATGTGGGCTGATTTGAATTGAATTTGAATATCATTGATACTAATTTAATTTTCGAAACGATAAAACAAATATCAAGGTCATTCAGTGAGATACGAGCGCGAGACACTCGACTGAATTAAGCCTCGACGTCGAGGCCCGACTGTGTAGGTACATTTTTATACCTAACGTACGGAGTGAGACAGGCCTGGTACAGCCTCGATCGAATCAAAGGCTTTCTCGTAGTCCACGCCAAGCAAAGGGGCAGGTTATTCAGTGTTCTGTATAACTTGCCGAAGCGTATGTAAAGCTGTACAGTATAATAACAAAAATCAGCCAAGTGTGAGTCGGTCTCGTGTTAAAGGTCAAGGACACAAAAATTTTTAGTCAATATGTTGTGTGATATAGAACCCTCGGTGCGCGTGTAGCCCGACTCGCACTAGACCGGTTTTTTATAATAGTGTAAATAACAAACCTTTAGGAGAAACGTACGGAGCCGTACTAGGCCCTGCAACTGCATCTCTGTCGCACCCATTGTTCGTGCATAAGTCTATCTCACCCTCTACCGATTCATCGCCTGATTCCCTTTCAATCTTCACATCAATTCGTATGTTAGGGTTTGAGCAATTATTGTCCATCTTGGATCTTCTCGATGTACGTTTTTTGGCGACTTTCATTTCGAATCGTAATATTCTGTAGTTTATGTTTCTTGTTCTTGGCTCGTTACTATTCGTCTCTGATGAAGTTTTTGATCTGTAACATAGATTAATATGTATTATTGGATATACAAGGTGTTACAAAAGTAAAAATAAACATTTAAGGGGGTGGTTTAGACCATCAAACTGAACAACTTTCACTATGAGACCAATATCGAAATCGCGAAAAAAAAGTCTGATGTTCCATACTAAACTACAAATCTACTCGAGCTAAATGTATGGGATAGCAGATTTTTTTTTCGCGATTTCGATATTGGTCCCATAGTGAAAGTTGTTCAGTTTGATGGTCTAAACAACCCCCTTAAAAGTTTTAAATATTTATTTTTACTTTTGTAACACCTTGTAGATGGATACCTATACTTCATTCCAAATAAGGATGACGAGATTTTCCGAGTCCTATTTCGCTTTCTGGCCAATTCTGATTACCAAATGTAATTTATTTATTGGATACATATACTATCTGACATATCTTGGACGTTTCTAAAGCTGTTCTAAGAATAAGTGAGAAGAAGTGTTTCAAATCTCTGTTTCTGTAATTCAAAATAGCCTTAAAATATTGTTGCTATTTTGAATGGAGTATAAGTCACCTTGGATTTTAGTACATTGCTATTTCCTTTCACTTTTACTTTTTTATGTGTTTCATGGGTTGAACATTTGGAATCTTTCCGAAAATATATGTTTAAAACTCAGATCAAAAAAGTCCTCTGTAAAAAAGCATATTATAAACTGGATGATTATTTAAATAATCAAAATGCTTGGGTCTGAGTGTCACTAACTTAAAGTTTACTGTATAGTATCATTTATTTAATAAAATAGACTATGTATTACTGTATACATATACAACATGTTAATGAATTAACGCAAAACTACAAAGAAGTTTGTTTAGAATCGAGAGCAGAATCGAATTATCATGTTTTCAACGTAGGTAATTTTTTTCAAAATACTAAATAATTTGTTTGTAAAATTTACTGAACTCGATCTCAACCCACCGCTCGGGCACTCTCACTCTGCTTACTACCAAAACAAAATTCTTAAAATGTATCCACGAGCACGTTAGCGCTTTCATTCATTGCTGAAATGATAACAAATCATTTTTGTAACCTTACAGCACAAATTTACGCGGGAAATTGGAGGGAGCCGCTTGGAATGCGAAGCCTCCTGGTATGTCAACAGTGAAGGCTTTAAAATAGCTTTATATCAAAGCCCTTAGGGGTACGTTATGTGTTCTTGGGGATGAACATCGGCTGACGTGAAGTCGTCGCTGGTACCACGCGGCCGATTGCGAATCGGGGACCGGCGAGAATAATTTTACAATACGGATTATAAACTTATGAAATCCACTTACCACTACGCACAAGAACACTAGGTACCTAACTAAAGTTTCTTATAAACTGTGTTGTTAAACAGAATAATTATTACGTATCACTGTATGAATGCAACACCAAACACCAAAGAAAATTAAAGAAAATCAAAACACGCAATTAATTTTTGGTTGTTTTTCCACAGATAATTAAAAAAAAAATTTTAATGTCTTTAACGGCTCTGGATACAAGTCCTTTGAGGCATTCGTAATTTTTTTTCTTTATATTCTTTATTTTTATGATGGGATGATACAGGGATGACGATGAATCTGTGGTCGATTTCGTAAGCTCGCGCGTTGCCGCCAAAATGACCATGTACGAGTTAACTTGAACCAAAACTTATGTACGATGTTTTTATAAACAAGTCTAGAAACAATTACTTTATAGAATAGTCGATGTACAGCGGTCTAAGGTCTTGCAACTCGCGCGGGCATGTAAATGCCGTATGGACATGGATTTAGACAATACCTATTTCCATCTTCCTGGGTATGGCATACTTCTCTTGCCTCATCGATTTTCATATTATCTCTTTAGTCAGTTGAAGAACTTTAAAAAAAATAGGTTTTGGGTTTAGAAACATTTACCGACGGCGGACCCATACTAAATGGCATTTTTGTATAGGCCCTTAATAAAACAGCCGCCGTGTGGCTCCGGCTTAAAATGGAGCACCTTATTCTTCCCGTGGGTGTCGTACGAGGCGACTAAGGGATTAAAGGTTTCTTATGCAGTGTTTATGTAGGGGAAAGGCTAGCCACCTCCCACGAATTAACTCGTCATTCCATCCTGAAAATTTAATTGCTAAATGTGAGCATTGCTACAACTACTTTCTTGAACAGAAAGTTGGTAGTTGTAGCAATGTTTCTGACCACCCCAAAAGGGATTACGGTCGTGATTTTATGTATAATATTGATGTTAAATAAAACAACAAAACACTTTTTAACATTATAAATATTATAGTTACGTATGTACACACGGCGACAAATCAAGCTATACTATATTGGTTTTGTATAGCTTGATGTGTCGCAGTGTGTACAATTGTCCACGTTTTTTATTTATCAATAGCATAACTGTGTGAAATTGATATCATTATTAGCATCCTTATAACTAAGAGTCTACCCATCAAACCGAACACCTTTTACTATGGAAGCAAAGTGATCTGAGCAAATAAACCAGCTTTTCCTTACTAAACTGTGATGCCTATTCGACTCAAATGTATGCAACAGCAGATTTTATTATTTGCTCCGATCGGTTTGCTGGTGGTATGCTAATGATATCAATTTCACCCTGTAGATGTTACATTTACCGTCTCATCTTCCACTTTGATCCCATGAAAATTGTCATGAGTCATTCCAAATACCAAACACTTTGTTATACGAGTGGAAAATCTCAATAAGCATAACAAATGACTATGATGTTAATCTGTAAGTAAAAATGAATCAATCATATTACCACTTTGATCTCATGAAAATTGTCATGAGTCATTCCAAGTGCCAAACACTTTATTATATTAGTGGAATCTCCCAGTAAGTAAGTAACAATGGATCAGTCACATTCGATGTTATATTAAAACTCGTCTCATCTTCCACTTTGATCTCATGAAAATCGTCATGAAACGAAGCTCCAAACACTTTCTTACATTAGTGGAAAATCTCAACATATTAGACGTTATATTGACACTCGTCTCGACTTCCACTTTGATCTCATGAACACATTGTCATGACTTGAAACACTTTGTTATATGAATGGAAAATCGCAATAAAAGTAACAAATATGTTAATCTGTAAGTAACAATGGATCAGTCATAGACGTTACATTGACAGCCTCATCTTCCACTTTGATCTCATGAAAATTTGTCATGACACGAAGCGCCAACACTTTGTTAGATAAGTGGAAAATCTCAATAAAAGTAACAAATATGTTAATGTGTAAGTAACAATGGATCAGTCATATTAGATGTCACATTAACAGTCTCGTCTTCCACTTTGATCTCATGAAAATTGTCATGACTTGAAACACTTTGTTACATGAATGGAAAATCGCAATAAAAGTAACAAATGTGTTAATCTGTAAGTAACAATGGATCAGTCATAGACGTTACATTTACAGCCTCAGCTTCCACTTTAATCTCATGATAATCGTCATGACATGAACCGAAAACTTTGTCATCACATGCCTTTTCTAAAGCGTCCTGTGCCACTGCCTCCTTGATAACCCTAGCAATTTTTAACTTAGTTTTAGATTGTAAACGCAAAGACATTTTCTTTAAAGTCTTCGAATAGCCTAAGAATATTAAATCTGTATTATCGTATCTAATTATTTTATTTACTCGTCTAGGTTCAATTTGTTTCAACTGAGGTTTAATTTGGGGGCTAAATTTCAGTTCTTGTACACTTTCTTTCGGGCTTGGCTGTCTTTGAGTTTTATTAACGTCTAGGTAAGGTCTAAGGAAAGCCATCAGATGTACCCAGGGCCACTTTCCGTATCTTCCCTTATTTTTATTTCCGCTTTTGCTTGAGTTTGTCGTTCGTAAATATTTGCTGTACGAATCCCGTAGGTTCTTCCACTTCATTTTGACGATGTGAACTGTAAAAAGAGTTGTTATGTAGTAGAAAAATGAAGAAATTATAGTCATACACTGAACAACTTTCTCTACGGGACCAACGTCAAAATAACGAAAAAAAATCTGCTGTCCTATACATTTGGCTCGAGTAGGTTTGCAGTTTTGTATGGAAAAGCGGATTATTTTTTCGCGATTTCGATGATGGTGCCATAAATATATATTTCCGTGTGTACAATAAAGTGAAATATTATAATATTTAAATAAATAAAAAAAAAATAGAGAAAGTTGTTCAATTTGACTGATCATCCTCTTAAAAAAGTGTAGTAGTAAATATTAAGGATCCTAGTGACCATCAAACTGAACAACTTGGGACCAACGTCAAAACCGCGAAAACAACATCATTTGTTCCATACAAAACTGCAATCCTACTCGACCTGAATGTATGGGATGGACAGTTGATTTTGCTCCCATGTAGAAAGTTGTTCAGTTTGAAGGTCTGATTATCTCCTTGAAAAACTCATATTAAGGACCCAATAGTCTGATGATGTTGGTAGGCAGTTGAATTAGTTTCTAACCACCCTGATAAAGATCATCATTCATATCGTGTGGGCAGCAAGCCCTGGTGTCAGAGTTTTTCCAGACCGCCTTACGGCCTCTGACATGGTTTCTAATGTAACGACTACTACCACCAGAGATAGTAGCCGGGACCAACGGCGTAACATGCCATCCAAAGCACAGAATCATCTTTCTTTTTCAGACAATCAGGTGATTCAGCCTGCAATGTCCTATCGCAGAGCAGAGCAGTTTCGGTACTACTGGTGAAACGTGGACGTTCTGAGGTTTCAGAATATCTCTGACTACCCCCTCGGGGGATATAGTCGTGAGCATATGCTTATGCTTATGTCCTAACCAACTGGGGAAAAACGCACAAAGTGACATATCGCTAAATGTCCCCGTCCGTGGGAATCGAACCCACAACCTCCATGTCAAGAGCCCAATGCTCTTAACCATTAAGACCACGGAGGCAGAGAAAGAGATTATAGTTGTTAATATGCATGTGTCCTCACCACTCTCTTCCTCAATTTCCTGTGTAATCTGTTCCCACTTGCGTTTCTTCTTCAACACGTTTTTATAAGCGTCGTGCCTGTGATCATATAGCATCGGACAGTTCTTCACAAGTTCTATTAGTTTCTTCGTTTTCTGATATATTTTTCCTCTATTTATAATGCGAACAAACTGAAATTAAATTAAGATAGATGTCAAAATTATACAGGGTGTCAGAGTAAACATTTGATAAAAATAGTCTGGAGTGAACCCTGAACGCGACTCGTTTGATGTTATTGTTCCTTAATTGACAACATAACATTTTTTTAACCACCTGTTTTTAATAAAAAATATAAAAATAGGTTAAAAAATAAGAGATACGTATTTTTCAGATTTTATTTTTGACCGATATTTCTATTTTTAATTTACTTTTGAATTTTCTGAAAAACGTAGGGTTTATGGCTAAGATACCTTGGCCGCAATAACATTAAAAATAAAAACTGTCAAATACAATAGAAAAGCCAAGCAGGCAAAGGAATAAAATCTCATTCAACCTCTATTATATTTTTCAGCATTTTTCAAATAGCTCGAGAAATAATGGATAGAAAAATCGGATAATTTTGATATCAGCTTTGAATCACACAATCTCCAAATGGTTTTCTTATTTTGGTACCTTTCTTAAAATGAAATGTTGTCAATTATAGGCTGTCTTGTTTAGTGATAAGGTATAAAATTGTATGTAAATGCACATGATCAATTGATCTTGTAACATGGCAGAGGGGAAATGCTACCGCATGGCTGGTCCCTAGTTATATGGTCTAAGTCTGAAGCACGCCCTTTGATGTAAAGCATTAAATTTTACACCCTGATATGTAAGACATAAATCAGTAGGTATTTACTTTATAGTCCTCTGTTGATTGTACATTGAATTTGTCCTCACCATCTGAAAGAATAAATATTGATGTCCTTATTATTAAATACTGAGTTTACACGCGACTTCGTCCGCACAAATTATACCAGATTTATACAGATCATAGGCCATCAAACAAAAAAAGTTTCATCAAAATTGGTGCAATCGTTTTTGCATGATGCTTGCAGAAACAAACAAACGGACAGAAATTCTAAAAAAATGGTTATTGGAGCCAGGGACACCTAGAAACTATTTTGTAATCTTTTTTTGTAAATATCATTAATGTACAGACACACTTCTGTTACAGTTTTATAATAGTTTAGATAGATTAAAAGGTCCTGGCAATCGAGCTTTGCTCTGCATCTTCCAAGTTAATCTAGATAGGGTACAAAATATTCACAGTCATCATACAAATATTTGCCCCTTGCAGGATTCAAACCCATGACCCACTATAGGCTGAGCTATTGGCCGTCTGTATGTACGCATATATGCGGTCTGGATAACATTATAAAGCCCCCATAGGAGACCAAAGGCCATACAGAGTCTAGCTTAAAATGCTGACAGTTTTTAAAGAGGATGATCAGACCATCAAACTGAACAACTTTTTCTAAAGGACTAAAGTCGAAATCACGAATATAAATCTGCTGTCTCATACATTTAGGTCTGTGCAGTTTTATATAAAACAGATGTTTTTTGTCGCGATTTAGAGTAAGCTGTTCAAACATGTTTGAAAAACACAGATTCTAAATGGAAAAAAATTACAAACCTTCATTTTTCTCATCAAAAGATAAGGTTCCAGTCCGTGGTTCAATTTCAAAATCTAAATCATTATCGATTTCACCGCCGTTTTCAAATTCTATATGTAATTCTTGCTTTATGGCAGCATCCTCGGAAATCATTTTTGTTTATTTATTTACAATTTTACATGAAAGTAAATTTGTTAATCAGGGTTATCGATTAATTTGAAACTTTAAAACGTAATGGAAGCAATTAATTGCACATTATAATAAATAAGCAGAGTAATTTTATTGTTTTTCTTTTCGAAAAAAATCCAAATCGGGCAAATTGAAATTTTGGAAAATTCATTGAACGAATGAAAATGCATTCTGTCATCTGTCAGTTTCACTAACTTCCATTCGTTCATTTGCGTTTCGTTACTGTAGAGTTCATAAAAACCGGTATTGATAGCTTCGAATCGGAACGAAATCGAATCGGAACAACACTACTTAGGTACCTATTATGTCATCAGCTCTTCTTTTTTCGTAGAATTGTATGCCAAATTGAAATGTGTGAGTGAAATAGATCATCGATTTTTGTATAACGTTGTTCCTTTCATTATCTTCAATTGTCGTAAAAACAATGAAAATAAGCGCATCGTTTTCGTGTCAATCACCTTACGCCAGCTTTTCTTTGCAATTTTCTTAAATTTTCTAACTAAATGTAGAGTGAAAAATGTCGGAATCTTGGAACATAAGTGGCCTGTGCCGCTGTTGTCATTCTGAAGGCAGTTTCCGGAGTTTGGGAGTCGCATACCCTTGCGAAGGAAAAGACGAAATCTTCGCAGTTTTGTTGCGAGAGACTTTCGATATTATTGTAAGATTTTCTTTTTTTAATGCGTTCAGGCTTTGCAGCCAAAGCTATAAGGCAAATTTTTTGATAATTCATAGCTTCAATACGCTGAAAATGAGCTTTTAACCCCTGACGCTAAAAGAGGGGTGTTATAAGTTTGACGCCTTTGTCGGTCTGTCTGTCTGTGGCATCGTAGCTCCCAAACGGGTGGACCGATTTCGATGCGTGTTTTTAAAAGAAAGCTAATTTTTGCGAGAGTGTTGTTTCATGAAAATCGGTTCAGCAGTTTTCTAGTAACTTTAAAAATAACGGAATATCATTAAATTACAAATTTAAAACAAAACATTTGTTTACATAAAAATAATAAATGACCAAATTATTTTTCACTTTTTAAATGTCTGTATTTAGCGTTAGGGTTTTTTTATAATGCTTCTATCCCTCCATCCAGATAAGCCCGATGGCAGGTACTTCCAGTGCAGCGACGTACACAATATGTGAGAGTTGCGTACCCAGGCTCCGGGACGCCGCACTGTTCAAGCAGCAGGTGGTCAAGTGTGAGAGGGCTTTTGGAGATTACTATAACAACTACTTTTATAAAGGTTTGCTCATTTCAATTTAATAAGCATATAAGCATATGCTCACGACTATATTCCCGAGGGGGTAGTCAGAGATATTCTGAAACCTCAGAACATCCACGTTTCAACCGTAGTACCGAATCTCTGTCCAGTGTGATGGGGAGTGAGCCCGTCGCCACTTGTATTGGACAGTGGGTACAATACATGCCTCGAAATTGAAGCATGAAGGTTTCCTCACGATGTTTTCCTTCACCGTGGTGTTACAAATCGTAAATAAATTCCGAAAAACTCATTGGTACGAGTCGGTCTGGACGGGAATCGAACCATCGCCTCCTGCACGGCAGGCAAGGTCATTTTAATAAAGCCAAATTGTGATATTCGTGTTGAATCGATCACGGAGTCGCGCTGCAATTCTGGCGGAGTACGGACGCGTGCGTATCGGCGCGTTGGGATTGCATGTGGCTCCACCATTTTGTGAACTCTTTTGTGTTTTAACCTTAAAACAATCACTTGAGATTATAAACTACTTACATTGGCAAAACTGCCACTCTAGACTTAATAAATACTACTGATCATTTTCCTTCATATACTATCCACATAACGAGACATTGGCTGAATTGTGATAACACATCGGATGCCACTAAACAAAAATTGAATTGAATTGAATCGATCACAGCAAAAACTCTGTGGGATGTGCATCGTGAAGTAAACGAACGCGAAAAAAAATCAGCTGTCCTTTACATTTGAGTCGGGTAGATACATCAGTTTTGTATGGGACAGGTAATTTTTTTCGCATTTCCTGAGGTAGGCTCCATAGTGAATGTTGTTCAGTTTGATGGTCTGAGTTCACCGTTTCAGTATTTGCTAGGTTGTCACTGCTCCCCCCCCCCCCCCCCCCCCTCCCCACACCCTCTCGTTGGTATGGTACGTCTTCATTTATAACATTCTTCTTTTTTTAGGTGCAGAAACATTTGAAAATGCAGTTAAACTTGAAACTGATGGTAAGTTGAATTATGGAGTCACGTTGCAGGGTTTGCCCCGAACGCTTGTCTTTCGCGTGGTGTTCGCGCGGTTCGCGTTTCAGCCTGCCACGAGGCTCCGCAATCCTTCTCAGTTGTGTTCTTACTCAAAAACAATCCTCGAGATTGGATAGATACTCCCTCAAACCACTTGACACTGGCGGAAATGCGGTGCTAACGTACAAGCAAGAGGTCCATTAATAATAAATAAAAAAAAATAAAAAAGTTAAATTATTACAATGACCTTTAGTACCTTACAGGGTGTAACACTCTGTATTTAAACGACTTTCACTATGGAGACAAAGTTGAAAAAAAAAAAATGATTGTTTCATATAATTATAAAACTGTATCTCCTATTAATAAGTACATCATCATCACAGTGACCTCTATTAATAAGTGTAAGAAAATATCTTAGTAATACAGGGTGTAAGGGAATTGCTTCCGAAAACTCAAAGGGGTGAAAGTACCCATCAATATGAACAACTTTTAGTATGGGACCAACAAGATCTCAAAAAACTTGAATATAAATATACTTAAATATCTTTTATGTACAGCTCAGAGGAAGGATCTCCATAGAGTCCGCATAAATTTACGATGGTAGTTAGTCTCTTTTGTCTTATGAGTAGAAGGAGATGGAACTATAGATATTTGTTTATGCGGCTGTCCACTTTTTTTTGAGCTAGTGTGTGTGAAAAGTGACCGTAAACATAAGGCCATATGTCACTTGTTGCCTTTTGTCTAGTATGGACAAAAGGCAACAAGTGACATATGATACTTGACACCACACACTCAAACCTAAACGTCAAAAAAGTGGACACTTTACAATTGGTATGGCTCACTCTATTAGGTATAATCTCTTTGATGTACAGACACTGTCTAAATAGACAGCGCCACCCGGCTTACCTGTGTTGTTCGGGGGGCATATCTGCAGATGTCGCCGCCCACCTTGGTTTTTCCATTCACATGAACTGACCCTTCAGGTCGGACGAAACTACGAGGCTTTCGGCCATTCCAATATACGAGCGAACCAAGACCACCACTGCACCCGGGACCACCAGTTCCAAGAGCCAACAGGCACACTCCTGTTACAGTTTTATAATAGTTAAGATATCTACGGATAGCATGCATAAAAGTCAGTCGGTATTTCTTTTGGTAGATATAACAATTGTTCTAACCATAACCTATCTTATTTATTTTGCAGAATTGAAAGAGGAATCAACACATTCTATCGATGATAATCGAGATAGCCTGGAACATGAAGGTAAATTATTATACATAAATGCAGAAACTCACAGAACAGAGAACCCGGCTTCGCTTTAATAGAAGTAGCATTCAGATGCAGCCCGCGTGCAACACGAAACACTTTACACAGGCAAGAGAAAAAAAACTGAATAATGTCTTAAACTTTTAACTTATCAGTGTTAAATCTTGTATCAAATACAAGATCAGTATAAAATCTTGAATCGGATACAAGATCAGTGTAAAATCTTGAATCTGATACAAGATCAGTATAAAATCTTGAATCTGATACAAGATCAGTGCAAAATCTTATATCTGATACAAGATCGTGTAAAATCTTGAATCTGATACAAGATCAGTGAAAAATCTTGTATCTGATACAAGATTACACGTGGTAAGTTCAATGTTTACGAAGTTATTCAGTTTTTTCTCCTTTCTGTGTAAAGTTTTTCGTATCGTACTTACGCGGTACACTTGTGCACTTCTTAAAATATCCTGGGTACCTGAATGCTACGTCAAAATAGACTAGGAAATTTGAATAAATTCTTCAGTGTATGGAAGTCCGCCTCACCGCATTTTGCTTGCATGGTGAACTAATTTTACTTTTACTATTTATACTTCGGTAATTCTTGATTTTTCATTATTATTTTCTTCATATTTTTTCGTACATCGCCCTTTTTCATTTCGAGATTTTTTTTCATTACTAATTTATTCTTTCTTCTTGAGTATTCAAAAGTCAAAATTGTTTATTCAAAATAATATCACAGATAACTTTTTGACGTCATGTTTTTGAATCTACCACCGCGTCGGAAGGTGTTCCGTTGTAGAGAAGATGCGGCCAGAAACTCTACAACACACTTCTTTTAAACAAAACAAAATATACAAAGTACAATTACATAAATTCAATATTAAATTACATAGTGTAACATTGTCAAGACCAGACATTTTGGTCATTCAAATAATCATCGAGAGTTTATAGTAACCTTTTTTACAGAGGACTTGTTTAATATGGGACTTAAACTTTTGGTCTGTCAAGTTTAGAATATTCTCTGGTATCTTATTATAATAACGTATACAGTGCCCCATGAAAGATGTGTTGACCTTACTAAGTCAAAAATGTGGGAATACTAATTTATTTCAATTTCTTGTATTGTAATTATGAACGTCACTGTTTTATTTAATACCTTTTAATACTTTTTAATACCTTCCCCGGTCCCGTTTGGGTGCGGAACCTTAACAATTATATATCCCAGAAGCGTATAGAGGCTGATGATATACATATAAATTATTTCAGATGATAAACTGACGTCGGTGGATATATTCATAGAGCCCGACATCGAAGACCAGCCTCTCTCGTTCCTTGCCAAGAGTAAACATGTCGAAAATAGTAATGGTAAGAATAATATCTAAATGATAAATGAACATGGGGGTCCTGCCTGCCGTGCAGGAGGCGATGGTTCGATCCCCGTCCAGGCCGACACGTACCAATGAGTTTTTCGGAATTTATGTACGCTATTGTACGATTTATAACACTTTTCGGTGAAGGAAAACATCGTGAGGAAACCTGTTCCTAACTTATGCATGTAGTACCGTCCAAAGTACCGCCTAAAGTGGAGATAAATAGTTTCTGCCTACCCCTCTGGGAAAAAGGCGTGAGTTTATTTATGTATGAATGTATGTACGTAATACTAACTGCTCTCGAACGGTGAAGGAATATATCGTGAAGAAACGCTGCATACGCTGAAGAAGAAATTCTGATGTGTATGTCTATGTATGACTAACGCCCATACACTGTCTTTGAGGGTAGGCCTGTGCCCTGCAGTGGGACGTATATAGGGTCCTTCTTAATATGCCGACACTTTTTAAGGGGATGATCAGACCGTCAAACTGAAAAACTTTCACCACGGCACCAACATCGAAATCGCGAAAAAACCGCTGTTCCATACAAAACTGCAAACCTACTCGAGCTAAATGTATGGGACAGCAGATTTTTTTTTCGCGATTTCGATGTTGGTCCTCTAGTGAAAATTGCTTAGTTTGTTGGTCTAAAAAACCCCCATAAAAGTTTTAAATATTAATTTTTTATTGTAATTCAAGTTTTTTTTCTCCTCACAGAAGAAACGACACAGCACAAGAAAAAAACGAAAAAGTTTTCCTGCGAACTTTGTCCGAAAAAATTCACATACAACGGCTCCCTAGAAGTTCATATGAAAATCCACAGCGGCGACAAAACATACCAATGTTTAATATGTAACACTAATTATATAAAAAACAAGGATCTCACTAAGCACATAGAAGAATCACATAGTGTGGATGATAAATACCCGTGCAAATTGTGTTCAGAAATATTCGAAAAACCGCGTCAACTAAAAACTCATCTAACCACCCACGATCAATACAAATGCGATTATTGCGATAAGAAATTCCAGAGAAAAAAAGGTTTAAAAGAACATCTAAAAGTTCATACCGGAGAAAAAAAATTCACATGCACGATTTGCAGTAAATCGTTCGGCCATAATCAAACTCTCAAATCTCATATGTACACGCATACTGGAGAAAAGCCGTATGTTTGCGATGTATGTGGCAGAAGATTCCCACAACGGACTCATCTGAAACGACATATACACATAATCCACACAGGCGTAAAACCATATTCGTGTAATATATGTTTAAAGCAATTTTCCAGTAAAAGTTACCTGTCTATTCACGACCGACAACATACAGGCGAAAAACCGTTTTCATGCGAAGTTTGCAAGAAAAACTTCACAGCATACACTACTTTAAAAGTCCACATGCGAGTCCATACTGGTTTAAAACCGTATTCGTGCACATTCTGCAATAGACAATTCGCTCAAATGGCCAGCTTTAAACTCCACGAAAGAACGCATACCGGAGAAAAGCCCTATTCCTGTACAGTGTGCAAAAAACAGTTTTCAGACAATGGTTACTTAAAAATACATATGCGGGTCCACAGCGGCGAAAAGCCCTATAACTGCGACATTTGCAAACGGGCTTTTAGAGAAACTGGACAGCTGAAACGTCATATGCGCGTTCATACTGGAATAAAGCCGTATACATGTAAAATATGTAATAAACAGATAGGCAATTTGTCTAAGCACATGCGTGTGCATTCTGATGATAGGCCTTTCAATTGTAATGTTTGTAATAAGCAGTTTTCTATTAGTGGTAACTTGAAGTTACATATGAGGATCCACACGGGGGAAAAGCCGTTTTCATGTGATATTTGTTGTAGTCAGTTCACGCAGAGCAGCGGGTTGAAGAGGCATCGATGTACGCATGGCGGGAAGAGTGATGGTTGATTTGCTACAAGTAGAATATCTTTTTAAGGGAATATAGGTTTAGACGAATATTTTCTATGAGAAACGCGTTTAACCAGCACTCCCCGTGCGTGTGCCGTATTTTTGATTAAAAAGAATTAACAAGAGTACTTTTAATACAACGTGTTAATGAATAAGCGCAAAACCTCATACACCCTAACTGATTTTTAACAAAATAATTAGATTGAAACAATAATTTCATTATTTTGATAGTTAAAATTTAAAGTTTGCACATTTTAAGTTTTGAGGCAAAAATGATTTGTTATGAATGAATGAAAGCGCTAACATGCTCACGGATACTTTTAAGAATCTTGTTTTGGTAGTAAGTAGGGTGAGAGTGCCCGAGCGGTAAGTTGAGATCAAGTTCAGTAAATTTAAAATTTTACAAAAAAAAAAAAAATTTGAAAAGAAAAATCCTATCTTGAAAACCTGATAATTTAATTCAGCTCTCGATTCTAAACAATCTACTTTCTAGTTTTGTGTTAATTCATTAACACATAGATTTTGTATGATTTCAGTATTTTAAGCCAATACACGAATGCAAGTTTTGAGTTAATTTTAGGTAGGTTGTCAATGTATACACGTAATTTATAGTAATTTACAATATTTTAAAAATTTATTGAAAAAAATGTTTTATTAACTCACAATAGGGTCATTAGAAATATAGCCCAGTAAAGTTACAGTGCGCTTGTATGGCGAAAGTAAATAATTTATAAGAGCCGTTTTTTTCTTTTATACTTTAGATTATAATTCTAGTTATCATTAAGATTGAAAATCCAACTAAAAATTTTCTTTAATAATTGAACAAAGTAAAAATATAATATACAATTTTTTGTATGTCATTTTTAAATACATTTCTATTCTTTTATACCTTTGTTTCTAAATAAGTAGAAATTACGAAATATTCAATTTTAGTATAAACTACACAGTGTATGTAAACTCATAACCCTTAGACGAATTATATACGGACCCGCCTCGCCTTAGCCTCGCATTTCCTCTCTGCCAACGTGCAAGATCAAAAGATCTTACGCATTTACATACAATTTTATACCTTATCACTAAACGCGACAGCCTATAATTGAGGAATAAGGAGGACACGTAGAATCATCCGGAGCAGGAATGACGATGAATGATAGGGTTGATGTGCTTCAATAAACTGCTTTATTTAGGTAACTAATAATAACATAGAATCGCTCGAGAAACTCTAGCCTAGCAACCACTCTGTTAGAAACGTAGCTAAGCTACCAGAGCCAAACCCTCTAAAGCGTTTTAATACCATCGACAAAACCGTGGCGCGGATACTCGCCACATCACCCCCCTACGGAGAAACAAACAGTGTAAAATAAAATATACTGTTACGATACACTGTACGGTTGATATGATCGCATGGTTACATTTATAAATTTAATATATCACGAAACCGAACTCTGCGACCAGCTCGTGTAACGGCAGGAGGGGAAAGGGAGGGGCGATTGGATGTTGATGCTGACGGTGAGTCAGGTTTTTGACCGGGAATAGGAACCGCATTCGGTGAAACCTCAGACGTGGGTCCTGCTGGTTTTGGTAACACCGGCGAGACGGGAGGTGTTACAGGGGGCATTGCTGCAGGAGCGGCTGTATCAGGCTCAACCTCTAGGTGCGCTGGTTTGACACGGTCGATGCTAACTTCGTGCTTCTTGCCTCTGACATCCAAAGTGAGGGTCTTAGGGCTTCTGGCCAAGATCTTATAGGGGCCGGTGTATGGCGGTTGAAGGGGTCTTCTCACAGTATCATCCCGCAGGAAAACATGAGTAGCGGTCGGCAGGTCCTTGTGGATGAATGTCGAAGGCTGTGCATGACGGGACGCTGGAGTGGAGCGAAGACTGGCCATTTTGATGCGTAACTGAGTCACAAAATCCTGTGGACTTCTATCATAAGTCTCCGATGCAGGTACGACGAGCTCTCCGGGAAGCCGGAGGGGTTCGCCGTACAAGATTTCTGCGGAAGAGCATTGCAGGTCCTCCTTTAGTGCTGTGCGAATGCCGAGCAAAACGAGCGGTAAGGCTTGACTCCACTTCGTGGCGTGGCACATGAGGGCTGCCTTTAGTTGCCGATGAAGGCGCTCTACCATTCCATTGGCTTGAGGATGGTAGCTCGTCGTCCGGATCTTCTTGGTCGCGCAAATCTGCATTAAGCGGGAGAACAGGACCGATTCAAACTGTCGTCCCTGGTCAGTTGTGACAACAAAAGGGACCCCGAAGCGAGAGATCCAGCCATTGACAAAGGTATCGGCAACCTCCTCTGCAGTTATGCTCGACATCGGCCATACTTCCGCCCATCGAGAAAACCTGTCGACAGCTGTAAGACAGTATGTGAAATTATTGGAGAACGGCAGCGCGCCGATTATATCCAAGTGAACGTGCTGGAATCGTGCTGCTGTACTACCGAAACTGCCCAGTGGTGAGGAAATGTGTCGCGATACCTTGCTGCGTTGGCATGAGGTGCACGTGCGCGCCCAGTTGCTGCAGTCTTTGCGGAGGAAAGGCCAAACGTAACGGTCAGCCACCAGGCGAGCGCTTGCACGCGCGCTAGGGTGACTAAGATTATGAAACCTTTGAAACGCAGCTCGACGAAAAGATACTGGAAGATAAGGTCTGGGCCTCCCAGTAGACGTATCACATGTAATATTAATATTTGTTCCTGGTACAGGAAATAATGCTAATTTCAGAGAGGAATGCGTGCGTAACTGCTGAAGCTCTTCATCCGCAGCCTGTGCTTTTGCAAGAGCATCGTAATCGTCTGTAAAAGACATTGCCTCCACGCGTGACATGGCGTCTGCCACTACATTGTCAGTTCCTTTTATATGCACTACATCTGTGGTAAACTGGCTGATAAAACTGAGCTGGTTTAATTGCACAGGTGGAAGCTTGTCCCGCCGCTGCTGAAAAGCATACATGAGGGGTTTGTGATCTGTGTAGATCGTCACATTTTGAACTTCTAAAATATGTCTAAAGTGTTGCACGCTCTCATAAACTGCGAGTAGCTCCCGATAATAAGTTGGCCACTCTATCTGCTTAGGGTTCAGCTTCCTGCTGAAATAAGCCAAAGGTTGCCAGCTGTCCGTATCATTGCGCCGTTGCTGTAGACAAGAGCCGATGTGTGTACCTGACGCATCGGTAAAAAGACCAAGTTTAGCGTGGCTGTCTGGATGAGACAACATAGTGGCAGTCGTTAGACTCGTCTTACAAGCCTCAAAGTCCTTCTCCAGTTCTGGCGTCCAGGGGAAAGGTTTTGCACCTTTACTCTGCGTGGCGGTTACAGCATCCACAAGCGGCGCCTGGAATTTGGCCGCACCGGGTATGAATCTGCGGTAGAAATTTATCATTCCTAGAAATCGGCGCATGCCTTGCACAGTTTTGGGTGGGGGAAAGTCTCGCAGCGCTTGGATTCGGCTTTCGGGTGGGCGTGTGCCACGTGCGTTAATGCGATATCCGAGAAAGGATACTTCAGTCGCCCCAAAAACACACTTAGCTGGATTGACCACGACCCCATACTGGTGCAAACGCTCGAATAAGATTCTCAGGTGCTCAGCATGTTGAGTGCTGTCCACAGAGTGGACCAGAATATCGTCCACGTATGCGAAACAAAACTCGAGACCTCGCACCACCTCATCTATAAACCTTTGGAAGGTTTGGCCTGCGTTACGGAGTCCGAATGCCATATAGGGAAACTCAAAGAGCCCGAAAGGTGTAATAATAGCTGTTTTGCAGATGTCGCTGCTGCTGACTGGAATCTGCTGGTATGCTTTCACCAGGTCTATGGTGCTAAAGATAGCAGATCCTGCCAGGTTATGGGAGAAATCCCCTATATGACGAACCGGATATCTGTCTGGAATGGTGCGAGCGTTGAGAGCTCTGTAATCACCGCACGGTCGCCATGTCGTGTCCTTCTTCGGAACGAGATGCAGGGGCGACGACCACGGGCTGCTGGATGGCCTTGCAGTACCGTAGCGGACCATCGCGTCAAACTCTTTCTGTGCAATGCGCAGTTTGTCAGGTGCTAGACGACGAGGTCGGCAGGTAAGCGGTGGACCGTCAGTGGTGTTAATGTAATGAACCGTAAGGTGTTTGATTACTCTGTCTTTTCCAGGAGGGCGCGTAATGTCCGGGAACTCAGCCAGCAGTTTTTCGAATGGTGAGTTGCCACATGCCACGGACTTAATGCTATCCTGAGAAGTTCTGGCCGCAGACGCTGATACCGACAGTTTAGTCGTGCCATCGATGATCCGGTTGTGTCTGCAATCCGGTAAAATATTATAATAACTTAAAAAATCCGAGCCGATGATTGGAGTGCTAACATCAGCCAAAACAAAGTTCCATTGAAAGTCCCGGCGTAACCCAAGGTCAAGGTGAAGGGGTATGCTGCCATAGGTCTTGATGGATGAGCCATTCGCTGCGCTAAGGTCATAGCCACTACTGGTAAAACGGCCTTTGGTTAGTCGCCGGGGAAAACAACAAATGTCAGAACCCGTGTCAACCAAATACTTCTGATTAGTGCACTGGTCCGTAATGAATAGGCGGCGACTGGCAGTAGGGCAGCCGGTATTCGCCACTACCGGCCGCTCGTCGGGTTTCCCGACTCGATGAAAGCGCATGGTTTGATACACCTCTCTGCTTTCGCACCAAATCGGTCATGATACCAGCATAACTGGTCATTACGTGGACGCGAGTAACTACGATTGCGATTGCGGCTTGAACTACGGTCACGAAATCGGCCCCGGAACTGAGTCCCAGGAGCGGTGAGGGAGGCGACAGTAAGTGTGAGCTCAGCGACCTGCTTCTGAAGAGCGAGAAGGCTGCTCTGTTCGGAAGATGGTGCTTGTGATGAACCAGCAGCACATACCTCCGGTGGTTGCGATTGAATCTCCATTAGCGTATCGGCAAGCTCTGCAAGCTCACCCAGTTTCTGCAGACGCTGCGCAGCCAACACAATCTGGAGGTGTCGGGGCAGTCGACTAGACCATATGGATTTCAACAGGTCGTCTGGAAAATTAGGACCAGCGAGCGACTTTAGATGCCGCAGGAAAGATGACGGTTTCCTGTCTCCCATGAGCTCCTTTTCCAGTAATCTGCGGATCTTTTCTTCGTAGGATTCTGAGAACCGGGAAATAATTGCGTCCTTGAGTATCTGATAAGGTGTGTGCCCAGGTGGACTAATGATGATATCTTCCACCTCCCTGGTACAATTCGTGTCTAGTAGGGAGACGGCATAATTAAATTTTGTCGTTTGAGAGGTAATCTTGTTGATGAAAAATTGCGCCTCTAAACTGGCAAACCACAAAGCGGGCCTATCTTTGCAGAAAGGTGGCGTGCGAATGGAAATTTTATTGACGTATACCTCTGAAGCTGTGTGAAACTGTTCAGCCTCAGCATCAACATCGTTCCCCGGAGAAGGTGGGGCTGAGGAATCAGTCCTGTCGGGGTTACTTTGAGCCATAACGTTAAGGTACTAAATACAAATCTCGAGCATAAAGCTTTCCTCGTATGGGGTTAATATCGCTACAGGCACCCCTAACTAATTAGTTGAACATGCTCTATCCTATTGTACAAAATAGAAATTAAAAGAAATTTAACATACAATTCGAAAAAAAAACAAAGGTTATGAGTCATATAACACAAAGTAAACACGGGCCGATGTAAGTTGCAGTCAAGAATGAGCTGTCACGATGAAAGTTGAAATGTTTATGGTTGAAGTTGGTAGGTAGGTACTCTTTGGTTGAAACGTTGAACGGATGTTTGGTTCCTCCTTGCCAATACCTATTTCCGCTTTCTGCTCCTTGCTTGGCTTATTCGAAGGTGTCGAAAAAGTACTTAATTGAAGTTGTCGTAGTACATCCGCTACAATGGCGCTGGCGCTACCATCAATGCACTTCACCAAACTATCATATGTGATGCACTTGATGAACTTGATGAAATAGGAACTCCGTTTCCTTTTACACGTGATATACTGGCGACGGAAGGTATATCACCGATTCGCTGTTATGTCCGTCTTTCGTGAACTTGATGAGATCAGATGCAACGGCGGGTGCGTAAGTTTAGTGCCGATAGGAGTCAGGGCTGCGCGTCGTATCTTGGGGTCACCATTAAGGAGGACACGTAGAATCATCCGGAGCAGGAATGACGATGAATGATAGGGTTGATGTGCTTCAATAAACTGCTTTATTTAGGTAACTAATAATAACATAGAATCGCTCGAGAAACTCTAGCCTAGCAACCACTCTGTTAGAAACGTAGCTAAGCTACCAGAGCCAAACCCTCTAAAGCGTTTTAATACCATCGACAAAACCGTGGCGCGGATACTCGCCACAGGAACAATAATTTCGAACTTATGACGTTTGGGGTTCACACCACACTGTTTTTCATTATTTTTAACATTTAAAATTAGAATCTAAACTAATGGAATAAAATTCAAAGTTCAATATTATATAAAATATAATATATAAAATAATAGTATAATAGTAAAATTAAAAATCTCGTGCTACCTCGCCCCCCGCAAAAAGTGGCAGAAAAGTTTGTTAGTAGAAATACACGCGTAACTTGTCCTCATTTAAGTAGTCTAAGCCTAAAACAAACAATAAAAATAAAAAAATAATGAAATCTGACACTATAAATAGAACAATGTTGTACATTTTAGTACTAAAAATACGAAATTTAGTTGGATTCGTTAATAAAGTATCTTAATATCATTTGTATAAATGATCTAGCAAAAAAAATATCAATTATAAATTATTTCCTTTCGACCCGTATTTTCACTGGGCTAATTAGCCGGAAATCTGTATTATTTATTACTTATTTATAAGAATATTATTATTATATTGAATTTAATTTAAGGCGCATCTAGCAGTTACGTTGCACTGTAGGCAACGAAAGATTATTTAATCTTGAACTTTATTACCATTACAAATAAAGGTGAAATTTAGTTTTAATAAACTTTCGTTGTCGTCTTTTCAACTGTACTTGTACCACAGAATAGGTATAGTACAGGGTGTCCGGTGGCAGAATTAGGATTTAAAATATAAATAACAAAAAAACTACGTGAAATATACATTTATATTTTTAATCATTATAAAGAAGACAAATGCGGGTTTTATTTCTTAAAAATTATGTCGTCTAAATGTTGACCGTCACGTCGGATACATTCATGGAATCTGGCTTCAGTATTTCTTGCCACTCGCTGGAGAAGTGCCGCCGAGATGCCATGAACTTCGCGAACGATATTTTCTTTTAATGATGAGATAGTCGCCGGGTTTGTTTCGTAGACTTTATTTTTGAGATATCCCCACAGAAAAAAGTCCATGGGTGTAAGATCCGGTGACCTGGGTGGCCAGGGGATGTCACCGAAACGACTTATCAGTTGGTTGGGGAAGAAATCACGCAGTAGCGCCATGGTCTCCCTAGCAGTGTGCGGGGTGGCGCCATCTTGCTGAAACCATGTCCGTGAAGTGTAGGAAGGATGGTCTCTCAATGTTGGAAAAAAAAAATCATTGAGCATTCGCCGATAAGCAACACCAGTCACAGAAATTGCGTGCCCTTGACCATTTTCAAAAAAATAGGGTCCAATTATTCCCCTGCTTGATAATGCACACCAAACCGTCACTTTGGGACTGTGAAGTGGCTTTTGGTGTTTTAAGTGGGGGTTTTGTCCTTTAGGAGACCAATAACGACAATTCTGCTTGTTTACACTGCCATTTAAGTGAAAGTGGGCTTCATCACTCCAAAAAATAGTGTTCACCGTGCGAAATCGCTCCAACATTGTCTCACAGTAATTTTTACGCAAGTTGTAATCATTAGGCTTAAGCGCTTGCACAATTTGAATTTTAAATGGATGAAGTTTAAGATCCTTCTTCAATATCTCGTGCACTATAGTTTTTGGAAGCCCCAAGGCAGCCGCTCTCTTGCGAACGGACTGACGCGGATTATCGCTCAAACTGGACGCGACGAGTTCGATGTTTTCATTTGTTCTCGACGTCCGGCTGGGCCCCGGTCGTGGGTTATTTTCTGCTGAACTTGTTGCCCGGAACCTTCGCACCCATGATCGAATCAAATCTTCACTTGGGGCGTCACGTAACCGTCGAATATTGTAACGTGAACAAAATCTTCGACGAGAAATTGCACACGAATCATTGGCTTTAAAATACGCTTCGATTGCGAACGCACGTTGTTCACCCGTCCACTGCGACATTGCGACTAAAAAACCCGCACGAATGACGAAGCCAACGCGGCCCCCTCCCCGCTCCTCCGTGCAACGGTTACGGAGAAATTCGAAATTTAAATCCTAAATCTGCCACCGGACACCCTGTATATAGTTCTACATACAGAACAGCCACTCCCCGCCCCCTATGACTTCAGATACCCCACCTCACCTCACACTTGAGGGGGAGCAGAGCAAGGGAATGTAGTCAGGAACGCGCACCCGTTGGATTTAACTACATAAAATATATAATTTTTTTATAGTCCTCTCAGTAAAAATTAACATTGGAAAATAACGCTAAATTCACATTTTCAGTGATTCTTTAGCTTACTATACTATTTTTAATAACAGAATGAAGTATTAAAAGTAACGAAATGTATAATGATGTTCATACGATGTGTGGTAAGTCAACCCTACACATATGTCATGCACAATTTGCGTAAAGTGCGCATGTGCGAACGTCATCATGTCAAATCTAAAATGTTGTTTGAAGTGCCGGACCTGTGGTTGTACTTAATTGTATTTTTATAAATCATGATGCTCTATTTTGTTCGTGTTTCATTTCAAAGATGTGAAGATCGCTTCAATCCGATTTTAAGTTACCTTGTACCGCCGCGGCGCAGGGTAGGCAGTGAGCTCCCACAAGGTGGACCGTCGACATGATGAAGGCGGCGGTAACTCGTTGGATGTCGGCAGCGCAGGACTGAGAGTTTTGGCAATCCTTAGTGCAGGCCTAATGTCCAGCAGTGGACGTCTATCTGAGATGATTTTGATGAATTTACGTATAGTACATGGCCACCTTGGACACTTGGCTGTCACTTCATACAAATGGGAAAAACTAAAATAAAAAACTGACAAGAATAGGTACAATGAGACAGGAACATTGTCGACTATATTCTGCCACGCTCAATTAATATGTCTACCACGTTTCCTACCAGAGGGTCTGAGATAAAAACAAAGAGTAATATTAGCAGACCTATCTCACTCCACAGCTGATGGCTGATCCCCACCGAGGGGTGAATGGCAATTGGTTAGGTATACCGTGTAAACTTCTTGGTCAAGTCACATTAAAACTTGCTGCACCCTACCGATGTCACGCTGCCAATGTAAAAGAAGCTTTCATGTTTAATGACTCATCTTTGTTTGTACGCGCGCCGTTGTGTCGTTTAGGATATTCGCGAATTGTACGACAGGACGGGCGCGAATAACTTTGCACCTTATTGTCGTGCACAGAGAGTCGCTATTTATTTAAATCTGTTTTCGAAGTGATTCTTCTGTACGGATAGTAACTAGTATTTATTCTGTGATATTGGTAGGGGCCGGCAGTGTTCGCAAGGCTGCGTTCAGAACCTTCGGGTGCGGTTGTTTGGTTGTTTTTCACTCTAAGGTACGGAACGAACAGTTGTTTTTCAACTCGCCAAAAGGTACGGAACGATCCCGGTTGTTTTATAACCTCAAATTTGGACATTGACAGTAATATGGGCTTCCAGGGCTTCCATCATTTCCAAATACAATAAAAACTCATCTTCCATGCTAAAGAATCAAAAAGTGAATAAAAATAAATTGAAAAAAACAAACTTTTATTCAAAATTAGCAAAAAGTTAAGTAACCACAGATAATCAAAACGTCAGAGTGTTTTTTAACCATCAAATTAGATGGTTAAAAGTTGCAACCCGTCTGGAGGGGGTAAATACTTTTTGGAGTAAGTCCATACGAAATCATAATCCTGATTTGGAATTCCGTATGTGTGTAGCGGACCTCATTAATGATGTAACATTATGGCCGTATGCGCACCGGTGACTCGTTGCGGAGAGGTATGGACAATCGTGGAGGTCCGGATTCGAATCTGTAACGGACGACGTGCCATGTTTGTACCAATGAGTTTTTCTACACTGACTGAGCAGTCAGTTTGAGAGCTCAAACAGTGAAGGAAAATACCGAGAGGAAACCTGCATTCGCAGAAGAAAATTATGATGCCTATGTCAAGTCTACCAAATTACCAATCCGCATTTTGCACGCGTGGTAACGTACACACGGCGACATAGCAAGCTACGCTAAACCAAAATAAGCTGGCCGCGCGTAGGTAGAGTAATGTATAACGTCGCGCGGCCAGCTTATGTTTGTTTTGCGTAGCTTGATGTGTCGCCGTGTGTACATACATCGTCCCTGAGGGTAGGCTGCAGGGATTATGGGCAGATGATGATAATATCTGAAGTATGGTCGATATATATCATTATATCTCAAACCTCGGTCGGTCCCTTCGTAAGTTAAAGCCTGTAGAATCCCACTGCAGGGCAAAGGCCTCTTCTCACGAATCGGTAAGAGTGAGTGGGCCATACTCCACCACGCCCAGGGCGGGCCCAGTGCGGGTTGGTGGAGGCAAGTTAGTGGTCAACTTTCTGTCAGAGAATTTTCAAGCCGCCTGGGCCTCTGACCTGGCTTAACGAATAGTTACAACGCCATCTGACGGAACTACACGAGACCAACTGCTTAACGTGCCTTCCGTTGTGCGGAAACGCTCGAGATGAAATACCACTAAACGGTCACCCTTCGTAAGGTCTTAATATCTGTTTCCAGCCTCCTGCACGTCTAGTATAATTTCCCTACACGCGCGCGACGCGCCGTCGCTGCATAGAAAATAACCTGTTCCCGCGCTTTTCGGAGAGCAAAAGCCGCGCTTGCCGCGACTTGTAGTATGGAAAAAAGCCAAGTCGCGCGCAAGAAGAGAAATCATGCTAGACGTGCTGGGTATGTCTATGGTCAGTCCTCCTTATTTCCCTATAAAAGAAAAAAGAGAGATAAAATGCTTGAAGATTGCGATACAATGTCTCACTTTTTGACATTGACGTGACGTTGACGTTATCATTTCAGTTTTCACGGACATTACGCAAAGTGAATTTATCAATGGAATTTTTATTATATTTTTCCAGTTTATTTGCTTCTATTTGATGTCAAAATGTCGGAAATATGGAATTTGAGTGCTTTGTGCCGTTGCTGCCACACGGACGGTAATTTTAAGAGTCTCCAAATACCTTATAATCGTGATGGAAATGTCGAAATTTATTCTGTCGTACTTCGCAATACTTTTGGGATAAATGTAAGTTTTCGCATTGTTTTCGCCAAGAAAATTCCTATTTACCATTAACTACAAGTAGACCGAGATACAGAGATTGTCTATATAGTATTTTAGAGAAAAAAAAATCTGTATTTTCGACTCTACTTTAGACTAGGCTCACGCTCTGAATCTCGGACTTAGAATAGAAAATTCCTTCTTGATTTGTACCGTAATGATTATATCGCCTCAGCCCAGTGGGCCTAGCATGCCACCTCCGAGAAAACTACAAAACTGCAATCACAAAATCAAGATCTGTCTTTGTTACTTCAAGTATGCGAAAGCGAGCGCGCCTGACGGTTTTCTCGTATTATCTCTTTTTCGTTCGTGGCATGTTTAGAGCATATAGCAATGGAGTTGTCATGCCGCTCATTCACTGAACAAATTTTTCTGCCACTTTTAGCGGGGGGCGAGGTAGACAGGTACAGCACACCACAACAAATTTAAAATCTACACAGACACACTTCATACAGATACAAACAAACACATCTAAAAGCGACACCACAAACAAAACGACTTGTACTGCATGCGAGCTACCTCTGTGCCACTGTAATCTTCAATTCAATTCAATTTTTGTTTAGTGGCATCCAATGTGTTATCACAATTCAGCCAATGTCTCGTTATGTGGATAGTATATGAAGGAAAATGATCAGTAGTATTTATTAAGTCTAGAGTGGCAGTTTTGCCAATGTAAGTAGGTTATAATCTCAAGTGATTGTTTTAAGGTTAAAACACAAAAGAGTTCACAAAATGGTGGAGCCACGTGCAATCCCAACGCGCCGATACGCACGTGTCCGTACTCCGCCAGAATTGCAGCGCGACTCCCACTGTAATCTTTCTATCATATTCTCCTTGCAATGGTTTTTTGTTTATTTGGAGATTGTACTTAAATACAAACTTAATAGTTAATAAGAATACTCACAAATGATAGGAAACATCATTTTCATGCAGATTTAAAGTGGCAGATCACCTTGTAAATTGAAAAACAATACAATTAACCATTTTAGAGTCACATTACAGGTTCTGACCTGAGCACTTGTCTCGCGTGGTTTTCGCGCGTCGAAACGCGAAACAAACGGTTCCTGCCACAAGGCTCCGCAATCCTCAATCTCTGCTTGTTCTTCATCAAAAACATTCCCTGAGATTGGGATAGATACTCTCATAAACTACTTGACACTTGCAGAAATGCAGTGCTAACACACAAGCAAGAGTTAGAAATTAACCATTTTCCTGAGAGCATTGACTGAAATGATCAAAATGCTTGGGTCTGAGGTCACTAGCTTATAGTTTATTTACTTTACTGTATAGTATCAATTATTTTATTAAATAGACTATGTATTATTGTATACATAACTTTAGCTTAAGAATTTATATTGTAATAGTTATTAAGTCGTGTTATGTTGTAGAGTTTCTGGCCGCATCTTCTCTACAGCGACAACACGTTCCGACGCGGTGGTAGCTTTAAAAAAGATTTGACATTTGATAAGTGTGCTTCAAGCTCCTATATTGAATAAATTATATTGACTTTGACTTTGCGACACGAAACGATACCAAATGGTAGCAGACGAGCTTTAACTAGTTTTATATAATGCACATGGACAAAATGGCCTCATACTTTGGCAGAGGGGTGCGCCCATTTTTAACAACTCCATTGCTATAGGCTCTAAGGTGGCATGCTACTGATGATGACAAACATATAACAGCCATTTTTATTTTTTCTATACAACATGTTAATGAATTAATGCAAAACTAGAAAGTAGTTTGTTTAGAATCGAGAGCAGAATCGAATTATCATGTTTTCAACATAGGTAATTTTTTTCAAAATATTAAATAATTTGTTTGTAAAATTTAAAATTTACTGAACTCGATCTAAAACCACCGCACAGGCACACTCACCCTACTTACTACCAAAACAAGATTCTTCAAATGTATCCATGAGCACGCTAGCGCTTTCATTCATTGCTGAAATGATAACAAATCATTTTTGCCTAAAAACTTAAAATGTGAATAACTTTAAATTTGAACTATCAAAATAATGAAGTTATTGTTTCAATCTAATTATTTAGTTATAAATCAGTTTGGGTGTATGAGGTTATGCGCTTATTCATTAACACGTATACATTGCAGATACAACCGCCGCCATTTGAAGCGAGCTACACGATATGTGACGACTGCATCGACCACCTGCGAGATGCGGCCAGATTTAAACAACAAGTTGTGTTGTGCGAAAAGAAGTTTGATGAATATTGCAAAAGTAAGTTTCTCCATCTAAACTAAACATAAAAAAACTTAGAAGGATTAGGTAGGACACATCTCTGTTTGAGAATCACTGGAAATTAAATTATTATGTTCAAAGTTTGTCCAATTTCAGTCCCCACCAAACCACTGCTGAAGCCGACTACGGATGAGAACTAGCGACTCAATCACGAGGCGGTGGTTCGATTCCTCGCCTGTACCACTAAGTTCTACGGAATTTCTTTACGCTTGTATTTGTCATTATCACCAGCTTGGTGGTGAAGGAACACATCGTGAGGAAACCTGCATACCCGAGAATGAAAAGAACATACCAGAAGTACGGAGGTATGCGTATAATAAGGGTGAGCTTGGGGCGAACACAAAGGACCAGCGCTGGTCTCAGTGTTACTTAACGACCCTTGCTTGCAATAGCCCAACCACAAATCAATCCATGGTGCTCATGATACGGCTATATCACGTCATTTATCTCGTTCGTGCGCAAATATAGGATCCTTCTTAATACGCTGACACTTTTTAAGGTGATGATCAGACCGTCAATCTGAACAACTTTCTTTGTGGCACCAACATCGAAATCGCGAAAAAAAACGGCAATTCCATACAAAACTGTAAACCTAATCGATCCAAATGTATTGCTGATTTTTTTTCGCGAATTCGATGTTGGTGCCATACAAAGGTTTTAAGTCGTTTTGCTTATGTGTCGTTCACCCCACAAAGACATTTTGCTAAATTGTCTTTCTGATAAGGACCCAAGTTGAACAACTTTTGACGGTCTGATCATCCCCTTAAATAAACAAAAACCCGACTGCATAAAAAACCTAATATCTGAAAAGAGAAAAACAAGCTCTATAATCATTAATTCGATATAATAGCTTTATTTGAGCTACTATAATTTGAATGTTATTAGGTAGGTATTGCAGGCGGGGACAAACTGCAATAACCAACCAAAAATCTTCTTTGTCCCCGTTTGCGATACCTACCTCATAACATTCAAATTATAGTAGCTCAAATAAAGCTATTATATCGAATTAATGATTATAGAGCTTATTTTTCTCTTTTCAGTTAATAGGTTTTTTATGCAGTCGGGTTTTTTGTTTATCTTAATAATTTTTAATATACCTACTACAATGTTGTTATCAGATGAACAAGCGCTGACAACACAGGCTGACTTTGTTAAAATTAAAGAAGAATATCTTGATAATGGTAAGCTTTTATATTCACTCTTTTAAACACTCTTGCCAAATTTTTTATATTCAGTGAATCAGTGAAGCGCTCGTTGGCGTAGAGGAGCTTTGGTATTGGAAACGACCAAGACTTTTGATGGGTGAAAGTTTAGTGGTATTTCATCTCGGGCGTTTCCGTGCTTCGGATGGTACATTAAGCAGTTGATCTCGGATAGTTCCGTCAGATGGCGTTGTAACTATTCGTTAAGCAAGGTCAGAGGCCTATCAAGGCGGCTTGAAAATTCTCTGACAGCAAGTTGACCACTGGGCCCGCGGGCTGGAGTATGGCCCACTCCCTCTCACCCTTATTCGTGAGAGGAGGCCTTTGCCCTGCAGTGGGATTCTACAGGCTATAACTTACTTTTTTAACTTAGTTCTTGATTTTTTTTTCACCTTTCTAAAATTCTTTCACCAATGTTTAGAACAGACTTTTCAATCTGATATATTTACTTCAAATGTTTTCAGGTGTGATCATCTCGAATAACGATAGTGACGTTGATGATAAATATGAAGATGTTTCAATAGACGATAAGAATTATGTCAAATTGGATAATGGACAGAAAAGCATTGAATTTAAATATATTGGTAAGTAGCTAAAAACATCTACTGGGGGAAATTGATATCATTAGCATCCTTTTAAACTAATAGTCTACCCATCAAACTGAACAACTTTTAGTATGGAAGCAAATCGATCGAAACAAAAAAAAACATATCCCATACTACACTGCAATGCCTACTCGACTCGCCGCGAGCTAACTTAGACGCGAGGATTTCAATCTGGAGCGGCGCTGAAAGGACGAGTGGAAGAGCAAAAGTGGTGGAACGCCAGAGGAAAACCTGGACCCCACTGTCAAGCCCAAGGGATTCCACCTGCCGCGTAAGAACTGGTCACAGCAGGTGCAACTACCTCCGACACAAATGGGGCTGGACGGAGTCTCCTTTATGGGAATGCGGGATCGAAGACCAGACGATGCAGCACATAATACAACGGTGCCCCCTTCGAGCTTATCCGGGCCGCCCTGAGGAGCTGAGGCCCTTCGATGGCTTCAAACGCTGGATGTAGACTTAAGCTATGTCTACAAACCAAATTCGCCATACGCATAAATAAATAAATAAACTCGACTCGATGGTATGCAACAGCAGATTTTTTTTGCTCTATTCAGTTAGTTCCCGTAGTAAAAGTTGTTCAGTTTGATGGGTAGACTCTTAGTTTAAAAGGATGCTAATGATATCAATTTCACCCTGTATAGTCAACGAGGGCGTAAAAATACTTAATCTTAATACTTTGACTATTTATTATAAGGACTAGCATTGCGGTAGCATTTCCCCTCTGCCACGGTATAAGAACAATTGATCATGTGCATTTACATTCAATTTTATACCTTATCACTAAATGAGTCAGCCTATAATTGCGAAACAATAACTTCGAACTTAGAACGTTTGGGGTTCACACGAGACTACTTTTCATGATTTTTAACATTCAAAATTAGAATATTAAGTTATGGGGAATAAAATCCAAAGTTGCGGATTTCATGTTACCTCGCCCCCCGCAAAAAGTTGCAGAAATGTTTGTTAGAAGAATTACACGCGTAACCAGTCCACATATAAATAGTTAAAGTCTTAATAATATAAGGAAAATCAGTTCAGTGGGCCTGGCATGCCATCCTCGAGAAAGCGACAAAAATGTAGATGTTCCTGTCTTTGTCACTTTGCGTGCGTATTATGCGAACCGTGCATGACGGTTTACTCGTTTTGTCTAGCTTGGCATGCAAGCCCATAGATTAATATGTATATTGGATATAGATAGGTAAGTCGCCTGAGATTTTAGGACGTCTTAATTATTGACGTTGCCGCTCATCAGCAGAAGGCGGAGCCACATTGGAAAATTAATTGAAAAAGACGGCCGGCCGACACGAGGCTCGAACCATAAGCACCCGAATCGTGAGCCAGTTGTCTAGACCACTAGACCAACAAGACAATGATTGATACGGGCGAAATCGCTCACTACTATAGCGCAGCGGTGAGGTGTAGTGCGGTATCGCTCCACTTTAGATACGAACCCAAATTTCAACACATAGTGCTTCGAAACGTCACCGATAGATGTCGGAAGCTGTCTATCAGCGTTCCACTTAGTTTGTACTAAGATAACATTGCATGTGCTAGCCTTTCTAGTCTCGTTGGCACTAATGTCAATAACAATATAGACTAGATTTTTATTTATTCATTTAATTTTATTATTTTCAGGAACAGATGATCCTGCTGTACAAATTAAACGTGAAGGTATGTCTATCAGTTATTTAATAAGAATTTTCTTTTATTTATCACCAGAGGCCGTGGCATGATGCGCTATACTGATATATAACTCATAAGAAAGAGAACGAAGGCGCGATAGCGCTATATCACGCTGCCATACTACGGCCACAGGAGACAATAAATACGAAAGAGAAAGCATACGAAAATAATATGGATGCTAGAGCGAAATAGATAAATTCCCCGAGTGATTTTTACACGTTTTAAAACGGACTCTAGATGATTTTTAAACGTATCTGGACCCAAAAATAGGTTTATTGCTATTTTTGGGCCATCACTCAAACTACTAAAGCTATTTTAATGCGGTTTTTAGGGTTCCGTAGTCAAAGGAACCTTTATACTTTCATCCATTCTGTCTGTCTGTCTGTATGCCCCGCCTCAATAACTAGCTCATTTTTGCACCTATTGAATGGAAATTTGGCATGAAGACAGATTACAGTAACCCAAAAACAGAAAATTTCTACTGTACATCTAAAGTGTACGGTTGGAAAATTTTGGTTTTTTTTAATAAATCGAGTGAGGTGTCGTTGGATAAGTCTTGTCAAACGGAACAAGACTCCCATAGTAAATCCAATGCTTCTGTCTCGAGATATCTGCGCTCAAACTAAAAAATAACGCGTACCTATCTTCTAAAATACTAGAGTAAAAATCATTATTAGAGCATTATTTAGTCATTTTTATAATCATTATTCATCTCAGCCGATAGACGTCCACTGCTGGACATAGGCCTCCCCCAAGGATCTCCACAACGACCGGTCCTGTGCTGCCCTCATCCAATGGGTTCCCGCCGCCCTCACCAGGTCATCGGTCATTTATTTTTAATTTTATATGTTTCTTTATATTCCAGATGACTATCCAACCCAACAAATAGAGATATCAATAGAAGAAATCAAAGAGCCAGCAGAAAGGACTGCACAGAAGAAGAGGAGAAACAAGAGTGAGTAACTTTTCTTGTGAATCTCATAATCATCATCATCATTAGCTGAATACGTCCACTGCTGGACCGGGGGCACAGAATAAATACTAGTTCCTACCGGTACAGAAGAATCACTTCGAAAACAGATTTAAATAAATAGCGACTCTCTCTACACGGTAATAATGTGCAAAGTTATTCGCACCAGTCCTATCGTACAATTCGCGAATAACCTACCAAACGTCACAATGACGCGCGTGCAAACAAAAATGAACCGAGTCATTAGACATGAAAGCTTCCTTTACATAGTCTCCTTTCATTCCTTCACGTGCTCGCAGCGTGGCATCGCTCGGGTTTTCAAGTCTCGCATTAACTATTTACAAAATGGCGGCAAGTCTAATGAGATTTGACCAAGAAGTTTACACGGTATATCTAACCTATTGCCATTCACCGCTCGGTGGGGATCGGCTGTCAAGTGAGACGAGCTGTGGAGTGAAGCAGGCCTGCCGGGGGCGTCCATTAATGACGTGAGGTGATTTTGTCGATTTTACGAACAAATTATTTAATATTTTGAAAAATATTAAATAATTGGTTTATATTGGCGAGTTAGATGGAGCACTGTGTTTTATTTTATACAAAATCAGTAGCACAGAGAATGCGGAATTGACTGGTATAATTTATACCTTGATACATAAACTTTTTCGATGACTTTATTAATTTTATAAGCAAAATAGTAACACGCACGTCTTTGTCCGTTCCGAGCTCACCGCTCAACGTCGTAAATTGAAACCTTGATAATTGATTCTGCATAGCATGCATGGCATAGAATAGCATATGCACACGACTATATTCCCCGAGGGGGTAGTCAGAGATTTTCTGAAAACTCGGAACATCCACGCTTCACTAGTAGTACAGTAACCCGATTGTTTCTACTCATGATTATAAATAAACTATTTTCTAGTTTTGCGTTTATTCATTAACACGTTGTATATTATTGATTTTAAACATGTTACAGCCATGTGCTATTTCGAATCAAATTAAAGATTGAAAAATTAAGTCTCGGGCGGGACTTGAACCCGCACTCACGCGGCGCTCACGTCCCCTTAAGACGCAATAGATTGAAAATGTCGTTCTCCAGGTAGTGGGCTCGGTGGCGAAATTGGATAAACAGAATTCCCCGGTTTGGAAGAGTGCTCGTTCAAGTCTGAGACTTAATTTTTCAATCTTTAATTTGATGTGGAATACAACATTTTGTATGTATGTATGTATGTATATGCTCACGACTATATTCCCCGAGGGGGTAATCAGAGATGTTCTGAAACCTCAGAGCATCCACGTTTCACCAGTAGTACCGAAACTCTGTCCAGTGTAACGGGGAGTGAGCCCGTCGCCACTTATAATGGACAGTGGGTACAATACAACATTTTAAATTTACTTTTTATTGTTTCAGAAAAATCGATCGGATCAACAAAAAGAATAATAAAGAAGACAACAGATCCAACTCTAGAAGTCCACGTCAAAACAGAAACCGGCGAAATATATTCCTGCAAGATATGTGGAGGAAGCTACAACCTACTAAAAAAACTTCGCTTACACATATACCAAAACCATATATGTCAAACATTTAAATGCGAGTACTGCCCAAAGAAATTTAATAACGAAAACGTGTTCAAAAAGCATGTAAAAAGACACGGAAACGAAAAACGGTTTAAATGTAATTATTGCGTTAAAGATTTTAGCACCAAACAGGGCTTAATGGATCACCACAATTCACATACAAAAGAAAGGGTATTCAAATGCGATTTGTGTCAAAAAGAATTTAGTTACAAATCTTCTTTAATAAAACATATAAAATGGCATAATGGGACGAATAAAAAATGCATTTGCGATACTTGCGGGCATTCCTTCAACGATATGACGAATTTACGAAAGCACATAATGGCGGTGCACGAGAAGTTAAGGCCATTCTGCTGCGAAATTTGTCCAAAAACATTTTCCGCCAAAAAACACTTAGTCACCCACATTAGGATTCATAACGGGGAAAAACCTTATAAGTGCGATTTGTGTACTCAATCATTCGCGTCATACAATTATGTTAAAAAACATAAAATGACAGCTCACGGTGATCGCGAAGGAATGACATATACCTGCGTAGTTTGTAAAAAGACTTATTTGGACCGCGGTAGATTCCGTATCCATGTAAGATCCCATTCCGGGAGTTTACCCCATAAATGTCCTTTGTGCTCCAAAGATTTCTCCTGCAAATATTCTATGAAAAGACACGTCAACGAACATTACGGGTTAAAGCCTCACACTTGCGAGATATGTCAAAAGAGTTTCACACAAAAAACTCAGTTAAACCGCCATCTTAAAAACTTGCACAACCCTGACAAAGTAAAAGGGGAGAAAGTAAAATGTGATATGTGTAAAATTAATGTTTATGATTTGGATAAACATAAAAAATCTCACTTTAATCGCCCGCATAAATGTGATCTTTGTGAAAAGAGTTATTCTGAGCGAAATGCGCTAAATCGTCATATAAATAGTATTCATTTAGGTAGAAAACGGCATGAATGTAAAGTGTGTGGTAAAAAATATACTAATATAGGTTCGTTGAGGAATCATAGAGTTAAAATACACAAACTGGTGTTGAAGAAAGAGATGGAGGACAATTTAGACAATGTTTTAACTGCTTTCACTATACCGAACGGTAATGGACAAGTTGATGAAAATTAAGCATTTATTTTATATTTTATTTGGGAAGCTTACAGCTAAAACAAATAGTCAGCTAAAGGAACCCTTACACAAGTATACAGGGTGTAACAACACACCCTAGTACAAGGCTGGCCAAACCCGCCAAGGCATTTGAATATGCCCACCGCAGCAAATCTGCCAGCCGGCCAATATCCCGATGCGACCGCACTGTATCTATCTATACTAAATTAGTATCAAAAAACGAAAATCTGACTCCATAAAAGCATAGAGATTAGTTTCTAGATGGTTTAAGAAAAATGTGATTGACTTTAATTGGTTAGTATTGAAAATATCACCAGACTTCGTTTGTATGCAGCGCGCATTTACGCATTCGGAATAAACTTAATGCATTAAAAATGTAAACTGGAGTTTCATAGTTTTAAATCGTATAAGCATTTATTTATAATTTACAAATGTGTTAAATCAAAGATGTATAGTAAATACTATATTGCTGTTTTAATTGTATGTTTTTTTTAATTTATCTACATCATCATCATATCGTATGGAATTTTTTGTCTTCCTGCTTGGATCCGAGGAGGTTTAAATTTCGAGGTCAAGATGTTTTAGCCAGTCTTCCGCTGCCGGGTTTAACATATGGAGTTCTTTAATTCCACCGGGGAAACGGCGCAGAGTGCACTCATTTACCACAT
This sequence comes from Agonopterix alstromeriana, assembly GCA_963924505.1. Lineage (NCBI taxonomy): Eukaryota > Metazoa > Arthropoda > Insecta > Lepidoptera > Depressariidae > Agonopterix > Agonopterix alstromeriana. Next base: position 6,428,056 of record OZ004690.1, on the reverse strand, counting down.
GGGTGAGGATTTGGTCAGGTGCCCCGCAGTCGCACATCGGTGACTCCCTCAGGCCCCACTTGTAGAGGTGGGAGTTGGTCCTTCCGTGGTTAGTTCTGAACCGGTTCAGCTTAGCCCAGGTCTTCCGGTCCTTTTCAAAACCAGCCGGTTTGATAGTCGGTTCTCGCACGAGGTTTGCATGCAGATGGTCAAAAAGGCCCCAATCTGACCGCCATGCACTATTACTATTATATTTTAAACAAGGTCCTACTTAATATGCTGACAGTTTTTTAAGAGGATGTTCAGACCATCAAACTGAACAACTTTCTCTATGGGACCAACATCGAAATCGGGAAAAAAAGTCAGCTCTTCCATCATCCTCTTAAAATAGTTTTACCAAATTTTGTTGCCTGCCGTGCAGGAGGCGATGGTTCGATCCCCGTCCAGGCCGACTCGTACCAATGAGTTTTTCGGAATTTATGTACGATTTGTAACACCACTGGTTTTTCGGCGAAGGAAAACATCTTGAGGAAACCTGCATGTTTTAATTTCGAAACATGTATTGTACCCACTGTCCATTATAAGTGGCGACGGGCTCACCCCCCGTCACACTGGACAGAGTTTCGGTACTACTGGTGAAACGTGGATGTTCTGAGGTTTCAGAATATCTCTGACTACCCCTTCGGGGAATATAGTCGTGAGCATATGCTTATGCTAATTTTGTTAGACCTTATATACGTCCCACTGCAGGACACAGACCTACCCTCAGGGAGGGTGTATGTACGTTAGTCCACCACGCGTGCACAATGCGGATTGGTAGACTTCACATACGCATCAGAAGTTCTTCCTTCATCGTTATGCAGATTTCCCTTCCAATGTTTTCCTTCAGCGTTTGAGAGCAGTCTGTATTGGCATATCCCTGTGCGGATTCGAACGCGGATCCTCATGATTGAGGCCGAGATTCATGTGCGTATGGATTGAGGAGCCACATTTGCTATTGAAAAATGGATTCTATACTCACTTTGTAGGAAATTAGTAGATTTTGTAGGCCCAATTCTGGAATTTGTAGCAAAAGTATATAGAAGTTACATGAACAAAAAGACTCCTCAGGAGCCATCTGGATCACGGAAAGTACATGATGAATCTTTTTGAATATTTTGTGAGAGTTGAAAAAGGATCGTGCAAAAAAAAATCAGCTCTGTACAACTAAAACTGAAAAAGCTACAATACTTCAATCGTGGCTCCAGATGCATCTGGTGTGAGGACCTTATTGTTCATGTAACTTATCTATACTTTTGCTACAAATTCCAGAATTGGGCCTACAAAATCTACTAATTTCCTACAAAATGTGCATAGAATCCTTTTTTCAATAGCAAATGTGGCTCTTCAATCCATACGCACATCGAGATTCATAGACGATTTTTAAGTTATACAGGGTGTCTCAAAAGAAATTTTATATTTATTTAGCTTACTGCGTGAGCGCAACGTATCCGAGGGGCGCGGGGGTTATGTCAATCGGTAGCCTGGCTCTTGGGAATTCAGTCGCTATGGAGCGTTTCTCGGGAGCAGACCGCGCGTTGTGCGTGCGAGAGTTTTACAAAAACGATGATTCGGCGACTGTAGCGCGTAGAAAATTCTGCAGTATTCGAGGTTTTCGCCACTTAAATGATGCGCCAAGCATTCCTCTCATTCGACATTGGGTTAAAAAGTTTGAAGAGACCGGTACAACGCTAGATAAATCAAAATCCGGGCGACCTAGGTCATCAAGAACGGTAGAAAACGTGGAGAATGTTAATCAGTCTGTTCGTGACGACCCGAACCTTTCAATTCGGAAGCGCGCAAGTGCTTTAAATGTGCATAGATCATCATTACATCGCATCATGCACAAAGACCTAAAGCTGCACCCCTACAAAATTCAATTGGTGCAAGAATTAAAGCCCCAAGATGCCAGTCAGAGGCTTCATTTCGTAAATCAGGTGATTGAGCGATTTTCAACGTTTACCAACATTTTGTTTTCGGATGAAGCTCATTTTCATCTTAATGGCCACGTAAATAAGCAGAACTGCCGCTACTGGAGTGCAACGAATCCAAAACGCAAACATCAGAAACCCGATAAACCGACTTCACTGGCCCATTTGAAAGAAAATATCCGTCACGAAATGGCAGCCATCCCTGAATCCACCTGCCGAGCCGTCATAAGTAATTTTACTGTTCGATTAAATGAGTGCCGAGAACGCGAGGGTCTACATTTAGACGATATCATTTTTAAGAAATAAATCCCCAAAAAGTGTATTTCAATAATTAATAAACATTTTTTCTATATACGGCTTACTTTTTTTTTAATCGATCCACTAAATATAAAATTTCTTTTGAGACACCCTGTAGTTCGAACTCCCGTATGTCAAAATCCATACATTTTCGCCACGCTTAGCTCGAGCTAAGACTAAAAAAAATCGAGCTAAGCCTCTGAATCTCGGTCTCAGTGTCTATACATCGCAACGCGCTACCAACGCTCTCTGCATTACTATTACCACAGAGATATAATGGGAAACTTGCAGTTTTATATTGTTAGTGTATCATAAAGATATAAGCCTTACATAAAAATACCAAAAACAAAAATGGTGAAATATGCACAAATCATTTATTTATTGCAAATCAAAAGTTGACTTTTCAAATTCCCCGCCAAAACGCTCACTGCCATGACGTGACGTCACTCCTTTTCACGACGCGTGAAGCTCATTACAAATCATCCGCTATAATATGTTGCTGTACTCTTCTAACGCACGCAAGTTGCTAATCGCTTCGTCACTTTGCGCTGATTGGTGTTTGAAATTACGTTCCGATCCACGTAACTTAAATTGAAATATTTCGTAAAAATAAAAACTAGAATAAATCTTTCAGTAATGTTCTATTCACAACTATTATTATTGAATTATTGAGATATATTCTTATTATAATTTTCGTGCAAGTTCCCTGTCGTGATAATGAGGGGAAAAAACAATATTTCTTTTTTAAAACCTGTTTGATATATTAAACACTAAAGTTGAATTAATATTTGAATATCTTTAAAATTAACTGAAATATAAGTATTTAACGCGATTCTCATAGCTCGCTACCTCATTTAAATGCTGGCAAACCCCATTTGCAGCAGCTTTCAGTCTGGCAAACCTGGTCCACCGTGTCGAGGAAGACGATAGCTTCAATTTGGTGTAGAAATTAAGTCCCAACTATATAGGTGCATTTCTCGATGAAAAATGACTTCTTTGAACCTGGCAACCCTAGAGTTGCGGCCTAAGAGGAAGAATCTCTCTTTAAGACTAGAGTGAGCCATACCAAATGTAAAGTGTCCACTTTTTTTGACGGTTAGGTTTGAGTGTGTGGTGTCAAGTAGTATGGACAAAAGTCACCGAGTGACATATAGCCTTATGTTTACGGTCACTTTTCACACACACTAGCTCAACAAAAAGTGGACAGCCGCATAAACAAATATCTATAGTTCCATCTCCTTCTACTATTAAAGGTATGTCATAAGACAAAAGAGACCAACTACAATCGTAAATTTATGCGGACTCTATGGAGATCCTTCCTCTTAGGTTGCGGCAGACCGACTGGCAACCCCAGTTCTTCCAGTTCCTAAGATCGGCCTCCTTCCGCGATTTTGCTAGGCAACCCGGCGGCGTTGTATGAACCTCTGTATAAACTTTCACTTGAATCACATTTCGTTCGCCATACGAATAGGTGTATAATTTTACGGTCGGATCTCGTACAGTCGCCATCAGATATATCGTAGCATACAAGTGGTCAAATATTTCTGAGCAGTGCTAATTTACAATAAATTCACTACAGTGAATGTTACCAATTATAGGTGCGTTCCGATTCATAAAAACAGTGCTGTGAGCGATTACAGCGCTAACACCCGTTCCATTTGCGTTAGCGCGCCGACAGCGCTGATAGCGTTCTACCAATTCGGAACACTAGATATCGCGCTCACACCGTTCACACCACAACATTCAAACGGTGTGTTCCGATTCATAAAAACAGTGCTGTGATCGATTACAGCGCTAAAACCCGTTTCATTTGCGTTAGCGCGCCGACAGCGCTGGTAGCGTTCTACCAATTCGGAACGCTAGATATCGCGCTCACACCGTTCACACCACAACATTCAAATATTCACATTATTTTCTTCATCACTAATCGTTATTAAACTTTTATTCGTCTTTTTTAGAACATAATCAAACCCAGTACTATTAAAGAAACCTAAATCGAGACCTAAACAAACCAAAAATATAGGACAGCAAAACTGTCAAGCGTCACTTTTGAAAATTCGCTCAAAAATTTACTAGAACAAAACTATCAAACGTCACTTTTGACAACTCGCTCACAGTGCTAACGCCACGAACCGTGAGCACTGTTATTGCAAGATGGCGTCGGTAGTGACGTCATGAATGACGTCACGTTTTCGATTGTGGACGCGCTCACGTCAAATCGGAACGATATTTATCGCGCTCACAGCGCTGTCGGCGTAATTCGGGACGCAGCGAAATATTCCAATTAAACAACTGTACCGCTATTCGAAACCTACTTTATGAGAGTGGCAACACTGTCTTCCTTCTGATTGGTCGCGAGTATACCTGTCCCTTTCTAGCATGTTGTCTCTTTCTACCCCTTCCACCAGGCGGGACATTCGTGGGGGATCGAATGCTTCGGTGCGCATTGGCGATTTGTTCTTCGAACTGTGAGGTCGGGTAAGAAAAATATTTTACTTACAAAAATTTTTAACGGTTTTTGCCGTTCGATAATAATTTGATTAAAAATTTCCTGTTCCTTCTAGTGCTTATAGTTAAACATATTAGGTTACGATGGAAGAAAATGGCTCTGAGGCAGGGCCATCATCATCAGTGCCCTCGATTCGTTCCGGAGCTAAACGAAAGCTCCCTCCAAGTGAAACGAGCACGGTTAAACGGAGCGTGACATATGACCCAAGGATCATTAATAATTTAGCACAACAGGTTAGTCACATCCAAAATTATTTACAAAGCCTTGTATATCAGGACCCTACAGTCCAGTGCGATGAATGCAATGATGATGAGGACGCCATGTCCTTAAACACTAGTGGTGACTTATACCAAGACGAAGAGGTAGCTCCTACTACTCAGCAAAGTTTGCAAGAGGCGGCCAATCTAGCCCCTTATCAAAACGTGCCAGAGGTGGTCATTCCAACCCCTCATCAGCTAACCATCGAAGCGGCCACACTAGCCCCTCAAAAAGAGACCTTACAAGTAAATCCCTCTCCTCAAGAGGATTTTTCTTTTAATGTTAATACTACTCTTAAAGAACCAGCTATGGCTAAAACTGAATCTCAAAGGTTAGAACGACTAAAATCGGTTCAACACTTTGATTCATCTGAATGGTCCGACGTACGTTATGCGGAGGCTCAAAAGCGTTTTTGCTCTATACCTGGCTTTACAAATCTAGAATGCAACGATGAAATTAAGCCCTGCGATAAGTTTCATACCTTGGCATTAACCGAGAGAGGGTTTGCTGCGATTACTCAAGGCCTGTTAAAACAGCAAGAATCAGTTGAAAACGGTTTTCGTGATCTCGTTTCATGGGTTAAAACATGTGAAGTATTAGACGTAGCCGAGCTCGAAAATAAAATTAAAGACATATTCTCTAACGACTTTCAAAAAATATCCAATGATTTACTGCAAATGGCTTGTGGGCACCGTGCTGAAGTAATTCAGCAGCGTCGAAATGCAATATTACGTTCGGTCAAAGATAAGTTTACTAAGGCGAATATTGGCAAAATACCTCCATCTTGCGAATTCCTTTTCGCACAGTCTGAATTTTCTTCAATTATTTACAAAAATGGCGGTATGAGTAAAGTATTTTGGCCAACGAAGCCTCAGATTAATAAAACTTCACCCCAAAACGCGATAGGTCAACTGAGAGGTTATACAAAGTTACCGTCACAAGATTTTCATGATTTGAAACAAAACCCGGGTACTAGTGTGCCCCAGACTTTTACCCCGGCGCAGGGTGTACCCTTACACCCATTTCCTTACTCAGCACCTACTCAAACTCCGTTTTATGGTCAACATCTAATGCCAGGCTATAATCGCTTACCTATGCCCGGACATAATTTTCGACCCCGTGGGCCTAGACCAAGAGAAGACACAGCGCGTCAGCCCAGGACAGGCGTGCCTCGAGGGGGACGCGGAAAGCGTAGATTCTGACTTACTTTTTCAAGCCGGTTGCCTGCAACATCATTACAAGTCTTGGGTGGCCCTTGGGGCCCCAAATACGATTTTAAAAATAATCAAAACAGGCTACCGCATCCCTTTTGTGACAATACCACCATTACGCAGACCGGATCTTTCTGTTCACAGCATTTCAGTCCCATTCTCAAAAGAGATGGAGGCGCAAATCTCAACCCTAAAACAGATGAAGGTTTTGGAAAGCGCACCACATTCCCCATGTTTTCTTTCGAGCATGTTCCTAACACCCAAGAGCGATGGCTCTCATCGTCCTGTGTTCAATCTTCGGCAACTGAACAAGTTTATCCATGTCAGCAAGTTCAGACTGATAAATCAACAAAAAGTATGCACGTTCTTACAACCGAACGATTGGCTAGCAAAAATAGACTTGGCCAACGCATATTTCCATCTACCAGTGGCGCAGAGTCATCGGAGATTCCTAAGATTGATATTTCAAGGGGAACTCCTCCAAATGACGTGTCTACCATTTGGCCTGGCCAGGGCGCCAAAAATATTTCCTGTAATGACAAACTGGGTCGGACAGGTACTCAGAAACAAAGGCATTCGTATCCTAATATATCTGGACGACTTTTTAATGGCTCATCCCAATCCAGAAATTTTGCAGATGCAAATAAACTATGTAGTAGAACTATTAAAATCATTAGGGTGGCAAGTAAACCACAAAAAATCGATCATAATCCCACAATCGAAAATACTGTTTCTGGGTATAATTTGGGATACTTTCCAAAACATGAAACACCTGCCGTTAGAAAAACACTGCCGCATCAAGGAGAGGTTAGTCCAAACACTAGTAAAGAAAAGCTTATCTCTAAAAGAAGCGCAAAGCCTGACAGGGATTTTAAACTTTTCAAGAATAGTTGTACCGTACGGTCGATTACATTTTCGAAACCTGTTGAAGTTCACGAACCGTCTGATAAACGAAGACCCGCACAAACAATATCTACTCCCGCTAGAGGTTATTTCAGAACTAACATGGTGGATGAACTCTTACACGACGAATTCTCCAATTCACTATCCACCAGCGAGCCACTACCTTTCGACAGATGCCTCAGGTTTAGGTTGGGGAGCCCGTCTAGACAATATACAACTGAAAGGTGTTTGGAACCTACAGGAAAAGAGTTTTCACTCGAATCGGAAAGAGATGATTGCAATTCTTCGTGTGCTGGAGAACTACAGTCATTTTCTGAAAGGATCAACAGTCTCGGTCCAGTCGGACAATGTAACCGTCCTCTCATATCTCAGAAACGAAGGGGGCACCAGATCAGAATCCCTCATGAGTCTAACATACCAAATCTTTTACCTACTACAATCGTACCACATACGCCTGATCCTTCACCACCTACCGGGCAGGTACAATGCCGAAGCGGATCGCCTCTCCCGAGGCAGCCCTCAGCCGGAGTGGCACCTTGTCCCTGCTTTGACTCAAAAGATCTTTCTCAAATGGGGGACACCCGAGGTGGACCTGTTTGCATCCCATCGAGCGCATGTGGTCCCATTATATGCAACTTTAGACATGACGGACAAAGATGCAATAATAATAGATGCTTTTTCCCAAAGGTGGGATTTCAAACTGGCGTGGGTATTTCCGCCGCCCTTTCTGCTTCCCAAAGTCCTCAGCCATCTGAATCAGTCCAAAGGGATATTCTTAATTGTAGCCCCACGATGGGAAAAAGCGTTTTGGCGTCCCGACTTGAGAAAACGTGCAATAGCCCCTCCGTTCACAATACGGAACCTTCGGGGAGTGTTAATCGACACAGTGACTTGTCGACCACCCCCGAAAGTACACGAGCTGACATTGGAGATATGGAAATGTGGGGGTGGGACGAAGTACTAACTGACTGGACCCCCGAGCAGCGCTATTTACTACAACAAAGTTGGCGGGAATCAACCAAAAAGTCCTATAAATCAGCCTGGGGTCGATGGTATACTTGGGCTAAGGAACATCAAATCCAAATCAATTCACCATCTGGTTCGGACCTTGCTCGCTTTTTGTCAGACCTTTACCAGAAAAATGGTTTGGCTTACAACACGATACTTTTCCACAGGTCAGTAGTCTCAACTTTAAGTAATCCTAACAACCAACAACTTGGTTCTCATCCGTTAGTCAAACGGATTTTGAAATCAATAGCGATGCATAAGCCTAAAGATACTAAGCCACCAATCTGGGACATAGAGGAACTATCGACGTGGATAAGTAACAACTCTAGTAGAAACTTCAGTTTTTATGAATGTTCGCGCAGGACGGCCTGTATTCTCTTACTGTGTTCGGGCCGTAGGGTTCATGACCTTACGCTTCTGTCTATCGATCCTGCTAATTTCACTAATGCTGAAGACCACATAATTTTTTGGCCTGTATACGGATCCAAAACCGACTGACATGATCATAGGCAATCAGGGTGGAGACTGCAGTCTAACCCCGAAAATGATGCTTTAAATCCGGTATTTTTAGTTAAATCACTTGTGAAGCTGTCCAAAAACAGGAGAGATTCCTGCAAAATTCCAAATCTATTTCTAACAGTGTGTGGTACACCTAAAGCTGCGTCACGTACAGTCATTGCTAGTTGGGTGAAACACATGTTACAAGATGCCGGAATCCAGGCAACTGCAGGGAGCACTAGGCCGGCAGTGGCCTCCAAGAACTGGGCTCTGAACTTCCCGTTGGATGACATCCTTAGCCGAGGAAACTGGAGATCATCCAATACATTCTCTAGATTTTATAAACGAGAAATCAAGCAAAATACTGTGATTCCCACTATTTCTACACTTTTTCAATCATTATAATAATTAGGTATGTCTCATTATGTACCTACCTAGGTCAGAAAATTGCTCCGATTCGTTGTTTTAGAAGTTGTATTTACCTTCTTTTGTTTACAAATTTAATCAATGAGTAACCGTCAGAATTATTGTGTTATCTGTATAATTATTTTTCTTTAAAAATAAAACTTCAATTATTTGTACATTAATTAATTTATTTCACCTTTAGATTACATAGAAATCACTTTCACTTTTTCCTAAAAAAAAAAAAAAAAAATTTGTTTTTTGCAAAACCATCCTTAGTTTCAACATTTTACTTACCTCATATATTATTATCGTTATGCTTTATTCATAAAGTCATTTTGATATCACCTGAAAATAGCACAATAGGTAGATAGAACTACCTATATTTTCAAGTGAATGTTCTCATACAGTGTACTTCAGTTTCTGAACTATATTTTGTATTCTTACACTTTCACTGAATGCTTATCTAAAAACTATTAATGGTAAACAATAGGTTTTACACAAACTAATCACATTGGCGTTGTTCCACCAGGCGATAACAGACAGCTCCCATAAAGTAGGTTTCGAATAGCGGTACAGTTGTTTAATGACAGCGTTTTAACAAACAATAAAACGCTTATTAAATAACTTACCCTATTCGAAACCTAAAATTTCTCAAACTACCTGGTGATTTTGATAAAAATAAAAACTGAGCAAGAAATGTTTAAAAACATTATAAGTACATTAAGAAACTTTATAGTAAATCGTATTTATAGAGTCAGTTTTTAGTTTTATTATTTTTATGGAAATACAATGAGCACCGAAGCATTCGATCCCCCACGAATGCCCCGCCTGGTGGAAGGGGTAGAAAGAGACAACATGCTAGAAAGGGACAGGTATACTCGCGACCAATCAGAAGGAAGACAGTGTTGCCACTCTCATAAAGTAGGTTTCGAATAGGGTAAGTTATTTAATAAGCGTTTTATTGTTTGTTAAAACGCTGTCATTATTTTCTTCATCACTAATCTTTATTAAACTTTTATTCGTCTTTTTTAGAACATAATCAAATCCAATACTACTAAACAAACCTAAATCGAGACCTAAACAGACCAAAAATATACGACAGCAAAACTGTTAAGCGTCACTTTTGAAAATTCGCTCAAAAAATTACTAGAACCAAACTGTCAAACGTCACTTTTGACAACTCGCTCACAGTGCTAACGCTACGAGCCGTGGGCACGTATTATTGCAAGATGGCGTCGGTAGTGACGTCACGTTTTCGATTGTGGACGCGCTCACGTCAAATCGGAACGACATTTATCGCGCTCACAGCGCTGTCGGCGTACTTCGCGACGCACCGTATATCTAAACATGTATTGTGTCATAAATATCTGAACAGCTTCTTTACAATGATATTCAAAATTGAAATGTATTATAACGGGTTAAGGTCTTTTTTCCTAAACTGCTCAGATGTTTATGATCACCCTGACTGCGTAGATAAATTTGATGTTCTACGCGTTCCGTTATTATTATTTGGTTGTGTAAAGAAATTATTGAAAATTATCACTGCTCAGATTTATTTCACCACCTATCTGATGGCGACTATACCAGCTTTACCACCTCGACGTTGTATGAAGTGACAGCGATATGTCCGTGGTCTGAATAAAACACAATTTTAATTAAAAATCATTTATTTTCTTATACATTATAGAAGTTACAACTTCAATACAAATTCATTGTTCTAAAATTGATTAAAGATGATAAACATTTCTTTCATTCACAGGATGGCCAAAACACGTCAATAATTTAGAGGTCTACTACGATAATATGCCGCGACTCTTAAGTAGAACGCTATTAGACGGAATTTTCGCACCGATCGGTTTGCTCCTATATTAAAAGTTGTTCAGTTTGATGGGTAGACTCTTAGTTTAAGAGGATGCTAATGATATCAATTTCTGTATAAAAACGAATACACGGATTTGTAGCTCAACCAGCGGAGTCCCTAATTGTGTCATCGATCATCATTTACTGAAAATTATCTCTATTTTAAGAGGCATATTACAAGCTCAGTGGCGCCCTCATCACAATAATAAAGATTTCTCAATAAAGAAAGCTTAAATTAAAAAAGTGCTACTCCAATAAACTACAGAAGCCTTCAAGCTATTGCTATACAATACTTTTCTAGGTTTTTTATAGGTCTAAGCCTTTGACTATTTATATGTGGACTGGTTACGCGTGTAGTTCTACTAACAAACATTTCTGGCACTTTTTGCGGGGGGCGAGGTAACATGAAATCCGCAACTTTGGATTTTATTCCCCATAGCTTTAGATTCTAATTTTGAATGTTAAAAATCATGAAAGTAGTCTCGTGTGAACCCCAAACGTTCTAAGTTCGAAGTTATTATTTCGCAATTATAGGCTGTATCGTTTAGTGATAAGGTGTAAAATTGAATGTAAATGCACAAGATCAATTGTGCTTATACCGTGGCAGAGGGGAAATGCTACCGCAAGGCTAGTCCTTATAATAATTAGTCAAAGGTCTAAACATACAAATTAGAAAAAAGAAAAAAACCGACCGCTTTTATTTCGAAATTATTAAAAGTGGAATGTTTAGAACCTATAAAAGTATTGTATAACAATAGCTTGAAGGATTTTGTAGTTTATTGGAGGAGCACATTTTAAATTTAAGCTTTCTTTATTGAGAAATCTTTATTATTGTGATGAGGGCGCCACTGAGTTTGTAATAGGCCTATTAACCGCGAGCCATTTTGTCGTAGATCTCTAATACAGGGCTGCGTTCAGAACCTACGAGTGCGGTTGTTTGGTTGTTTTTCAATCTAAGGTACGGAACGAACAGTTGTTTTTTAACTCGCAATAAGGTACGGAACGAACCCGGTTGTTTTATAACCTCAAATTTTGACATTGACAGTAATATGGGCTTCCAGGGCTTCCATCATTTCCAAATACAATAAAAACTCATCTTCCTTGCTAGAGAATCAAAAAGTTAATAAAAATAATCTGAAAAAAACTATCTTTTATTCAAAATGAGCAAAAAGTCAAGTAACCACAGATAATCAAAACGTCAGTGTTTTTTAACCGTCGAATTTGATGGTTAAAAGTTGCAACCCGTCAAAGGTTCGGAACGGTTGAGTTGTGACAACCGAGTTGCAAAGAGCGTTTTTTCACCGAGGCTCGGAACGGCGTTAGTGCGAAAAGTTGCACCCAGAGTGCACTCTGGGCGTAGGTTCTGAACGCACCCCAGCACCCGGAAAACATCTTGAAAAATGCGGGGGTGAAGGGGCCTGCGCAGTGGCGCCTTCACCTACAAATTTTTTTTCGCACATTTCAATGTGCCTTGCTCAACAAGTTTACCGGCCTTTATACTGTAATAATTAGAGATCGGATAATCGAATGCATATTTACCTAAAGTTGAGGAGTTGGCTATTATGGAGTGCACTTTTGTATCGAAGTTTAATTTTATTTTTTTTTATAATTTTAAGTAGTCGCTTCCATTCATACTTTGCATCCGAGTAGTTTTGCATTCCCTAACTTCCTGACATCCCAGAATTTATTTTACCAATAAACATTTTTTTTTCTTTTTTAAATCAAATAGTTTCCGGATTTCCTGGCATACGGAATTTATATAAAAAAGATAATTTTTAGCTTCCATAATTTCGTAGCCAAAAATGAAGTTTAGGTAAATATGCATACGAATATCCGATCTCTAGTAATAATAAAATGTCTTATTTGACGCGTTTCTGCTGCCTCTGCCGATAGATGTCGTTGAGGGGAGGCGCTACGCTCAGGTCGTCGTCATCCGAGTCCTCGCCCGCCTTCCGCCTGCGAGACTGCAATAAATACAATATAGTTTACTAGAGTTAACCCGAGATCTCATAAGCTATCATACAAAAAAAGTTTCATCAAAATCGGTTGAGAAGTGATGCTCGCACAATCAAACAAACAGGCAAAAATTCTAAAAAAAAGGTTGATTTGGAGTCAGGGACACCTAAAAACCATATTTTCATCTTTTTTTTTATATATCTTCAATTCAGTTACAGTTTTATAATATTATAGTTTATTAATTTAGTTTCGAGACGCAAATACACTAAATTTGGCTATAGCAGGGGCTTTGCTGCGCTTGCCGCCAATACAGCCTTCTCGATCGACTACCCCGGGGGTCCCACCTACCCCCCCTCTTGGGTGGTATTTGTCAAATGGAGGAAGTGGTCAGTGGGATCCCTAGAGGTGGGTCAGCGAGTTCCGAATTAAGAGATTTCCAGACGGGGGCCCATTACTGAAACCCCTTTAGGGGTCTCAGTCCTGGGGGAATTAAGAGTGACAATGCTATACATCTCCGAGGATACTGGATTACGGTACTTCAGGGGTGGAAACTGATTCCATGGCCAAAAATACTGATTTTACTGACTAAAACCCTCTAAAATACTGACCATTTACTGACCAAATGTCTAGAATACTGACCCTTGGTCTGTCAACATGACATCGAAATACGAATGTTAGTTGCTGTTAGTTAAATAATACAACGTGTTAATGAATTAACGCAAAACTGCAAAGTAGTTTGTTTAGAATCGAGAGCAGAGTCGAATTATCATGGTTTCGATATAGGTAATTTTTTTCAAAATATTAAATACTTTGTTTGTAAAATTTAAAATTTTCTAAACTCGATCTCAACCCACCGCACGGGCACTCTCACCCTACTTACTATCAAAACAAGATTCTAAAAATGTATCCATGAGCACGCTAGCGCTTTCATTCATTGCTGAAATAAGAAGAAATCATTGTTGCCTCAAAACTTAAAATGCGAATAACTTTAAATTTTAATTATAAAAATAATGAAATAAATGTTTCAATCTAATTATTTTATTGTAAATCAGTTGGGGTGTATGAGGTTTTGCGCTTATTCATTAACACGTTGTATATGGAGCATGTTTGTGAATAAGTAAGAAAAATCATCACTGGGGCACGTGGCCCACATGCTTGTTCTAAAGTGATAGTGTATTGTATAAAAAAAGGATTAAGAGAACAAATTCTGAATTAAAGATAAGTTTAGGGACCTACCGAAACGAAAAAGATATGTTAAGAGATTTTTAAAGGACCCACTCCAAAACGTTTTTTTTTAATTCAATACTGAAACCAGACCACTTTTGTGCCGTAGGTACAGGCCAGGAATCGAACCGCCGCCTCATGATTGAGTCGCTCTTCCGTATGGACTATCATCGCTCTCACTATACACTTCCTAATTGATTTCAGACAATGTAGCCCATAGTTGTTAATACTAGCACAAACGAATGAACAACGATGCACAGTATATGATTTTTTTAATTCAATAAACACGTCGTACCTTGCTGGAGACGGTGGTTATTCCCTCGTCATCAACTATCCAGTGCACGGAGCGCGCCAGGTCAAACAGTTTCGTATCACAGCCGTTCTCTTGCGTCGGCGGCGGAGCTGTAACAACAATCATTTATAAAATAGTCGTTAACGCGCCGTAAAGCCGTGGTGGTCCAGTGGCGAGTAACCTTGCCTGCCGTGCAGGAGGCGATGGTGGATGGTGATGGTGGCCTGGATGGGGATAGCCCCGTCCAGGCCGACTCGTACCAATGAGTTTTTCGGAATTTATGTACGATTTGTAACACCATTGGCTTTTCGGTGAAGGAAAACATCGTGAGGAAACCTGCATGCTTCAATTTCGAGGCATGTATTGTACCCACTGTCCGTTGTGTGGCGACGGGTTCACTCCCCGTCACACTGGACAGAGTTTCGGTACTATTAGTGAATTATAATGTTTTCAGTATAGGAAATTTTATCAAAATATTAAATAATTTGTTTGTAAAATTTAAAATTTACTGAACTCGATCTCAACCCACCGCTCGGGCACTCTCACCCTACTTACTACCAAAATAAGATTCTTAAAATGTATCCATGAGCACGTTAGCGCTTTCATTCATTGCTGAAATGATAGCAAATCATTTTTGCCTGAAAACTTAAAATGCGAATAACTTTAAATGTTAACTATCAAAATAATGAAATTATTGTTTCAATCTAATAATTTTGTAATAAATCAGTTGGGGTGTATACGGTTTTGGGCTTATTTATTAACACGTTGTATATAATAAGGTACTGACGTTTGTCCGGCAGCGATATGCGGTTGAAGAGCTGCATGAGCCTGTCTACTGACACGAAGGGACCTCGGAAGCAGGTCGGCGGCGGCATCAGGGTGCAGAGGTGCGCAGCCGCGGGGGGGATCGGGAATGTCCCACCTGTCCAATAAAACACATTAATTTTAGTTTAGTCAAAAGCACCGAACAGATCAAAGTATATACAATGTGTTACAAAAGTAAAAATAAACATTTAAAACTTTTAAAGGGGATGTTTAGACCATCGAACTGAACAACTTTCACTATGGGACCAACATCGAAATCCCGAAAAAAAAATCACCTGTCCCATACATTTAGCTCGAGTAGATTTGTAGTTTAGTATGGAACATCAGATTTTTTCCCGCGATTTCGATGTTGGTCCCATAGTGAAAGTTGTTCAGTTTGATGGTCTAAACCACTTAAATGTTTATTTGTATTTTTGTAACACCTTGTATACAAAGTGTTACAAAAGTAACAATAAACATTCAAAACCTTTCAGGGGGTGGTTTAGACCATCAAACTGAACAACTTTCACGATGTAGAAAATTTACCTCACTGAATTAATGGAGCCTATAACAAATAACGTACCAGATATAGGATGTTCTCCGGGCAGCGGGTTGGACTTGGGCTTGTACGGTATCATCTGGCTGGTGTCCGGACGAGCGATGTCCTTGTTCGGGTCATTATCTCTGTCAAAACAAACATCATCATCAGTCTATACAACGTGTTAATGAATTAACGCACACCTAGAAAGTAGTTTGTTTAAAATTGAGAGCAGAATCGAATTATCATGAATAGAATAGAATAGAAATATTACATAATTGGTTTGTAAAATTTAAAATTTACTGAACTCGATCTCAACCCACGACACGGGCACACTCACCCTACTTACTACCAAAACAAGATTCTTAAAATGTATCGACGAGCACGCTAGAACTTTCATTCATTACTGAAATGATAACAAATAATTTTTGCCGGAAAACTTAAAATGCGAAGAACTTTAAATTTTAACTATCTAAATAATGAAATTATTGTTTCAATCTAATTATTTTGTTATATATCAGTTGGGGTGTATGAGGTTTTGCGCTTATTCATTAACACGTTGTATAAGTAGGGCCTTACATATAAAAATAAATGATTCCTATTTTGTCTGATTAACATTTGATAATATAGGGTCCTTCTTAATATGCTGACACTTTTTAAGGGGATGATAAGATCGTCAAACTGAACAACTTTCTCTATGGCACCAACATCGAAATCCCCCCCGATCGTCGTCACGTCGCTCGTATTTACCACGATTTCTTTCTCGGTCTAGCTCAACATTCGTTCTTTTGGAATCGGAACGAACCACTGACATCCCTTGCACATTCACGCACAGAGAGTCAATGTGTGAGTGTCAGTCGCGCTTGGAGCGAGCGCTCTTAGATAGTGAACTTTCTGTCGTACTCTTAGATATTCCCTTTTGACTAATTATTATAAGGACTAGCCTTGCGGTAGCATTTCCCCTCTGCCACGGTATAAGCACAATTGATCTTGTGCATTTACATTAAATTTTACACCTTATCACTAAACGAGACAGCCTATAATTGCAAGGGTTCACACGAGACTACTTTTCATGATTTTTGACATTCAAAATTAGAATCTAAAGTTATGGGGAATAAAATCCAAAGTTGCGGATTACATGTTACCTCGCCCCCCGCAAAAAGTGGCAGAAATGTTTGTTAGTAGAATTACACGCGTAACCAGCCCACATATAAATAGTCAAAGGATATTCCGTGTCTAAGGAGCTGGCAGATGAGGTTCAACCCTAATAGAAGCAGAACATTTTTGGCGGGTAACCGTAGAGTATCGTGATTTGTGCAGTTTTAATAATAGTAAACTGCGATGGTACATCCGTAAGCATTTACTTACTTATGTCCCAGGATAACGGCGGCCAGTTCAGGCGACACGTTTGCCAAAGGCCCTCCCAGAGCCCAAGACTTGTTCGACATCGACGCTACCTGCAAAACAAAACAAAATGCATATCGTAAGTTACATAAGTTACATATCGAATGGTATACGGGATCTAAAGCAGCAAATCTTAAGAGGATATTCCGTATAAAGCGCTCGGTGGGGATATCCACATTATACGTTATCTCGGCTTCAAGCCGTGGTGGTCCAGTGGCAAGCCGTGGTGGTCCAGTGGCGAGTAACCTTGCCTGCCGTGCAGGAGGCGATGGTTCGATCCCCGTCCAGGCCGACTCGTACCAATGAGTTTTTCGGAATTTATGTACGATTTGTAACACCACTGGCTTTTCGGTGAAGGAAAACATCGTGAGGAAACCTGCATGCTTCATTGTACCCACTGTCCATTATAAGTGGCGACGGGCTCACCCCCCATCACACTGGACAGAGTTTCGGTATTACTGGTGAAACGTGGATGTTCTGAGGTTTCAGAATATCTCTGACTACCCCCTCGGGGAATATAGTCGTGAGCATATGCTACATTATCTCGGCGAATTACCAATCAATAGGGAACCGCCGATTTGTATACAGGGTGTAAGTGATAGCCTAGAAAATACTGAAACGGTGAATTCAGACCATCAAACTGAACATCTTTTAATGTGGAGCATACCACAGGAAACGCGAAAAAAATCAGCTGAGTTTCCTGAGGTAGGCTCCATAGTGAAAGTTGTTCAGTTTGATGGTCTGAGTACACCGTTTCAGTATTTGCTAGGCTGTCACTTACACCCTGTATAACAAGGGGAAAATGCCCAAATAAACCAGTACACACCGAGACTCAAAACCTATCACTACTCTGCCCTAACCACCACTACAATCCTCCACTCTCCGCACACGAGAGATCTCCAAACTGGTGACCCCGAGAATTAAAGAAAATGGAAGAACTCTCCAGCGGACCCAGCGATGCAAATGTCAGCCACGCAACAGCGACCAAACATTCGCTATTTTAAGTCATCTCCTCTAGTCCCGGTATCCATAACGCCTTATCTCCATCACGTCAGCAAAATATACAGGGTATTCAATACGCAGCGAATACCATGCACGTTACATCTTCAGCACATACCTATACTCGTGGCATGATAATTTAGAGCAGCGAATACCACCGCACACACGCGGATCAAAAGCACACTCTCTATCTACTTACCTCAGTGTATCCTATGGACTTCAGCTCAGCGATGCTGCACGGGTAGAGATCCAAGAACTTGTATCGGTCGACGAGTTGCGCCGTTTCCTTGCCTTCGAACTCTTTTATCTGATAAGCAAAATTACATGGACTTAGAATGATAAAGGATACCA
Organism: Agonopterix alstromeriana; assembly: GCA_963924505.1. Lineage (NCBI taxonomy): Eukaryota > Metazoa > Arthropoda > Insecta > Lepidoptera > Depressariidae > Agonopterix > Agonopterix alstromeriana. The sequence goes on along the minus strand of OZ004690.1, from coordinate 6,409,590 downwards.
ATCATCCTTACAAGCATGAAAACACGAAAATTGGCCATAGTAGTCGGTAATGTTCAACCTTCTTCGCACGTCGATGTTTCAAATTGTAGGTTTGTCCCTTTCTATCAGAACAAAAATTTAAACTCTTTTTACCCAACTGCGCCAGAAGGAGGGTTATGTTTTTCGAGCGTATGTATGTATGTTTGTATGTCGATTTCTTTGGCACGGCCTACAGCCTAAACGGCTTGATGGATTTTAACTTATGAGGTGTCATTGGATTCGTAAAAATCGTGAGAGTGACATAGGGTATATTATTTTAAGATGGCGTCTACGGATTAAAAAAATGAAGGGGGAATAAACAATTTTTTTTTTACTAAAAATTACAATATGGGTATCAAATGAAAGCTAGTAATCAGACGATTCCAAATATATAAATATTATAGTACTTTTATGTTACCGTTTCGACACAAGACTAAAAAGTATGAAATAAACTAAATTATTAAGATAAATAAAAAACCCGACTGCATAAAAAAGGCTTGCATGCGGCTCGATCAGCTCTTCCAGAACTCATTCGATATTGGGAGAAATGCACTGAACACTAGTTCGACAAGCTACGTAGCTAGATATTTTTGTTCCGGTGAATGCGTGAACGGTGCGAGTCAGTGAGTGAGTGTGTGAGTCAGTCTGTAAGAGAGTCAGTCGATGAGAGATTCAGTGAGTGTCAGTCAGTGTGTGATTCAGTGAGTGTGTGAGTGAGTGAGTGTGTGAGTCAGTGAGTGTGCGTGTCAGTGATTGAGTGAGTCAGTCAGTGTGTGAGTCGGTGAGTGTGCGAGTCAGCCAGTGAGAGAGTCAGTCGATGTTCGAAGAGTTCAATTCAATTCATTTATGTTGAAGAAATGAACTGAGTGTGTGAGTCAGTGAGTGTGTGATTCAGTGAGTGAGTCAGTGAGTGTGTCAGTACCTTCTCGAGCACGGCCTGCCTGCGCTTCTCAACCTTGACGATGCTGAGCAGGTCGCCGATGTTGAACTCGAACTCTAGGACCCTGTTCCATATGTCTACGGAGCACTAGTTCGACAAGCTATGTAGCTAGAGATGTTTGTTACAGTGAGTGGGTGAGTGAGTGTGTGAGTCAGTGAGTGTGCGTGTCAGTGATTGATTGAGTCAGTAAGTGTGTGAGTCGGTGAGTGTGCGAGTTAGCCAGTGAGAGAGTCAGTCGATGAGAGATTCAGTGAGTTCAATTCAATTCATTTATTCAACAACTATTGTAGAGATGTTTGTTAGAGTGAGTGGGTGAGTCAGTGAGTGAGTGTGAGAGTCAGTGAGTGTGCATGTCAGTGATTGATTGAGTCAGTGAGTGTGTGATTCAGTGTGTGTGAGTCAGTGAGTGTGTGATTCAGTGAGTCAGTGAGTCAATGAGTGTGTCAGTACCTTCTCGAGCACGGCCTGCCTGCGCTTCTCAACCTTGACGATACTGAGCAGGTCACCGATGTTGGACTCGAACTCTAGGAACCTGTTCCATATGTCTACGGAGCACTCGTTCGACAAGCTCCCGGAGGATAGCACCCGCTCGAATAGCACCCGGGTGTTGTTGTCCTCTGTGGATGAAAAGTATTACTTTTTATACAGTGTCAAACATAATTCGCTCTTTCATCTTTGGTCCCATAAGAAACTTGTTCAGGTTGATGGTCTGATCATCCCCTTAAAAAACTGTCAGCATATTAAGAAGGACCCTGTATAAAATAAAGGGGAACTCACCGTTAAGATGCGACAGGTAGTCAATATAGCACAGCACATACTCTGGTATATGAGAGAACTTTTTCAGACCTAGCTCAAATATACGGAATGCTATGTTCTTGTCTTTTGAACAGTAGTACTCCATCAAAGCCGCTGATACGAACACGTGGTAACGGGATCTGGGGAATAAAAGTGCGTTTTGTAATGAAGTAAACATTTAAAGACTGTAGGATGGCTGAGTGAAAGAGGATGATGGTTTAACTATTTATTGATGAGCATAGAATATTGGTACATTATACACATACAAACATCCCTAGCTATGCATTAGAGTGGACTGCGTGGCTATCTCACTCTTCTGCTTAGGAAGACTTAGGTTTTGGAACGGACTGCGTGGCTATCTCGATCCTCGACCTGGCCAGCACCTGAGGACTGCAGTGGCTATCTCTTAGGCGAAGCCACCTAGCTATGTGACTTTCGCTGGCCGCGTCGGGTCTTATATACGATCCTCGAAACGCGTGCCGCGTGCAAAACGATGGAGAGGGCGGTGACAAGGGCAGCTAGATGTGTGCGAGCGAGAAAGACGAGGTATAATTAAATAGTATCCGTTCAAAACGTCTATTTCCCCCGTTTGAACACCTCCAGCGCGTGTAAACACACATTATCTCCCCTGGGATCTTTACCTGGCCGGTGTGAACACAGTATATCTTTCCTGGCTAGTGTGAACACAGTATCTCACCTGAGATCTTTCCCTGGCCGGTGTGAACACAGTACATCGTTCCTGGCTAGTGTGAACACAGTATCTCACCTGGGATCTTTCCCTGGCCGGTGTGAACACAGTATATCTTTCCTGGCTAGTGTGAACACAGTATCTCACCTGAGATCTTTCCCTGGCCGGTGTGAACACAGTACATCGTTCCTGGCTAGTGTGAACACAGTATCTCACCTGGGATCTTTCCCTGGCCGGTGTGAACACAGTATATCTTTCCTGGCTAGTGTTAACACACAGTATCTCACCTGGGATCTTCCGTGTAGAGCTAGCTAGAGTAACAAAGACAGAGGCACATTTCGATCTTTCTCGTTTTCTCAAAGGCATGCACTGGCTCGTTTAAAATACGGAATATCTCCCCCGGCGCGTCAGTATTTCAACGGGAGCTTTTCTGATGCGTTTGAACATGTTACATCTCCCCTGGCGCGTCTAAATCACAGAGTATCTCACCTGGGATCTTCCCTGACGCGTTTATACACAGTATATCTCCCCACGCGCGTGTGAGCTCACTTTATCTGACCTGGAATGTTCCCAGTGCGAGTGAACACACAGTATCTCGCCTGGAATCTTCCCTGTCACGTGTAAACACAGCATAATTGTTCTCCGGTGCGTGTGAACACTCAGTATCTCGCCTGGGATCTTCCTGGGCCCGTGTGAACACAATCTATGTTTACCGGTGTGTGTGAACACTCAGCATCTCACCTGGGATCTTCCCTGGCGCGTTTGAAGACGGTCCTAGCAGACTTGATGCCCTCTGCTCGTCTCGCGAACTTCATGTACTGCACGTAAGCGAGTGTCGGCTCTATGTCCTCCATGTCTAGGTAACGCGTGTATACTTGATGGACCTATGAAAAGTATGTTATAATTAGTTTCTTTTAAAGTAAGTTATATGATCACCATGCATGGCAAAGGCCTAATCTCACGAATAATGCTGAGAGGGAGTGAGCCATACTCCACCTCGCGGGCCCAGTGCGTATTGGTGGAGGCAAGTTAGTGGTCAACTAGATATTTTGACTCATTGACTGATATTTATAGATGTAAATGAGGCGAGAGAGGTATTGAAGGAGCGTGGCAAATTGCACGCCTACCCCTCAGGGAAAGAGGCGTGACGTTAAAGATAGATAAATAAAATAAAAGCTATACCTTGTTATAATGAAGCCTGCTCTCTTCATAATCAGCGTGTGCGAAGTGCAACAAGGTGGATTGTTTCAAAGGACCGCTAGTTGCTCGCTCGTACACCGCCGCTGCTTCGTCCGAGAACAGACGGGCCGCGTTCGAGTCCTGTCAACATTTTTATTCATTTAAGACTTATAAACATCATCATCATCCCAGGTATCGTATGTCCACTACTGGACACAGGCCTCCTACTAGGGATCGTCGCAACGACCGATCCTGCGCTGCCCTCATCCAACGGGTTCCCGCCGCTTTCACCAGATCCTCTAGCATGATTTCTCTACTTGCGCGCGACTCGGCTTTTTCCCATACTACAAGTCGCGGCAAGCGCGGCTTTCGCTCTCCGAAAAGCGCTGGAACAGGTTATTTTCTATGCAGCGAAGGTGTGTCGCACGCGTGTAGAGAGATCATACTAGACGTGCAGGTCTTCGGTTCACCTTGTATGGGGCCTACCCACGCTGCGCTTTCCAGTACGCGGTCATCATCATCATCGTCCACTGCTGAACATAGGCCTCTCCCAAGGCGCGCTACAAAACTCTGTCCTCGGCCTTCCTCATCCAATCGCTCCCTTTTTTTAGGTCGTCTGTCCAGCGGGCAGCAGGGCGTCCCACACTACGCCTACCAGTTCGCCACCACGCGGTTCTACCAGAACGCGGTCGCCACTCGAGAACTCGTCGGCACTATCATTAATTTGTTCTGCGAGCAATGTGCCGCCCATTGCCATTTTAGTTTTTTTCATTGGGTTATGTCAGCTACTCTGGTTCTTCTGCAAATCTCTTCATTTCTGATTCGATTTCCCGGAGAAACTCTGAGCATAGCTCTCTCCTATGTGATGATTATACTAGTTCAAATATTTTGCAGTATCTCACCCCTTTCTCCTGCAGCAACTTGGCAGAGTGATCCAAGAACTGAGCAGCTTGATGCCAGACGTCTGGATGGTGTGCTAGACAGAGCAGACACTGCTCTATGGCGAACATTACACGGCGAGCGACGAGCGCTGTGTCCTCTGACCGAAGAGGGTTCGAACGCTCCCATGTTATGTACTTCTTCCAAAGTTCCACCTGAAAGTATATGGATGTTAAGGCCAGCCTCAACAGGATGGTGGTGACATCGAAGCTCAATGTATAGGAACGCCATCTACCACATTTCTTTGATACCATATTGTAAGGTGACCAATGTAGATTTAAGTACCTTTTTCGATGTAATATTAGCTAGCAATATAAGTAGCAAAAAAGCCGTGGTGGTCCAATGGCGAGTAACCTTGCCTGCCATGCAGGAGGCGATGGTTCGATCCCCGTCCACGCCAACTCGTACCAATGAGTAATTTATGTACGATTTGTAACACCACTGGCTGTTCGGTGAAGGAAAACATCGCGAGGAAACCTGCATGCTTCAATTTCGAGGCATGTATTGTACCCACGGTCCATTATAAGTGGCGACGGGCTCACGTGAAACGTGGATGTTCTGAAGTTACCAGAATATCTCTGACTACCTCCTCGGGGAATATAGTCGTGAGCATATGCTTATGCTGAATATAAGTAGTTAATTAGTACCAATTATGGCCACATGTATCGATATAAGGCGCTGTTCAAAATGTGTAAGGCTCTGTTACCCTGAACACTTCGAGTAAAGCACAAGTCAAGAAGAACTGTGTTAAATTTTTCTGCCATCTCAGATAATCCAGTTGATGAGGGATTTTCTTTTCCTTCAAGAGTTCTACGGAAGCACAGATCCGGTACTTCAAACAACGTTTTGGATTTGACATGATGGCGTTCGCACATGCGCACTTTGTGCAAATTGTCTTTGACATATGTGTAGGGTTGACTTACCACGCATCGCATTGAACATCATCTACATTTCGTTACTTTTTATTGTTCGTTCTGTTATTAAAAATAGTATTTGAGCTAAAGTATTAGTGTAAATGTGAATTTAGCGTTGTTTTTCAACGTTTTTATACACTGAAAAGACTCAATTTTATGTAGTCAAATACTACGAGTGCGCGCGCCTGACTGCATTCCCTTGCTCGGCTTCCCTCAAGTTTCCCAGAAAGTGTGAGGGGTGGTGGGGAATCTGAAGTCAGAGGGGGCGGGGAGTGGCCGTTCTGTATATAGAACTATTACCTATTACCTATTCTGTGACAGAAGTATAATTTCGTCGAAATGGGTATGAGTAAAGGAATTGTAATTTTTTAAGAGTCGCATCCACTAATGAAAGTATTGTATAATTATAGTAATATAAAAACAAACATTACAATAAACACTTATGGCCTACCTCGCATCGGAGCTGAGATATTTGACTCTAAAGGTTCATGAAAAAGTAACCATAATAAAAAAGTTATAATGCTTCTGTCTCGAGATATCTGCGCTCAAAGTCAAAAATAGGACGAGTCCGACACGCTCTTAGCCGGTTTTTTAACATCTGTTGTAAAAACTACCTACATTGACAAATAAAGACTATTTCTATTTCTCTGACCTGTTTCATCTCCTCCCTGTCGACAGTGGGCGGGGTGGCAGGCATATTCCTGTTGAGACCCCTGGTGACAGTCTCAAGTTCCTTGGCTACACGACGCGCGTTCATGTATTCACGGGATCGCTCCATCGCCATTCTTTCAGCTAAAAGTGTTATTTCCATGAGATTATGAATGCTGAAAGCTGTGGTGGTCCAGTGGCGAGTAAACTTGCCTGCCGTGCAGGAGACGATGGTTCGATCCCCGTCCAGGCCGACTCGTACCAATGAGTTTTTCGGAATTTATGTACGATTTGTAACACCACTGGCTTTTCGGTGAAGGAAAACATCGTGAGGAAACCTGCATGCTTCAATTTCTAGGCATGTAATGTTACCCACTGTCCATTATGTGGCGACGGGCTCACCCCCCGTCACACTGGACATAGTTTCGGTACTACTGGTGAATTGTGGATGTTCTGAGGTTTCAGAATATCTCTGACTACCCCCTCGGGGAATATTGTCGTAAGCATATGCATGCATGCATATTATGAAAAAAACCGGCAACTTATTAAGAGTCCGAGCCGAATCTTTCATACTAAGTCACGTGCTCGCGGACGAATGCACCTTAAAAAGTAACCTAAATATTGTTGCCCATGACTTCGTGTTTAAAAACGCGTGTACAATCACAAAATACAGGGTGTTAGGGTAAACAGTTGCATTACTTTAAGGGGTGATTGTACAGATGATATGGAACAGCTTTCCCTAAGAAACCTATAGGAAATTCCCAAACAAATTTTTGGATTCTTAAAATGTATCCATGAGCACGTTAGCGCTTTCATTCATCGCTGAAATGATAACAAATCATTTTTGCCTGAAAACTTAAAAAGCGAATAACTTTAAATTTTAAGTATAAAAATAATAAAATTATTGTTTCAATCTAATTACTTTGTTATAAATCAGTTGGGGTGTATGAGGTTTTGCGCTTATTCATTAACACGTTGTATATACTATATGTGTGCTAAATTTCATCCAAATCAGTTCAGTTTAATTGAGTCACAAACTTCTTCTTCCTGCCCTTATCCCATTATTTGGGGTCGGCGCAATATGTCGTCTTCCTCCATTCATCTCTTTTAGCCGTCATTTCAGCGCACACACGTTTTTTACACATGTCATCTTTCACACAATCCATCCATCTTTTCTTTGGTCGTCCTCTCTTCATGCAGCCATCCACATTTATATTTAACATTCGTCTTGTAATATGCCACTCATCTCTTCTCATCACATGTCCATACAACGATAACCGATTACCGCGTAGCTTTTCATTCACAGGAGCCACTTTCAAACTTTCTCTAAAATACTCATATATTTTAATTTAGTCACAAACATCGTCACAAAATTTCACAATTATAATCTTAGTAGAATATGATGGATTCTTTATTCTTAAATTTTTTATTTTTCCTTACCTATAATGGTGTTGATGCTTTGTTCAAAAGCTATGTAGTCCTTCCACAATGTTTCTATTCCTATTATAGGTGTGATCACGGCTCTTTGGTATACCTAGAAACAAAAATATTTTATTACACACCGCATCCCCATCTCGCCCTGCATTCTATAACGTGTTAATGAATTAACGCAAAACTAGAAAGTAGTTTGTTTAGAATCGAGAGCAGAATCGAATTATCATGGTTTCAACATAGGTAATTTGTTTCAAAATTTAAAATAATTTGTACGTAAAATTTAAAATTTACTGAATTTGATCTCAACCCACCGCTCGGGCAATCTCACCCTACTTACTACCAAAACAAGATTATTAAAATGTATCCACGAGCACGTTAGCGCTTTCATTCATTGCTGAAATGATAACAAATCATTTTGGCCTCAAAACTTAAAATGTGCATAACTTTAAATTTTAAGTATCAAAATAATGAAATTATTGTTTCAAAATCAAAAATCATTTCAAAATCATTTATTTACTAAAATTAGTTTACACATACGGTTTACTTGAGGACCCGTACAAGGGAATGCCTGGAGTACGATGAGTTTCAATGTTATTATTTTGTTATAAATCAGTTGGGGTGTATGAGGTTTTGCGCTTATTCATTAACACGTTGTATAGGGCCCATCTTAGTATGCTGACACTTTTTTAAGAAGATGTTCCGACCATCAAACTGAACAACTTTCTCTATGGCACCAACGTCAAAATCGCGAAAATAAAATCAGCTGTCCCGTACATTTGGCTCAAGTAGGTTTGCAGTTTTGTAGGGAATAGCTGATGGAGGATTTTTTTTCGCGTTTTCGATGTTGGTGCCATAGATAAAGTTGATCAGTTTGACGGTCTGATCGTGTCCTTAAAAAAGTGTCAGCATATTAAGAAGGACCCTGTATATCGACGATGAAGTGTAATGACCTCCTATCTACATAAAAAAGGTCGATTTTAGAGGAAACGAAAAACACGTTTATTATTTTTTTACACCTATAAATAAATAATTTTTAAATTGTAAATTTATCGTCATAGGAACATACTATACAAGGTGTTACAAAAATACAAATAAACATTTAAGGGGGTGGTTTAGACCATCGAACTGAACAACTTTTACTATGGGACCAACATCAAAATCGCGAAAAAAAAATCTGATGTTCCATACTAAACTGCAAATCTACTCGAGCTAAATATACGAGACACCAGATTTATTTTATCGCGATTTCGATGTTGGACTTTGTATATTTTGTTTTGTTTAAAAGAAGTGTGTTGTAGAGTTTCTGGCCGCATCTTCTCTATTACTAAACACCTGCCGAAACGGTAGTAAATAAAAAAAGCTATCTGCGTGTGTGTGTGATAACTTGAATTAAAATTGACAGAATCAAACTATTTTATTGGTTGTTTTTACACATCTCTGCTGCTCCTCTCCAGTGAAAAGTCCCTATCCTCACCTTCCTAACTGCGGATATCTTCTGGTTCTCGGCGTATGAGCCGACGGCTTCCACACTCTTCAGGAAGGTCACATAGTCGTTCCAGATCGGGTACGCGTGGATGTCCAGGCCGATTTTATCGAGGGCGAAATCGTACGCTTGCGCCATCTTCTCTCTGAAAAGAGATGAATGGATATAGTCACAGCATAATTATACAGGATGTAAGAAAAACCACATGTTCTACCCATCAAACTGAACAACTTTCAGTATGGGAGCAAACCTGTCAGCGCAAAAAAAAGTCTGCTGTTCCATACTAAACTGCAATACCGACGAGACTCAAACGTATGGAGCAGCAATTTTTTTTTGCGTTGACACGTTTGCTCGTATAGTAAATGTGGTTCAGTTTGATGGGTAGTATGTGGTTTAAAAGTTAATGATACTTTTCCTTACACCCTGTATAGTCATTACAGTACGGCAACGATGTATTTGCGCAGAGCAACGGAGGGGGCCTAGCGGGGAAGCGGGCAGCGCGGATCATCCCGAGATCTGTATGAAGATGTCGGGATTGAGTGCGTATGATAACGTAAGTACACCGGCGCGGCGGCGGGGCGCGGCGCTTCAAGAGCGTTTCCATACTGTTAGGACTATACAGGGTCCTTCTTAATATGCTGACACTTTTTTAAGGGGATGATCAGACCATTAAACTGAACAACTTTCTCTATGGGACCAATATCAAAATCGCAAAAAAAATAATACTGCTGTCTCATACATTAGGCTCGAGTAGGTTTGCTGTTTTGTATGGAACGGCTGATTTATTTTCGCGATTTCGATGTTGGTGCCATAGAGAAAGTTTGATTGTCTGTTACACGCTGTATATGCTTCTTCTTCTTATCGTGTGGGCAAGCCCTGGTGTCAGTTTTTTCAGATCGCCTTACGGCCTCTGACGTGGTTTTTATGTAATGACTACTACCACGAGAGATAGTAGCCGGGACCAGCGGCTTACCGTGCCATCCGAAGCACATAATTATCTTTCTTTTCAGACCTCCTAACCAACTGGGGAGAAATGCACAGTGACATAACTAGGTGTCCCCCGTGGGAATCGAACCCACGACCTCCGTGTCAAGAGCCTAATGCTCTTAAGCATTAGACCACGGAGCTAGCTGTATACAAGGTGTTACAAAAGTAAAAATAAATATTTCAAACTTTTAAGTGGGTTGTTTAGACCATCAAACTGAACAACTTTCATTATGGGACCAACATCGAAATCGCGAAAAAATAAATCAGCTGTCCCATACATTTAGCTCGAGTAGAATTGTAGTTTAGTATGGAACATCAGAATTTTTTTTCGCGATTTCGATATTGGTCCCATAGTGAAAGTTGTTCAGTTTGATGGTCTCAACCACCCCCTTAAATGTTTATTTGTATTTTTGTAACACCTTGTATACTAAAGATGATTTATTCAATATATTTCGCTGTAAATACGTACTTGTATGTCGGCAGCATGCACTTTGTCTCCTTCACATAGTTGAGATAGAGTCTCCACAGTTCTATGTTCAGGATCTTCATCAGGCACCTCTGGAACAGCTATATACACCAACATAACAACATTATTGTATATTGTATAAACTATAGTTCGTTTCATATCATACAGTCACAGAATTGATAACATAAAGGGTGCATACAGTGGCGAGCACTCAGGGTAGACACAAATACAGTTAAACCCAAATAATTTCTAAATTAAAAGCATTTTGTTTACTAAATGACTTAGATTTCAACTATTATTGATTATAACAGCCGGCCCGATAGCAGTCTGTAGTGAACCTGCCTGCTGTGCCGAGGGTCGCGGGTTCGAATCCCGTAAGGGACAAATATTTGTATGATGAATATGAATATTTGTACCCGAGTCATGGATGTTTGTATCTATACAACGTGTTAATGAATTAACGCAAAACTAGAAAGTAGTTTGTTTAGAATCGAGAGCAGAATCTAATTATCATGTTTTCAACATAGGTAATTTTTTTCAAAATATTTAATATTTTGTTTGAAAAATTTAAAATTTACTGAACTTGATCTCAACCCACCGCTCTGGCACGCTCACCCTACTTACTACCAAAACAAGATTCTTAAAATGTATCCATGAGCACTTTAGCGCTTTTGAATGCATTGCTGAAATGATAACAATTCATTTTTGCATCAAAACTTAAAATGTGAATAACTTTAAATTTTAACCACCAAAATAATGAAATTATTGTTTCAATCTAATTATTTCGTTATGAATCAATGGGGGTGTATGAGGTTTTGCGCTTATTCATTAACACGTTGTATATGTATTCTATATCGTTTTCTAGTCATCATAACACAAGTCCAGGCTAGATTCTGGTACTTTAAATGTTACTAGATAATTTGTGTGACAATGTCCAAGATATTTATCTGTCTCGGGGGGATTGGATAACGCACTTCCCCGGTTTGGAAGAGTGCGGGTTCAAGTCCCGCCCGAGACGAATTATTCAATCTTTAATTTGACTTAGATTTGTTTAAAAACAACAACTAAGTCAAATATCTTGGACATTGTCACACAAATTATCTAGTAACATTTAAAGTACCAGAATCTAGCCTGGACTTGTGTTATGATGACTAGACAACGATATAGAATACATATATAGATACAAACATCCATGACTCGGATACAAATATTCATATTCATCATACAAATATTTGTCCCTTACGGGATTCGAACCCGCGACCCTCGGCACAGCAGGCAGGTTCACTACAGACTGTGCTATCGGGCCGGCTGTTATAATCAATAATAGTTGAAATCTAAGTCATTTAGTAAACAAAATGCTTTTAGTTTAGAAATTATATGTGTTTAACTGTATTTGTGTCTACCCTGAGTGCACGCCACTGTATTGAGTCATTGTATTGTTTTGTTGTGCAACAAAACTCCTTAGTAATATTTATAGGGGCCGTTTAGATGATCAAACTGAACAACTTTTATTATGGAGCCAACATCAAGATTTTTATAGCACAGTGTGACCTAAACCCGCACTTTACGCACGCTTTTCCGGGACCTAAGTTGTCTATTTCTGCACGGTGCGTAAATGAATCGACTACCTTCACATATGTAAAAAAAATGAAACAAAACCCTTTGAAATGTCGTTTGAAGCTTGGAAATGCACAGGAAACAAATGACAAGAAGGGGATAGGTTAGCGATTCTCCTGCAAGAACCTTCCTGTTGTAGAAAAAGTGACAGCAACGAAATAAAAAAAAAACGCTGACTTAGTTCGTTTCGCGAAAATTGTAGCTTTCGAGCAGCAATGGACTGTTCGAGCAGTGAATTTAGCGACGATGAGAACACCGAAATTGTTCCGGACGCCATCAAAGAAATGGCGAAAACGGTGACACTGAATTTGTTGCCCACAAAATCAAAAAATTTCAGTTTATTTTCATTTTCGGTATCAAAAAATCATTTCAATGTTTCTTTTAAAATAGCAATCTAACCCTCGGGGGGGGGCACAAGTGACCTAAACCCCCCCCGTACGCCCCTGCTGCCCCCCCCCCCTGCCATCCGTCCGGGGCGGGTTTAGGTCACTTGTGCTATAAAATAGTATACGATACTCGCGACCAAACTTGCCTATTATTGCACGGCGTTTAGCACCCTCGCTGCGCTCGGGCGCTAACTTCACGCCGTGCAATAATGGGCAACTTAGGTCACTCGTATCGTAATGTACTATTCAATGTTTCTTTTAAAATAGCAAATTGAACCCCCCTGCTGCCCCCCCCCCCTGCCATTCGTCCGGGGCGGGTTTAGGTCACTTGTGCTATAAAATAGTATACGATACTCGCGACCAAACTTGCCTATTAATGCACGGCGTTTAGCACCCTCGCTGCGCTCGGGCGCTAACTTCACGCCGTGCAATAATGGGCAACTTAGGTCACTCGTATCGTAATGTACTATTTTTTAAATCTGCTGTTTCCTTAGACTACTTATATGCGGACCCGCCTCGCCTTAGCATTTCCCCTCTGCCAACGTGCAAGATCAAAAAATCTTACGCATTTACATTCAATTTTATACCTTATCACTAAACGCGACAGCCTATAATTGCGGAACAATAATTTCGAACTTATGACGTTTGGGGTTCACACGACACTGTTTTTCATGATTTTTAACATTCAAAATTAGAATCTAAACTAGTGGAATAAAATTCATAGTTGCGTATCTCGTGCTACCTCGCCCCCCGCAAAAAGTGACAGAAAATTTTATTAGTAGAATTGCACGCGTAACTTGTCCTCATACAAGTAGTCTAAGGCTGTTTCATACAAAACTGCATTAGAATACTTGACTCAAATGTATGGGACAGACGATTTATTTTATTTTTCATCGATGTTGACTCCATAGTGAAAGTTGTTCAGTTACTAGGGAGTTTTGTTACACACTGTTTAAAGTAGGTACTACATACATAACGGCCACTCTCTGCCCCTCGCTAACTTCAGATACCGCACCTCACCCCGCACTTTGAGGGTAACTTTACGGGAGTCGCGAAAGAAAAACATACACGCGGCACAGAAGAGACAGGTACACTTCATATCGTACCCTTAATGCAAAAACCAATTATCTGTACCAAAATGTATCTAAATTTTTTTTTATTTTGAAGCACTTGAAAGTTTGACGACACAAAAATATTTCATAATAAAGTTTTTTTTTTATTAATAGTTTTTTATAAATAAGCAATTATTCTATAGGTAGTTTCTTTAAGTAGGATAATAATTGAAGAAAACTGACTAGATTTTATAGAAAAATCTGGATAGTTGGTTTTTGCAATAAGGGTACGATATGAACGAGCGATACAGATGCACTCGCACATAGATAAAACTATTCGCTTGTTTCTCTCGTTGCGTGGAGCCGTTCTATACCTGTCTCTTTTGCGGAGCAGGCGTTCGCGGTTCGTGTGAATGGGACGGAGCATGTGCCGACGCCATCTTGTTTCTGTGACGGTGTGACAGAGTATTGGCACAGGTCCGGCACTTCAAACAACGTTTTGGATTTGACATGATGGCGTTCTCACATGCGCACTTGGTGCAAATTGTCATTGACATATGTGTAGGGTTGAATTACCACGCATCGTATGAACCTCATCTAAATTTCGTTCGTTTTTATTGTTCTTTCTGGTATTAAACATAGTATTTGAGCTAAAGAATTGAAACGACTCAATTTGATGTGGTCAAATACTACGGGTACGCGCGCCTGACTGCATGCCCTTGCTCGATTTCCCTCAAGTTTCCCAGAAAGTGTGAGGTGAGGTGGCGGATCTGAAGTCAGAGGGGGGCGGGGAGTGGCCGTTCTGTATATAGAACTATATACTATTACCTATTCTGTGGTATTGGGACTCAAGCTCCACAGAACATTAAAATAATAGTCATACTGCCAGTTGCACGTACGTTCACTTAAGTTAATCCTCCATTAAATCTCTTGCTAGCTTTTACTACGTCAACAAGTCAAAAAGTGACAGCAAGAGATTTAACGGAGGATTAACTTTAATGAACGTACGTGCAACTAACCGATAGTCATCTAATTTATTGCTTCATATTCGTTTATTTCATGAAAGCAATTTAGGTAGGCCTTTTAAATATTGGGTCCATTACTGTATCTCGTGTACACCAGTAACAGCGACCACTCACAACACTAGACAACGAAGGAAGGAAAGGAACCTGCAGTGAATTTATAGCCCAGTCATTTTACGGTTTGAGCCGAGACTAATTAAGAATTGATTTTTTTTCGGTATATCATTTAAGAGTCATTTTAAGCGTAGAAACATACCAATAAAAAAAATCACGTCAGCAACAGGCATTTATCTCGTCCTAAAAAAACTGACGGGTACATTTTTTATTTTTACGCCTTTACCATAATACACACTTCAAACACGGGGTAAATATTTTAGTGTACCTAGAAAGCTTTGAAAAATACATTTGTATTTTCTAATTAATAACAATTTTTTTTAAATTTCGATGGCTATTTTATTGCTCAAAAGTCTTTTATATTGTTGAATCTTATTAAAATGAGTGCTAATATTATTCAATTAAAAGCCTTCTGGAAGATACAATTTTGATTTCTATGTTGCATAGCGATTTTTTAAATATGTTTACAGATAGTCTTTTGATCTCTAAATGGTGTACAGTTTAAGTCCCATTCATAATTATTTCCCACCCCTCATAAAAAAAACTCCGTAAACTGACTGGGCTAATAATCATTAGGAGTAGGAGAAATCCGTCTTCCCTAAACTGTAAACGGGAGAGAGCTTGGCTGTTAGTACCTAAGCAAACTCCAAGAATCATCACGGCACCATAAAATCTGCCAAGTCCGAGTCGGACTGCGGACTCGCTCACGATCGCTACAATGCATTTCTACAAAGGAGACATTTACAAAATGTGTGACGCCCCGGCCAAGACCTTGTACAGTGTATAGGCCCACGCGGGTAGAGTCGAGGGGCGAACACTAGTATATTAATAAACCTGTAAAATGTTAGTCCGTTTGCTCACGAAAAAGTAGTGTGTTTGTTTGCACATCAGAATATCACATCTAGACTCAAAACTACTAAACTGATTTTGATGAAACTTTTACAGACTGAAAGCCTATCAACCTCAATTAGGGTTGTGGGCATGCCCACCGTGTCCACAACGGTGGATCCGCGCCTGGGAATCATTTATGGGAGGGTTAATAATTGCTCACAATAGAGATGATTGGAGAGTAAAGGAAAGCCTCCCTGCCTTTTGCCCAGGAGTAAGTAGGACCAGTGGCGGATTTATCAACAGGCTGAGTAGGCTCGAGCCTAGGGCGGCAGATTTTGGGGGCGGCTAATTTGGGGACCGAATTTTTTTTTTTTTACCTCATAGAAATCAAAAAGATTTTTCCATTACGGTTTTCTGATGTCTTACAGATAGAAGTCTGCAACAAATTTTGCCGATGACTTTTCTCTCTCACTTGTCACTGCACATTCCGAGAGTAGCAAACTTCCATATTCTAGAGTAAAGCAGCTAGTTCGCCGCCCCTCAACCAGTAATCGGCCTCTCGCCTCTGTGCCCTTTTTTTTATTTTTTTATTTATTTAACTTCATTCTTACAACTGCTATAAATAAAATACAAATTCGCCAAACTGCAGAACAGTTTGTTGGCGATACGCTCTTATCTATAATTACATAATGACAGTTTGTAAGTACATGCGAGCGATACACTACACTTAGTTTTTTTGTTTTATAATATTTTACATTCCTGAAGATTACATGATTGAGCTTCGATTAGCTCAAAAATATAGCGAAAAATTATTTTACGTGCAATTTCAACGAAATTGTTGCATTGTAAAAATAATGTATGATATGACAATTGTAGAGGCAAGGGCGGCAAAAACTATTCAGCCTATACCTTGAAAATTTGTAAATCCGCCTCTGAGTAGGACACTGAATAGGCTACGTAAAATCATCAATCATAATTTTTCATCCTTCAATATCCAGCATTCCTTAATTATAAAATCTAGTTAATAACAAAAACATATACCTGTCAACTGCCTTATTTAAACGTGTGCACAACTGTTGCTTTGGATAACGACGGTTTTTGCTAAAGGGGCCTGAAAACTTTTGGCATAAGAATTTTTTCTTTTTCGAATTACGACGCACGAAACATTTTTTTCTTCTGTGCAAGGCTTAGACGATTTATATACGGACCCGCCTCGCCTTAGCATTTCCCGTCTGCCAACGTGCAAGACCAAAAAATCTTACGCATTTACATTCAATTTTATACCTTATCACTAAACGCGACAGCCTATAATTGCGGAACAATAATTTCGAACTTATCACGTTTGGGGTTCACATGACACTGTTTTCCATGATTTTTAATATTCAAAATTAGAATCTAAATTAATGGAATAAAATTCAAAGTTGCGTATCTCGTGCTACCTCGCCCCCCGCAAAAAGTGGCAGAAAATTTTGTTAAGAATTACACGCGTAACTTGTTCTCATATAAGTAGTCTAAGGTGTGAGGCGACTTCGAAAAAATATCTATTTATCATTTCGGGATCGGGACTATGTCAGCCTCTAGACATTTTAATACGGTTTTGATTTTGCTGCAGTAGACTGAACTCATCCCATAGAAAATTAGTTTTTCGGTAATACGCAAATGACACTGATGACGAAAACAAAGCCCGAGTGCGGGATTGAGGCCCGTTCGATAAGGGATTTTTAATCATTAAATTGATTAAAATAATAATTTAAACGGATTCTTACAGGATTCATTATTAGAGTTTTCGAGTGGACTGGAGTCATTGCAATTCGCGACTGGGCTTGCAATATTTTATTTCGGCTTGGCACCGGCTCCAATAAAACGAATTATTGTTTTTATTTAGATGCGTATGTTGGGATACTATTTTCGCAAGCCGTGCCTTAGGCCTCGTGCAGGAAGACGCGGTGCGTTGCGCAGCGCGTTGTAAGTCGTGAGGCGCGGAAAAATGAAACACGTGCTGATATACTAGAAGCTAAATGCTGATTAGACGACCCGATAGCACAGTCGGTAGTGGACCTCCCTGCTGTGCCGAGGGTTCGAATCCCGTAAGGGACAAATATTTGTATGAAGAATATGAATATTTGTACCCGAGTCATAGATGTTTGTATCTATGTATGTATGCAATATCGTTCTCTAGTCATCATAATACAAGTCCAGGTTAGATTCTGGTACTTTAAATGTGACTAGATAATTTGTGTGACAATGTCCAAGATATTAATTATTTTTATTTTATATTTGAGAGCGTTCATGCAGAAGCGTTGTCACGCGCGTTTTGTTGTTATTATTTTATTGGCTGTACCAAGCGACACCCGACGCGCCGCACAACGCACTGCTTCTACCTGAACGAGGCCTTAAGGTTAGGTAGGTATGCAGCGTGACGGCGAAGGAGCCTCCACGACATGATACAGCCGTCGACGTGGACGCTTGTGGTGGTAAATAAAAATCGAATGACGTCGAGGACCGTGCACCTACTTAAGACAATATAGCGCTTACGGTCCCACTATAACAAATTATTGGTAGCTAACTCAAATAATGACAAACGCAATGCATCGAGAACCCGTTTAAACATTTCGTTTATTTTTTTTTACTTCAGATTATAATAATTTAAATATCTAATAGGGATTTTTTACATGTCAAAAGTGACCTTCCCATGCATAATTTTAAAATAATCATCAATCTTTATATTACCTTGAAATCACATGGTGCCCATAAGGAAATCATGAGCACAGAATAGATATCCGACCAGAAAAAACAGCTTTATACAAGCTCGGGGCGGCCATGCGCAGCTATGTTTCTAAGAAATTGCCGCATAATCTCGTACGTGATCGTTCACGTGTACCGGCCACCGCGAGCAATCTCAAAGTCAATATAATTTATTCAATAAGCTTGCAGCACACTTATCAAACGTCAAATCTTTTTTAAAGCTACCACCGCGTCGGAACGTGTTGTCGCTGTAGAGAAGATGCGGCCAGAAACTCTACAACATAGCTTGCTATACTCTACAGCAGAGCTTGTATGAAGCTGTTTTTCTGGTAAGATCTATTCTGTGGCATGAGGAAGAAAAACTAATATTTTATTTTAGTTTTTTATGCAAAAGAAAGTCACCTCCAACATGTCTGAACACAGACACCCTAGCCGAAAAAAAACATTAAACATCATATTCCGTTTCATTTATTTCAATCTTAAAACTAACTTAACATAATATCAGTCTTAAATTTTGTCTTTAAGACTTAGTGCTTTGTATTCTAATGCTTATATCACATAAATCTTAAAGCTAGACTTACATTGTTATAATACTGACCTTTTCAACTTTTTCGAAATTCCTTGCCTTCATCTGTAAATGAAAAAGTCAAATTAAATGAAAAATATTTACTTAGCTTATTTGGTTATTATGTGACAAATACCTATGTATAATAAAATTGGTGTCTGTACCAGACCTGTCTCACTCTACAACTCAGGAACGCTTGACGGCCTTTGACTAATTATTATAAGGACTAGCCTTGTGGTTTAACCAATTGTGTTAATCATCTTGTGCATTTACATTCAATTTTACACCTTATCACTAAACCAGACAGCCTATAATTGCGAAATAATAACTTCGAACTTAGAACGTTTGGGGTTCACACGAGACTACTTTTCATGATTTTTAACATTCAAAATTAGAATCTAAAGTTATGGGGAATAAAATCCAAAGTTGCGGATTTCATGTTACCTCGCCCCCCGCAAAAAGTGGCAGAAATGTTTGCTAGTAGAATTACACGCGTAACCAGTCCACATATAAATAGTCAAAGTTGATGGCAATCCCCACTGAGTGGTAAATGGAAATAGGTTAGGTATACCGTGTAAACTTCTTGGTCAAATATCATTAGACTCGCCACCATTTTGTGAGTAGTCAATGCGAGACTTGAAAACCCTAGCGATGTCACGCTGCCAGCACGTGAAAGAATGAAAGAGGGAGACTATCAAAAGGAAGCTTTCATGTCTAATGACTTGGTTCATTTTTGTTTACACGCGCGCCGTTGTGACTGTTTGTAGGTTATTCGCGAATTGTATGATAGGACGGGTGCGAATAACTTTGCACCTTATTGCCGTGCAGAGTCACTATTTATTTAAATCTGTTTTCAAAGCGATCTAGGTACTAGTATTTATTCTGTGTCTGTACCATGGATAACTAGTTACTAAGTAACAGATAGGTGCATCACTTCCTTAGAAAACGATAAACAAATTGACAGTAGGTAATCAGATAGTATGCAGTAAAATATACCTATACTCCATTTCAAATAGCAACGAAATTTTAAGGCTACTTTGAATTACAGAAACAGAGAACTTCCTCTCACTTATGCTTAAACATTTAAAACTATTAAGGGGATTGTTTAGACCATCAAACCTAACAACTTTCGCTATGAAACCAACATCGAAATCATGAAAAAAAATGATGTTCCATTCTAAACTACAAATCTACTCAACCTAAATGTATGGGACATTTGATTTCTTTTTCGCGAATTCGATATTGGTCCCATAGTCAAAGTTGTTCAGTTTGATGGTCTAATCAACCCCCTTTAAAGTTTTAAATGTTTATTTTTACTTTTGTATATTACCCGACATATCTTGGATGTTGTTAAAGCAGTCAGAGATATTCTGAAACCACATTTCACTAATACCGAAACTCTGTCCAGTGTGTCAGGGAGTGACCTCGTCATCACTTGTAATGGACAGTGGGTACAGTACATGCCTCGAAATTGAAGCATGCAGGTTCCCTCACAATGTTTTCCTTCACTGAAAAGCTAGTGGTGTTACAAATCGTACATAAATTCCGAAAAACTCATTGGTACAAGTCAGCCTGGACGGAGATCGAACCATCGCCTCCTGCACGGAGGCAAGGTTACTCGCCACGACTTCTTTATTTTATACTTATAGTAATAAGTCTAAATAAATAGTACCAACCTCTTGCTCGATATAAATCTTCCAATATCGCCCTGTAGTAGGAAAGGCAGTAATTAACTTCTCGTACATAGACCTGACATCGTTTATAGGCCTCGTCTGAGCTTCCCTGATGAGCAGAGACCAAGAATCTACATCGTAAATGTTTGATTCAACCGCCCGTTGCGCTCGACTTAACCTTTCATTTCCCCAGTCCTGAAAATTATAGTTTTTAAAAGGTTTATAGACATTTGAGTGATATAGAAAGATGCTCATTTAGGTTAACTTGAGATTTAATTTGTATTTCAAGCTCTATATTGTGTAAAACTTACAATTTCTGGGTTTTCTTCCAACACCTCCGTGGCCATTTTCACAGGCGGTTTTGGTCTAAAACGATAGAAGATAAGTTGATTGTAATGTGATTTTTATTAAGAGAACACTAATACACGTTCTTTCTTACATTACACTGAATTACCTATTTAAAACAAGAAACAAATCATATAAAAACCGAAAATTCACAAGCGGTAAACGTGTGACGCCATCTATCAACTAGAAATTCGTTTAGAAATAAATAGGTTTATGCATTTTATTTGTTATGGCCCGGGGAGAGATTTCGACTGAGTGTAAATATTTTATTAAGCTAGTTTTATTTTAGTAAGTTATATTTAAGTCAGTTATTTTTTTTATTTATGTTAATTATACCTATACTGATAAGTATTGAGTGAAATAAATCTTTTATTTGTTTTTATGGATTCATGAGTTCTATCAAAATTTCCGAACGAAGAAAACCGGAACTTTCCGCAAAAAAACCACACTGCCTACTGTCACATTATCGTTCATTCCATTCAATCAAAATAGATTTTTTCATTCAATCCACTCACTCATTTGTGTTGACAGTCACGAAAAGGCGCCGTTTGTTTTTCTTTACCCAAATTATCACAAAAATAAACAATAATGCTATTCTATTCGTTCTTCAAATCGTTAGTCGGTAAAGACGTCGTCGTCGAGCTCAAGAACGACCTCAGCATATGCGGTACACTGCATTCTGTTGACCAATATCTGAACATAAAGCTGTCGGATATAAGCGTAATAGATCCAGACAAATATCCACACATGTTATCAGTGAAAAACTGCTTTATTAGAGGCTCCGTGGTCCGCTACGTTCAACTACCAGCCGATGAAGTGGACACGCAACTCCTTCAAGACGCCGCGAGAAAGGAAGCAACGGTTTCTACAAGATAATCATTCTAACCTCTTCTAGTGTTTTTGGAAGCAAAAAAATGAGTTTTTCGGACAAGAAGTGCGTGTAAATACTAATTTTAAGTATAATTTTCGCAATAAAGTCGTTTAAATGTGAATTTTGATGTTCATTATTACCATTGTCACTATATAAGAAAGTACTACATACAGAATTGAGCCCCCCAAACAATTTTTACCTCACCCCCTCGTGGAAGACGACGTTGCAAGGTTGCTACTAGACGGTTGCGTGCTGGCTGCCTGCTCTTCGGCTTGCAATAAAGCTCCACCATTTCGTGGGGGCTCAGGTGTGTGTTTTTGTACAAAAACAATCCTTGATATCACTCTACATTGTCAATATCATCAACAATGAGATGGAGCCAAAATTTAAAGAATAGAATAGAATAGTTGTAGACCTTACTCCATTACAGCACATGCTATATCTTTTGTCAGTGCGAGCTTGTTTGTATGAAGTGTCGATCATGGCTATCATGCCACGCTCAACAAAATGTGAAAAACATCACATTCATTCTTTTTGGTATATGTAAAATAATAATGATGGAATCACATCTTGATTTATACAATGTGGTAATGAATAAGCGCAAAACCTTATACACCCCAACTGATTTATAACAAAATAATTAGATTGAAACAATAATTTCATTATTTTGATAGTTAAAATTTAATGTTATTTGTAATTTAAGTTTTGAGGCAAAAATGATTTGTTATAAATAATGAAAGTGCCAGCATGCTCATGGATACATTTTAAGAATCTTGTTTTGGTAGTAAGTAGGGTAAGTGTGCCCGTGCGTCGGGTTGAGATCGAGTACAGTACATTTTAAATATTACAAACAAATTATTTAATATTTTGAAAAAAATTACCTATGTTGGAACCATGATAATTCGATTCTGCTGTCGATTCTAAACAAACTACTTTCTAGTTTTGCGTTAATTCATTAACACGTTGTATAGTTTTCTAGTGGATGGCATGCGATGCATACAGGTGTGTAGACCTGTGACCCAATTTTACGGCTCAGTCTGGCGCCCATCTTAAATAAAACGATGACAAGCCTAGACAGATAATAATGATGGCTATGGCTATGCATATTATATCATTAGAGAGCAGAGGCAAATAGAGATTCTAGATTGATTTAAATGCAATCTATCTCTATTTAAAAATGTTTTCATTGATTTAAATGTAATGATAATTTTAAGCGCGTGTGGCGACGGGCTCACCCCTGTCACGCTGGACAGAGTTTCGGTACTAGTGAAACGTGGATGTGCTGTGGTTTTGAATATCTCTGACTACCCCCTCGGGGAATATAGTCGTGAGCATATGCTGTGATGATTTTACTATTTGATTATTACTTTAAACTTTTGTTTTTTTCCCTTTTTTGTAGGTGTTAATAACAGCGCCATCGAGTGTCAAGTAGCAGAACTAACAAGAATTTAGTTCCCTGTACTTGCATAAATCAATACAAAGATGGCGCTGTACGCTCAGTGTTTACATAAATCGATGATCTTACCAAATTGGTTAATTATTCAGCGAGGAAGAAATTTCAGAACTATCTGTGCTAAACAACATAGCGATGATATTCTTGTTAATTAACTCAAAATATTAATATCCTAATAAGTTATCGGGTACCGCATTAAAAAAATCAATAATGGGAAGAAATAAAATGTAGTAGATTTTAGTAGTTCTTATGGCAACATTTTCCCTTCATTCAGTCCGCATCTCTCGCCCACCGCTCGCTCGTTGTTTGATTGTATATTATATATACCTATGCTCGATTTATTATGCACAGTTCTATTCAATAAAATCCTCCATCTATAAAAAATTTACTATCTCCGCGAGTGATGTAAACTGCCTCAGTTATTTTAGTACATGAACAACAACACTGTGTCTAATAAAACTCGTAATTCAGTTCTCCATTGATAATTCTAACATGTGATTACAAATGTAAATATTTAATTGAAATTATCGCACAAAATGGACGTGAAAGGTTGTTATAGTGGGTGTGAAGTGATTTGACTACTTTATTTGGTTCTGTTTCACTGGATTTCTGTTTGGTTATCAAGGTTTTTCATAGAAAAGACTTAGGTGTTTTTGGTTCGACGGGACACTTGCCTAAATTTTCTGCTGACTGAAAAGTAAGTTTTTATCTTTTATAACTTTTTATGACTAAAAGTAATTTGAATATTCAACTTAGCTCCCATTAGGGTGTCTACACATCTGCAATCAATATGTCCTGCAATGTATGAGTCATTCAAATACAAGTATCTGTTTTTTATCGGCCGTTTTTTTGTTTACTACACAAGTGATAATTCTCGTTTGTTTCGCCACTTCAAATTATCGTCAATTAGCAGATGCATTTGAGTTATCTTGAATATGTTGTTCTGCCTTTTTTAGGGTTCCGTACCTAAAGGGTGAAAACGGGACCCTATTCCTAAGCCTACGTTGTCCGTCCGTTCTACCTATTTAGGGCTGTAACTTTTGAACCGTAATAGCTAGACAGTTGAAATTTTCACAGAATATGCGTTATTACGGCGGATTTGTTAACAAATAATAAAAATGTCAATAGCTTAGCAATTAAGGGGGGTTCTCAACTAGAAACTAGTTTTTATCAACGTTTTTTCTTCTCGCTCTATCGTAAAAACGGTAATACATACAAACGTCAAACTTGGTGTGATTATAGAGCAAACTCTACAGTATAACAACAAATCATAAAAACCGGCCAAGTGTGAGTCGGTCTCGCGCTAAAGGTCCCGGAGAAAACGAAACTTTTTTGTGAGTTAATATTTTGTGTGGTAGTGTGGTATGGAACCCTCGCTGCGCGAGTAGCCCCACTCGCACTTGACCGGTTTTATTAATTCTTCCCATTAAGAAAACACCTTAATTTTTTCCTTTTCACATTTTCTAAAAGAAAACAAACAGTTATAAACTATACTCCATTCAAAATAGCAACGAAATATTAAGGCTATTTTGCATTACAGAAGATTTGAAAAACTTCCTCTCACTTATTCTTAGAACAGCTTTAGTAACGTCCAAGATATATCGGATAGTATATGTATCCAATAAATTAATTACATTTGGTAATCAGAATTCGCCAGAAAGCTAAATAGGAATCGGAAAATCTCGTCGTCCTTATTTGGAATGAAGTTATAGGTAACTAGGTATAAATTTTATTCCTTTTTTTGGAATAGAATGAGATGCATGAGAGAAATTGGGTAGTTTAAAGTTAGTAGACAGTTACATTACTTTAATGGGTGAAGGTACTCATAATACTGAACAAGTTTCCCAAAGGAACTAAAGGAAATTCACAAAGAAATTCAACCTTTCAAATGTTCAGAGCGTCAGTGGTGCGTTGCGAAGAGGTATGAACACTTAATCAAGAGGGTACAGGTTCAAATCCGCACGGACGACATGCCATGTACCCATGAGTTTTTCTAACTTATGTACGCAATACCGACTGCTCTCAAACGGTGAAGGAAAACATCGTGTGGTAACCTGCATACGCTGAAGAAGAAATTCTGATGTGGTCACGGAACTGTTTTGTAAGTAAAATGTGTGTAACAGAATAAAACTTCTCTACACTGATAACAATGTTTACTTTTACCAAATATTCCCACACTTTCTGTTTTATTCGGTAACAATATTAATTGTCCGATTGTCATACAAAATTACCTAATTAAATGACTTTGAAGACTGGGTTAGTATTTGTTTTAATGGGAAAAGCTTCTTTTATTACTTAGACGAATTATACAATGTGTTAATGAATAAGCGCAAATCCTCATGCACCCCAACTGATTTACAACAAAATAATTCGATTGAAACAATAATTTCATTATTTTGATACTTAAAATTTAAAGTTATTCACAGTTTAAGTTTTAAGGCAAAAATGATTTGTTATCATTTCAGCAATGAATGAAAACGCTAACGTGTTCATGGATACATTTTAAGAATCTTGTTTTGGTAGTAAGTAGGGTGAGTGTGCCATTGCGGTGGGTTGAGATTGAGATCAGTAAATTTTAAATTTTACAAACAAATTATTTAATACTTTGAAAAAAAAAAACCTATGTTGAAAACATGATAATTCGATTCTGCTCTCGATTCTAAACAAACTACTTTTTAGTTTTGCGTTAATTCATTAACACGTTGTATACTGACCTGCCTCGCCTTAGCATTTCCCCTCTGCCAACGTCCAAGATCAAAAGATCCTACATATTTACATACAATTTTATACCTTATCACTAAACGCGACAGCCTTTATTTGTGGAACAATAATTTCGAACTTATCACGTTTGGGGTTCACACGAGACTACTTTTCATGATTTTCAACATTCAAAATTAGAATCTAAAGTAATGGAACAAAATTCAAAGTTGCGTATCTCGTGTTACCTCGCCCCCCGCAAAAAGTGGCAGAAAAGTTTGTTAGTAGAATTACACGCGTAACTTGTCCTCATATAAGTAGTCTTAAGTTTTATTATTGTTCTTATGCTACAGTAAAGAAAGAGTATAGTAGGCACTACAATACAGTATGAACACTCCTTGTCTCCCAAAATTTTTTTGGGTTCTTTAGCACAGGTACGGCACTTCAAAAAACGTTTTGTCTTTGACATAATGGCGTTCGCTCATACGCACTTCGTGCAAATTGTCTTTGACATTATGTTTAGGGTTGACTTACCACGCATCGTATGAAAATCATCTACATTTTGTTACTTTTATTGTTCATTCTGTTATCAAAAATAGTATTTGAGCTGAAGTATTTGTGAAAATGTGAATTTAGCGTTATTTTTCAACTGTTTTTAAGCACTGAAAAGACTCAATTTTATGTAGTCAAATACTACGGGCGCATGACTGCATTCACTTGCTCGGCTCTCCTCAAGTTTCCCAGAAAGTGTGAGGTGAGGTGGGGAATCTGAAGTCAGAGGGGGGCGGGGGGTGGCCGTTCTGTATGTAGAACTATATACTATTACCTATTCTGTGTCCTTAGTCAAACAAGGAATCCTTATACTTTCGTTGGCATTCTGTCTGTCTGTATGCCCTACCTCAATTACTCCCTCATTTTTGCACCATTGGAAAGCCAAAGCCAAAAATGGCGCATTTTTTTTCTCGCCTATTTGTGGCACAATGGCCCTACAGCTTTGGCGCCATAATAATAAATGTTTAGACGCACAAGTTCTCAGAATATAGCATTATTTCTCATTATCCGGCACTTTCACATTTTGACCAAAATGGATGATATACAAGGTGTTACAAAAATACAAATAAACATTTAAGGGGTGGTTAAGACGATCAAACTGAACAACTTTCACTATTGGACCAATATCGACATCGCGGGAAAAAAAACAGATTTTCCATACTAAACTACAAATCTACTCGAACTAAATGTATGGGACAGGTGTTTTTTTTTTCGCGATTTTGATGTTGGTCCCATAGTGAAAGTTGTTCAGTTTGATGGTCTAAGCAACCCCTTTACAAGTTTTTAATGTTTATTTTTACTTTTGTAACACGTTGTATAGGGTCCTACTTAATATGCTGACACTTTTTTAAGGGGATGATCAGACCATCGAACTGAACCAATTTCTCTATGGCACCAACATCGAAATCGTGAAAAAACTTTGACTATTTATATGTGGACTGGTTACGCGTGTAATTTTACTAACGAACATTTCTGCCACTTTTTGCGGGGGGCGAGGTAACATGAAATCCGCAACTTTGGATTTTATTCCCCATAACTTTAGATTCTAATTTTGAATGTTAAAAATCATGAAAAGTAGTCTCGTGTGAACCCCAAACTTTCTAAGTTCGAAGTTATTATTTCGCAATTATAGGCATTCTCGTTTAGTGATAAGGTGTAAAATTGAATGTAAATGCACAAGATCAATTGTGCTTATACCGTGGCAGAGGGGAAATGCTACCGCAAGGCTCCTCCAAAAATCATTATAATAATTAGTCAAAGCGAAAAAAAATCAGATATCCCATACAAAAGTGCAAACCTACTCGAGCCAAATGTATGGGCAGCAGATTTTTTTTTGCCGATTTCGATGTTGGTGCCATAGAGAAAGTTGTTCAGTTTGACGTAGTGATGAAAGAGACTCGAGTCCTTTAAGTCGTTTATAATAAGACTAGCCTCTTTTTACACGACTTGGCTCTAAAATTAAGACTGTAGCTGTTAGTCTTAATTAATATGACTCAGTCGATAAACGTATAAGACTTGTAGACTAAAACGACTTAAACGACTTAAACGACTAAAAGGCTTAAACGACTGTAGTCCTTTGCAAAAAAACTGGCGTTTAAGTAAAGCGTTGTTATCATCATAATTATCAGCCGTAGGACGTCCAATGCTGGACATAGGCCTCCCTTAAAGATTTCCTCCTCTCGTCTCGGTCGGACGCGGCATGCATCCATCGTGATCCTGCAGCCTTCACCAAGTAAAGCGTGAAAATTGTAATTAAGAGCTCTTTAGGCTATAAAATTACTTTTTAGGATTTTTATTTTTAGGTACCTCAAATGAAAAAAAAATCTTGAAACTTTATTGACACTAAGCGATTGAGTTAAAATTTGATACACATACATTTTGTAAGTATGTGACCCAAAGACGGACGTGTAAAGTATTTTCTTTTATTATATGAAGTGAAATTGTGAATTGATTGAATGGATAATTAAATATTAAATTAACGTGAGGTTTATAAAATGAAAACAAATGTATCTAATTTAAATTATTCTCTATTTTAATCCTCATCATTAGAAACAAAACAATATCAAAAAATCAACACAATAAAAAAGCATTATATAAAACTAACTACAGAAAAGTCATCCATGACGACAGACACATTGACGCTCTGATGCTTTTATCACTTAATCTACAACGTTTTTTTGTGATCAGGTTGCCAGATTTTGAAAAGGCTTGTTCACTTGGAACACTGGTTGCTGGAATGCTTAGTATATCCTTAGCCATTTGCGTCAGGTTAGGCAGGTGATACTTCTGATTAGACCACCAAAGTAAAACGTCTGTATCTTCTGTTTCAATTGGCATAGATAGATAGTTTTGTATCTCGTCTTGAACCGCGTTTTTTTGTTTGTACACCGCAGAAAAAATATTTTGCACTGCATTTTGGGATTGAGACGTTGTGGCTAATGTTTGGTCTCTACTCGAATTTGCGTAATGCGTGGTAAAATAAGTTTTGAACCGCAGCAGAATATTGTCGCATTCGCCACCTTGTTCCGAAAAATAGGTATTTTTTAATCGTGGATCCAATATAACGGCAAATTTCGCAAAATCTGTGTACACGTGCGGTTTATATTCCTCTAATTTTTCAATCATTGCAGTAGCACAATTTTCAAAAATCTCATTATTTGCTCGCAGCAGAATTTGTTCCTTTAAGACGTCCACTATTGGAACTACATAATATAGACTTGGATATTTAGATTTCGAAAGCAACAAAGTTGCATCATAAAAAGGCTTTAGAAACAGAATAATTTCGTTGACTTCATCCCAATTTTGTATCAAGTATTCATAAAATTCTTTTTTTTCTTTGCAAATATGATCTAAAACATTTTTCATGCTATACGCACGTTCTAGCATTAAGTAGACAGTATTCCACCGTATGGAAATTTCCTGGATAAGACTCAGCTGAGGAACATTCAATGATGTGCAAGTTTCAAAGTACATCTGTTTCTTTTTTGGCGCTGTATTGATAACTTTTACTAATTTTGAAACTTTATCAATTGGTTTCTCGATCGTTTTCAAACCTTTTTTTACAACCAAGTTCAAAACATGTGCAAGGCATCTTGTGTGAATAATATTTTCATATTTGCTATGAAGTAATATCAATAACTGCATTAATTTTAAATTTGTTCTCTCATTGTCAGTTGTAATGGACGTGACTCTCTTGTCAATGCTATAGTATTCTAGTATTTCAACCAGTTTATACAAAATTTCTCCGCTACTATGTGGATATGGGAGCAAGACAAATTCCAATATTATTGCAGATAACTTTGTTTCAAGCATAAAATGTGCTGTTATAACCATATAGGGTTTATTAGTGACAGACGTCCAAAAGTCTAACGTCAATGCAATCTTGGTGGGTACAGTTTTCAGAAACTCAATTAAATGTTCTTGTTTTTCTTTGAAAAAATTTTGTATGTTTACACTTAATTGTGTACGACTGAGCATTTTATAAGCAGGCTTTAGTTCTTTAATAAGATTTTTAAAATGTTCTTCATCCACAATAGAAAAAGGATGATTCCCGTGAATAATAAAATTTAAGATCAACTGGTCATAATACGTACCGCTTATGCTATTGCGAGACGTGCTTTGGTCAAGATTAGTACCATTTTCGTGTTTAGTATAATGAGCCTTCAACATAGAATGAGAAGTTTTGGTTGAATACGTCTTTTCACACAACTTACATTTCACCAATGAATTGGTTCTATCAAACTGTTCCAGTATTTGTGATTTTTTGTTTCTCTTCCTTGTACTCATTGTTCTAAATGTAAAACCAATCACTCCACAATTGTTAGATATGTATTATATTATATTCTTAGTAGGAAAACCATAAAACAAATGAATAAACAATATTTATAAATACTAATTAAGTGCAGTGCTCACTCGCTCCTAGTTTAAAGTAGCAACTATAAGGTATTTTTATTAAATTATTTATTGGAACACCCACAACCGCAGAAAATTTAACCGACCAAATTATGTTGGCTATTGTAGCATTAAAGTTG
Organism: Agonopterix alstromeriana; assembly: GCA_963924505.1. Classification (NCBI taxonomy): domain Eukaryota; kingdom Metazoa; phylum Arthropoda; class Insecta; order Lepidoptera; family Depressariidae; genus Agonopterix; species Agonopterix alstromeriana. The sequence continues at coordinate 6,379,145 of OZ004690.1, read as the reverse complement.
TATGCAAGAAAGGTTTACTTAATTTGTTTGTTTTGGTATGGTTAAGTATATTTTTCGACAATTTTTGTAATTTCTAAATATAAGCTGTACAAATCGCTGGGTGAATACAACAACGGCACAAGTCAAAAAAGTTGATTTTGAGAAAAATGACATTAAAGTTGGCGCCAGAGAGTGCGCGCGAACAAATTCGTCTGTAGTTACTACACAGTAAGGGTTAGATTGTTGATGTTTGCCTTTTGTATATCTGTATTATATCAGTAATCTATAACAGTTGAGAATTTTATTTATATACTTCAAAATTTTTATTTATAGGGCCATAAATATGGGGGTTCCGAGTTATGCCAGTTTTGCATTAACTTTTTGGTACGATTTAGATTTATGCCAGATAATTATTGAGAAAACATGAAGAAATGTGATAGTAATTAGTACCCAAAATAAAACACAATTATGGCATTAGAGAAGAGACTGAAGAAATGGGAATTTACAAAGCAATGAGGAAAAGGAAATTTGATCTGTTACTGAATTGGCGGAAGTTGTCTGATGAGATCCTATCATATCAGATACACAACGCATAAGCATATGCTCACGACTATATTCCCCGAGGGGTAGTCAGAGATATGCTGAAACCTCAGAACATCCACGTTTCATCAGTAGTACCGAAACTCGGACAGAGTTTCGGGACAGATACACAACGAGTTCGATGATAAGAGGCAGACCAAGAAATTACTCATACTACAATCACATGTTGATCTCAATAGATCTTTAAGTACTGCTTAAATCAAGAACGATGTGTAAAACAATTATCAATCTCTATCTTCGGTCTTCTTACCAGCTACCCATTTTACGTAGTCAGGCCAGTTGGCCGGTGGTCGTCCCATACTATTTAATTATAAAATAACCACGCTAGTTTGTAGCTTCTGTTCTAGAACACATACTCCTTATCAGTTGCCAGTTCTTCAGCAGATATAACAAGCCTATTGCCACTTCAGCTTGCTAATTTTCAGGGCTGCGTTATTTGCTTTAGTTCTCAGACGTTACTACTTCATTTCTGATGTTATCTCTTAGAAAAACACCAACCAGTAGCTGTTTCCATAGCTCAATGATGGACTAGTTCTATCGTCACTGTTCATGTGTCTGCCTTGATCCCTATGTTCAGGTTGAATACCTTCGTTTGCAATTGGATGAATACGTCGTCAGATATTTTCATCTGGGGAAAGCCAATGAAAAGATCTGTTGAAGTTTTCCAAAATTATCTGAGAGGAAATAAATGGAGACATCCTGACATCAGTCATTTGGTATGAAAGATGAATGATAAGACAAGAAGAGGTAAGAGGAAAAGAAAACTGAATTTTAAAAGCATAAAGGTAATATTGAATATGCAGGAATCAGATGATTTACCAAAGCTATATATTTACGAAGTAACCATACGAAAACAGTAATAGAGCCTCACGCTTACATAGCTACGTTCTTTTCCACAAAATTACACTATCACATTGTTTTAATCTTCTGATCTGGAACTTCATACAACAGATCAGTCTTCTATCTATACTAGAAAGCCATGGTACAAAAAGCAGATTGGTAGATGATCATAAGTAAAAACTTTATAGGAGAAGCGAAGTTATAATTCCCTGAAGAGTTGGAAGTAGGGAGGACATACTTTGACATCACAAACCCTCACATTGTGGTTTACAGAATATAACAGGGGTAGTTTTTGCAGACGGGAATAATTTTAATTCAACTTTTTGACTCAAAAGTGTCATTGTTGCATAACACAAAATAACAATTTTATTTAATGTAGTAGTGGCACAACTACCATCTATCTCTTGATTCAGTGAAAAATCGAGTCAGGTCTATATTGCACAAGATAAAGTATGCGATGTAGAACCAGAATACGGTGCTAACTCAAAACTGCCAATTTTTGAGTTGTGCCGTTGTTGTATTCACCCAGCGAAATCATCCTCCGGAATATTTTCTAGGAGGCCACGAAACTTCAAAGCAACAATATTGCGTTTTTCTTCAACACTGGGTGTTACAGGAATCGTATTTGCATTAATGACCACAGCAGCGTCTTTGTTGCTTTCGTTATCGGTAATATTCTCGTGAATTTCATCTGCACATACAAAAAATATATCATTACTTTTATTGTATTAAGCAAATATTAACGATTATACAAATAATTTAGACAGACGTTAGACATTTATTATAATAAAATAAGTACTTATGTAATAAGTACTCACCCTCGCTTTCATATGGAGTTGGTGGCTCTTTCCAGTTAGTTTGTTGAAAATTTACTACCATGCCACCAATATCCAATAAATTAGGTGATAAAACATTATCTTTAAAGTCGCATAAAATGCTCTGACTCTCTTCCTCTGTATTATGATTCATTTTTAGTTTAGGGACTGTAATATAATAGGTACCTTAGTAAATCTGCACACAGTGACAATAAAAATACAAAACTACGTTTTATACAAATAAATGTAGGTACTTTTATACTTTTGCTTCCGGGAGAATACTTATTCAGGCGGTAATATAAGCATTAGTTGCATTAATCAACATACGCCTTACGAGTCTCGACTCCCAGTCCGATGAGTCGCCAGTCTTTTAAGTCCTTTAAGCTTGACGACTGGCGACTAACTAACTGCTCAGTTCTTACATTAAAAGACTTCGACTAAAACAACTAGTCTTATGACTAAAGGTTGGGGACTAAAAGACTGAGTCAGTCGCGAGTCGTCAAAAATAAAGCGAGTCTTTATTAAAGGCCTTAAAAGACTGAGTCTCTTTCATCACTAGTTTGACGGTCTGATCATCCCCTTAAAAAAGTGTCAGCATATTAAGTTGGACTCTGTACTTAAAAAAAATTATAGTTAGTTTTCCCACATTTGTTTACATAATTACTTATCAATTTAAACCGTTATACTTAAAGTAAATAAAAAATATGACTTCCTTATTAATAAAGAATGTGATGGCATTGACCTCTTATCTTCTTTTATCATGTCCTACTTATTTGTCGCTTTGGACTTACGTACTCTGCTTATGTCATCTAACATTCTTGTGGGAAATTAAGGGAATATAATTCGGAGCGTGCACCATACAAACGAAGTCTGGTGATATTTTCAATACTAAACCAAATAAAGTCAATGAAATGTTTCAGAGACAATCTAGAAACTAATCTCTATGTTTGTATGAAGTCAGATTTTCGTTAAAATGTATAGTTTTAAAGTTACAGGGCCTCAAAGATTTCAATACAAATCTTAAATTAATCCTAGCATTAAAACTGTATATTTTAACGAAAATCTGACTTCATACAAGCATAGATTTTAGTTTCTATATTGTTTCTAAAAAATTTCATTGACTTTAATTGGTTAGTATTGAAAGTATCACCAGACTTTGTTTGTATGCAGCGCGCATTTACGCATTCGGAATAAACTTATCTTAAGTTGTAACTGGATAATTCGACGGTTGACCTCTTTCTCGAAGATTTATCTACCTAACTGGATAGTTTGTCCTAAGTAAACGGCAAAATCTTCGAGTGCAGTCTCAAATCTTTACAGGAGTGGGTAAAACATGGTCATTTGACATGATCTTCGTCAACTCAACCGTCGAATCTAACTCGGCTGGGCAGCGTTCGGGAAATGTAGTATCTTTTCGTCCCAAATACCGCAGTATCTCAAGACGAAACTACCACTCTTTGATCAGTGTGTACTGTCAGTGATGACATAAATGGTGCTGAGATGTGGTAGCTCACTCAAGGCCTCATAAAAAGTCTGAAAGTCACCCAAAGGGCAATGGAGAGGGCTATGCTCGGAGTTTCCCTGCGAGATCAAATCAGAAATGAACAGATTCGCAGAAGAACCTGAGTAGCCGACATAGCCCAAAGAATTGAACTAAAGTGGCAATGCTCGGGGCACATTGCTCGCAGAACCGATAGGGCCGAAGAGTTCTCGAGTGGCGACCGCGTACCGGAAAGCGAAGCCTCCCTCAAAATAGACCAACGACCTGGTGAAGGCGGCGGGAACACGTTGGATGAGCCGGTCGTTGTGGCGATCCTTGGGGGAGGCCTGTGTCCAGCAGTGGACGTCTATCGGCTAAGATGATGATGGTGATAAGCTTTTAACGACTGTGGCCCTTAACGCCTTAACGGTATGGAGTAGTACGGGCACTCAATCATGAGGGTCCGTGTTCGAATCCGCAAGGATGACTTACCGTGCTCCAAGGAATTTTCTAGCTCACACAAATTACACAAATTTTTTGCGAATTTCCTATAGGTTTCTTGGGGAAAGTTGTTCAGTATCATGGGTATAATCACCCCTTGAAAGTAATGCAACTGTTTACCCTAACACCCTGTAATAGTGTAGAATGTACTCGTAGGTAGATTGAAGACATTAAGGGCCTGTTTTGCCACTTCCGAGTAAGTTCTTGTTAACTGACAGATAGCTGGACAAATTTTGTATGAAAGATATGGCAAAATATCTGTCAGATAAGCTAGCAAGAATTTACTAAGAAGTGGTTAAACAGGCCCTTAATCTCTCTTTATCACTCATTGAAGGAAGTGACAGATAATGATAATATTATCAGTTCAAATTGTTTTAATTATCAATTTAGTGGAATTGATTTCACGAATCAATGCCAATAGATAATATTATTTATTGTTTTTGTAATTGATAAGAATGATTATCATAGAACTGATTAACTGGACTAACTGCCTCTGTGGTCCAATGGTTAAGAGCATTGTGCTCTTGACATGGAGGTCGTGGGTATCGATTCCCACGGGGGACACCTAGTAATATGTCACTGTGCGTTTTTCCCCAGTTGGTTAGGACATTGCAGGCCGAATCACCTGATTGTCTGAAAAGAAAGATGATTCCGTGCTTCGGATGGCACGTTAAGCCGTTGGTCCCGGCTACTATCTCTGGTGGTAGTAGTCGTTACATAAAAACCACGTCAGAGGCCGTAAGGCGGTCTGAAAAAACTCTGACACCAGGGCTCGCCCACACGATAAGAAGATAGAACTGATTTGTCTAACCGATAACCACAGTTTTCCGTGGCTTGGTGTTTCGGTGCCTGACGAGGCAACTAAGGGATATAGTGTCTTGATTAGACTATTCAGACTTTTCTGAGACTATTCTTTTGTGGTAAAATGCTTAGTAAAGATAAGCATTGTGTTAATAATGTACTATTCGTACTATTGACGTGACAAACAGATGTCATGTGCCGCATGCGGGTAGGACGAGCCACGAAAAAAAACTGTTGGAAAATAACGCTTTACTCGTATTGTCAGTAATTCTTTAGCTGTGTACTATTTTTAATAACAGAATAAAGTAATTAAATGTTGATGACGTCATCTTTTAAGTACAAATTGTTCATACAAAGTGCGTATTTTGACGTCCGATAAAGAGTTGCTGATAGCGGATCATAAATATAAAATAAATATCAAAAAGAAATCTGACAGCGGTGGGATTCGAACCCACGCCCTTTCGGACTGGTGCCTAAAACCAGCGCCTTAGACCGCTCGGCCACGCTGCCTCGTGGAGGGGCGTGCGAAATTTGCATTGGCTTTCTATGATCGTTATAATTTGCATGTCACCTCGATTATTTCTTGCGTGAAGCAGATTTCTGAATCAACAATTCGGTATGAACAAGGTTATTACGGATAGAAGACATAATTTTAAGAAACCAATTTAATTTTTATTGCGATTCACCGAGTTCATCAATATAAATTTAATTTTTAAATTACTTTGATCTCTCTTGTAATCTCTAAATGCAAAAATGGTGGGAGAAAATAATTCAAACCCCATGGATAAAAATTACTGTTTTATTAAAAAAATTAAAAAATGTCCTGCCTTCTCTTTCTAACTCTATGCTGGAAACAGAAACGTCAACATCAATGTCAAGTGTGACTGAATTTGGGTATATTACTGTTGGCGCGCTCCATACAAGCGAAGTCTGGTGATATTTTCAATAATAACCGATTAAACTCAATAAAATTTTTCAGAAATAATCTAGAAACAAATCTCTTGTATCGTGTCAGATTTTCCTTAAAATGTACAGTTTTAAAGTTACAGTGCCTCAAACATTTCCATACAAATCTTAAATTAATCCTAGCATTGAAACTGTATATTTTAACTCGAAAATCGGACACGATACAAGCATAGAGATTTGCTCCTAGATTGTTTCTGCAAAATTTCATTGAGTTTAATTGGTTATTATTGAAAATATCACCAGACTTCGTTTGTATGCAGCGCGCATTTACGCATTCGGGATAAACTTCTCTTAATAGCCAGTTATTTTTAATTGATTTTAAGTTTACCAACGAGTTCACAGGTTTTCCAGTGACGTCACTGGACGGACCTAAAAACGACGTTATTTTATTAAAAATATCTGTAATCGTTTCATTTTAAAATCTCTGACATAGAAAATATTATTATTGAGACAATTATCTCAAAATGGTTTTCGATTCAGCTCTCAAAAAAAAAGTGACAAACCGAATTAATTGCCATAATAATCTTTAACACGTGGTTGATAATGTGTGTATTTTACACAGAACATTATAAGAGGGGTTAGAAGTGCAAAGTAGGCGTGGCACGTGTCGCCACAGGTTATGCAATGATTTGCATAACACCATAAGGCGCGCGGCGTGGTGCGAGCGAGAGGGCATGAGTAATTGTAGCAGCGTGAGCGGGAAGACAAGTGGCGACAGCCGGCTCCGAAGCAAAAGCGCTACTTTGCATTTCTAACCCCTCTTATAATGTTCTGTGGTATTTTATTCGACTAAAGTGACACACACTGGTATTATTTGCAATGTTACTAATGCAGTAATGCCTTAGAAATGTTGTTGAGTCAGGAATAACTGACGTTTAGGTTAAGAGAATATACAAGGTGTTACAAAAATACAAATAAACATTTAAGGGGGTGGTTTAGACCCTCAAACTGAACAACTTTCTCTATGGGACCAATGTTGAAATCGCGAAAAAAATTCTGATGTTCCATACTAAACTACAAATCTACTCGGGCTAACTGTATGGGACAGCAGATTTTCTTTTTCGCGATTTCGATGTTGGTCCCATAGTGAAAGTTGTTCGGTTTGATGGTCTAAACAACCCCCTTAAAAGTTTTAAATCTTTATTTTTACTTTTGTATCACCCAGTATACAGGGTCCTTCTTAATATGCTGACACTTTTTTGAGGGGATGATCAGACCTTCAAACTGAACAACTTTCTCTATGGGACCCACATCGCGAAAAAAAATCTGCTGTTTCTTACAAAACTCATCCATAGAAAATTGCATATCTTCGTAATTATATTATAAATTGCAAATGTTATTTGATACGCGGCATATAGATTTTCTAAACTATTTTTCCATATATATAATATTACTTTTATTAATTGGCTATATGCACGACACTAGCGCCCCTAGCTGTTTCGGACCGCCGTGAATTTTGTATGAAATTGGCAACTCTGCAACCACCTTAAGAATATAATTCGGAGCGCGCTCCATACAAACGTACTATGGTGATATTTTCAATACTAACCAATTAAACTCAATGACAATTTTCAGAGTCAATCTAAAAACTAATTTCTATGCTTGTATAGAGTCAGATTTTCGTTAAAATGTACAGTTTTAAAGTTACAGTTCCTCAAATATTTCCATACAAATCTTAAATTAATCCTAGCATTGAAACTGTATATTTTAACGAAAATCTGCCTCCATACAAGCATAGATATTTGTTTCAAGATTGTTTCAGTAAAATTTCGTTGACCTTAATTGGTTAGTATTGAAAACATCACCATAGTACGTTTGTATGGAGCGCGCTCCGAATTATATCCCCTTAAGCGGTATCACCGACACCGCGTAACGAAGCCCTGGAAGTAATGGAGGGGAATCATTCGATAGCTAGACTTGGTGGGGATTACATTCGCTTTAGAATACCTGATGAGGCCCTGGCTTCATACACGTCCGGACGTACAAACGAAATCTGGTTATATTTTCAATACTGACGAATGTAAATGAAATTTTTTAGAAACAATCTGAGAATTAATCTCTATGCTTGTATCTTGTCCGATTTTCGTTAAAATATACAGTTTCAATGTTAGGATTAATTTAAGATTTGTATGGAAATCTTCATTTAAAACTATACAATTTAACATAAATCTGGCTTCATACAAGCATACAGATTAGTTCCTAGATTGTTTTGAAAAATTTCATTGACTTTAATTTGTTAGTATTGAAAATATAACTAGACTTCGTTTGTATGCAGCGCGCATTAGCGTTTTCAGAATAAACTTCTCTGCTGACACTGTTTTAAGGGGATGATCAGACCATCAAACTGAACAACGTTCTCTGTAGGATCAACGACCAAATCGAGAAAAAAAATTCTGCTGTCTCATACATTTGGTTCGAGAAGGTTTACAGTTTTGTATGGAATAGCTGATAGTTTTTTCGTGATTTAGATGTCGGTCCCACAGAGAAAGTTGTTCAGTTTGACGGTCTGATCATCCCCTTAAAAAGTGTCAGCATAATAAGAAGGACCCTATATACAGGGTGTCTCAAAAGAAATTTTATATTTATTTAGCTTACTGCGTGAGCGCAACGTATCCGAGGGGCGCGGGGGTTATGTCAATCGGTAGCCTGGCTCTTGGGAATTCAGTCGCTATGGAGCGTTTCTCGGGAGCAGACCGCGCGTTGTGCGTGCGAGAGTTTTACAAAAACGGTGATTCGGCGACTGTAGCGCGTAGAAAATTCTGCAGTATTCGAGGTTTTCGCCACTTAAATGATGCGCCAAGCATTCCTCTCATTCGACATTGGGTTAAAAAGTTTGAAGAGACCGGTACAACGCTAGATAAATCAAAATCCGGGCGACCTAGGTCATCAAGAACGGTAGAAAACGTGGAGAATGTTAATCAGTCTGTTCGTGACGACTCGAACCTTTCAATTCGGAAGCGCGCAAGTGCTTTAAATGTGCATAGATCATCATTACATCGCATCATGCACAAAGACCTAAAGCTGCACCCCTACAAAATTCAATTGGTGCAAGAATTAAAGCCCCAAGATGCCAGTCAGAGGCTTCATTTCGTAAATCAGGTGATTGAGCGATTTTCAACGTTTACCAACATTTTGTTTTCGGATGAAGCTCATTTTCATCTTAATGGCCACGTAAATAAGCAGAACTGCCGCTACTGGAGTGCAACGAATCCAAAACGCAAACATCAGAAACCCGATAAACCGACTTCACTGGCCCATTTGAAAGAAAATATCCGTCACGAAATGGCAGCCATCCCTGAATCCACCTGCCGAGCCGTCATAAGTAATTTTACTGTTCGATTAAATGAGTGCCGAGAACGCGAGGGTCTACATTTAGATGATATCATTTTTAAGAAATAAATCCCCAAAAAGTGTATTTCAATAATTAATAAACATTTTTTCTATATACGGCTTACTTTTTTTTTAATCGATCCACTAAATATAAAATTTCTTTTGAGACACCCTGTACAATCCGACAAATCTTGGACGTTACTAAAGCTGTTCTAAGAATAAGTGAGAGGAAGTGTTTCAAATCTCTGCTTCTGTAGCAAAATAGCCTTAAAATTTCGTTGCTATTTTGAATGGAGTATAGATTAATCTGTCATAAGCTTTATAGCCTACATTATTAGGCATTACAAGCTTCACGTCACAGGGTCGCCGACTCGTCTGCTCTGAGTCTGTAGACTGAAAGTCTGAGGCAATCAATAATGTCTGCCCTTAACTTTAGCTAGACATTTAATAGGTAAATAGTTTTAGGGACCAAAGTTTGACGACCTATTAACACTCTTGATATTGGTACTGACGTTTTAAATGAAAAGTTTGCGGGCGATAGGCCAATCACCTATTACCACTTGATATGTTATATCAACCACCAACCGATCATTGTGGCTAGCCAATTGGTGTCCAAAAAGGCGCGACTTGCTATACATAATGGTGTGTTGGTGCCTACACTTATGTATGGCAGTGAGTGCTGGGTATGGCAGAAAAAGCATGAAAGTAAAATTAATGCTGTTGAAATGCGTTTCTTGAGAACTCAAACTCAAACTCAAACTCAATATAATTTATTCAATATAGGAGCTTACAGCACACTTATCAAACGTCAAATCTTTTTTAAAGCTACCACCGCGTCGGAACGTGTTGTCGCTGTAGAGAAGATGCGGCCAGAAACTCTACAACATAAAATATGTGTGTTACGCTGAGAGATAGAGTGAAAAATTGTGTGATTAGAGATCGATGTCAATTGAAAGAAGATGTTGTGACAAGAATAGAGAAGGGTATGCTTCGTTGGTTTGGGCATGTGGAGAGGATGAGTGATAGCAGATGTACGAAAGAGATATATGGAGCTGAAGTGAGTGGAAGTGTCGGCAGAGGGCGCCCTCGTAGGACGTATTCTGATCAAATCGGTTGCGTCCTACAAAAAGGGGAGGTGCGGAGTACTCGAAACCAACGATGTGAATGAGGCAAAAGAGGTATGTAAGGATCGTCGTAGATGGCGCGCTCTGGTCTCTGCCTACCCCACTGGGAAAGAGGCGTGACGTTATAGATAGATAGATAGATAACATATCAAGTGGTAATAGGTGGTACCTGGTGATTGGCCTATCGCCCGCAAAGTTATTCTGGTCCCTTACAGGTCAAGAGATCCAAAAAAAAAAAACCTCTGCGTACAAAGTGAACTTTTAATAAAAACTAAAAAGAAAAAAACAAGTCTAGTAGTCTAGAATAGGGTATTTGACAGCATGTAAAATAAAGGATCTATTGATGGCATCCGTATTGAATAAGAATTTTTAAACAAACTATTTAGTCCGTTAAGAAAAATACTGGATATTTTAAGAGAAAATCGACAAAGAAAATATTTTTTTTTTGTCTTCTTTAGTCACGTGATCGTAAACGACTGTGATTGGCCGAATGGTTGATGACGTCAACTGCTTGTAAACAGTTGCGTTTAGAGTGTGAGTGTCGTACAAAGTTTACGTCATCGTGACGTCACCTGCTTGTTGCCACGTATATTGTCAGGAAAAGCGTTATCGCGAGATATTTAATTAACGTTTTTTGTTTTCGTTTTTTCTTGCACTAATATGTAATGGAACGTAAAATATACATTTTCTATAGAGTCCTTAGACATCAGTGATTAACGTAGAACAGTTTTTAAAAACCTGTCAAATACCCTATTTCGATTACTGTCATGTCATTAGTGACACTTGCAAGATTAAGACAAATCGATTGACGTAAGAATCATCAAAGACGGCCCACGCGGAACACGCATACATACATAGACTGATAAACACATTACCCTTCCTATGCGTCGCGCAGTCGGTAAAAAAAATGCACGCAAATGAAAACGCTTGCAAAACCCACGTATTTTTAAACTACCGACGCAAAAAGAGTGTTGTGTTACTATAAAAACAGAAAGAGCAACAAATAAAGTAGGCTTCGACTCGAATAGAGTGCATCCATTGCAGTTAGTTGCTCGGGCTTTGAAACTTTTAGTTGCAATGCATTATGCAATGTGCATTTAACTAAAATGTTTGATACTTTACAATACTACTTTTACATTGTGTAAATAATCCGTGGCGATGGTTCGATCCCCGTCCAGACCGACTCGTACCAATGAGTTTTTCGGAATTTATGTACGATTTGTAACACCACTGGCTTTTCGGTGAAGGAAAACATCGTGAGGAAACCTGCATGCTTCAATTTCGAGGCATGTATTGTACCCACTGTCCATTATAAGTGGCGACGGGCTCACCCCCCGCCACACTGGACAGAGTTTCGGTACTACTGGTGAAACGTGGATGCTCTGAAATTTCAGAACATCTCTGAATACCCCCTCGGGGAATATAGTCGTGAGCATATACATACATACATACATTGTGGTAAATAATATAACGATATTAGTACTGTAGCCCCGGGACTTTTTAATATCCAAAAAGATTACCGATTGCTGTTTAGATATTGTTGTAAGGTACGAAACGCTAGTGAAACATGGATGTTCTAAGTTTCAGAATATCTCTGACTACCCCCTCGGGAAATATAGTCGTGAGCATACGCTGTAAGGTACGAAATTACTAATACAGGGTCTTTCTTAATATGCTGACACTTTTTTAAGGAGATGATCAGACCGTCAAACTGAACATCTTTCTCTATAAGACCAACATCGAAATCGTGAAAAAAAAAATCTGCTGTCCCATACATTTGGCTCGAGTCGGTTTGCCGTTTTGTATGGAGCAGCAGATAGAGAAAGTTGTTTAGTGTGATGGCCTGAACATCCCCTTAAAAAAGTGTCAGCATATTAAGAAGGACCCAATATTTTAACGAAAATCTGACTTCATAACAAGCGTAGTATATTAGTCTCTAGAATGTTTCTGAAAATTTTCATTGACTTTAATTGGTTAGTATTGAAAATAGAATCAGACTTCGTTTATATGGAGCGCGTCAATGGTAATATACCCTATAGGCTGTGCTATGTCTGTCTGTCATTCAGTCACAGACTGTTTTATACTGGGTGTTACAAAAGTAAAAATAAACATTTAAAACTTTTAAAGGGGTTGTTTAGACCATAAAAAAAAAAATCTGCTGTCCCATACATTTAGCTCGAGTCGATTTGTAGTTTAGTATGGAACATCAGATTTTTTTTTTCGCGATTTCGATGTTGGTCCCATAGTGAAAGTTGTTCAGTTTGATGGTCTAAACCACCCCCTCAAATGTTTATTTGTATTTTTGTAACACCTTGTATACAGGGTCCTTCTTAATATGCTGACATTTTTTTAAGGGGATGATCAGACCGTCAAATTGAACAATTTTCTCAATAGCACCAACATCGAAATCACAAAAAAATACTGTTTTTCCATACAAAACTGCAAACCTACTCGAGCCAAATGTAAGGAACAGCAGATTTTTTTTTCGCGATTTCGATGTTGGTGCTATAGAGAAAGTTGTTCAGTTTGACGGTCTGATCATTCTCTTAAAAAAACTGTCAGCATATTAAGTTGGATCCTATGTTTTATTAACGACTAAATCGTCATAGTAAACAATAGATAAGCTAGATCTATAGATCAACGCATGATCTAAGTATAGTGACAAACGCATCAGTAATTCAAACAATCATACGACCCTTCCGGCTTCTCTATATGTATTTCCCATTACGTAATTGTGTTGTTTTTTGTTTTTGTGTCTTATGCGTTTGGGATAGAGATTGTTTTCGCTTGTCATGTGAATAGCTGAACGGTTTAGCACATTATTTAGTTTTGAAATCGCAATTCCTAAGTACTATACTGAGTGTAGATCGTAGAATTAACTAGAAAACAAAAAGCCGGCCAAGAGTGTGTCGGTCTCGCCCATGATAGGGTTCCGTAGCCACTGCATTAGAAGTATAAGAAAAAAGGTGTAAAATCGACCTTTCCTGCAACGCCATGTAGTTTGTCATTAGAAAAGTTATTAAGAGAAGTTTATTCCCAATGCGCAAATGCGCGCTGCATACAAATGAAGTCTGGTGATATTTTCAATACTAACCAATTTTTCAAATACCATCTAGAAACTAATCTCTTTGTTTGTATGGAGTCAGATTTTTGTGATTGTTTGTGTAATTGTATGGTTTTAAATGAAGATTTCCATACAAATCTTAAATTAATCCTAGCATTGAAACTGTATGTAATACTAACCAATTAAACTCAATGAAATTTTGCAGAAACAATCTAGGAACAAATATCTATGCTTGTATCGTGTCAGATTTAATATTAATTATAGGGGGGAGAAAATTCCCCCTCGGGGAATGTAGGGTGTTAGGGGGTGATTATATTGAACCCATGATACTGAACAACTTTCCCTAAAAAACTGATTATTAAATTGGCACAATATAATCAGCTGTTCAAGTTTGTGTATGAAAAGTAGATTTTTTTTGCCAATTTCTCTTTGTTCCTTCGGAAAGTTGTTCAGTGTAATGACTAAAATGATCCATTAAAGTAGTGTCTGTCTAACTGTCCCTAACACACTGTAGTCGTGAGCATACGCATGCATGCTGAAACGAGAGTTGGCCAAGAAGAAATTTGTTTGACAACCAATTAGAAAATTGTTCATGCTGTATAAAGACAGAACCGTTGTGTTCAAATCAAAACTAACCAGCCCTAGTCATCCATCATCATCAGCCTATATACGTACTACATCAGAATTTCTTCATCAGCTCATGCAGGTCTCCTCAGATGATTACCCCCACAAACTTTAATTCATTTTGGTGTAGATATTAGTTCTAAAACTTTCCTTGTTAGTCCCTACGGATACAGATTGATATCGACACTGATAAATATAGCAATCTGTTATCTTTTACTCTGTGTCGCCCTCACGTAGGGTTGTCAACTTGTTTCCGGTTTTCAATTTATGTATTTCTATTATTTACCTCCTTTTCTTGTCAATGGTTCTTCATATTTTACTGGCCACCTGGCCAGCTTAAGGGGATAGACTAGTACCGTTTTGTCCATAAACGTACTCCCCTGTTTCCTTCCTGGATAATGACACTTAGAGAAAATATTTTTACCATACAATGTATGTTACCTCTGCTATGTCCCTATGTTTTGACTTTTTGCATAAATTTATTACTGTAAGAACTAGGGAACTTCGAAAATTTCTCATTTTTACCTCTGTTTTCAGACATCAAGCAAAGCAATATGATGAATATAAACAAAAAAAGCAAAACATACAGACATAGCCAAAATCTTTCTCATATTATTCTTGAAAGAATGATTAAAATCTGTAAAGTTTTGGAGGAGGAAACAGGGGAATACGAAATGCTGATTTCGTCCATTTTATGTAGATTCGCACTCTAGTCGGTGGAGTGTGTGGGAGGAGCTGATCGGACAAACACGTATACAGTCGGGAAAGGGACCTATTCTCCAAATTTCTTCGAGAGCTCGCCTATCCTCTTAATACTGTCTCTTGTGCAGGTGTTCAAGGACAAGGACAAGAGACATTGAAGGTCCATCGACTAGATAGGTTCGCCGCAATCACACTATGTTAGGCCTGGATCCCTAAACCCCAAATTACATACATTTAGTCTGCAATTACCGTTTTGGATATAGATCTATTAGTAAATTTATTTATGTCACAAAAATAGATTAATCACAAATATATAGTGGTCAGCACAAGCGTCGTCAATAACAATAATCGATCTATTTAACATAGAATAGAGAACAAACTAGAAAGAACATAATTGAACATTGTGTCCAATAACACGAAGAACCGCACCTGATCCACCCCCACCCACTTAATTTTGCAAAAACGAGTAATTTAGCCCCCCCCCCCCCCACTCCCCCGTCACACTGGACAGAATTTCGGTACTAGTGAAACGTGGATGTTCTGAGGTTTCAGAATATCTCTGACTACCCCCTCGGGGAATATATTCGTGAGCATATGCTATGCTATGCTATGAGTAATTTAGCACATTTTGACTCAAAAATTTTACAACACAGATTTAAAAAAAAACAATTAGTGCATCCTGGTATTACATTATGTAACATTGTCAAGACCAGAAGTGCTATTTTGGAATCTCACACTTTCAAAATCATGATCTAATGACTCATATACAACATGTTAATGAATAAGCGCATAACCTCATACACCCCAACTGATTTATAACGAAATAATTAGATTGAACCAATAATTTCATTATTTTTATAGTTAAAATTTAAAGTTATTCACATTTAAGTTTTCAGGCAAAAATGATTTGTTATCATTTCTGCAATGACTGAAAGCGCTAGCGTGCTCGTGGATACATTTTAAGAATCTTGTTTTGTTAGTAAGTAGGATGAGTGTGCATGTGCGGTGGGTTGAAATCGAGTTCAGTAAATTTTAAATTTCACAAACAAATTGTTTAATATTTTGAAAAAAATTACCTATGTTGAAACCATGATGATTCGATTCTGCTCTCGATTCTAAACAAACTACTTTCTAGTTTTGCGTTAATTCATTAACACGTTGTATAATCCCGTAGTAATTTTGACATTTTCTACTGCTGATTAGAACGTGTATCTTTAAAAAATCGCACTCCAGACATTTCCTGGGTTTCCATTTTCTGTGTTGTTCTAATATTCTGAGATGTACGATTTTGGCATGGATCTGAAAATCGTTTCCATTTATAGACCACCACTCGTAAACCGTTCCTAAAACTCGTCCCGTCCGGAAAAGTCAGTAACATCCGGGTTCGTAGACAGCCCTGCATCTCGCATCATTTGCTAAAAGCGTCACGCTCCCATTTGTCAGTTCCGGAACGAACAGTCGTTCCGATGTGTGTCGATAGCGGCAAATATCGATATGTGGGTCTCTAGTTTTTAGGTTATTTCTTCTTTGTTTTTTTTTTGTTAGAGATGGATGGAACGGGAATTTTTTGCTGGAGCATTTAAATTGAAGTCGTTTTTAGAGATGGGCGTCATATGCTCACGACTATATTCCCCGTCGGGGTTACTCAGAGATATTCTGCCTCCGTGGTGGAATGGTTAAGAGTATTGGGCTCTTGACACGGAGGTCGCAGGTCGATTCCCACGGGGGACACCTAGTGATATGTCACTTGTTGGTTAGGGCATTGCAGGTCCTAGCTTGTCCAGGTTGCCAAGGCCTTGTTGGTTAGGGTTAGGGTTTTTTGAAAAGAAAGATAATTCCGTGCATCGGATGGCACGTAAAGCCGTTGGTCTCGACTACTATCTCTGGTGGTAGTAGTCGTTACATAAAAACCACATCAGAGGCCGTAAGGCGGTTACTCAACTCTAGGGTTGCCAGGTTCAAAGAAGTTATTTTTAACCCTTAGAGTTGCGAAGTTGTGGCAGACTGAGAGGTTACCCTAGTTCTTTAGATTGGTCTCCTTCAGATCCCATCTAATTTACTTCCCAAACAGATAGGTGGAAGGAATGGTACCATAAATCATCATGGTAAAGGTACTTGCGGCAAGATCTTGGGTTAAGAGGGATGCCCTGTGGTCCAGCAGTGTGAGGTTTACAGACAAATAATGAAGAGAACAGAAGACAAGGCATCATGGTCTTGAGGCCTTAGCCTTTCCTCATTGGATGAATTGAACAACACAAGACTAAATTCCTGTTTCTTTGTTCAACATTCTGTCAGTGGTTTTATTTTTAGAATCATCTCAGTAGATTCAGTTTTTTACGTTCGTTTCTCGTAGGTAGGTAGGTAGGTATTCAAGTAGGCACCTTAGTACGTGACTGGACTAGCTCGGACCTCGTTGTGGTACTTGCTGTTGTCACATAATTCTCGCTTTAATTTCTCACTTAAAATTCGCCGGGATATACCTATGCGGTGGGTGCGATGTGGGAGATGAATGTGGTAATTTATCTCTGACCTCAGGGAATATAGTCTTGAGTGTGTGCAAGTCAATATCATCTTCAATTTGTCATCGTCCACCAGTATAGTTCTCTGAAGTACCATCGAGCATAGCTGTCTCCATGGCTCGCTGAGGGACTTTGAATTGATGGTAATTACTGGCGCGAGTCACCGAAAACCATACACCTGCGCGGGAGACCCACGACGCGAGCCACATTAATCTTTTCAACGTTACGGCTGTGCGTACGACCTACGAGGGGGGTTGACTTTAGCACTGCGCGAGGATAATGATTTTAAGCTTAGCAACGAAAGTGTTATATGTTTTCCTTTAGCGAATATTTGAATGCGAGTTTTGGGTGAGAAACAATAGTAACACAGTCTTAATGAAGTCGTTTCTTTTGTAGTTGTTTGTAACAACAGTTAAAGGCTGCATTGACTTGACTGTAGGACTTGAGATAAAGGCTTTGTTTAGCTTAACAAAACGCTTGAGATCTTAGACTACTTATAATATATGAGGACAAGTTACGCTTGTAATTCTACTAACAAACTTTTCTGCCACTTATTGCGGGGGGCGAGGTAGCACGAGATACGCAACTTTGAATTTTATTTCATTAGTTTAGATTCTAGTTTTGAATGTTAAAAATCATGAAAAACAGTGTCGTGTGAACCCCAAACGTCATAAGTTCGAAATTATTGTTCCGCAATTATAGGCTGTCGCGTTTAGTGATAAGGTATAAAATTGTATGTAAATGCGTCAGATCTTTTGATCTTGCACGTTGGCAGAGGGGAAATGCTAAGGCGAGGCGGTTCCGTATACAACGTGTTAATAAAAAAGCGCAAAACCTCATACACCCCAACTGATTTACAACAAAATAAGTAAGATTGTAACAATAATTTCATTATTTTGATAATTAAAATTTAAAGTTATCTACATTTTAAGTTTTGAGGCAAAAATGATTTGTTATCATTTCAGCAATGAATGAAAGCGCTAGCGTTCTCATGGATACATTTTATGAATCTTGTTTTGGCAGTAACTATGGTGACTGTGCCCGTGAGGTGGGTTGAGATAAAGTTAAGAAATTTTTAAATTTCACAAAAAAATTATTTAATATTTTGTAAAAAATTACCTATGTTGAAAACATGATAATTCGATTCTGCTCTCGATTCGAAACAAACTACTTTCTAGTTTTGTGTTAATTCATTAACACGTTGTATAATTCGTCTAAGCTTGAGATTGATCTGTAGGTACTACGATATTATTTATGACGTCATTCCCTCTTATAATGTATTACAATGAACTAAAAGGTGACCCCTGGTTATACTTTTACTTTACACCCTTCTCAAGGTTGTCTGGAAGACATCGCTTTTTAGCTATACAGCGTGTTAATGAATAAACGCAAAACTAGAAAATAGTTTGTGTAGAATCGAGAGCAGAATCGAATTATCAACGTTTCAACATATATGTTACATTTTTTAAATATTAAACTGTTTATTTGTATAATTTAAAATTTACTGAACTCGATGTCAACCCACCGCTCGGGCACTCTCACCCTACTTACAACCAAAACAAGATTCTTAAAATGTATCCATGAGCACGTTAGCGCTTTCATTCTTTGCTGATATAATAGCAAATCGTTTTTGCATGAGATTTAAAATTCTTTAATTAATAAAATTATTGTTTCAATGCAGTTATTTCGTTATAAATCAGTTGGTGTGTATGAGGTTTTGCGCTTGTTCATTAACACGTTGTATAAGACCCCTTTTTTATTTAACGAAAATCTAACAAGATACAAGCATAGAAATTACTTTCTAGATTGTTTATGAAAAATTTCACTGACTTTAATTGGTTAGTATTGAAAATATGACCAGACTTCGTTTGTATGGGTCGTGCCAACAGTAAATATACCCTTAACACTTTGTATTAAGCCATCGGACCGCATCAGAAAATAAGCTTAAGAGGATATAATTCGGAGCGCGCTCCATACAAACGTACTATGGTGATATTTTCAATACTAACCAATTAAACTCAATGAAATTTTTCAGAATCAATCTAAAAACAAATCTCTATGCTTGTATCGTGTCAGATTTTCGTTAAAATGTACAGTTTTAAAGTTACAGTGCCTCAAAGATTTCCATACAAATCTTAAATTAATCCTAGCATTGAAACCGTAAATTTTAATGAAAAACTGACTCCATACAAGCATAGATATTTGTTTCAAGATTGTTTCAGCAAATTTCATTGACTTTCAATGGTTAGTATTGAAAATATCACCATAGTATGGAGCGCGCTTCGAATTATATCCCCTTAACTCTTGCTACCAACCGTACACATTTACATATAAACAAGGCATACACCCGGCGGCGCAAGTTTACAGATAGTCTAGTCGGAAGCGCATGCATATTTAGTACGATGCAATGCACTGAGCTATGTAGGTCGAATGTAGTCGGACGGATGCTTCAGAAATATACCACAGTTTTCAGATACAACCGTTCGTAATATTTTAATTTGTTAACCCCCGACGCAAAAAGGGTGTTATAAGGTTGACGCCAATGTCTGTGTGTCTGTCTGTCTGTGGCATAGCTCTCGAACGGATGGACCGATTTTGATGCGTTTTTTTTACGATTAAGCAAGTTTCCTTGCGGTGGTTCTTAGCTATATAAAATCTAGATAAATTAGAATAAACTATTTTAAGGGGATGATCAGACCATCAAACTGAAAAACTTTCTCTATGGGACCAATATCGAAATCACGAAAAAAATATCTGCTGCTCCATACAAACCTACTCGACCTAGTTTTTAGTTTTCGCGATTTCGATATTGGTCCCATAGAGAAAGTTGTTCAGTTTGATGGTCTGATCATCCCCTTAAAATAGTTTCACCTAATTTTGTTAGACCTTATAGAATCACCTCAGTGTCTGTCGTCCGTCTGTCACTCGCGTTTTTCTGAGTGATCGTACGACTTGAAGCTGAAACTTGGCATAGCCATAGGTATTTTAGAAGCCTAGGGGGAGAATGGGGGGGGGGGATGTTAGTCTGTATAAGGTATGTAGGTACGTATGTATCACTACTTGCCAGACATAAAGTTTAAGTCCAATGTTAAGCAAGTCCTCTGTTAAAAAGGCTACTATAAATTCTATCATTATATAGCGTCCTACTTAATATGCTGACACTTTTTTAAGGGGATGATCAGACAGTCGAACTGAACAACTTTCTCTATAGCACCACCATCGTGAACAAAATATCTGCTGTCCCATACTAAACTGCAAACCTACTCGAGCCAAATGTATGGGACAGATGATTTTCTTTCGCGATTTCGATGTTGGTGCCACCGAGAAAGTTGTTCAGTTTGATGGTCTGATCATCTCCTTAAAAAAGTGTCAGCATATTAAGAAGGACCCTGTATGAATGACCAAAATATCTGGTGTTGACAATATTACACTATGTAATTTAATATTGAATTTATGTAATTGTACTTTGTATATTTTGTTTTGTTTAAAAGAAGTGTGTTGTAGAGTTTGTGGCCGCATCTTCTCTACAACGGAATACCTTCCGACGCGGTGGTAGAGTCAAAAATGACATCAGAAAGCTATCCATGTGATATTATTTTGAAAAAAAAAAACATTTTGAGTTTATCGTTTGTAATAGTTTCCTTATTGTTAAATATTAACAACATCCTTATTGCATGGTTATAATAATAATAATAATTAGATAAGTTGACCTTTCCCCGCACTATCGGCGCATACGCATAATTAATGTCACTATAGGTATATTTACGTTTGAATATGTACCAAGCGTAGATAGGGTAAGTGTTACTGTGAGGAACCTAGGTCACCGAGTAGGTATCCTACAGAGAAACAGCTTCATACAAGCTCGTAGCCGCCAGAGTAGTCGAAATAACCCAAAGAATTTTCCAACTTACTGGCAATGTTTTTTTTTTGAATGACGTATATAAAGTTTGCTCAGGGAGCTAATACTGCGGACTAGGGTTGCCAACTTTTTTTTTTAGATCAAATATAGATTTCGAGCTTAATGCCCGAAAAAATATTGTAGATCGTGGAAAACATACATACATACATATACTCACGCCTGTGTCCCATTGGGGTAGGCAGAGACAATTGATCGCCTGACATACCTCTTTTGCCTCTTCCACAGTCATGTCGTTTCATAATTTTCGGGGTAAAATAAGAAAATATATCGTATTTATCGAATTTGTTAATTTAAAATTGTCAAAATGAAATTTATTTTTCTTTTTGTTTTGAATACCTACTCTTACTGTACTATATCTCCATTTCGTATGCGTTAGATATAGATAATAATGCATCCTGTAAACGCAGAAGTTGCTGGAGTTGATACAGAAATAATATATATATTTTTTTAATTACATTAATTTGACTTTAGGAAAACTTGTTGTCATTTTTCAGCAGTAGATTTAGTATAAAATTGTTTAGGAAGTATTTAAATAGTCCAGTCTAGATTAAATGGACCAAATTAGATGAAGAGAGAGAAAATTGTTAAAATAATGTTTATTGGGCATTTTTATTTGGACCTACGTACCAATTTAAATTCTCTATAAATTATTTGCCCATCAAAATATAGTAGTTTTGCTTACTATATATTTTTCTCAGAATTATAGTAATAGGGCCCCTAATATAGTAGGTTTAAAGAATTTATTCTTATTAAAAACATACAATGTGTTAATGAATAAGCGCAAAACCTCATACACCCCAATTGATTTATAACAACAGAATTAGATTGAAGCAATAGTTGCATTATTTTGATAGTTAAAATTTAAAGTTATTCGCAGTTTAAGTTTTCAGGGAAAAAATTATTTGTTATTATTTCAGCAATGAATGGAAGCGCTAGCATTCTCGTGGATACATTTTAAGAATCTTGTTTTGGTAGTAAGTAGGGTGAGTGTGCCCGTGCGGTGGGTTGAGATCGAGTTCAGTGAATTTTAAATTTTACAAACAAATTATTTAATATTTTGAAAAAAATTACCTATGTTGAAAACATGATAATTCGATTCTGCTCTAGATTCTAAACAAACTACTTTCTAGTTTTGCGTTAATTCATTAACACGTTGTATAGTCACTTACATGAGAACAGTTTTAAGATAATAAGAAAGAAAAGAAATTCGATCGTTATACAATCGTTCTAAAATATTTACTAAACAATAATATCTTACACTATAGTTATGTTGTGGACAACGACGGACAAAGGCGTAGGTACCTACGTAATTCTTGTAGGTTTTATATATAGTATCGTATATAGTAGGATACTATATTATATAGTAGGGTTGGCAACCCTAAACCCTACTGCGGACTATTGGGGGGACCACACCAGTGACGGCGAAGCGCCATGGTAGGTTCTTCTAGATATGAAATTATATTAAAACTAAGAAAGAGGGGTAACTTTGAGAATTTTTTCTATCGAGCCAAATTGTTCCCATCGTGTACTGAATAATCTTCCTGCCAAGGAAATATCCCCAACTGTGACATATATCTCATTCAAATCAAAATTATTACATTTTGAATGGAAAAAATTGAATCAAAAAAGACAAAAGCTAACCACGCCTTAATCAGTTTCTCTGTAGGTATCAGTCTATCTACTCGGTGGTAATGGTAGTAAACACTGTTCGCTACAACACAACGCGGCGAAAACCTTTGTGTTTTTGCAAAGTGAGCGAAACTGGGCGGTTCTGTATGTAGGTACTATTAAGTAATCTGTGGTTGAGCAGTTTATCAAACGATGTCAATGTTGACGTGACAATGATTTGTTTGAACGACGCAAGATCTGAAGAAGTCGCGGGCAAAAGCTAGTTATGAATAGCTTTTAGGTGAAATTGATATCATTAGCATCCTTTTAAACTAAGAGTCGACCCATCAAACTGAACAACTTTTACTATGGGAGCAAATAGATCGGAGCAAAAACAAAATCAGCTGTCTCATACATTTGAGTCGAGTAGGCATTGCAGTTTAGTATGGAACATATGATTTTTTTTCTCCTATCGTTTTGCTCCAATAGTAAAAGTTGTTCAGTTTGATGGGTTTGATGGGAGTTTAAAAGGATGCTAATGATATTAATTTCGACTCGGGACTGAAATATGTTTTCCTAAAATGTACAATTTTCAAAACGTCTACGTTTTCACTTCTATTTTGTCAGCTATCTCAAAATGTCTGCTATTAGTCGGGGAAATCTACGGATTTTTGTATGGAGAAGGTTGCATTAATTGCACTTTTGGTGATAATTATGAATATAGTAGATACATACCTAAAAAACATAAATTCTCAATAATCTCCAATTTTTTATTGTGAATTATTGAATAATTTAGACATTTACAAAACATTAAATTTAGGTATGAACAAAAAATGGAAAACTGGTGATTTTGTACAGGATGGCTTCATTCAATACGTTTTTCTTATAACAATAATAATCCCCGGTTAATATCGTAAATTTGAGTAGATATTTAATATTTTGTAAGTCTTCAAAAATTATAACCTCAAAACCAAATTATTTCCTGTTTGTTTGTACACATTAAACTTGCCTTGTGATAATTAACTGTCTCTTTTGCTAGTATGCTAGAAGAAATATCTTTCGAAATAAGCTAGCCCTTTGTACATTTATATTGATTTTAAGGTATTTCTCAGGTTTCTGAGCCAATATAACCACGAAATCTCGACAAAAGTGTTACAAACGAACAGTAATATTATTTAAAACACAATTTACTAAAGTGTCTTTAATGCAATCTAAAACCTTATTTTTCCTAGACTATATTTAAAATGTGTACAATCTCAGGAAGTCGTCTATTCATAAGGTTTACATTCCTATAATATGAGCATTATCATAAGTTCTGCTTTTCCGTTATGTTCACGGCTATCGTCTTATTATGTTTGTTTTCCCATAATGTCTGCTTTATTTTCAAATAAATGTTGTAAATGTAAAAGGCTTAATTGCTTGCATACTTACTCTTTGCCAAAATAGTAAGAAGACGGATATTCTGAGGTTCCAGACATTTTGGTAATAAGCACTTTCTGAAAAGCGAACATTATATGCATATGCTCACTACTATATTCCCCGAGGGGGTAGTCAGAGATATTCTGAAACCACAGAACATCCACTATTCACTAGTAGACCGAAATTCTGTCCAGTGTGACAAGGAGTGAGCCCGTCGCTATAATGGACGGTGGGAACAATACATGCCTCGAAATAGAAGCATGCAGGTTTCATCACGATGTTTTCTGAAAAGCCAGTGGTGTTACAAATCGTACATAAATTCCGAAAAACTCATTGCCACGAGTCGGCCTGGACGGGGATCGTACCATCGCCTCCTGCACGGCAGGCAAGGTTACTCGCCACTGGACCACCACTGCTTTGCACTGGGAACATTATATGAAAACTATCATTCTTGGAGACAGGCATTATAAGAAGCTGACATTTGGAGAAGATGACATTATGCAAAAGACGTGCAGACATTATGGAAAAGCAGACATTTTGGGATAAATAATTTTTAGGAAAACTGACATTTCAGGCACGAGCCATCAATTTCACCTTGTATGGCTGCTGGCGTGAACGAAGTCGCGGGAAAAATTTATAATCATTAAAACCAAGCGTATTGAACCCGTTGCGTAAACTTATATCTATTTATAACGTTCCCAATTTTACAAACTTAACAACACGTTTCATTTACGACTTATTCTTTAGAGGATAAAGTCGAAAATCCTAAAACAAAACTCCCCCTTCATTTTGTAAAACATCGTTCGTATTTCATATGATCATAACAATTATTAACATATGTATTACACGGACAAATTACGTACCATTTATTGTTCTAACAAGTGAGTGGCTGAAAGGAATTCTTAATTTAGTCGGGATATTAATACAGTACATGGCTGGAAAAGAATAAAATAGCGGCTAAGAGTGAGTTTGGTTGCATTTATAGGGTGCCGTAGCTTTCCATTTTTATTTTAAAAATGTTGGCAATTATAAGTTACCCCGATATACACACGGCGACACATCAAGCTATACAGAACCAAAATAAGCTGGCCGCGCGTAGGGCGAGTAACATATAAAGTTGCGCGGCCAGCTTATGTTGGTTTTGTATAGCTTGATGTGTCGCCGTGTGTACCTGCGCAGTTGAACAAATTTTAATAGCGCGCGAAATTATATTGACCAATCAGGATGTGACACCTTCATTCCCTTGCCACGATTGGCTAATTGTTTTCGCGCCCTTTTCGCTGCTATCCTTTGATTACTAAAAGACTTCGGGTTTTGTCGGAGGTCTGCGCGAACGAAGATTGACGAGGTAAATTATTTTCCTGGTCATACTGTATATTTGGCAAGCAACCGGCCCGGTGGTGCGTGGAGAACTGGAGAGTAAAAGTGCTTAACAAAAATATAATGCTGTCCGTTTGTTTGTTTTTAGAAAAAAAAAAGTATTATTTCCCCCACTTTCATTATCTGAATACTCACTTAAAATGGGTATAATTAAAGGTATTGACATTTTTTTACAGTATTGGCCAAAGTAGTAACTATAGTACTATAAAAACATACATATTTTGTAATGAACACTTATGGCCTAGCTCGCATCGGGCAGTTGAGATATTTGACTCTAAAGGTTCATGAAAAAGTAACGAAAACCTTTAAGAATCAAAGAACTTGAAACCTAAATATCACAGCCAAGCAATGAATGTGATGTTTTTATGTATTTTGAAAGTTCCTCTAAAAACCTATGTAAGTTTTATTATTATTGGCAGCTCAAAAAATTGAATGTCAATTATTCTCTATACAACCTTACCCCTCTCACCGATCCCAGCTACCCAATCCGCCGCGTAGCCCCAGCAACATCCTATGCCGAGGTCCGTACCCAAAGAGATTATACCTAATAGAGTGAGCCATACCAATTGTAAAGTGTCCACTTTTTTGACGTTTAGGTTTGAGTGTGTGGTGTCAAGTAGTATGGACAAAAGGCACCAAGTGACATATGGCCTTATGTTTTCGGTCACTTTTCACACACACCAGCTCAAAAAAAAGTGGACAGCCGCATAAACAAATATCTAGAGTTCCATCTCCTTCTACTATTAAAGGTACGTCATAAGACAAAAGAGACTAACTACAATCGTAAATTTATGCGGACTCTATGGAGATCCTTCCTCTGAGTCCGTACCCCTCTGGGTGCCCCTAGGTCGGTTGCTTAAGTTCATTCATTTGGCTCGGTAGACCCTTCGTGGTCCCTCCAATAGTCCGCAGTAAAAAGGAGTAACTGCTCCCTGAGCAACGCTGTATTAGTCATTTCCAGTCAAAACTACCTTACCTAAACTATTTTTTTTTGTAAATGAAAAATATATTTATAAGGGTTTCTATATTCGACTACGTGCCCCTAAAAAAAGTAGAGTCGCGGGAAATGAGCGCCCGTGCTTTGCGGCGATAGAAAGGGCTTTCATTCAAATTTCGAATGTCATAATGGGTTCTTTTTATAGCCACGGAGCATTGTTTTTAAAAATTTAAATCTTTTATCGTTTCCGCGTTTATTTAGTTAATTAACGAGGCAATTTTGGATTGTGGTTATTTTTAAGAGAAGTTTCTTTGTTTAAGAGAAGTTTATTTCTAATGCGTAAATGCGCGCTGCATACAAACGAAGTCGTGTGTTATTTTCAATAATAACCAATTAAAATCAGTGAATTTTTGAACAAATAATCTAGGAACAAATCTCTATGCTTGTATCGTGTCCGATTTTCGTTAAAATATACAGTTTCAATGCTAGGACTAATTTAAGATTTGTATGGAAATCTTTGAGGCACTGTAACTTTAAAACTGTACATTTTAAAGAAAATCTGACACGATACAAGCAAAAAGATTTGTTTCTAGATTGTTTCTGCAAAATTTCATTGAGTTTAATCGGTTAGTATTGAAAATATCACCAGACTTGGTTTGTATGGAGCGCGCCAACAGTAATATACCCTTAAGGTGGTTGCAGAGTTGTCAATTTCATACAAAAGTTTGACACATAATACGCGTAGACGGCATTAATAAAAGTAGTAATATTATATATATGGAAAAATAGTTTAGAAAATCTAGATGCCGTGTATCAAATAACATTTGCTATTGTATGCTACATTTAAGCCATATCTCTTCCCCACACACTTGCTCTATGATTACTGTCAAGTTTTAACGGTACGCCAACTATTTGTCCTAAACAATGTACTTATGCAACATTCTCTTAGTCCCTTTAACCTAGAATCTCATATAAATAGACGTAACCACCTAGTTGTTAAATCGAATCCCTCAAACTCCAGTTTTAGTCAAAGATTCTTCTGTTTCCTCGGTCCATTCTTATACAATAATATTCATCGCATTCTCTCTGTACACAACCTTCCTAAACAAGCTTGCAAAAAGATTACAAGTGAGTGGCTTCAAAAACTTACATACGACTCTACAGAAAACTTACTACACCCCCCCGAGTAACTTCGCAAATTAATTACTTCACATACTTACATACATAACCAACCTAACACTCCACACAGCACACCGATGTAACACACATACATCCGCATTTACACAAATAATATAACATAATTTTAATTCTTCTTCATCCCCTCAAATAGACACTGACATTAAAACACGCACAAAAACACACCCCCTACATACAAAATACAGACATATACTACACACATACCTACATAATTCTGTTATTTACACAGTTATTTATAAATCTAACAACTTTATCAACATAAAATTTATTTTATAGTGGGTAATTTAATTAATTAACTGTTTTTAGTACTGTCAGCTCCCTGTACCTATGACCAAATTTTTTGTAACATTTCTCAGGGTTATAGCTGATGTCAATAGCACAGGCAGGCACACCTGCCTTTTGATGTCAGCTGTATCTAACAATATTATGATCCATACGCATAGTCTACCAATAGTACCTAAATAGTCAATAGTACCTAATTCATAATGTAAATTGGTTTTTCTTATGTGAATTTAAATAAATATTATTATTATTGTATCTCTTATGGTATTTCACGGGCCATAGCCCGGACTTTTGGAAGGCTTGCGTGGGGACACAGGTCCAACACGTAGAGGCCCCTTTGAGACACTTTCATCTAAATGTGAGGGGATGCACCAAGCGTAGTCTATATCCGAATACATTATGCAAATGCACCAGAAGACAAACCACGTTCGGTGCAGAGACTATTGCAGAAAGGATAGAAAATTACTTGGGTTATGGGGGTGAACTGGGTGGACCGGGAAATCTGGGTTATTGCGGAGAGACTCGGGACGCCTGCCGTAACAAATGTCTCTAGTTTGTCAAAAATGGCAGACGGTGACTTGCCAACTCATTTAATGGGCCCCCCAAAAACGCCGCTCGCAAGGAGCGACAAGGCGGCAACATCGACTGAGCGGCTAAGGTTGTAGAGAGGTGAGTCTGCGGGCGCCGGTTCCCGGTGCTAAGCGCACCAGTCATCAGGTCCCGGCGTTATGACATTTTACACTTCCAACCTGGAGCATAGGTTCCGCTCTTGCAACTCCACTCCTGGCCGGCCGGTTAAGGCAAGACAGGAGGTGAGGGCCAAATCAATCCGGGCCCTCTGGAGAATCGGGTCCGTGGTGTCGCCACTCACCATCAGCTCGCCACAAGCTGCCCTGCGGGCTTATTATTATTATTATTATCATTGTATCTCTAACGGTATTTCACGGGCCGTAGCCCGGACCTTTGGAAGGCTTGCGTGGGGACACAGATCCAACACGTAGAGGCCCCTTTGAGACACTTTTATCTAAATGTGAGGGGATGCACCAAGCGTAGTCTATATCCGAATACATTATGCAAATGCACCAGAAGACAAACCACGTTCGGTGCAGAGACTATTGCAGAAAGGATAGAAAATTACTCGGGTTATGGGGGTGAACTGGATGGACCGGGAAATCTGGGTTATTGCGGAGAGACTCGGGACGCCTGCCGTAACAAATGTCTCTAGTTTGTCAAAAATGGCAGACGGTGACTTGCCAACTCATTTAATGGGCCCCCCAAAAACGCCGCTCGCAAGGAGCGACAAGGCGGCAACATCTACTGAGCGGCTAAGGTTGTAGAGAGGTGAGTCTGCGGGCGCCGGTTCCCGGTGCTAAGCGCACCAGTCAGCAGGTCCCGGCGTTATGACATTTTACACTTCCAACCTGGAGCATAGGTTCCGCTCTTGCAACTCCACTCCTGGCCGGCCGGTTAAGGCAAGACAGGAGGGGAGGGCCAAATCAATGCGGGCCCTCTGGAGAATCGGGTCCGTGGTGTCGCCACTCACCAACAGCTCGCCACAAGCTGCCCTGCGGGCTATTATTATTATTATTATGAAATTGACAACTCTGCAACCACCTTTAACAGATTTCTATCGACAAATTCAGAAATATTTTATCGTTTAACGTGATAAAATACACTCAAATAAGCAAGTTGCAAGTTTTGCCGCGAGCGGTCGTGTCATTTGCGTTGTGTTCGCGCGGTTCGCATTTGACCTTGCCACGTGGCTCCGCCAACCTCTTCTCAACTGTATTTTTGCTTAAATACAATCCATGATATTGAGATAAATACTCCAACAAACTACTTGGTATTGGCAGAAATACAGTGCTAAGGCAGAAGCACAAGTACATATATTGTATTATAGAAAATATAAAAGTTACTACATACAGAATGACTACTCAATAATAGATTTTCCGCTATGTTATGGGGTAGGTGTAATCTATGGATTGTCAAAAAGGATTACTTCATTGAAGCTTAGTACATAGTTGTTACTATCGAGGTACCACTTGACCTGTTGCGATTTTTATAACTATTGTCGCAGCCAAATTGTAGAATTAGCTACAATACAATTCGGCTAGGCGTTTAAAAAAATTGCAGGATCAACGTTTAACCGGATTGTAATTGCGATACGTTCTATGTAGTAATTATAGTACTCTGTGGTTCTACAATACGGCGGCTCATGTTTAGCCGCATTGCATTGCAAGGTGCTAACGAATTAAAAATATTGGTTAATAATAAAATAAAGTCACTATTTTGTTCTTAACATAACAACACTGTTTCACACTGTATTTGACCCGTTTTCTTTATTAAAACCATTAATATTTACGATTTTCACAAACACAATTTCCATATTTGACGCTATTGTTGTTGTTATAGTAGACAGCGCCAATAGTGTTTGAAATTGAAACTTAAAATTGACAAAACCGACTATTCATGACCACTAACACATTCCGGCTAAAAAGACAATGCGGGTTTTGTATGGAAGGTTGGCGCCTTATTTTTCGCCGTTGTTTACGGCGCGGCCATCAACACTTGAATATTTTAGTTCAGAATAAAGTAACTAAAAAAATTGTTATAGCATGTATATCCTTAAACTCAGTCCGAACGGAGATATAAAGGCTTGAAGTAAACGTAATGAATATATTTTCAACTTCAAGCCTTTATATCCCCGTTCGGACTGAATTTAGAGATATACTTGTCATAACAAGTTTTGTTTGTAACTTTATTCAGAATTTACAACATTTAATTTTAAGAAAGGTACCAAAATAAGAAAACCATTTGGAGATTATGTGATTCAAAATTATCAGATTTTTCTATCCATTATTTCTCGAGTTATTTGAAAAATACTGAAAAATATAATAGAGGTTGAATGAGACTTTATTCCTTTGCCTGCTTGGCTTTTCTATTGTATTTGACAGTTTTTATTTTTAATGTTATTGCGGCCAAGGTATCTTAGCCATAAATCTTACGTTTTTCAGAAAAATCAAAAGTAAATTAAAAATAGAAATATCGGTCAAAAATTAAATCGGAAAAATATGTATCTCTTATTTTTAACCTATTTTATATTTTTATTAAAAACAGGTGGTAAAAAAAATGTTATGTTGTCAATTATAATATTCAAGTTTGATTAATGGCCGCGCTAAAATATAGCTGACAAGAAAAAAAAGCGCGATTTTTAAGCATTGGCTTTACAATGCGGCGGATCAAAACAGCTCAAATTTTTAAAATGACTAGCCGTTATGAGTAGTGCAGCGGATTCTACAATTTGCCTGCAAAGTATACATAAACCGGTGCAACGTAACTTACAAATGCGTAGGTTCAAAACACATTCGTACGCCATGTAAACATTATATTATATTTATTTATTATTATTCCTGTTGAGGCCTTGCACTTTCCTACCTCACACGTCGAAATACGTGGGATGCGCGTAGGCGGCCATTTTGAATATAATTCACAAAGTGACTGCAGTTTCGCTAACTATCATTTAAGTAGGATTAATTACAAAAACCGGTCAAGAGCGTGTCGGACTCGACCTTGATAGGGTTCCGCAGCCATTGTGTAAGTAGAAAAAGAAGCAAAGTTTTCAACCTGTTTATCGCGATTTTTTAACGGGCAACGCCATCTAGTTTGTCATTAGAGAATAAATCTATTTTAGTGGTGTACAACATCCGTTATAATTTTCACTGAAACTTACCTTAAGAGGATATGTGAAAAAAATAGGATTCTTCAAAGCATCAGATATCATGAAGTACTAACAGTAGGAGTATGATTTCAGGATATGTGTAAATTGAACATATTATTAAAATTTTGATTGCCGCCAAAACACGATTAAGAAAGATTTTCTCGATAGAAAAACAAGCCAAAGTAGCCTCCGTCTTTATCTATAAACGCTTGGAACTGCTAAACGGTGAATAATAGAAACACGAGACTTGATTTAAAAAAAAGAGATTGATATTTTATAAATTTTGATTGCGGCAGAAATTAACTTACATAAATAGTAAAATCACAACTAAATAAAGTTTGTTTTGGCGCTTACGTCGTTTTATTTAGTCAGACGCGCGCGCCGCCCCATCTCTTTCTCTCGCGTCAGGCAGTAATATAAGCTATCACAATCTATTAAAAAGCTCAGTCGGCTGTGGCCTTTGCCCGCGTCGGACCTGCGTTCGCATGCCCAATTTCCGAATTACGATTAATTATCCAGCTTACGTGTAAATATTATAGTGTAATATATTAAATACAATCTAAATTAAATTCGAGGCCATAGCAGCTTCACATTTAAGAGAATATAACTCGGAGCGCGCTCCATACAAACGAAGTCTGGTGATATTTTCAATAGTAACCAATTAAAGTCAATGAAATTTTTCAGAAAAAATCTAAAAACTAATCTCTATGCTTGTATGAAGTCAGATTTTCGTTAAAATGTATAGTTTTAAAGTTACAATACCTCAAAGATTTCCATACAAATCTTAAATTAATTCTAGCATTAAAACTGTATATTTTAACGAAAATCTGACTTCATACAAGCATAGAGATTAGTTTCTAGATTGTTTCTGTAAATTTTTCATTTACTGATTGGTTAGTATTGAAAATATCACCAGACTTCGTTTGTATGCAGCGCGCATTTACGCATTCGGAATAAACTTCTCTTAAGTATATTTCTCACTCAAATATGTATAGCAGTTTTTTTGGACTTCATAGACCAAGAGCTAGCTGTTATTATCTTTAGTCGTCGTAATTTTCGGTTTTACTATCTTGTTTTTCAATTTCTTCAAATAATTAAATTTATTTGTCATAATGGAATCTGGTTATAAACGTATTTATGAACCGTTGTCAGTATTTTTACCGAGTTGAAGGATTCTATTGCTCCGGAACATCTTGCCTGGTATGAGAGTTTGAAAACTCTGTGGCCCTTAATTGTATGGGTCGTCAGTATGGTGAGCCAGGCTGGAGAGCAGGGTAGGGAAGACGAGTGGTCGCAGAGAGTTTCTTCTTCCAAGTTGTTTCTTTCTTGAGTGCTGGAACCAGAATGAATCTA
Organism: Agonopterix alstromeriana; assembly: GCA_963924505.1. Classification (NCBI taxonomy): domain Eukaryota; kingdom Metazoa; phylum Arthropoda; class Insecta; order Lepidoptera; family Depressariidae; genus Agonopterix; species Agonopterix alstromeriana. The sequence continues at coordinate 6,345,987 of OZ004690.1, read as the reverse complement.
CGCCGATTTGGCGCCATTTTATATCATTTTCAAGCGACCACCCCTCCTTACCCCGCACTCTTGCCCTGAATACAAATCTCTTTATTTCTCATACAATCTTAATTTCTACGCTTACAAACCGATATAATTATATAGTTAAGATACTTATTTTCTTATTCTAAAAATAGCATGTGCATCATCCGCCGGTGCATAACAGAGTGCAGAACGAAAAGGAAAGGTACAATATTTATATTACCCCGGCCCCCGCTTCCTCATAACACAGGTTCCGGACGCCGGGGCCCCCCTCGCTCGCCTGTATGCGCTGACAGAGATGGAGCGTTCTGTCTCTTTCTAACAATTATTTCTAATAGGATTCTACCCCTTCTAATGAGGTAGTGAAGCTTATTGGCGTAATTTCTAATTGGAATGTATACGTTCTAACTCGATTCTAATTGTTTTATTTACTTGTGCTATGCGTTAATTTTAATAGGGAAGTGTACCTAATCTAATATGGGGTAGAAATCACTAGAGAAATCAAATAAGAATCCTATTAGAACTATTTACATAACTTATGTGCTAAGCCCTAATTCTAATAAGAAAAATTATTTGAAATGAACACTTAACCTAAACTTATCCTACTAGTATAAAAGGGTATATAAAACGAAATAAACAAAGCAATGTAAAAAACTATGTACAAAGGTAGTCAATTCAGGTTATGTCGTGCACATTTCTCCCGCCGTCGCAGCTCTGCGATCCAACCTGTAGAACGACGATCCTCTTGGTCGGTCCACGATCCTCACCTCGCCGTCTCGCCCTGGGTAGACCGCGACGATCCTTCCTGTCGGCCATGTGTTGCGGGGCAGGGTGGGGTCGCAGACGAGTACCAGGTCGCCGATAGCGTGCGCTGGTCGTGTGAGGCTCCCGCCGGTGTTGGAGTAGAGGCTGGTACTCTTTGACCTAGCGGCTACAGAAGACGTCCGCCAGGCGTTGAGCGCGCTGCGCTTGCGCGCGGTGAGGTCGTTTGGGTCCCAACAGGATGTGGTTGGGTGTAAGCGCCTCCGGTTCTTCTGGGGTCACCGCCACGTGTGTGAGTGGGTGGGAGTTGACGGTGTTCTCCGCCTCGGCGAGCAGGGTGAGCAGTGCCTCCTTCACGGTGCGTACCATGCGCTCCCACGCGCTTTCCATGAAGGGGGAGGCCGGGGGTACGTAGCGGCAGGTGATGCGCCGCGCCGTCGCCTCCTCGCTGACCGCCGCCAGCGCGGCCTTGGCGAGCTCCTTCTCCGCAGCCTTGAAGCACGTCGCGTTGTCACTCCATAGCTCCTTAGGCACTCCTCTTCGTGCCACGAACCTCCTCAGGTCGCCGGTCGCCGGAGAAGTAGGCTTCGCTCTTCGTATCTTGCATAGTTGACAGTGTTTGATGACGTTCACGCACCGTCGGTCGTATCTTCAGTACCCATAGTCGCTGCTGTAGCTCATTCACGACGGTTTCGATACCGCCATGTAGTCGCTCGTGTACGTGTTGTATGTACAGTCGCGTGAAGTAGTGTTTCCCGTCGAGTACGGTCGGGCTCGCAGTGTCTTCAACGATGTCAGGTGCTTCGTGGATTCTTCCTTTGAGCCATCTTCGCCGACGACCACTGATAGCGCCGACAGCTTGTCTCCCGGCTGAGGCGCCGCGCCGCTCCTTACTCGACGTAAATCTTCGGAAAGACAATCTTCTTGTACAGGTTTCCACCATAGTTTCTCAGCGCGAATGAGATAGTGCGCTTCGATACCGATGGTGTTGCTATCTCATTTCTTCACGTACGGTGTCTCGCTCTTGCGTGTTTTCTTATCAATCTTTCAATCAGAGTCGTTTTTATTGTTTTCTTTCGTTCGTTTGCGCTTCGTAGCCAATACTGTTTCATTTTTCTTCTTTCGTCATAAATTGACGAACTGTAGCATGCGCACCGTAGCTCGTAGCAAAAGTGGGAACGACGAAAATCGCTCGATTCGAGGTAGGTGAGCGTGGTCAGGTCGTTGGTGGGTGACGTGACAAGTCCCCTCTCCTCCTGTCTTCGGTGCTTCTGTCTTCGTCTCTTGTGGCCATTCTCGTTCGTGGTTTCGTAGGAAGCTCGGCCCGTTGTACCATCGGACCTCGCTCCCGCCGATAGAGACTGTGGCGCCGCCCGAGTTGGCGGAAAACTGCTGTACTACTGAATTTGTATTGGACACCCATCCGCATAGCTCGAAGTTGGCTTGCCGATGAATGTAGTCGACTGATTTCGATACTTCTTTGGCTTCTTTTTCGGTCGGAAAACTTGTTATGTAGTCGTCCATGTAGTGGTTTTTTTTCAATGGCTCGTGCGGCTGCAGGATACTTTTCTTTGAAGTCTGAAGCATTTCTATTCTTCACGTATAGCGCGGTGCATGGTGATGACATCGCGCCGAAGATCACCGACGTCATGCGGTACTCTCGCGGTCGCTGGTTCCCTCTCTCGTCGCCCCTCTATAGAAATCGTAGTGCCTCTCTGTCGTCCTCTTGAACACATATTTGCATAAACATTAATTCCTTTATGTCAGCTGACACGGCGTGTTGGTGTTGACGAAATCGCATTACAACTCCCGGCAGAAATTGCAGCAAGTCTGGACCGCAGAGTAGCATATCGTTCAGGTTGCGTCCGGCTGTCTTCGCTGTGGCGTTGTGTACTACTCTTATCTTCGGTTTCGCGGGGTTAATGACCGCGAAGTGGGGTAGGTACCATGTTTTATTTGGCACCGGCGGTGTGGTAGCTTTCTCGGCTTAGCCCAAAGTGAAGAGGGTTTGCATTCTTTCTTCATATTTCTTTTTCAGGTCCTCATCTCGGTCTAGTTTCTTCTCTAGGTTGTGCAGCCGTTTGAGTGAGTTTTTGTAGTTGTTCGGAATCTTCATGTCGTCTTCTTTCCATATAAGTATTGTTTTGAAGCGTCTGTCGGGCAGGCGGTGACTGGTTTCATTCAATATCTTCAATACGCGCTGCTCAGGGTCACTATTCTGTACTCGTTTTTCTATCCCGATTGATTCAAACTCGAAATAATTCTTCATCATCTTCTTTCGTGTATAGTTATTGAAATTATGTATTTTCATTAATAACGCCAAATAATATTATACAGGGTATAAGGAAAAGTATCATTTTACTATGGGAGCAAACCGTTATGGGAGTTACAACTCTTTGCGTTCTACCTATCTATCTCAAGAACGGTTAACTATATTAAATATTATAAATGACCAAATTTGAAGAAAATTTAAAGTTTAAAAAATTTTTTTAAAACTTCAAAGGTCTTTTAGAGCATAGAAAAGAAGATATTTCCTAAAGACCTGTTTTTTGACATTTTACCTTGAATCTTTTGACCTGCATAAACGAGATTTTATGTGACATTTGACCTAACGTATAGGATGTCATAACGATGATTTAAAGAAGTTTGTAGCTTATTATCTCTCATTCCGAGGTTGACCCTTTTTTTCACCTAATTTTCCTGGGGTACTAGGAGAAACAGTGATAATGAAAAACAAAACGGAACAAAACATTAAATTTGAAACGTAGGCAGGAACATACCAGAAGTATGAGAGAAAAGAAAAGGTAATAAGTTGTAAATAATTTTCCAGCACTCTGTGACCTAAACCTGCATATACGTTTAGCACCCTTGCTTGTGCTCGGGTGCTAACTTCACGCTGTGCAATAATGAACTACTTAAGTCACACATATCGTAATGTACTAATGTAAATAAATGTTGATTTTAGGTCGTAAGATAAATATTATTAGTGATTTTGTAAATAAATGTTGATTTACCATTTTAAAATTCATTCATACCTGTTATAATATCCTGCATCATCCTCATCCTTGAATGCTATGCCATGCATCTGAGGGATGCGAGGTATTTTAGAATTACCTATGGATTTTCAAAATAGGTTTATGAGTGTTATACAACTTCTCAACCTGAAAGTTCTTGTGGTATCGAGAATAACTGAGATTATTGCAGTATTACGAAACTAATTTTTTCACGTTCTTCTTACATTTTTGTTGACGGCGTAAAATAACTTCCAGGTTTCATCTAGATAGTCGGTATGTTTTGACCATAGAATGTTTTGACTTGTATTATATCAATTACAAGTACAAAATAAGAAGTGAATTGATTTGATTACGGGACCTAATAACGTAAAGTTACCAACAGGTAGCTCTCGTACTATAAAGTAAAACAAAATCCTGTAATGATAGTTTTTTTCCTTCTAGATAGGTACAGTGATTTTCGGTATGATATTAATGAGTTTTAAGTTTTTTAAGTGAAATCAATTAAAGAGTATCGTTAGTTAGGTATTATTTCTATCTATAAATTGGTTGTCCGTAATTGATCCTGTAATAAATTAATAATTGATCAAGGAGGATAAATAGAACGATACTTAATTATGATATATTGTGTTTTTTCATACGACAAAAGGTACTAATAATATCTTAACAGCGAAGCGTCTTCTACGCATTTTGAGTGATTTGATTTTCGCGGGCTAGTGCGCGACGATGTTCGGTAGCGGGGCGCGGGGCGCTTGCTGCGACTAAGCCACGCCCATTTCGCTTCAATTATTTTTCGACATAGGCCCTTAAGAGGATATAATTCGGAGCGCGCTCCATACAAACGTACTATGGTGATATTTTCAATACTAACCAATTAAACTAAATGAAATTTTTCAGAATCAATCTAAAACCAAATTTTTATGCTTGTATAGAGTCCGATTTTCGTTAAAATGTATATCTTTAAAGTTACAGTGCCTCAAAGATTTCCATAAAAATCTTAAATTAATCCTGGCATTAAAACTGTATATTTTAAAGAAAATCTGACTCCATACAAGCATAGATATTTGTTTCAAGATTGTTTCAGCAAAATTTCATTGACTTGAATTGGTTAGTATTGAAAATATCACCATAGTACGTTTGTATGGAGCGCGCTCCGAACTATATCCCCTTAAGACGTCACACTGGACGGAGTTTCGATACTAGTGAAACGTGGATGTTCTGAGGTTTCAGAATATCTTTGACTACCCCCTCGGGGACTGTAGTCGTGAGCATATGCTATGCTACTTACCTTAAGCTATATTTTATAACATTTTTAGATTTTTCAATCCAGTATTTTAAAATTTAGAGGAGGGGGGTAGGGGGTAGGTAAGAAATTCTGATGCGTATGTGAAGTCTACCAATCCGCATTGTACATGCGTGGTGGTCTGACGCCTATACACCCTCCCCGAGGGTAGGCCTGTGCTCTGCAGTGGGACCTATGTAGGCTGATGATGATGAATCATATTAAGGGTATAATATTACCGTTGGCGCGCTCCATGCAAACGAAGTCTGGTTATATTTTCAATACTCACCAATTAGAGTCAATGAAAATTTTCAGAAACAATCTTGAAATTAATCTCTATGCTTGTATGTTGTCCGATTTTCGTTAAAATGTATGGTTTTAAAGTTACAGTGCCTCAAAGATTTCCATACAAATCTTAAATTAATCCTAGCATTGAAACTGTATATTTTAACGAAAATCTGACTCCATACAAGCATAGATATTTGTTTCTAGATTGTTTCTGCAAATTTTCATTGACATTAATTGGTTAGTATTGAAAATGTAGTAACAAGGATTGAGAGGGGTATGCTTAGATGTTTCGGTCACGTAGAGAGAATGAATGAAAGAAGACTTACGAATGAAATATATCACGCAAAGGTGAGCGGAAGTGTTGGGAGAGGCCGTCCGAGGAAAACATACCATGATCAAATCAATGATCTTTTCCGAAAAGGACAAGTGCGTAGCACCCTCAATCGACGGAAGTGCATGAAAAGATGTATGAATGTGAATGAGGCTAAAGAGGTGTGTCAGAGTCGTAGCGTGTGGCGGTCCGTGGTCTCTGCCTACCCCCATGGGACAATAGCGTGTGCTTATGTATGTATGTATGTATTGAAAATGTAACCAGACTTAGTTTGTATGCAGCGCGCATTAGCGCGTTCGGAATAAACTTCTCTAAAGATTAATAAGCCATGCCACAGTCAGACAGACATAGGCGTAAAACTTATAAACACTAGCGTAAATGCGTCATCGTTCGTCCGTAGCATCGCCGCGTCGCCGACATGTCGCTTTGAATAATTGAAACTTGTTCGGACGGCAGCTGGCGTCACGTATACTCGACCACATAAAAAATAAAAAAAATTAAACGCCACAACTCAATTTCATTTTCCCCAATTCCTTTTTTTGTTTTCTAGTCAAGTCTTGATGAAATGTTGATTGCTCGATGTAGAATCTGGGGGCATGGCAGTGCCACCGCCAAGGCGAGCCAAATGAGCTAAGGACTGCCGGTTCATTGAAATCGGTTCAGTAGTTTTCGCGTGATGCTAACACAAACAAACACACAAACAGACTGACAATAATTCTAAAAACGGTTGATTAGGAGTCAGGGACACCTAAAAAACATATCGTCATCTTTTTTTAAATATTTTCAATGTACAGAAACTTCTTTTGTAATAGTTAAGATGATTAAGCTCGCAAGATTTTACAACAATAGGAAAGTAGTTTGTTTAGAATCGAGAGCAGAATCCAATTATCATGGTTTCAAAATAAGGATTTTTTTCAAAATATTAAATACTTTGTTTGTAAAATTTAAAATTTACTGATCTCGATCTCAACCCACCGCACGGGCACACCACCCTACTTACTACCAAAACAAGATTCTGAAAATGTATCCATGAGCACGTAAGCGCTTTCATTCATTGCTGAAATGATAACAAATCATTTTTGCCTGAAAACAAATTTTAACTATCAAAATAATGAAATTATTGGTTCAATCGAATTATTTTGTCATAAATCAGTTGGGGTGTATGAGGTTTTGCGCTTCTTCATTAACACGTTGTAAATTGTATAGGATTCGCTATCTCATACGCGGTTACACTGACAATCTGTCTACCAGCGTAAGCTAAAAACATTCTTGGTTTTAATTTTTTTTTGACAAATGGTACATACAACATGAAAAAATAAGGGTAAAAACATTTTATTTAAAAATTCTTCATTGTAATTTGAACCTTATTATATCTTAAACATAACATTCACAATAAAACAACAAAGCTTAACTTTTTAAAAGATACTATATAGAGCTTCCGGCAATTGAGATTTTAAGAAGGAAATGTAATTTAACTACTACTGTCGTATAATAATTCAAAATAAACTTTAAGGTATTGAAATAAGGTTGGTTTTGTTATGTTTGGGCGGGGTGGGGTTTGGAACGTGCGGGCTGATGAATCTTGATACTTGTTTGATTGAAATTGTCTTTTGTTGTAAAAGATTGAAGTTCACTTTTGGCTTTTTTTGAATTAAGATCGGGGTTTAATATGCAACCCCTGTTACGGAAATGGGGGATAAATAAAGCCATCTAACGTCACAGTCAAAGTTTTACTTTGACTAATTATTATAAGGACTAGCCTTGCAGTAGCATTTCCCCTCTGCCACGGTATAAGCACAATTGATATTGTGCATTTACATTCAATTTTACACCTTATCACTAAACGAGAAAGCCTATAATTGCGAAACAATAACTTCGAACTTAGAACGTTTGGGGTTCACACGAGACTACTTTTCATGATATTTAACATTCAAAATTAGAATCTAAAGTTATGGGGAATAAAATCCAAAGTTGCGGATTTCATGTTACCTCGCCCCCCGCAAAAAGTGGCAGAAATGTTTGTTAGTAGAATTACACGTGTAACCAGTCCACATATAAATAGTCAAAGCAGTAAAAAGAAATTGAAATGTACAGGGTCCTTAATATGCTGGCGGTTTTTTAAGGGGACAGGGGACGATCAGAAGATCAAACTGAACAACTTTCTACAGGGTGTTAGGGTAAACAGTTGCATTACTTTAAGGGGTGATTTTACCCATGATACTGAACAACTTTCCCAAAGAAACCTATAGAAAATTCGGAATCAAATTTTTCGTTCTTTCATACAAGGGTTCGATTGCATTTAGTATGGAAAGGCCAACAATTTTTTTGCGAATTTCCTTTAGGTTTCTTTGGAAAAGTTGTTCAGTATCACGGGTACAATTACCCATTAAAGTAATTCAACTGTTTACCCTAACACCCTGTAGAAAAATTTTTATAAAATAAATAAATATCTTGGACATTGTCACACAAATTATCTAGTCACATTTAAACTTTGGCTATTTATATGTGGACTGGTTACGCGTGTAATTCTACTAACGAACAATTCTGCCACTTTTTGCGGGGGGCGAGGTAACATGAAATCCGCAACTTTGGATTTTATTCCCCGTAACTTTAGATTCTAATTTTGAATGTTAAAAATCATGAAAGTAGTCTCGTGCGAACCCCAAACGTTCTAAGTTCGAAGTTATTATTTCGCAATTATAGGCTCATTTGTGCTTATACCGTGGCAGAGGGGAAATGCTACCGCAAAGCTAGTCCTTATAATAATTAGTCAAAGCATTTTAAGTTCCAGAATCTAGCCTGGACTTGTATATGTGACTAACATCGAAATCGCGAAAAAAACTGCTTTCTCATACATTTAAGTCGAGTCAGTAGTCGGTACTGTGGCTTTGTATGAAACAGCAGATTTTATTTATTTTATTTCGTTATTTGCTACATAATAATTGTTATTCAGTTTAATAGTCTCAACCATCCCTTTAAATATTACTATAGGGTGTTTTACACCTTGTATAGCTAGATTATCTTTCATCCGCCCGCGCTCCTACCCGCATGTGGCGCATGACGTATGTTTATCGCGTCACCTCTAGTATGCAATAGCTCAATGGCATATTAAAGAGTTCGTAAAGGCTTTAAGAAACTTTTCACCTAGTGCTTTCAAAAGGCTCAAGGGAAGGGAACCTATAAAAGCTTGTTTGCATTCAAGGCTTGCTTTGAAAACATCACAGGGTCTTAGTGGCATTAGTTTTTTTTTTGAAAAAAAAAACTGTTTAGAAAGTTGTAGATTATGTTGATCTGGTTAAATCTGCCATTTGATTAAAAGGCTAGCCCGTTCATTGAATAGCGACACTTAACTGAATGACTAGGCCGAACGCCATTTGATTAAAAGGCTAGCCCGTTCATTGAATGGCGACCGTCAATTGAATGACTAGGCCGAACGTTGATTGAACAAGCGTCCCTCAACGTTCAACTACACTGACCTGCAAAACTAAGTATCACACTTTTAAAATTGCAATAACTTTTTAAGTACACAAGATATACTATCGAAATAAAAATGACTCGATAAAAAGTATGTATAGTTTACTATAGTTACAAAAGCTGATAACATTTGCTATAAAACGTTTTTTATTTTAAATCTCTAATTTCTATAGTTTAGAAAAAAATTAAATATTTAAAGTGTAGTACTCAGTATTGCAGCTCAGTGTAGTTGGCTGATTGTAAGCTACCCCTTTGAACATGGCGGACGTAAAATCAGCCAGGTGATTCAAATATAGTTCAATTTTGAATCACCTGAATTTCGTTGAACGTTACATTCAACGATTTGGCCAGTTGTCTTTTAGCCATTCAATGAACGGGCTAGCCTTTCAATCAAATCACAGATTTAAGCAGATGGCTGCGACATTTAAACTACTGTGGTTTTACATAAAATTAGAGACCTTATCATATTGGCGATTTTTGAGCAACGATACGTCACGGTCGCCACAGAATCGCCGCGATTCCACCGCGACACCGATAGAATATCACGATGATATCGTGGTGATATCGCTGCTATATCACGACGATATCGCGGCGATGTCGCTACGATATCAACGTCTACGCTCATTAATACGATAATAGACATCCACTGCTGGACAAATGCCTCCCCCAAGGATGGCCACAGCGACTGGTCCTGCGCTGCACTCATCCAACAGGTGCCCGCCGCCATCACCAGATCGTCGAGAGGAACCTACCCACGCTGCGCTTTCCGCTACGCAGTCGTCATTTCATTTATTTACTTCCATTAACAATATACATTGTGTCGGAATTACACTTAATATTAGGTACATTACAAATTTACGCTTATTTTTAGAAATTTTATATCAAAATTTTAATTAACACTAACAATTTACAACGGTCTTGAAAGAGGAAAATTTATCGATGTCAACAACTAGAACAAGACATTATACTTTAAATAATAATAATCAATCTTAACAACAATTAAAAACAATAATAATGAATTGGTATACATAAAATAATAATAATAATGACTATCCTCCATTTTGTAGGTAAGTAGGTATAAAAGTCATGAAACAAACGTAGGTACGTAAAACAAATTGTTACTGTCCAATAAACTCTTGTATAGAATAAAAACATTTTTTAACAAGAAGTCCTTGAGTAATTGAGTTTTAAAACTACTATATCTATTAACAAGTTTCAGATCATTTGGCAGGTTATTAAACAATTTGACGGCTTGATAACGAACACTTTGGTGGACAATTCTTAGTTTAGGGGCAATACTATTTGGGATATCGAGAACTCTTCGGTCCCATCAACCTTCGGTTCTGCGAGCATTGTAATTTTAGTCTATCAAGTCTTCGGGCTTTGTCAGCTAATCTGGTTCTTCTGCGACTCTCTTCATTTCTGATTAGATCCCGCAGCGAGTATAGCCCTCTCCTTTGCCTCTTTTACCGTTTTTAATACCTATGCATAACTATAATGTTATTTTTCGATTGTTACAGATTATTGTAGAGTTACAAGTATGGATCAACATAAAAAAAGAAAAACAACACAATTATCAAAATCTTACAACTACGACTGAAAAAAAAGGTCAAAAATGACCTGAATCTCACAAAAACCTCACAATTTGTGATAAATCGCCACAGCTACGTACTAAGCCTATTTTATTAATAAACTATATTTAATAAATTACACAATAAAAACAAAAACTTAGAAAAAACCGCGTTCCTCTAGATATAGTGTCAATTAGAAACCAAAGCCGTATAAAAAATTGGTCCTACCTCCTAAAAAAAATTTAAAAATATATATTTTTTCCAACCAAAGCTAGTCTAAGATGTCAAATCACATGCCAATATATAGTCAAGTAGTCCCAAAATCACAATATCGCGGCAAAAAAGTTAATTCGCGGGAAAGACCTCAGAATTTGGCGCGGACCGACTTCGACCCCCTAAACTACAATCATGGCGGGAACTTTCAACTTCTAAATGCACCTTTAGAGGTAAAAGATAAAGAGAGAGTGGAGAAGAGGGAGTCTAGGAGGTCTAAAGATGAGAGCAGTCGGTCTAGAAGGACGCAGAACAGGAGTGACCCTTCCGAGGGGAAAGTGGAGGCATATTTGCGGCAGAATCAGGTCAGCATGCGGCAACAGCAGCACAGACATTCTGCCGTGCGGCAGGCTGAGCATAGAGTCAATTTAAGGTAAGTTAAAAAAAATAGTAATAACTGAGTCTCTCCGCAATAACCCAGATTTCCCAGCCCACCTAAATTCCGGCCGCTGAAAGATTGCGTTTGACAGTTACCATAAAATTGTAAAAAACTGAATGAAAATATTGTTTACCTGTGCTCACTCTAGTACTCTCGGTAGAGAGTAGTATATTCCTTGCTCTAGTACACAGGGCACTAGCTGCCCTTTTAAGTTCAAAAAGCTACTAAATAATGATCGGCATTTATAGTTTTCATTCAGTTTTTTACAATTTTATGGTAACTGTCAAACGTAATCTTTCAGCGGCCGGACTTTAGTTCACCCCCATAACCCGAGTAGTTTTTGTCCTTTCTACAATAGTCTCTGCACTAAACGTGGTATGTATTCTGGTGCGTTTTCATAATGCATTCAGAGATAGGCCACGGTTGGTGCATCCCATCGCATTTAGATAAAAGTGGCTCAAAGGGGCCTCTACGTGTTGGACCTGTGTCCCCACGCAAGCCTTCCAAAGGTCCGGGCTACGGCCCGTGAAATACCGTTAGAGATACAATAATAATAATAATTCGGTTACCTATTTGGGGATGTAAGCAATCCTATCTTTCTTAACTCTAAGATATTTTAGGTCAATTAATGTGTCGGGGACCGATATGAAATGACCATTGATTTTTTTACAATCACTTGCGGTCCCCTACGCATTAATTGAGCTAAAATATCTTAAAGAGAGTTAAGAAGCAAAACATACATTTGGTTATATAAAAATAATAGGCGACCGAATTATTTTTTACTTTTTAAATGTTTGTTTTTGGTGTTGAGGGTTTTTTAAATGTGTAATTTAATGTTATTTCATGATTTTTAAAGTTGCATGAAAACTGCTGAATCGATTTATACCAAACATAGATAAGAACCACCGCAAGGAAACTTGCTTTCACGTAAAAAAACGCATCAAAATCGGTCCAGCCGTTCGAGAGCTACGATACCACAGACAGACAGACAGACACAGTGTGACTACAATGACATTGAAGCCATGCGGAAAAAGATAACCGAATCATTAGAAAATATCGCAATCTATCTGGACAAATTAGGGTTGATAATAAATTATGAAAAAACAAAAATTATGCAGTTTAGACCACATCAGCGTGACCCAAAGAGATTATACCTAATAGAGTGAGCCATACCAATTGTAAAGTGTCCACTTTTTTTGACGTTTAGGTTTGAGTGAGTGGTGTCAAGTAGTATGGACAAAAGGCACCAAGTGATATATGGCCTTATGTTTACGGTCACTTTTCACACACTCTAGCTCAAAAAAAAATGGACAGCCGCATAAACAAATATCTATAGTTCCATCTCCTTCTACTATTAAAGGTACGTCATAAGACAAAAGAGACTAACTACAATCGTTAATTTATGCGGACTCTTATGGAGATCCTTCCTCTGAGGCGTGACCCAATTACACTACACATCGAATCAAATGGGCATGTCATACAGAAAGTACAAACTTTTTCGTTACTTGGCGTAGTACTAGACCCCCATATTACGTGGGAAATGCACCTAAAGTCCATAGTCAGCAAGCTAAACCGTTTCTCGTACGCGTTGCGTAAATGTTCGAACGAAACATGTTCACTATCAGCATATTATCATGCCTACGCAGCCTCTTGGATCCGTAACGGTATCATATCGTATCAAATGTTAGGAAAATTTATGTAAACATTTTCTCTATTTCCAGATCTCTGCCGCTAAACGAAGTGGCGACATCTCGCGGCCATGATAGAACACCAACGGAAAGGCATCGTGGGTTCCCTGAGCGTGACAGAGAAGGCAATAGGGAGCATCGGCGTGAGAGAGAGCGGGATAGAGAGATCTTTGATTTTGATGGTGAGTAAATGTTAATTCATGGAAGAAAGACTGAAAGAAGCATTGATTGAATGTTGTCAAAGAAAAACGTTCCATATTTCTTCACGATAAGACTTGAACTTCGGTGTCGGTGCATACCAGATAGTTGTCTCGTTCGCACAGTATAACCAGCACTCTAGTTAGAAGGAGATACAATTCTCTGGTTTGTCTTCAATTTATTTCAATTTCGATGTGTAAATTTTATCAAAAGCGTCGCTGGCGCGTTGCGGAGAGGTATGGACACTCAATCACGAGCTCACGACTATATTCCCCGAGGGGGTAGTCAGAGATATTCTGAAACCTCTGAACAACCACGTTTCACTAGTAGTACCGAAACTCTGTCCAGCGTGACAGGGAGTGAGCCCGTCGCCACATAATGGACAGTGGGTACAATACATGCCTCGAAATTGAAGCATGCAGGTTTCCTCACGATGTTTTCATTCACCGAAAAGCCAGTGGTGTTACAAATCGTACATAAATTCCGAAGAACTCCTGGACGGGGATTGAATCGCTTCCTGCACGGCAGGCAAGGTTACTCGCCACTGGATCACCACGGCTTTTATGTCGACTCATATCGAAATTATGGAATAATAAAATCTGCTGTTCCATACAAAAGTGCCCTACTCGAGCCAAATGTAGGGGACAGTTGATTTCTTTTTCGTGATTTTGATATTGGTACTGTAGAGAAAGTTAGTTGCTCAGTTTGATGATCTGATCATCCCCTTAAAAACCGTCTACATAGAGGTAACATTAAATGCGTTACGTACATTAGGGGGGTGCTTCAGACCATCAAACCGAACAACTTTCACTATGGAGCCAACTTCGAAATCGAGAATTTTTTTTGGTAGTTCAATAGGAAAAGTCAACTGTCACTCTCGACGCAAGTGTATGATTTTTAATCGCTTTTTCAATGCTTGGTCCAATAGTAAAAGTTGTTCAGTTTGATAGTCTGATCACGACGACCTGATTGAGGCTGATGATGATGTGTAAAGTAACGTTTATATACTTCCAGGTACCCCTTTAAGCCCAATCGCATCGCGCCACGAGAAAGATAGCCGTCCCGTTCGCAAGTCGTCCTCCGCGCACAGAGTGACAGAGACGACCATATCGACTGATAAACGGAGGTTCTTCTGTAGAGAGTGGGCATTCCAGAAGGTGGCTCACTGTCTGGAACAGAGACCTGTTAGCAAGACTTGTGGGGCATTGATTTTGGGTGAGTGTGCTTTATTTTGAAGGGGATAAGGTTGATTTTTAACCCCGACGCAAATAGAGGGGTGGTATACAACGTGTTAATGAATTAACGCAAAACTAGAAATAGTCTAGGAAAAATAAGGTTTCAGATTGCATTAAAGACACTTTAGTAAATTGTGTTTGAAATAATATTACTGTTAGTTTATAACACTTTTGTCGAGATTTCGTGGTTATATAGGCTCAGGAACCTGAGAAATACCTTAAAATCAATATTAATGTACAAATGGCAAGCTTATTTCTAAAAATATTTCGACCAGCGTACCAGCAATAGAGACTGTTAATTATCAAAAGGCAAATTTAATGTGTAAAAACAAACAGTAAATAATTTAGTTTTGAGGTTATAATTTTTGAAGACTTACAAAATATTAAATATCTACCCAAATTAACGATATTAACCGTGGATTATTATTGTTATAAGTAAAACGTATTGAACGAAGCCATCCTGTACAAAATCACCAGTTTTCCATTTTTTATTCATACCTAAATTTAATGTTTTGTAAATGTCTTAATTATTCAATAATACAACATAAAAAATCGGGGATTATTGAGAATTTATGTTTTTCAGGTATGTATCTACTATATTCAAAATTTTCACCAAAAGTGCAATTAATGCAACCTACTCCATACAAAAATCCGTAGATTTCCCCGACTAAAAGTAGTTTGTTTAGAATTGAGTGCAGAATTGAATTATCATACCGAATTTATTGATTCTACATGTATGCCATGTTAGCGTAATCGAATTAAAGATTGAAAAAGTCGGGCGGTCTGTTGGAGTGGAGCATGTCCCGGATAGGCAGGTCGTGGGTTCGAATCCCGCTCGCCGCCCGACTTTTTCAATCTTTAATTTGAATTATCATGGTTTCAACATAGGTTTTTTTTTCAAAATATTAAATAATTTGTTTTTAAAATTTACTGAACTCGATCCCAAACCACCACACGCGCACACTCACCCTATTTACTACCAAAACAAGATTCTTAAAATGTATCTATGAGCACATTAGCGCTTTCATTCATTGCTGAAATGATAACATATCATTTTTGCCTCAAAACTTAAAATGCGAATAACTTTAAATTTTAACTATCAAAATAATGAAATTATTGTTTCAATCGAATTATTTTGTTGTAAATCAGTTGGTTCATTAACACGTTGTATAATTGATGCCTATGTTGGTCTGTCTGTGGCATCGTAGCTCCCAAACGAGTGGATCAATTTCGATGCGTTTAAAAAAAAGAAAGCTAATTTTTGCGAGAGTGTTCTTAGCTTTGTTTCATGAAAATTGGTTCAGTTTTCAAGTAACATTAAAAATGATAAAAACAGACATTTAAAAAGTGACAAATAATTCGGTCACCTATTATTTTTGATGTAAATAAATGTTTGTTTTACTTTTTAACTCTCTTTATGATATTTAAGGTATATTAATGTGTCGGGGACCGCAAGTGATTTGCCAATTAAAAAATCAATGGTAATTTCATTGCGGTCCCGTACTCATTAATTATTTTTTTAAGGAAAGTATACACGTAAAAAAGAAAATTATTTGATTAGTATAAATGTACATAATCAAAACGAAATAGAATTAAAATAAGAAAAACCAGTAGCTTAGCGCCATCTAGTGCAGAGTAGTGGAACTAAAACGCCATCTAGTATCTAATAGCAGATGACTTCTTTCAATTTTGGATATCAATATTTTTCACTCGTCGGCCAGCGGCCGTATCATGGCAGCGCGATATAGCGCTATAGCGCCTTGGCTCTCTTTCTATTTACGAGATAAAATATGAACGAGATTAAAGGCGCGCTACGGCCGCAGTAGGCATCGCATGCCACCCACGAGAAAACGATAAAGTTCGAGATGTGAGACGGAGGCTTTGCTATTTTACGTATGCCTAACCGCCTGGCCACGGACGGGACAGGGCGAACTGCAGCGCGAAAAGCGCTTTTGAATACACTGCCTACGCATCGCTGCATGCTTGCGTAATAGTAGGGAAGCTCAGTGTGTTGAAAAATTTAAAATAAGACCCCATCGTCGAAAACAAACATTTAAAAAGTAAAAAATAATTCGGAATTATTTTTTACTTGAAATTAGCTTTCTATTAAAAAAAAAACCCATCCAAATTGCTCTATCCGTTTGGGAGCTACGATGCCACAGACAGACAGACCGACAGACTGACAAACAAACAGACAGACAGAACGACATAGGCGTCAAACTTATAATGCCCCTCTTGTTGCGTCGGGGGTTAAAATCGCTTTTCGCGCCGCAGTTCGCCGTGTCGTGCAGCAAAAGAGGCAAAATTTTGTTATTGCTGTTGTATTGTTTCCAGGTGACGCGGGCAGCGGCAAGACGGCATTGTGTCAGGAGCTGAGTGAACCTGGGCAGGGGCCTCAAGCAAGGCAGCAGCGCGCTTTGAACAGGAGACTGCTGGCCAGGCATTTCTTACAGGTTACATTCTATTATCCAGTGGCGAGTAACCTTGCCTGCCGTGCAGGAGGCGATGGTTCGATCCCCGTCCAGGCCGACTCGTACCAATGAGTTTTTCAGAATTTATGTACGATTTGTAACACCACTGGCTTTTCGGTGAAGGAAAACATCGTGAGGAAGGCAATTTCGAGGCATGTATTGTACACACTGTCCATTATAAGTGGCGATGGGCTCACCTCCCGTCACACTGGACAGAGTTTCGGTACTACCGGTGAAACATGGATATTCTGAGGTTTCAGAATATCTCTGACTACCCCCTCCGGGAATATAGTCGTGAGCATATGCATGTATGCATGCATGCTCTAAAAACTGTTCTACGTTAATCACTAATGTCTAAAGACTCTATAGAAAATGTATATTTTATTTTCCATTACATAAATGAAAACAAAAAATATTATTTAAATATCCCGCGAAAACGCTTTTCCTGGCAATATACGTGGTAACAAGCAGGTGACGTCACGATAACGTAAACTTTGTACGACACTCACACTCTACACGCAACTGTTTACAAGCAGTTGACGTCATCAAACATTCGGCCAATCACAGTCGTTTACGATCACGTGACTATAGTAGACAAAAAAATATATTTTGTTTTACGATTTTCTCTTAAAATATCCAGTATTTTACTTAACTGACTAAATAGTTGGTTTCCAAAATTCATATTCAATACGGATGCCATCAATAGATCCTTTATTTTACATGCTGTCAAATACACTATTATCTAACAGGCTTCTACGTGGTGGCTTCGGCCCCACGCACGCCTTCCAAAGGTCCGGGACACTTATGTCCCGAGATAAGGAAAATACATGGCCGAGGTAGTCCAGTGGCGAGTAACCTTGCCTGTCGTGCAGGAGGCGATGGTTCGATCCCCGTCCAGACCGACTCGTACCAATGAGTTTCTCGGAATGTATGTACGATTTGTAACACCACTGGCTTTTCGGTGAAGGAAAACATCGTGAGGAAACCTGCATGCTTCAATTTCGAGGCATGTATTGTACCCATTATGTGGCGACGGGCTCACCCCCCGTCACACTGGACAGAGTTTCGGTACTACAGGTGAAACGTGGATGTTCTGAGGTTTCAATATCTCTGACTACCCCCTTGGGGAATATAGTCGTGAGCATATGCTATGCTATGCTAAGGAAAATACATACATAATAATATTTGCAAATTTTTCAAATTTTAGAGCCACAACGAGAGCAGCCTGCGTCCAGGTGAATTCGTTCGTTCGTTAGCGATGCAGATACTGAGCCATTCGTCTAAACGCACCCGAGCCGACACTAGCGAGAGAGACCACTCCAGAGAGGATGCTACGCCGCTCACTCACAGGTGACGAAAATGATTCTTCCCCACAACATTAACTGACAGAAATGTTTTCTTTTCTTCGGGACCTTTAGCGTGAGACCCACTTACACTTATACTGTAGAGTTTGCTCTATAATCACACCAAGTTTGACGCTTGTATTTATTACCGTTTTTACGATAGAGCGAGAAGAACTTAGATAAAAACTAGTTTGTTGTAGGAGGATATTTTTAACTTTTTGACTATTTTTGTTTTAACAAATCCGCCGTAATAACGCATATTCTGTGAAAATTTCAACTGTCTAACTATTACGGTTCAAAAGTTAAAGCCCTAAATAGCGGTATGTTCCGATTCATAAAAACAGTGCTGTGAGCGATTACAGCGCTAACACCCGTTCCATTTGCGTCAGCGCGCCTACAGCGCTGATAGCGTTCTACCAATTCGGAACGCTAGATATCGCGCTCACACCGTTCACACCACAACATTCGAATATTCACATTATTTTCTTCATCACTAATCGTTATTAAACTTTTATTCGTCTTTTTTAGAACATAATCAAACCCAGTACTACTAAAGAAACCTAAATCGAGACCTAAACAAACCAAAAATAAACGACAGCAAAACTGTCAAGCGTCACTTTTGAAAATTCGCTCAAAAATTTACTAGAACAAAACTATCAAACGTCACTTTTGACAACTCGCCCACAGTGCTAACGCTACGAACCGTGAGCACTGTTATTGCAGGAGTCACGTTGCAGGTTCTGACCCGAGAACTTATCTCGCGTGTTGTCCGCGCGTCGCGTCTTTGCCTGCCACGAGGCTCCGCATTCCTTAATCTCTTCTTGTTCTTTATCAAAAACAATCCCTGAGATTGGGATAGATACTACCACAAACTACTTGACATTGGCGGAAATGCGGTGCTAACGCACAAGCAAAAAGTCCATTAATAATAAATAAGAAAAAAAAAACTGTTATTGCAAGATGGCGTCGGTAGTGACGTCACGTTTTCGATTGTGGACGCGCTCACGTCAAATCGGAACGACATTTATCGCGCTCACAGCGCTGTCGGCGTAATTCGGGACGCACCGTAGATAGGACGGACGGACAACGTAGGCATAGTAATAGGGTCCAGTTTTCAACCTTTGGGTACGGAACCCTAAAAGGGCTATCAAATTGGGATTTTTTTTAGATTCAGTTTGCAACTAAATGATATTAACATAATTGTCGTTATCGTTTCAGACGTAACTCGGACGAGGAGAGGCTGATTAACAGATTCAAGGAGCTCGGAGATGATGGCGAGGAGAGTTCCAAGCCCCTGCTGGCTGATAGCGAAGGTATTTATCATAATATACTGGGTGTTACAAAAGTAAAAATATTTTTTTTTATCTTTTAAGGGGGTGGTTTAGACCATCAAACTGAACAACTTTCACTATGGGACCAGCATCGAAATCGCGAAAAAAAAATATTCCCCGAGGGGTCTGAGATATTCTGATTCTGATAATCTGTTGATCTGATGAACAACTTTCACTATGGGACCAACATCGAAATCGCGAAAAAAAAATCTTATGATTCCATACTAAACTACAAATCTACTCGAGCTAAATGTATGGGGGACAGATGATTTTTTTTTTGCGCTTTCGATGTTGGTCTCATAGTGAAAGTTGTTCAGTTTGATGGTCTAAACATCCCCTTAAATGTTTATTTGTATTTTTTATTAAAAACAGGTGGTTAAAAAATTGTATGTTGTCAATTTTAAATAATTCTCCTCAATGTCTGATCCGTCACCTCATCAAAGGGTACCTATATCTTACCGAACACCGGAAGAGATAATAACAATGCTAATAAGATACCAGTGCGTCCATACATAATACATGCAATTTCTATTGTATTATTTTAACAATGGAACTGACCTATAGGGTTATATTATGAAGGATCTTCCTATAGACGTATATGATATAGGCTTTGTTTATGGTAGGCTTTGACTATTTATATGTGGACTGGTTACGCGTGTAATTCTCCTAACAAACATTTCTGCCACTTTTTGCGGGGGGCGAGGTAACATGAAATCCGCAACTTTGGATTTTGTTCCCCATAACTTTAGATTCTAATTTTGAATGTTAAAAATCATGAAAAGTAGTCTCGTGTGAACCCCAAACGTTCTAAGTTCGAAGTTATTATTTCGCAATTATAGGCTGTCTCGTTTAGTGATAAGGTGTAGAATTGAATGTAAATGCACAAGATCAATTGTGCTTATACCGTGGCAGAGGGGAAATGCTACCGCAAGGCTAGTCCTTATAATAATTAGTCAAAGATGGTAGGTATGTGGCTAGGTCATTGACTTTGTTGTGTTAACATTTTGCCGTTGTCAGACATAGTACAGTCGCCATCAGATATATCGTAGGGTACAAGGTGGTCAAATATTTCTGAGCAGTGCTCATTTTTACAGTAAATGTTACCAATTATATCTAAACGTGTATTGTGTCATAAATATCTAAACAGCTAATTTTCAATAATTTCTTTACAATTTTGTTTAAAATTGAAACGGAATTAGGTATTTTTTCCTAAACTGCTCAGATATTTATGATCACCCTAGGCTGCGTTCAGAACCTACGGGTGCGGTTGTTTGGTTGTTTTTCAATCTAAGGTACGGAACGACCACGGTGGTTTTATAACCTCAAATTTTGACATTGACAGTAATATGGGCTTCCAGGGCTTCCAGCATTTCCAAATACAAT
The DNA here is from genome assembly GCA_963924505.1 of Agonopterix alstromeriana. Lineage (NCBI taxonomy): Eukaryota > Metazoa > Arthropoda > Insecta > Lepidoptera > Depressariidae > Agonopterix > Agonopterix alstromeriana. The sequence continues at coordinate 6,324,955 of OZ004690.1, read as the reverse complement.
AAAAACTCATCTTCCATGCTAGAGAATCAAAAAGTGAATAAAAATAATTTGAAAAAAACTTACTTTTCTTCAAAATGAGCAAAAAGTCAAGTAACCACAGATAATCAAAACGTCAGAGTGTTTTTTAACCGTCTAATTTGATGGTTAAAAGTTGCAACCCGTCAGAGGTTCGGAACGGTTGAGTTGTGACAACCGAGTTGCAAAGAGCGTTTTTTCACCTTGGCTCGGAACGGCGTTAGTGCGGAAGTTGCACCCGGAGTGCACTCTGGGCGTAGGTTCTGAACGCACCCCTGACTATACTCCATTCAAAATAGCAACGAAAATTTAAGGCTATTTTAATTACAGAAACAGAGATTAGAAACACTTCCTCTCACTTATTCTTATAACAGCTTTAGTAACGTCCAAGATATGTCAGATAGTAAATATTTCTGATACAAAAATTATATGTACTTATCAGAATTGGCCAGAAAGCTAAATAGGAATCGGAAAATCTCGTCGTCCTTATTTGGAATGAAGTATACAACAAGATTTTTATTATTTTGATAGTTTAAATTTAAAGTTATTCGCATTTTAAGTTCTCAGGCAAAAATGATTTGTTATCATTTCAGCAATGAATGAAAGCGCTAACGTGCTCATGGATACATTTTAAGAATCTTGTTTTGGTAGTAAATATGGTGAGTGTGCCCGTGCGGTGGGTGGAGATCGAGGTCAGTAAATTTGAAATTTTACAAAAAAATTATTTAATATTTTGAAAAAAATTACCTATGTTGAAACCATGATAGTTCGGTTCTGCTCTCGATTCTAAACAAACTGCTTTCTAGTTTTGCGTTAATTCATTAACACGTTGTATATATATTTGAATGTTCTAGGCGTTCAGATATTTTTGATTGGTTATGTGCAAAAAAATTATTGAAAGGATGATGACAGGGTTTGTATGAAATCTGGTCCCACCCTCCAATAGCTATGTGTGATACATCATTGGATAGGTATTTTTGAGCTGAAAAAATGTTACTATTACAAAAATACCTATCCAATGATGTATCACACATAGCTATTGGAGGGTGGGACCAGGATTCATAAAACTTTTTTTTTACTCTGAATGGACTATGATTTGGAACTTGGCGCAATAGTAACAATTGTTCAGCTCAAAAATACCTATCCAATGATGTATCACACATAGCTATTGGAGGATGAGACCAGGATTTGCATCATCCTTAGAACTGCTTAGAATTTTTTGACCAAAGTCAAAGTCAAAGTCAATATAATTTATTCAATATAGGAGCTTACAGCACACTTATCAAACGTCAAATCTTTTTTAAAGCTACCACCGCATCGGAACGTGCTGTCGCTGTAGAGAAGATGCGGCCAGAAACTCTACAACATAACACGACTTAATAACTATTACAATATAAATTGTTTGCTATGATATATCTGATGGCGACTGTACAACCAACCGGGGGTCTCTGACTACCCCCTCGGGGAATATGGTCGTGAGCATATGCTATGCTAATACTAATAAACGTTGTATTAGTATAGGGGGAATTTGGTGGTGTAGGTTGACTGTTTTACGTAGTTGCGAGCGGATCCAGCCGAAAGATGTGTCTCCAGACTTGTAATAAAATAATAAAATTGTTAACAGACCAGCGCACGGATGAAGAGGAAGGTGGCGGTAGCGGTCGTCGCACGCGCACCATAGATCGCATCCACGAGAGGGAGGCGTATTTAGACTCTATGGTTGACGACGCGGCGCTTAGTCGCATTGACGATGTGAGTATCCGACCGGCTGCGCCAATTCTTTTCTTTATATCCTTACTGTGCATATACTAAACTTTGTAGCTTGCCGCTTGGGACAGATATTTGTATCTAAACTATTATAAAACTGTAACAAGAAAAAGATTACGATATGGTTTTTAGGTGTCCCTGACTCTAAATAAACCTTTTCTAGATTTTTTACTCGACTGCGCCAGAAGGAGGGTTATATTTTTCGAGCGTATGTATGTATGTATGTATGTTTGTATGTCTATTTCTTTGGCGCGGCCCACAGCCCAAACGGCTTGATGAATTTTAACGTATGAGGTGTCATTGGATTCGTAAAAATCGTGAGAGTGACATAGGGTAAATTATTTCAAGATGGCGTCTACGAATTAAAAAAGAGAGTGGGAATAAACAATTTTTTTTGCTAAAAATTACATTATGGGTATCAAATAAAAACTAGTAATCAGACGATTCCAAATATATCAATATCATAGTACTTTTATGTTACCGTTTTTATATGTTTGTTTTTTCAAACATCATGCAAAAACTACTGAACCGATTTTGATAAAACTTTTTTGTTTGAAAGCTTATAATTGGATTTAAAATCTGGTATATAATTTGTGCGGACGAAATCGCGGGTCTTTTACCCCTCGTGTTGAATTAGAATGTAACCAAGTCATGGATATTTTTATCGATATAATTAATGATGTATTGTATGTATAGCCCAAGATCCGACAGTAAATTTATGAACCTATTTGTTTGATGAACGAAATGTGATTTAAGTGAAAGTTTATACAGAGGTTCATACAACGCCGCCGGGTTGCCTAGCAAAATCTTGTCGCAAGTACCTTTACCATGATGATTTATGGTACCATTTTTTCCACCGATCTGTTTGGGACGTAAATGAGATGCCATCTGAAGGAGACCAATCTAAAGAACTGGAAAAACTATGGTTGCTACCTCTCAGTCTGCCACATTTTCGCAACTATAGGGTTAAAAAAGACTTCTTTGAACCTGGTAACCCTAGAGTTGCGGCAGACTGAGAGGCAACCCGGCGGCGTTGTATGAACCTCTGTATAAACTTTCACTTAACCTCTCAGCGGAACGCGGATCCGCGCGATGAGAACAATCCGCGTGTTTCCAACTAGTCAAATTAGCAACTCTTTATCAAACGTCAAATCGCGTGCTTTGTATGAAATATTGTACTAAAAATTGAATAGTGACGTCATTGTTTTTCGTCGTCGTTTTGATACTTTTTATAGTTTATCCAGTTATTGAAATATTATTCAAGCAACAGAATTACTGAAAATGTGAGTTTAGCGTTATTTCAAACGGTTTATTTACTGAGCAGTTAAAACTAAAATATATTTTATGTAGTTAACTCCCCTATTCATTTCTATTGTGTCTGTATTTCCCGGCATACGACAGGTTAAATCACATTTCGTTCACCAAGCAAATAGGTGCATAAATTTACGGTCGGATCTCGGTATTCTAAAAACGCAGATAGCCGATTTGGTGAGCAAATCACCAAACTGAAATAGGATTAGGCTATACTGGGTCCTTCTTAATATGCTGACACTTTTTTAAGGAGATGATCAGACCACCAAACTGAACAACTTTCACTATGGGACCAACAAAGAAATTTTGTATGGGGCAGTAATTTTTTTTCGCGATTTCGATGTTGGTCCCATAGTGAAGGTTGTTCAGTTTGATGGTCTGATCATCCCCTTAAAAAAGTGTCAGCATATTAAGTTTGACCATGTATGTTTCTCGATTACACCCGGATGTTGGTCCCATAGATAAAGTTGTTCAGTTTGATGGTATGATCACTTAAAAACAGCATACCCTGAAAGAGTCTTTATAACTTTTATCTGATTACAGCTACCAGAAATTCTACCGCGTTCCAGCGCCGCACCAACCAACCCCTTCGTCTCAGACGAACATAAAGAAAACCCAGACTTTCGACTCTACGAAAACCACGAAAACCTATTCCTCCGCAACATTTCCCAGCGTCAATCCAAAGAGCTCAGAAACTCTAGGCTTGTCCGTCAAAGCTCCGAACCTTTGACTGATAAAAAGCCTACCCTACTACAGAAAAGTCTCTCAACAGAACAGAAAGAAGACGAAAAGAAAGTAGAAAATAGTCCACCAAAATCTAGAATACCAGTCGCTAACTTCCGATACCCAAACAAGAGCGATTTGAAGGTATCCTCCACAGAAAATTCGCCTCACAAATCAAAATCTGATAAGGAAGACGACAAAGATTTGCCTGAATACCAAAATATACTCAAAACTATAGAAGATGACCCATCTTTAGACCTTGAAAGGTTGTTGGAAAAGAAGCGTTCAGCAAATGACGAAGTACCTCCGCCTATACCGTCTCTACCAGTCAGTCCAAGGACTTTAATAGCGAACGCGTATTACGAAAAGCTGTTATCAGAGCCTGAGATACAGCAGGCTTTGTTGCCTCAGAATTTAGAGAAGAATCCTGATGAGTGTTTTAAGAAAGCGCTTCTTTTTCCGCTGTTGGAGATAGATCCGCCGAAGCAGTGCCTGTTTTTGTTAGTTGATGCTATCGATGAGGGAGTTATTGCAGGTTGGTTTTTACCTTAGACTATAGGTAATTTTATGAGGACAAGTTACGCGTGTAATTCTACTAACAAAATTTTCTGCCACTTTTTGCGGGGGGCGAGGTAGCACGAGATACGCAACTATAATTTTATTCCATGTTTGAAATTTATTAACACAAAACCAATAAATGTAGGTAGGTAAATTAAAAAATTAAAAATATAGAGAACTTATAACTAACTTAACCTAAAATATGGTGCAGGTCTGGGCCGCGCGGGAGGGTAGCCAAGATGCTGGCAGCGTTTCCTCGCTGAACGGCTAAGCTGATCCGTTGAGCGAGGAAAGCGCCAGCCCTTGGATCCCCGGTCGAGTCTACCGGCTTATTCCATTAGTTTAGATTCTAATTTTGAATGTTAAAAATCATGAAAAACAGTGCCGTGTGAACCCCAAACGTCATAACTTCGAAATTATTGTTCCGCAATTATATGCTGTCGTGTTTAGTGATAAGGTATAAGATTGAATGTAAATGCGTAAGATTTTTTGATCTTGCACGTTGGCAGAGGGGAAATGCTAAGGCGAGGCCGTGCCGTATATAAATCGTCTAAGGTTTTTACTATCAATCTTTAAACAGTTCCATGATGACAGAAAACGCACAGTGTAAACCGCTAGAAAAATAAACTTGAAATATAAGCATAAGCATATGCTCACGACTATATTCCCCGAGGGGGTAGTCAGAGATATTCTGAAACCTCAGAACATCCACGTTTCACTAGTACCGAAACTCTGTCCAGTGTGACGGGGGGTGAGCCCGTCACCACTTATAATGGACAGTGGGTACAATACATGCCTCGAAATTGAAGCATGCAGGTTTCCTCACGATGTTTTCCTTCACCGAAAAACCAGTGGTGTTACAAATCGTACATAAATCCCTTAAAACTCATTGGTACGAGTCGGCCTGGACGGGGATCGAACCATCGCCTCCTGCACGGCAGGCGAGGCTACTCGCCACTGGACCACCACGACTGAACCTATAAGGTTAAATTTAATTAGTTTGTAAACTTCAAACTTCAAACTTCAAATATACATACATACATACATATACTCACGCCTGTGTCCCATTGGGGTAGGCAGAGACAATTGATCGCCGTCGACTACGATCCTGACATACCTCTTTTGCCTCTTCCACAGTCATAAGTCGTTTCATACAGGCTCGTCGGTTTCGGGTACTTTTGATCTGACCCTTCTTAAGTAGGCTGTCAATTTGGTCTGCATACTTACGTCTAGGGCGACCCCTTTCGACTGTTCCATTCACTCTCGCTTTATATATTTCATACGTCAGTCTACTATCTCTCATCCTTTCCACATGTCCAAACCATCTCAACATTCCCTTTTCAATCCTTGTCACTATATCCTCTTTCAGTCCACACTTTTCTCTAATTACACTGTTTCTTATTCTATCATTCAAAGTCAAACCGTACATACTGCGCAAAGAACGCATTTCGACAGCATTTATCCGCATTTTGTATCTGTTACTAAGTACAATCGCGTGATGATAAACTGCCGGCCGATCATATGATTTACAGGTCAAATAATTTAATACCTCTGTTTTGATATATTTGCGCACAACGTAAAAAGTAGGGCCGGGTTTTATTGCGTCGTTCCCCACGGTCACATGCTAATCGGATCAATTTCCAACGGGTTGATGGTCTGTCTACTAACTTTCATTCATTTATCCACCCCTGGCCACCATTTCTATACGTCTTCTTTCGTGTTAGAATGAGTTATAATTATTATATCGCATTCATGATGTAGTGGAAAGATTAGCCAGTAAGCAATGGTCATATCGAGGCTGACTGCCCAAGGTGTGCTAGACGAACTGAGGCTGATGCCGTCTTATCTTATCTTGTTGTGGGGACTGGATAGCCAGCAACGCTTTAAACCCAGTAGGATGTTGTGTTAGCCCCAATACTTTTTGCTTTCTTCACCCTTCTAATACATGGTCAATGAAGGAGGCAATACTCTTTACAATTGAGGGGAGAAACCTAAGATCGGAGGCCAAGGCACGAGCCTTGCTCCTGCTGTTGTTCAGTATGAACTTTGAAACACGAGTTGTCACATTGCTGATTAATTTCTAAGTGTTGTAGACCTGCAAGGCCATACCACTCTAGTCAGTGTGTCTTATCAGCCCATTCCTTAATTCTTATGCTATATGCCGGGATTCCCACACTTGGTTCTGGTCCAACCATCCCTCGTTCTGACCCAGCCCTCGCCAGCTCGTCAGCATTCTCATTACCCTGGACACCGGTATGCCCCGGGACCCAAACTAAACAAACACTATTGTGAAGACCAAGCATGTTTAGAGTCTTCTAGATACTGCCTTGGTTATAAACAATAAACGCTTGCAGGTCAACCAGGTGAGGAAGCCGCCAGTGTTGCAGCTTTACTGTCCCGCCACCAGCACCTGTTCCCACAGTGGCTGCTGCTCGTCTGCACCGCCAGGAGACATTCCAAGAGTCTCACCAAGATGTTCACAGGTAAGATATCATCATCAGCCTGTCATCGTTCAAAATTACTATGGAGATTATGCTAAATTCGATCATGATTTTGAAAGTCTGAGATTCAGAAATAGCACTTCTGATAGTTCGTAGTCGGTTTGAGCCTGATCTAGCAGTACCGATTCGCAATTTTTCGACGCTCCATGCTTTTTTGTCGCTCAGAAACGTCATTAGCTAGAGAAAGAACGCAGCACTGCCGGTGCTGCCGCGTGCGTTCGCATTCCCGCTATCTTTCTCGCTCTAGCAAATGGCGTTCCTGGGCGACAGAAAAGGTCGGAGCGTCAAAAAATGTGATTCGGTGCTGGCAGATGAAGTTCAACCCGTATATTAAACGGAGGACTTTAGACTATCAAACTGAACAACTTTCACTATGAACCCAACATCAAAATCGAGGAAAAAAATCAGTAGTTCTGTACATTTGGGTTGAGTTTAGTAGCTATATCTTAATAATATATCTTAAAATTTTTTTCTCGCGATTTCGATGTCTCTAGTACCATGAGAAAGTTGTTCAATTTGATGTTCTGAAAAACCGTCATCATATTAAGAAAGTAGGATTGGGTGATTGAAGTGCTATATCTGCTGAATGCACCAGGAGAGGTGGGCAAGAATTGTCACGAACCAGATCCTAGAAAACGGTCGCCGGCGTCCTGCGGCCGTAGTATGGCAGCTTATTAGCTCTAACGACACTGGCACAGGTCCGGCACTCTAAATAACGTTTTTGAATTTCGAAATGGCGTCTGCACATGCGTAAACCATTGTGCAAACCGTCCATGATATTGTGTGTAGGGTTGAAAGCCACGCTTTGCATTTAACGTCATTGACATTTCAATACTTGTAATTGTTCGTTATATTATTAAAAATAGTATTTGAGCTAAAGAATTATTGAAAATGTGAATTTAGCGTTATTTTTCAACGTTATTTATGCACTGAAAAGACTCAATTTTATGTAGTCAAATCCAACGGGTGCGCGCGCCTGACTGCATTCCCTTGCTCGGCTCCCCTCAAGTTTCCCAGAAAGTGTGAGGTGAGTGTGAGAGAGGTGAGGTATCGGAAGTCAGAGGGGGGCGAGGAGTGGCCGTTCTGTATATAGAACTATATACTATTACCTATTCTGTGACACCGGTGCAGATGCTGTATCCACTGGCCGGAATTGCATCACCACACGTCCGCAGGATCGTTGTTGAAATGATATTGTTGTACAGGTTTCAGGAAGATAACTTTGGACGAATTGCAACGAGCGCACGTGTCGGCAGACGTGCAGCGTTACGTTCTAGCGCGACTAGACACAGAGCCGAGGCTGAGGTGAGTGACACGACTAAGGACATAAACTGGTTCGAGCGCGCCAATGTTCGAGTTGGCTCGCGCGGCGGCACAGTACCCATAGTGCGCGGCTGCCGCGCGAGCCAATGTTCGATGGGTTTCCGCGCGAAATCGATACACACCTTAAGAGGATATAATTCGGAGCGCGCTCCATACAAACGTACTATGGTGATATTTTCAATACTAACCAATTAAACTCAATGAAATTTTTCAGAATCAATCCAAAAATATATTTCTATGCGTTAAAATGTATAGTTTTAAAGTTTCAGTGCCTCAAAAATCCCATACAAATCTTAAATTAATCCTAGCATTGAAACTGTATATTTTAAAGAAAATCTGACTCCATGCAAGCATAGATATTTGTTTCAAGATTGTTTCAGCAAAATTTCATTGACTTTAATTGGTTAGTATTGAAAATATCACCATAGTACGTTTGTATGGAGCGCGCTCCGAATTATATCCCCTTAAGCTATACGCCTTAGGATATAACACACTACAATTTGATGAACTTGCAGAGCTCGAGTATCAAGTGATTCCACAGCGGCCGCGGCAGCTGCAGCCGCGTTAGACCATCTCAGGATCAAGAGCGACGGATGTCTTCTATACTTGGAAAAGGTACAATATTTTCTTTTGTAACTGCCAAGTTTATACAAGGATACAAGGTGTTGTCGATTGAAAGTGAAACTAGAAAACCATTGCCTTAAAATCTATAATAGTATCGTATATATCTATATAGTATATGATATTTGACTGTGGACCATGGATTTAGAATGATAAAGGATACCAATGTTTCAAACGTAGGTTTGTCTCTTTCTGTCAGAACAAAAATTTGATAAACTTTTTAAACGTTAAAATCAAACAATTCAAAAAGTAAAAACAATTCGGTCACCTATCACCGGGGACCGCAAGTGATTGTAAAAAATTAATGGTCAATCCATAGCGGTCCCCGACACATTTATTGACATAAAATATCTTTAAAAGAGTTAAAAAGTAAAACATACATTTGCTTACATCAAAAATAATAGGTGACCGAATTATTTTTTATTACCCGACTGCACCAGAAGGAGGGTTATGTTTTTCGAGCGTATGTATGTTTGTATGTATGTATGCATGTTTGAATGTCTATTTCTTTGGCACGGCCTACAGCCTAAACGGCTTGATGGATTTTAACGTGAGAGGTGTCATTGGATTCGTAAACATTGTGAGAGTGACATAGGAAGGACCAAAAACTTGACGACGTAAATGATACCCTTCAACAAGTTTTGAACTGGTTTAACGCAAATAATCTCGCACTTAATGCAAAAAAAACGAAATGTATAAAATTTGTTTTGCCAAATGTACCAATTGTAGATAACCAAGTAACTTTGAACAGAGATAGTCTAGATTTTGTTGATAATACAGTGTTTTTGGGAATAACGATTGACTCTAGGCTGCAATGGGGTTCCCACATTGAAACTCTAGCTGGTAGGCTAAGCTCTGCAGCATATGCAGTCAGAAAAATTAAACAACTAACTGATATTGAAACAGCCCGACTCGTATATTTCAGTTACTTTCATAGTATCATGTCCTATGGTATTTTATTGTGGGGTCGTGCTGCAGACATTGAGACAGTCTTTATCCTACAGAAACGGGCAATTCGAGCTATATATGGTCTGCGCTGTCGTGATTCGCTTCGCGACCTTTTTAAGGAAATTAATATTTTAACAGTTTATGGACAGTTTATTTATGAAAACATTTTATATGTAAGAAAACATTTGTCGTTGTTTCCAAAAAATTGTGATGTCCATAATTACAACACTCGAAACAAAAATAAACTGATATCTCCACACTTTCGGCTTAGTAGGGTCAACACGTCTTTCATGGGTCACTGTATACGTTGTTATAATAAAATCCCCGAGACCATTTTGAATCTTTCTGAAAACATGTTTAAAACTCAAATCAAAAAAGTCCTCTGTAAGAAAGCATATTATAAACTGGATGATTATTTAAATGATCAAAATGCTTGGGTCTGAGGTCACTAGCTTATAGTTTATTTACTTTACTGTATAGTATCAATTATTTTATTAAATAGACTATGTATTATTGTATACATAACTTTAGCTTAAGAATTTATATTGTAATAGTTATTAAGTCGTGTTATGTTGTAGAGTTTCTGGCCGCATCTTCTCTACAGCGACAACACGTTCCGACGCGGTGGTAGCTTTAAAAAAGATTTGACGTTTGATAAGTGTGCTGTAAGCTCCTATATTGAATAAAATTATATTGAATTGAATTGAATTGAATGGTATATTATTACAAGATGGCGTCTACGAATTAAAAAAGAGAGGGGGAATAAAAAATTTTTTTTGGCTTAAAATTACAACATGGGTATCAAATGAAAGCTAGTAATCAGACGATTCCAAATATATAACTATTATAGTACTTTTATGTTTTCGTTTCGACACAAGACTAAAAAGTATGAAATAAACTAAATTATTAAGATAAACAAAAAACCCGACTGCATAAAAAACCTATTAACTGAAAAGAGAAAAACAAGCTCTATAATCACTAATCAGCTATAACAACTTTGTTTGAGCAAATATAATTTGATTCTTATTAGGTAGGTATCGCAGGCGGGGATAACCCTATCAATAACCAACCAAAAATATTCGTTGTCCCCGTTAGCGATACGTACCTAATAAGAATCAAATTATATTTGCTCAAACAAAGTTGTTATAGCTGATTAGTGATTATAGAGCTTGTTTTTCTCATTTCAGTTAATTTACTATTTAATGTTTGTTTTTGACGTTTTTAAATTTGTAATTTAATGTTTAAAGTTACATGAAAACTACTGAACAGATTTTCATGAAACAAAGCTAAGAAAATTCTCGCAAAAATTAGCTTTCTATTTAAAAAAACCGCATTGAAATCTGTCCACCCGTTTGGGAGCTACGATGCCACAGACAGACAGACCGACATAATAGTCAAACTTATAACCTAAGAGGAAGGATCTCCATAGAGTCCGCATAAATTTACGATTGTAGTTGGTCTCTTTTGTCTTATGACGTACCTTTAATAGTAGAAGGAGATGGAACTATAGATATTTGTTTATGCGGCTGTCCACTTTTTTTTGAGCTAGTGTGTGTGAAAAGTGACCGTAAACATAAGGCCATATGTCACTTGGTGCCTTTTGTCCATACTACTTGACACCACACACTCAAACCTAAACGGCAAAAAAAGTGAACACTTTACAATTGATTTGGCTCACTCTAGTCTTAAAGAGAGATCCTTCCTCTTAGCTTATAACACCTTTTTTTAACGTCGGGGTTAATAACTCCCCTCTTTACACTTCAGGAGTTAAAAAGGTTGAAAATTACCGATCTCCAAGGAGTATTTTCATGTTTCACCGCTTGTAAGGCAGTCTGTACTCCAGGAATAGACAATACCTATTTCCAGCCTCAGAGGAAGGATCTCCATAGAGCATATACTCACGACTATATTCCCCGAGGGGGTAGTCAGAGATATTCTGAAACCTCAGAACATCCACGTTTCACCAGTAGTACCGAAACTCTGTCCAGTGTGACGGGGGGTGAGCCCGTCGCCACTTATAATGGACAGTGGGTACAATACATGCCTCGAAATTGAAGCATGCAGGTTTCCTCACGATGTTTTCCTTTACCGAAAAGCCAGTGGTGTTACAAATCGTACATAAATTCCGAAAAACTCATTTGTACGAGTCGGCCTGGACGGGGATCGGACCATCGCTCCCTGCACGGCAAGCTAGGTTAATAGGATACATTTGAGTCGAGTAGGCATTGCAGTTTAGTATGGAACATCAGATTTTTTTTAACTCCGATCGGTTTGCTTCCATAGTAAAAGTTGTTCAGTTTGATGGGTAGACTCTTAGTTTAAAAGGATGCTAATGATATCAATTTCACCCTGTATTTAAATTTAAGAGAAGTTTATTCCGGATGTGTAAATGCGCGCTGCATACAAACGAAGTTTGGTGATATTTTCAATACTAACCAATTAAACTCAATGACATTTTGCAGAAACAATCTAGGAACAAATCTCTATGCTTGTATCGTGTCCGATTTTCGTTAAAATATACAGTTTCAATGCTAGGATTAATTTAAGATTTGTATGGAAGTCTTTGAGGCACTGTAACTTTAAAACTGTACATTTTAAGGAAAATCTGACACAATCTGATACAAGCATAGAGATTTGTTTCTAGATTATTTCTGGAAAATTTCATTGAGTTTAATCGGTTATTATTGAAAATATCACCAGACTTCGTTTGCATGGAACGCGCCAACAGTAATATACCCTTAAATGTAGGAATTTAATGTGTTTTTATATCCACCAGGTTCTAGACGGGGTAGCGGACGGGTTCATAGCGCTGCGTGAAATTAAAGAGATACCAGGCACGTTGAACGGCTTATATCTCTGGTTGGCGCAGAGATTGTTCCACGGAAGGAGATTTACCAAAGTAAGTTGTTTAGTGAACCATCGATTTGACAAGATCTGGTTACAACTTTGACTATTTATATGTGGACTGGTTACGCGTGTAATTCTACTAAGAAACATTTCTGCCACTTTTTGCGGGGGGCGAGGTAACATGAAATCCGCAACTTTCGATTTTATTCCCCATAACTTTAGATTCTAATTATGAATGTTAAAAATCATGAAAAGTAGTCTCGTGTGAACCCCAAACGTTCTAAGTTCGAAGTTATTATTTCGCAATTATAGGCTGTCTCGTTTAGTGATAAGGTGTAAAATTTAATGTAAATGCACAAGATCAATTGTGCTTATACCGTGGCAGAGGGGAAATGCTACCGCAAGGCTAGTCCTTATAATAATTAGTCAAAGGGTTACAAGTTTTCTATATGTTTAGCAAATTATACAGGGTGCTTCTTAATATGTTGACACTTTTTAAGGGGATGATCAGACCGTCAAACTGAACAACTTCGAAATCGCGAAAAAAAAAACAGCTGTCCCATACATTTGGCTCGAATAGGTTTTCAGTTTTATATGGAAGAGCTGAGGTTTTTTGTCCCATAGAGAAAGTTGTTCAGTTTGATGGTCTAATCATCCCCTTAAAAAGTGTCAGCATATTAAGAAGGACCCTATATATATATATATTATATTATTAATATTATAAAGAGGAAAGATTTGTACCTATTTTTGTATGTTTGTATGTTTGTAATGAATAGGCTCAAAAAGTACTGGGCCGATTTAAAAAAATTCTTTCACCAATAGAATGCTACATTCTTCCAATTTGACATAGGCTACATTTCATTTTGAAAAAAATTAGGGATCCTTGGTAAAATTTGAACAATGTAACCGAAGGTGTAGAAAAATGAGTCTTAAAATTTATTTGTCTACCCCGTGCGAAGCCGGGACGGGCTGCTAGTATATATTATAGTGAAAAGGTCATAGTTTAAGAATCTGTAAAACTTCGGTTTATCCATAAAAAAGACAATAAAGAAAACAAATAAGAGACTGACGCACCACCACCAATACCGCCGTGTCCAAGAGCTCAATACTCTTAAGAGTACGAGTATATTACCGTTGGCGCGTCCCATACAAACGAAGTCTGGCTATATTTTCAATACTAACCTATTAAAATCAATGAAATTTTTTAGAAACAATCTAGAAACTAATCTCTGTGCTTGTCTGTTGCCAGATTTTCGTTAAAATGTATAGTTTTAAAGTTACAGTGCCTCATATATTTCTATACAAATCTTAAATTAACCCTAGCATTGAAACTGTATATTTTAACTAAAATCGGACAACATACAAGCATCGAGTTTCTTGATTGTTTCTGCAAAATGTTATTGACTTTAATCGGTTAGTATTGAAAATATAACCAGACTTCGTTTGTATGCAGCGCGCATTAGCGCTTTTGGAATAAACTTCTCTTAACCATTAGACCACGGAGGCAGTTTTTAAAAGGCGGCTGGGTGGATATTATTCTTAATTCACTCTTATCGTGCTATTCTTCTTCTTATCGTGAACGTGAATGACGTCCATGAAATAAAATAATAAAAGGAGAATTAGGGTTTTTAATCTTCTTATCGTGTGGGCAAGCCCTGGTGTCAGAGTTTTTCCAGACCGCCTTACGACCTCTGACGTGGTTTTTATGTAACGACTACTACCACCAGAGATAGTAGTCGGGACCAACGGCTTAACGTGCCATCCGAAGCACGGTGATTCGGCCTGCAATGTCCTAACCAACTGGGGAAATACGCACAAAGTGACATATCACTAGGTGTCCCCCGTGGGAATCGAACCCACGACCTCCGTGTCAAGAGCCCAATGCTCTTAACCATTAGACCACGGAGGTAGTGCTATTGTTTTTAACATATCTTTTCTGTTCAGGTACGCCTTCTCCTGGACGTATTGCTGGCAGCCAGGTGTGGTGTCACAGAGGAGATGCTTTACAAGTGTCTACTCACCAAGGAGTGCAGTGTGACCAACGATGAGTTTAATAGACGACTGCATCTGTTGAGGAGGTTCGTATTATCATCATCAGCTTGTGGAGGATCAACTGGTATAGTTCCTCCAGTGAAAAAGGAAGATCTTCCGCCAGGATACGTGTGAAGCCTGGGGAGTGGCTGTCGTCCAACAGATCTTAATTGGACCTTGCATGCAGGGTGTGAGGAAAAGTATCAATAACCTTTGAACCACATACTCTACACATCAAACTGAACAACTTTTACTATGGGAGCAAACCTGTCAGAACAAAAAAAAATCTGCTGTCCCATACTAAACTGCAATACCTACTCGTTTCAATCGTATGGGACAGCTGATATTTTTTTTGTTCTGACAGGTTTGCTCCCATAGTAAAAGTTGTTCAGTTTTATGGGTAGAGTATGTAGTTTAAAGGTTAATGATACTTTTCCTTACACCCTGTATACACCACTAGTTTTTAATTACTAACATAACTTTATGGGTGTATTCCATTGTCTTACCACTACTGGACGGAGGGTCCGCGCTCAAGTGTCCGAATAAAAAGAGAACGAAAACGTAAAAAAGAGAACGAATTACGCAACAGTCTTAGTTTGATCGGCCGACTATTCGCACGCTTCGGCGCGCGATGGGGGAGTGAATTTCAGCATTTTCAATGTTTTTAGTTGGTTATTATTACTATACGTACTTAGGTTTGTGTATTTTAGTCGCGGACACATTATTCGAGTAATTTGTACTGGACCCGGCGTCCATAGTATTCTACGTCAATGGTGTATTCACACAATGAAACTAAACAACTTTCTCTAAGGAACATGGTTTGAAAAACGAGAAATTTTTTTGGTTCACCCTTATAAAATCGATCGGCAGATCCGCACTTTTGTATGGAAGATCCAAAAAAAAATCTTAAGAGTGGTTTATTCCGAATGCGTAAATGCGCGCTGCATACGAACGAAGTCTGGTGATATTTTCGATACTAACCAATTAAAGTCAATGAAAATTTTCAGAAACAATCTAGAAACTAATCTATATGTTTGTATGAAGCCAAATTTTCGTTAAATTATACAGTTTTAGCGCTAGGATCAATTTAAGATTTGTATGGAAATCTTTGAGGCACTGTAACTTTAAAACTATACATTTTAACGAAAATCTGACTTCATACAAGCATAGAGATTAGTTCCTAGATTGTTTCTGAAAAATGTTATTGACTTTAATAAGTTAGTATTGAAAATATCAACAGACTTGTTTGTATGGAGAGCGCTCCGAATTATATTCCCTTAAATAAGAAATAAACACACGCTCACCCCCAGTCACACTGGACAGAGTTTCGGTACTACTGGTGAAACGTGGATGTTCTGAGGTTTCAGAATATCTCTGACTACCCCCTCGGGGAATATAGTCGTGAGCATATGCTATATGAAATAAGAAAAACCTTACAAAATGTAATATTTCGTCTACAGGATCCTAGTAATGGAGCGCTCGACGGGCTACCTGTCCATCTTCCATCACTCGTTCGCCAAGTGGCTGGTGGACGTCAAGCATTGTACCCGGCGTTACCTGTGCTCACCGACGGACGGACACGCGGCTCTAGCCATGTATTACACCCTAGATGCTAAGAGGTTTGTTGAAATACACCACTTATACCAGGCCTCTGCTACTCTTATGTCTTAGACTACTTATATGAGGACAAGTTACGCGTGTAATTCTACTAACAAAATGTTCTGCCACTTTTTGCGGGGGGCGAGGTAGCAAGAGATACGCAACTTTGAATTTTATTCCATTAGTTTAGATTGTCATTTTGAATGTTAAAAATCATGAAAAACTGTCGTGTGAACCCCAAACGTCATAAGTTCGAAATGATTGTTCCGCAATTTTAGGCTGTCGCGTTTAGTGATAAGGTATAAAATTGAATGTAAATGCACAAGATCAATTGTGCTTATACCGTGGCAGAGGGGAAATGCTACTGCAAGGCTAGTCCTTATAATAATTAGACAAAGGCGAATACTGATTCGATGATCTTGTTTCAGATTGAGCGCTCTAGAAATCCACAACTATGTGTTCCACATGACGAATTTGGAACAACATTTGTCTGCTCAGAAGAAGAATAAAACTAGGTGAGATTACCAAATTAATAGGGTTTTTGACAGGTTTTTAAAAACTGTTCTATGTTAATCATTAGAGATCGTACCTAAAGTTGAGGTGTTGGCTATTATGAAGTGCACTTTTGTATCGAAAAAAAAATGTTTTTGTCGAATTCCATAATTTTTAGAAGTCGCTGCATTCCCGGACTTCCTGACATCCCGGGATTTATTTTACCAAAAAAAAAGTTTTTAAATTAAATAGTTTTAAGAAGTTGCTTCCATACTATTTATCCAATTATTTATGTATTCCCGGATTTCCTGGCATCCCGAAAAACATTTAAAAAAAGATAATTTTTGAGTATTTAATAGCCAAAAAATGAATTTTAGGTAAATATGCATCCGAATATCCGATCTCTATTAATCACTGATGTCTAAGGACTCTAGAAAATTTATATTTTACGTTCCATTACATACAGAGTCCTTCTTTATAGGCTGACACTTTTTTAAGGGGATGATCAGACCGTCAAACTGAACAACTTTCTCTATGGCACCAACATCGAAATCGCGAAAAAAAAAAATCATCTTTTCCATACAAAACTGCAAATCTACTTGAGCCAAATGTATGGGACAGATGATATATTTTTTCGCGATTTCAATGTTGGTCCCACAGAGAAAGTTGTTCAGTTTGATGGTCTGATCATCCCTTTAAAAAGTGTCAGCATATTAAGAAGGACCCTGTTTAGTGCAAGAAAAAATGAAAACAAAAAATTTTATTTAAATATCCCGCGAAAACGCTTTTCCTGACAATATACATGGCTACAAGCAGGTGACGTCACGATGACGTAAACTTTGTACGACACTCACACTCTACACGCAACTGTTTACAAGCAGTTGACGTCATCAACCATTCGGCCAATCACAGCCGTTTACGATCACGTGACTAAAGAAGAAAAAAAAATATTTTCTGTGTTTCGATTTTCTCTTAAAATATCCAGTATTTTTCTTAACTGCCTAAATAGTTGGTTCCAAAATTCATATTCAATACGGATGCATCAATAGATCCTATATTTTACATGCTGTCAAATACCCTATTGTGATTCCTGGCCCAGAGAGGACGAATATAAATTGCCATTCGCCGCATTAAAACATAAATTCACGACAGCATTCCATTTAGAGGTGAGTAGAGACTTAAGTGTAATGTTATTACAGTGATCAAGACGACGTCCTAGACCTTCACACGCTGATTCTCCTCTGGGTGCTGGACTCAGGCTGCGATATTGAGTCCGCTCTCAAGCGCGAGAACGAAACTATGAAACAGTTGGAGAATGATACACAGGTGAGAACCGATTCGGATTTTTCGGAAAAACATGGGGCTTCCAGCTTGACAAGAAAGTATTTGGCGTGGTGACAGGTGGAACTCTTAAAGCAACACGGCCCCCGTCACCGACCGGGGGGGAGACGCCTTTGAATATTTCTCCATAGAATTTTTTTCGAGATATACGAATACATTTCTAAGAGGAAGGATCTCCATAGAGTCCGCATAAATTTACGATTGTAGTTGGTCTCTTTTGTCTTATGACGTACCTTTAATAGTAGAAGGAGATGGAACTATAGATATTTGTTTATGCGGCTGTCCACTTTTTTTTGAGCTAGTGTGTGTGAAAAGTGACCGTAAACATAAGGCCATATGTCACTTGGTGCCTTTTGTCCATACTACTTGACACCACACACTCAAACCTAAACGTCAAAAAAAGTGGAATGTGGAGTTTTAAAGAGAGATCCTTCCTCTTAGGTACATTTAGAGCTTGAGAAATATCTTCTTGGTTGGTAGTTATCGATAAATTACGTTATTTATGAACCGGTGTGAAGTTAGTCACCAAGAGGCATAATGTGAACTCTACTATACATTTTTAGGATAGCTGGAGCTGTGTTGCTTTACGGGTGGAACTAATCTAATTTTTTTTTATAATGTATTTAACGGCTCTGGATACTAGTCCTTTTGAGCCATTCGTTATTTATTTTTTCTTTATATTCTTTATTTTGATGATAGGATGATAGAAGACGATGAATCTGTGGTCGATTTCGTAAGCTCGCGCGTTGCCGCCAAAATTACCATGTCCGAGTTAACTTGAACCAAAACTTATGTTCTGTTATCGTATTTATTTGAGATTCCTGTTACGTCGCTTTACGCAACTGTTTGGTACACAATCCGCACGAAATTATGTCACAAATATCACTAAAAACAATTTTTTACGAATTTAAAATATGACGAAGCATAGCAAGAGCAATGGCGCCAATCAAACTCACTAATCATTTTAGTGTGGTGGTGTTTCCAGGTTATGCCTGATTTTGACGTTCTTGCGTTTAGACAGCGCCCTCAGTTTTAGGGTTCCGTAGTGAAAAAAGGGACCCTTATACTTTCGTCCATCCTGTCTGTATGTCCCACCACGATTACTCGCTTATTTTTGCACCTATTGAACCCTAAATTTGGCATGTCGACGGATAACAGTAACCCAAAACAGAAATGAGGTAGTCATGAAGAAACATTTTTTTTGACACCCCTCCTCCTATATGAAAAGAATGAAAATAGTCTAGGAAAAATAAGGTTTGAGATTGCATTAAAGACACTTTAGTAAATTGTGTTTGAAATAAAATTACTGTTAGTTTATAACACTTTTGTCGAGATTTCGTGGTTATATAGGCTCAGGAACCTGAGAAATACCTTAAAATCGATATTAATGTACAAATGGCAAGCTTATTTCTAAAAATATTTCGACTTGCGTGGATTATTATTGTTATAAGTAAAACGTATTGAACGAAGCCATCCTGTACAAATTCACCAGTTTTCCATTTTTTCTTCATACCTAAATTTAATGTTTTGTAAATGTCTTAATTATTCAATAATACAACATAAAAAATCGGGGATTATTGAGAATTTATGTTTTTCAGGTATTTATCTACTATATTCCAAATTTTCACCAAAAGTGCAATTAATGCAACCTACTCCATACAAAAATCCATAGATTTCCCCGACTAAAAGGGAGTTGGAAAAAGAACGTTTTTTTTAATAAATTGTGTGAGGTGTGTATATTACAGAAAAAATAATTAAAGTAGACATGTATACAAAGGGCGAGCTTATCTATAAAGAGATTGTTGTGTTGATTGTGTTGTTGGATAGGTCTTGTCCAATGGAATGGAACAAAACTCCTATAGAAACTAAATTGTTATCTAAAATTCTGGAGTAGAAAATCAGAACATTTTCTAAAATCCTCTTATCCTCCAATCAAATATCAATTAAGTATCTATAATAAACCGAATTAATCATAATACACATTATTTTATACATAATTATATAAATACTTACACCTAGTTACATACTTATTCATCGTATTGCTGACATACCAAATAAGTTCAGACAGTAGCCTAATACTATAATTAGTAAGATCCGAAATTGTTGTAATTTTTTTTTCTCGTTTTTGTTGTTGTTTAGATTAAGTTTTGGCGGTGCAGTGTCATCTCAAGGCGTAGACTGAAAAACAGCAGTATTGAGGCTCATGCCTCATCTTAGCATGTTATTTAGTATTTAAGATCACTTTTGTATCTGTACCTATTTACTTGCTGATAAATAAATTTATTATTATTATTATTATTATTAAATATAGCTTTTTGTACCCATCCAACTGAACAACTATTACTATGGGAGCAAACCGATCGGAGCAAAAAAATACAAGGTAAGGAGAGCTGATTTTTTTTTTGTTCCGATCGGTTTGCTCCTTTGACTAATTATTATAAGGACTAGCCTTGCGGTAGCATTTCCCCTCTGCCACGGTATAAGCACAATTGATCTTGTGCATTTACATTCAATTTTACACCTTATCACTAAACGAGACAGTGTATAATTGCGAAATAATAACTTTGAACTTAGAACGTTTGGGGTTCACACGAGACTACTTTTCATGGTTTTTAACATTCAAAATTAGAATCTAAAGTTATGGGGAATAACTTTAAAGGTTTGCTCCCATAGTATAAGTTGTTCAGTTTGATGGGTAGACTCTTAGTTTAAAAGTATGCTAATGATATCAATTTCACCCTATACAACGTGTTAATGAATAAGCGCAAAACCTCATACACCCCAACTGATTTAATAACAAAATAATTAGATTGAAACAATAATTTCATTATTTTGATAGTTAAAATTTAAAGTTATTCGCATTTTAAGTTCTCAGGCAAAAATTATTTGTTGTCATTTCAGCAATGAATGAAAGCGCTAGCGTGCTCATGGATACATTTTAAGAATCTTGTTTTGGTAGTAAGTAGGGTTAGTGTGCCCGTGCGGGTTGACATCGAGTTCAGTAAATTTTAAATTTTACAAACATTATTTAATATTTTGAAAAAAAATGTCATATGTTGAAACCATGATAATTCGATTCTGCTCTCGATTCTAAACAAACTACTTTCTAGTTTTGCGTTAATTCATTAACATGTTGTATAAATTGAAACTACTTAACATCATTAAACATCATCATCATCATCATCATCATCATCATCATCATCATTATTTTTCTTATTTTGATAACTGCTTGATATCATTAAATATTTTGTATGTGCACATTGTTTCAGAAGTCTGAAGCTAAATCCGAGGACAAGGAAGACCCAGAAAGTGAAGGAAAAGATTCAGGATCGGGTAAGACACTTGAACCTACTTACATAAGCATATGCTCACGACTATATTCCCCGAGGGGGTAGTCAGAGATATTCTGAAACCACAGAACTTCCACGTTTCACTAGTAGTACTGAAACTATGTCCAGTGTGACGGGGGGTGAGCCCGTCGCCACATAATGGACAGTGGGTACAATACATGACTCAAAATTGAAGCATGCAGGTTTCCTCACGATGTTTTCCTTCACCGAAAAGCCAGTGGTGTTACAAATCGTACATGAATTCCGAAAAACTCATCGGTACGAGTCGGCCTGGACGGGGATCGAACCATCGCCTCCTGAACGGCAGGCAAGGTTATTCGCCACTGGACCACCACGGCTTGCATAATTCACATATACTTACATACAAGGTCCTACTTAATATGCTGACATTTTTTAATGCGACGACCAGACCGTCAAACTGAACAACTTTCTCTATGGCAGCAATATCGAAATTGCGAAAAAAATCTGCTGTCCCATGGCATTTGGCTCGAGTAGGTTTGCGGTTTTGTATAGAACAGCAGATTTTTTTTCGCGATTTCGATATTGGATCATACCCTTAAAAAGTGTCAGAATATTAAGAAGGACCTTATACAAGGTGTTACAAGTAAACATTTTATGGGACCAATATCGAAATAGCGAAAAAAAATCTGATGTTCCATAATAAACTACAAATCTACTCAAGCTAAATGTATGGGACAGCGGATTTTTTTTTTTTCACGATTTTGGTGTTGGTCCCATAGTGAAAGTTGTTCAGTTTGATGGTCTAAACAACCTCCTTAAAATTTTTAAATGTTTATTTTTACTTTTGTAACACCGTGTATACACTTAAATTCACGATATTGTATTGTATCTACACTATCTTCTACACTAATATTATAAAGAGGAAAGATTTGTACCTATTTTTGTATGTTTGTATGTTTGTAACGAATAGGCTCAAAAAGTACTGGGCCGATTTAAAAAATTCTTTCACCAATAGAATGCTACATTCTTCCAATTTGACATAGGCTACATTTCATTTTGAAAAAAATTAGGGATCCTTGTCACATATAAACAAATAAACTGCACTACGTTTGCTAAAGGAAACGTTTTGTAAAAAAACAACAGGAAACCGGATATCGGCATGGAGTTATTTATAACTTTGCTATTGTAAATGAACTGTGATATGGTAACCATTCAGTACGACATTACAGACAGACTGACTGATCGATAGAATAATTGTTTGATGATTTCATACAGGGGAATTTTCGTCTCATCAAACTGAATTTTTTTTATGGAACATGCTGTTATATTTAAAGGGTGCTCTTCCACGTAGGTATTGCAGTTTTGTATGAACCAACATAGCATATGCTCACGACTATATTCCCCGAGGGGGTTGTCAGAGATATGGGGGTAGATCGGAGGGAGAGGTGGGTTGCGATCGAGTTCAGTAAATTTTAAATTTTACAATAAAATTATTTAATGTTTTGAAAAAAATTACCTATGTTGAAAACATGATAATTCGATTCTGCTCTCGATTCTAAACAAACTGTTTTCTAACACAGTTTTTGAGAGTTACGCGGTTATTAATTGAGCTAAAGTTAATCATTTTAACGGGTTCTTACCGCGTTTTTAAGGTTTTTGGAGTTCCCGATATTTCAGCAGTGTTGCAACTGCCACGATCACGGGCAAAGAGAATGGAATCACTACGTTTTAAGAGACGGCACTGTCTAACTAGCTTCGAAATCCTAAAATAGTATGAAGCGCGTCTAGTGTTTTCTACCACAACAATAACACTTAAAAATGCAGTCCTACCAACCTAAAGAACATGAAAAGCTTGACAACGTCAAGTTGACGTAACTAGTGCGGAGACACCTTCGTCATTGTCACATTATCGATATTCGATCGAAGTGATGTGCGTGTTTTATCGATATCGAGATCTCAATTAGGCGAGTGGCGGCGAGGCGACGTAATTTAATAACTATTTACTAATAAAACAACAAAAAGAAAGGTAATCAATTTTATTTTAAAATTGTTAATTAGTATAGGTAATAGGTAAGATACGTAGGTATTTAAACGTACCTATTTAGTTCAGTTCAGTTAATGAATAAGCGCAAAACCTCATACACCCCAACTGATTTACAACAAAATTATTAGATTGAAACAATAATTTCATTATTTTGATACTTAAAATTTAAAGTTATTCGCATTTTAAGTTTTGAGGCAAAAATGATTTGTTATCATATCAGCAATGAATGAAAGCGCTAACGTGTTCATGCATACATTTTAAGAATCTTATTTTGGTAGTAAGCAGGGTCAGAGTGCCCGAGCGGTGGGTTGAGATCGAGTTCAGTAAATTTTAAATTTTACAAACAAATTATTTAATATATTGAAAAAAAATACCTATGTTGAAAACATGATAATTCGATTATGCTCTCAATTCTAAACCAACTACTTTCTAGTTTTGCGTTAATTCATTAACACGTTGCATACAGGGTCCTTTTTTAAATGCTGATACTTTTTCAAGAGGATGATCAGACCATCAAACTAACAACTCGATGGCACCAACATCATAATCGCGAAAAAAATCAGCTGTTCTAAACAAAACTACAAACCTACTTAAGCCAAAAGTATAGGACGACAGA
The DNA here is from genome assembly GCA_963924505.1 of Agonopterix alstromeriana. Classification (NCBI taxonomy): domain Eukaryota; kingdom Metazoa; phylum Arthropoda; class Insecta; order Lepidoptera; family Depressariidae; genus Agonopterix; species Agonopterix alstromeriana. The sequence goes on along the minus strand of OZ004690.1, from coordinate 6,300,907 downwards.
TTTTTTTTTTCGCGATTTCGATGTTGGCCCCATAGAGAGATGTTCAGTTTGACGTTCTAATCATCCCCTTAAAAAGTGTCAGCATACTAAGAAGGACCCTGTATAACCCCGGACGCAAAAAGAGGGGTGTTAGACGCAAAAATTGTATTTATCTACGGGTGGTTCAGACCATCAAACTGAACAACTTTTGCTATGTTGCCCTAATTAGTTAAAACTAAGACTAAAAAAATCGTCTCTGAATCTTGGCCTCAGAGCCGTTTTAACAGTTCGCTCAGACGTTAGAGGCTGTCAGTCGCACATAGTAAATAAGTCAAGTTTAGTGCGATACGAAATTTAACACAGTTGATTAGAACTGAGATTGAACTTCGATGCTTTAAATTAACACGATCGGTGTCCTGGACTAATTTCACATGGCGGTGAGTTTGAATAAGGTGTCACAGGCCACCAGGCCTCCACTCGAACGGTTATTTAACAAAAACTTAGTCTAGGTGAAAAGTTATTATTCGAATAGTGATATGGTTTTTAAACACTTTAATCTTGCTTTTATGATTCCACCGTTTCCTCCGTTTCTTCCGTTGTGGTTTCTTCGATTGGTTTTTTATGGCCTGAGTGACAATTTCAAGTTCAAGTTGAAAACTAGTAGTTGTCAACGTTTTTAACGCACGTGCTTTGCGCAACCTTTCCACTCACGCTTTTTCCCGCTTTGACATCAGTGGTTGTGGATGGACTGTTGAAGATTATTCTGAAAGCAAAAAGAAAACGATTTTATTTCATAAAGCTAGAAAGTCACTTAGAGCTTTTTAGCAGTTGTAAATATAATTTTGTTCTAGATTGGCAGTTTTAGAAATGCTTATAGATACCGAATTATAATAAAGGTTCCATATTGGAATTAGTAACATTTCAGTTTTCGATTTCCTATAGTTTTAGGTGGATACACTTTTGCGATCGAGAACTCTGCATAAGAGCCCCACTATCCTTTAGTCGCCTTCTCTTACACTTATGGGAAGAAATGGGATGTTCCACTTGAAGTCAAACCATCATAGCCTTGCACTAAACGGTACAAATAACTGTCTTACCTTAGAAGTATATCGATACTTAAATTACAAAAGGGGTTTTAAGTGACAATCTCGCTACGGATGGATGTTCTGAGGATTCAGAATATCTCTGACTACCCCCTCGGGGAACATAGTCGTGAGCATATGCTATCTCGCTACGAACCTCGCTACGGAAGTCTTTACACTACGGACCTTTAATCAGGACCGTGTTTACAAAAAGCAAGGGTGACCTATGTATTCTAAGTTACAAACAACTTAATATACCTACATCCTTCCTGTTGGAAGATATGCCCACGATTTTGTTACAAAAAACATCTCCAAAATAAAGTAAGTACAGAGCATCAGTCGGTGAAGCGTTGCGGAGAGGTATGAATACTCATCATAGAGGTCCGGGTTCGAATCCGTACGGACGTCATGCCATGTACCAATGAGTTTCTAACTTATACTGGGTGGAACGTAACGAGGCACTTTCCTTTTAAGGGTGTATTCAGACACTGAAACTAACAACTTTCCCTAAGGAACATGGGTCGAAAACGAAATAAATGTTTGGACCATAGAAACTACTACTACACTCGTTTTATTATTAATTCTTTGTTTGATTCATAAATGAATTTTCTACAATTACAAACCTGCAACTCCTTGTGGCCTTTTTGTTGAAGAAGTCGTTTTGAAGTCCGAGCCCGTAGCAGAAGTAACTACAAAAATGTCAAGATTAATTCACGTTCTTATTCATGTAAACTAATAATATTATGATGACATCAATAGAAGCTTCGCTTAGGAGCAAGCAAGACTTGGAGGATAGATTGGTGCTGGTCTGAAATATATGGCAAATTGGGGAGGAGGTTTAATGCTCTGCAGTGGATTGATTCGGCGTTCGAAAGATGATAATAATCGATTGTCCTAACATACGTAATGTTAATATTTATAATTTCCTTCTAAGCGTAAGTATTTACATACAATTTTCTTAAAGTAAGAAAATGTGTCTTTAGCTATTTTAAATTAATCAAAGGTGTTTAGGTGTGTAGACAGACCACACGTAGACTTTCTAGTTGAGCCAAATTTAATGTGATTTCATACAAACAACTACAATAAAGTACACTATGAATAGTCACCTGTTTCTTCAACACGACGACGACCCGAACGAAGTAGATGGTAAACATTCGAAACCAGGGGCAGTGGGTTCTGGAGAGGATGAAATGACTATGATTTTCAATTTATAGACCTTCTAGTTGAGCCAAATTTAATTAATGCTTAATTAATTTAATTTATTTAATGCTTGATGCTATTTGGTTTACGATAAGCGAAGCAATGTATCCTTGCTTTAATACTATTATGTAGATGTAGCAGCATAAGGATATGCTAACGACTATATTTCCCTAGGTGGTAGTCAGAGATGTTCTGAAACCTCGAAACATCCACGTTTCACTAGTAGGACAGAATAGGTAATAGTATTTACCTATAGTTCTACATACTAGTAGGTAGTACTGAAACACTGTCCAGAGGGACGGGAAATGAGCCCGTCGCGTCGGCACTTATAATGAACAGAAGGTACAATACATACCTCGAAATTGAAGCATACGGGTTTCCTCAAGCTGTTTTCCTTCACCGAAAAGCAAGTGGTGTTACAATTCGTACATAAATTCCATAAAATTCATGGGTACGAGTCGGCCTGGACGGGGATCGAACCATCGCCTCCCGAACGGCAGGAATGGTATTCGTCACTGAATTACCACGGCATGTAGATGTCTAATCGCATTATTGTATATTATTTCCAATATTTGAACATATAACTAGTTAATACTAAAATTCCTAAGCACTTTATACTTACCGGTCTAGGTCTCTTCTTGCGAACAAAATGTCATTGGACTTTCTCCTTAAGCCGCACACTTCACATTTCTGAGTCGATTTTGCCATTTTATAAACAATTTGGATAAAATGCGCAGAAAATTTCATCAAAATGTTTTCAAACACGCCACGCCATTTTGTTTTGACAAATTCATTAGCGCGCAATGCTACCAATAACTAAATTCAATTTCTTTTTTTAATTTTGATTGATTCGACTTGTTTAAAAATCTACTTTTTCGGAGACAATGATTGAACTTGCCTAACATTATTTTTGGCAAGCTTATATTTTGTTACGGTTGGTAGCAAATTCTAGACTTGCTTAGTACAACCAAAACTTTGTTCTATCTGTCGAGCGACTGATCACGGGATGACTGTAGAACTGCAGGTAGATTTTTAAGAGTAAACAAATCTGTCTACCCTCATTCTTCGTCGTTTGCTCCGACCACTATGGGAACTCACTCGAAAGTCATCGTCACAGTTTTCTCGGTTTATACTATTTAATGCCACACTTGGTCTAGCATGACAAACTACACTCACTGTGTCACTCCTACATTTGTCTGACCGGGAGGAAGCAGGTGAAGCACTTATACCTTTACCTATTTTCTAGTTTTGCGTTAATTCATTAAAACATTGTATACAAGGTGTTACAAAAATACAAATAAACATTTATGGGGATGGTTCACACCATCAAACTGAAAAACTTTCACTATAGGACCAATATCGAAACACAAAAAAAACTGATGTTCTATACTAAACTACAAACCTACTCGAGCTAAATGTATGGGACAGCAGATTTGTTTTTTCAGGATTTCGATGTTGGTTCCACAGTGAAAGTTGTTCAGTTTGATGGTCTAAATAACGCCCTTAAAAGTTTTAAATGTTTATTTTTACTTTTGTAACGCTTTGTATTGGCTCCAAAGTGAAAGTTGTTCAGTTTGATGGTCTGAAGCACCTGATACGAATGATTTAATTTTACATCGCATGCGAAATTAAGATAGCAAATATATATCAGCAAATTGGTCATTTGAATACAATTTTTATCATAAACTGACCTAAACACGATTCCCTTAATTGTATTACACATAATTTTGCTATCGTATCCTGTGTAAACATAATTAACAACAATGAATCTTATTTCTTTCGTAGTAAAGCGCGAACTCGTTTACTAATGTGTTGGGGAAATAATATTTAGTTATGTTTCAGCGGTTATTGTGGTTGGTTGTTTGGTGAAGTGACTTTTTAGTTTTTGAATCGATGAATGAAGTGAATTAATGGAATTTATTGAATTTTTATGTTATTTGTGTGAAAATTATACTTCATTCCAAATAAGGACGACGAGATTTTCCGATTCCTATTTAGCTTTCTGGCCAATTCTAATTACCAAATGTAATTAATTTATTGGAGACATATACTATCCGACATATCTTGGACGTTACTAAAGCTGTTCTAAGAAAATGTGAGAGGAAGTGTTTCAAATCTCTCGTTTCTGTAATGCAAAATAGCCTTATAATTTCGTTGCTATTTTGAATGGAGTATAGGTATGTTAAAAAGTTATTTCATCCTATACAAGGTGTTGCAAAAATACAAATAAAAATTTAAGTGTATGGTTTAGACCATAAAACTGAACGACTTCCACAATGAGACCAATATAGAAATCGCGAAAAAAAACTGATGTTCCATACAAAACTGCAAACCTACTCGAGTTAAATGTATGGGACAGCAGATTTTTTTTCGCGATTTCGATGTTGGTCCCATAGAGAAAGTTGTTGAGTTTGATGGTCTTGTCATCCACTTAAAAAGGACCCAATATACCTTAGTTCCACTGCATGGCACAGGCCTACCCTCAGGGAGGGTGTATGTACGTTAGTCCACCACGCGTGCACAATGCGGATTGGTAGACTTCACATACGCATCAGAATTTCTTCTTCATCGTATGCTGGTTTCCCCACGATGTTTTCCTTCACCGTTTGAGCGAATAATCACGAAAAAAAAAACAAGTACTTGTCTATGGGATCTTTTCTCACTGTCGTTTATAGCAAGATTTTAAAATGTTATGTGATATTCTCACCTTGTTTCTTGTAAAATACTTCTATTTTTTGGATTTTCTTATTATTTGATACAATATTCGTTCTTCATGCACTTCCAGCTTTCTATTAGCATAACTTTTTGTGGAAGAACGGATGGTTTACAATATTTAAAGTAATACAAATACGGAGCGATGTTTTCACGTTTCGGCCGTTCGCCTCTTCTGTTTTCGGGCACAGAGTTTCAAATAAGGACGATAAGATTTTGCGTATCGGATCCGTCTTAATATGCTGACCCTTTTTTAAGGGGATGGTCAGACCATCAAACTGAACAACTTTCTCTATGGGACCAATGTCGAAATCGCGAAAAAAAATCAGCTGTTCCATAGTCAACTGAAATCTTACTCGACCCAATTGTATGTTACATCTCATTTTTTTTCGCTATTTCGACATTGATCCCATAGAGAAAGTTGTTCAGTTTGATGGTCTGATCATCCTCTTAAAAACTGTTAGCATATTAAGTTGGACCCTGTACAGCTTTCTGGTCAATTCTGATATGCAAATATAATTTATTTATCAGAAAGATATTCTATCCGATATATCTTGGACGTCACCAAAGCTGTTCTAAGAATAAGTGAAAGTTGTTTCCAATCTCTGTAATTTAAAATAGCCCTAAAACGTTGTTATTTGAAATGGAGTATAGTGTATTATAGTGAACCTGCCTGCTGTGCCGAGGGCTGCGGGTTCGAATCCCGTAAGGGACAAATATTTGTATGATGAATATAAATATTTGTACCCGAGTCATGGACGTTTGTATCTATTTATGTTTACTATATCGTTGTCTAGTCATCATAATACAAGTCCAGGCTAGTTTCTGGTACTTTAAATGTGACTAGATAATTTGTGTGACAATGTCCAATTTATTTATTTATTTATTTATTTAATTATAAACCTAATTATAATGAAAATGTAATTTTCCAGCAGACACTTCTGCCCTCTACACGATAATGCCGGAACTAGCGGGTGGAGACAGCAGCACTCGGTGGGCGAGAGATCGCAGAGTGTTGCAAGCACTGTTAGAATTAAGGAGTGACACCAATGGAGACCACGCTGAGTTGGTAAGAATCATTGATCAGTGGATCGTCCAGCATCCAAGTGGTTGGATCTCAAGAAACAAATGGTATTACGCCATCTTAACTATTATAAAACTGTAACAGAAGTGTGTCTATACATTGAAGATATTTACACGAAAAAGATTACGATATGATTTTTAGGTATCCCGGACTCCAATCAATCAATCAAACTTTTTTGGAATTTTAGTCTGTCTGTTTGTTTGTTTGTTTGTAACAGCATCACGCAAAAACTACTGAACCGATTTTGATGAATCTTTTTTGTTTGATAGCTTATGATCTGACTTAAAATCTGGTATACAACGTGTTAATGAATTAACGCAAAACTAGAAAGTAGTTTGTTTAGAATTGAGAGAAGAATAGAATTATCATGTTTTCAACACAGGTAATTTTTTTCAAAATATAAAATAATTTGGTTGTAAAATTTAAAATTTACTGAACTCGATCTCAACCCACCGCACGCGCACACTCATCCTACTTACTACCAAAACAAGATTCTTAAAATGTATCCATGAGCACGTTAGCGCTTTCATTAATTGCTGAAATGATAACAGATCATGTTTGCCTGAAAACTTAAAATGCGAATAACTTTAATTTTTAACTATAAAAATAATGAAATTATTGTTTCAATCTAATTATATTGTTATAAATCAGTTGGGGTGTATGAGGTTTTGCGCTTATTTATTAACACGTTGTATAATTTGTGCGGACGAAGTCGCGGGTAAACTCTAGTTATTTGTAAAGTTAATTATTTGAGGATCAACAGTGCTCGAACCACCTGGATTGCTGGATGCTGGATCCAGCAATTGCAATCCCTATATCTGATATGTTTTATTTTTCAAATAGATAACAAAAGACCAGCCCCCAGAAGACGAAGAGAAGGCAGAAGTGACCGCAGAGGAAATAGAAGACCCCGTAATATTGGATCCCAACGCAGTGCACGAGTTGGCGACGCGTGGCGATGATGACACTCTAGCTGCGTTGTTAAAGGTATTACCACAGATTATTTAATAGTTACTACCGTAACAGATAGTTCACTCAACCCGATGTTTCGAATTTCGAACTTTGCGATTCAGGAACGGAAACTAAAATGCGCCTTTTGTCTATGAGCGACCACTCACCCCTCGGTGGGGATCGGCCGTCAAACGTACCTGAGCTGTGGAGTGAGACAGGCTTGGTATTACTTTAGATGTTATTGTGGGGACTTGCCACAGATGTCAACAACCCAAGTTATAGCAACGAAGCTAACAGATGGCGCTACGGTCGCACTCGCAAATGTAAGACAACTTGCGACGTCACATTGGTAACCCGTTAGCCGTTTTACATAAAGTTCACAATCGTATACAAGAAATGAATCGCGCAAGAGAAATAATCACAGAGATTCGATATCTTGTATATCTGTATGTTACAAAAATACAAATAAACATTTAAGCGGGTGGTTTAGACTATCAAACTGAACAACTTTCACTATGGGAGCAATATCCAAATCGCGAAAAATATATTTGATCTTCCATACTAAATTACAGATCTACTCGAGCTAAATGTATGGGACAGTTGATTTTTTTTTCGTGATATCGATGTTGGTCCCATATTGAAAGTTGTTCAGGTTGATGGTCTAAACAACCCCTTAAACATTTTTAAATATTTATTTTAACTTTTGTAACATATTGCATATACAAGATCAAACTAAGATCTGTTTGACCACGGCCGGTCCCCAGGCTTCACACCTAGCCTGGCGGAAGATCATCCCTTTTCACCGGAGGAACCTTCCACAGTAGTTCTTCCACAAACACCGAATCATAAAGTATTATACCTTACGGAATAGAGGAACTGACATGAGTTGTCAAATGAAACCGTTTTTTTGGGAATTTATCACCCCCTATCAGCCCAATAAAATGCGAGTTCTGTGTATAATTGTGAATCTAACGTGAAATCGTGGATAATTTAATGAAATAGTGTTAGTATATTTCACAAAATAATCTTGGATTTCACTTTAGATTCACAAATTATTCACAGAGCTCGAATATTTACCCTGTCGATTGTGTCGATAAGTTCCCAAAAACGGTTCTATTGTCTCGCGTCACGTATCTCTTTCTATTAAACAGTGGTGCCGTTATGTCCATCTCGCTCTCTCAGCTGTATGTTCCTCTATTCCTGTGTATTAACTTTATGCACCGAATACTCTCTTATTGTGTCCATTCTAAATCAAAAGTAGAGTCAAATTGTTCTTTTTTTTGAGTGGATTCTTAAGTCAGATCAAATAAAAATCTGTGGACCTGTCTGATAATGAATGACGATTCTTTTATGTGTCCCACTGTTGGGCAAATAAATAAAAAGCAATGAAATACCGAATTCCGCTCGCCGCCCGACTTTTTCAATCTTTAATTTGATTAAGCTTACATGGCATACATGTAGAATCAATAAATTCGATTGGAATAAGGTGTGACATCTATATCGCATGAATTCTAATTGTAGCATTAGACTTGTGAGTCAGTAGTTTGCATAAACTCTGGTAGATGGCGCTGACGTCCCTTAAAGTTGATATAGATTGAAAATTTCGTCGTGGCCTGCGGGGCGCTGACAGCTCTGTTGGAGTGGAGCGTGCCCCGGATAGGCAGGTCGTGGGTTCGAATCCCGCTCGCCGCCCGACTTTTTCAATCTTTAATTTGATTATTTTCTCAAACTAGTATAACTTGCAACTGTTTATAATTATTGGATTTTTACTCATATATTAACCCTTAGTTTATCTAGTGAAATCATAAAAATTACTTTAATTAATTCTTTTCAAATTCGCCTGAACCTATGGCCCCTTAAACAAATAACAAATATCCACAGCGTTACCCCGAGCTAGTAGATACAAGTGACACAGCCGGCGGGACAGCCCTGCACGCGGCGGCGAGAGCGGGACGCGCGGCAGCTGCTGCCGTCCTGCTCAGGTGCGGGGCGCGACCCGATGCGGCGGACAAGGACGGCTGGAGTCCGCTGCGAGCTGCCGCCTGGGCTGGTCATACTGAGGTGAGCGAAAGGGTTGTGGACAATTTTTTTTACATTACTGAATAATTTTGGAAATTAAATATTTTAAATTATTTATAAAGATATATACAGGGCCCTTCTTAATATGCTGACACTTTTGTTCGCGATTTCGACGCCGGTGCCATGGAGAAAGTTGTTCAGTTTGATGGTATGATCATCTCTTTAAAAAAGTGTCAGCATATTATGGACTTGAATTTTCCGATACAGAAAAAAGTCAACATTCAAAAATGACTCCTAATATAATTAAGTATATTGAAATTTTACGAAATATGGAAAAAAGTGAGTTCTCATTTTTTGGGACTGTCAAAACAAGTCACTCCCACTTCCGTGGGATCCCGAAAGCTTAAACCACAGAATAAATACTAGTACACACGTACAGAAGAATCAATTAGAAAACAGATTTAAATAAATAGCGACTCTGCACGGCAATAAGGTGCAATTATATTCGCACCAGTCCCATCGTAAAATTCGCGAATAACCTACCAAACGTCACAACGGCGCGCGTGCAAACAAAAATGAACCGAGTCATTAGACATGAAACCTTCCTTTACATAGTCTCCCTCTTTCATTCTTTCACGTGCTGACAGCGTGACATCGCTAGGGTTTCTCTCGCATTAACTACTCACAAAATGGCGGCAAGTCTAATGAGATTTGACCAAGAAGTTTACACGGCATACCTAACCTATTGCCATTCACCCCTCAGTGGGGATCGCCGTCAAGCGTACCTGAGCTGTGGAGTGAGACAGGCCTGCTAAGGCCCGGTTATTCAAGTGCAAGCGTCTCTTTCTTACAAGCATAAGTTTGCGATTAGCCATCCCGCTTCAATTGAAGGCAGGTCCGCAAAAAAAAGTATTTTTCATCAATATCTTTTCTCTTGGGTGGTGGGGGAAAAAACTAGCCAGAGAAAAAATTTTACAATGTCATTTACTATTTTTCAGTGCATTTTTTTTATTTGTAATGTTAATAATTTTTAAGTAAAACTTGAAAAATAGTAATAAACTTACCTATCTTTGCTTTTATGATCGAGAGAAGTAATAACTATCGTGTTTTGAGCCACAGAATAATCAAGAACAGTTCATGAACAACAACTTATATTTTTTCTGGATTAAAACAACGACTATTTAAAACTCAACCAAAAACAGGTCGATTTGGAAGATCCTGCCCTTAAACTTAATTTTTTATTGTTCGCAGGTTGTCGAAGTACTTCTAGAATACGGCTGTGACGTCGATTGTGTTGACGCTGACAACAGAACTGCATTGAGGTGAGTATAACAATCCGCGAGTTTCCAACTAGTCAAATCTTTGACTAATTATTATAAGGACTAGCCTTGCGGTAGCATTTCCCCTCTGCCACGGTATAAGCACAATTGATCTTGTGCATTTACATTCAATTTTACACTTTATCACTAAACGAGACAGCCTATAATTGCGAAATAATAACTTCGAACTTCGAACGTTTGGGGTTCACACGAGACTACTTTTAATGATTTTTAACATTCAAAATTAGAATCTAAAGTTATGGGGAATAAAATCCAAAGTTGCGGATTTCATGTTACCTCGCCCCCCGCAAAAAGTGGCAGAAATGTTTGTTAGTAGAATTACTCGCGTAACCAGTCCACATATAAATAGTCAAAGAGTCAAATTAAAAACAGTGTTAGCATATCCCTATATTAATGATGTTCTATACACATGGTCTCACCACGTCATACGATAAAAAAACAAAAAAACACACGTCTCTTATGTCACCTTAGTATGCGTCAGTTATGATCGGCTGTCATACATTGCCGCTGGCATTCCAGACCTATCAAAAGTCCTCTGTCACAAAGCAGTAATGTAAAACAATTAAGCGGTCCCGTTAACAGCACATTTATGCGAAATCCTTGTTTATAGAATGGCATTGGAAAAAAGTCGTATGAAACTCGTGAGCATTGCATTTGCCTTACACTCTCGGCTCTATTACGCCCTCGCCTTCTACTCGAGCTGCATTCCAGCCTCTAGTCACACCTCGGACACTGCCTTCAAATATCAGAAATTGATAAGATGACGTCAGCACATGCGAAACGGAGTCTAGGGCTGCAATATCTTTAGCTGCGTGCGGTACATAACTTTTTAGTTAATAAACATATTGACAACCCATCTATTCAAAATGAGATCCTTCGTCCTGAGATTATATTCTCTTTGTTTCGAAAACATAAATTCTAGCGTGTCAATTGTGGTGTCAGTCTAGGCTACAGGTAACCGCCGAGGTAACCAGAGGGCAATAGAGGGGGTGAAGTAAAAAGTTGGTGGGAGGCAGGGAGTGTCTATACTGTATGTAGTACTAGATACTCTTTCTTATACTGTGGTCTGACGCAAGTTCATCTGCAGTATGGTATGCCCCTTAATGAAATGAAATGCTTATTTGCAAAGAATAGGTACATTTAAGATCTTATGATATAATACAACGTGTTAATGAATTAACGCAAAACTAGAAAGTAGTTTGCTTAGAATCGAGAGCAGAATCGAATTATCATGTTTTCAACACAGGTAATTTTTTTCATAATATTAAATAATGTGTTTGTAAAATTTTAAATTTACTGAACTCGACCTCAACCCACCGCTCGGGCACTGTCACCCTACTTACTACCAAAACGAGATTCTTAAAATGTATCCATGAGCACGTTAGCGCTTTCATTCATTGCTGAAATGATAACAAATCATTTTTGCCTCAAAACTTAAAATGTGAATAACTTTAAATTTTAAGTATCAAAATAATGAAATTATTTTTTCAATCTAATTATTTTGTTATAAATCAGTTGGGGTGTATGACGTTTTGCGCTTATTCATTAACACGTTGTATACATAATTATTTAGTTTCATCTATTCTGCTATATTACAAAGCATGCAAATATTAAATACACGTGAAAATTAATTTATGTAGACTAAAAATTCCTGCACACTGTAAAAACTAGAATCAAGTACTTTGTTTCCTAATAAATTGTTTTAAAGGCAGAATCTTGAGGGAATTTAATGGTGTAATAACCAACTCAGCTCACTTGTATCATGAATGTACAGTGTACAATGTATTTCCCCACAGAGCGGCGGCGTGGTCAGGCCACGAGGCGGTGGTATCGCGGCTGCTGGCCGCCGGCGCTGACCCGGATAAGGCTGACGCGGAGGGACGTACACCACTCATAGCGGCGGCTTACATGGGACACGCTGATATTGTGAGGGCGCTGCTGGACGCGGGCGCTGAGATAGACCACGCAGATGAGGATGGTGAGTGGAAACAGTAGGGGCGCTAAATGTTTAAAGGGCGTTAAAACGATGGGGCGCTAATAATGTAGGGGCGCTAAATGTATAGGGCGCTATATATTGGGGGCGCTAACAATGTGGGGGCGCTAAATGTAGGTAGGCTACAAAACACAGGGGCGATATAAAAAATAGAGGCGGTATAATGTAGGGGCGCCAATAAAGTATGCATGATACAAATATGGGACCTAGTATGTCTTATAGGGACACTCTACAATCTAAAGCTTCGAAGTATTGGCGCGATGGAGAGAAAGTCAAACTCATACCCTACTCCGTGTAGTATCTCTCGAGCTATGTCATTGTATATGGCGGTAGTATCGCGACTGCTCGCCGCCCCGGATAAGGCCGACGCGGAGGGGCGTACACCACTCATAGCGGCGGTTTATATGGGACACGCTGATATTGTGAGGGCGTTGCTGGACGCGGGCGCTGAGATAGATCACGCTGATGAGGACGGTGAGTGGAAACAGTAGGGGCGCTAAATGTTTAAAGCGCTTAAATGATGGGGCGATAATAATGTATGGGGCGCTATATATTGGGGGCGCTAACAATGTAGGGGCGCTAAAAATTTAGGTCGGCTAAAAACACAGGGGCGATATAAAAATAGACTCGGTTAATGCATGATACAAATATGGGACCTAGTATGTCTGTAGGGACACTAAAATCTAAAGCTTCGAAGTATTGGTGCGATGGAGAGAAAGTCAAACCCATACCCTACTCCGTCTAGTATCTTTTGTGCTATGTCATTGTATATGGCGGTAGTATCGCGGCTGCTCGCCGACCCGGATAAGGCCGACGCGGAGGGACGTACACCACTCATAGCGGTGGCTTATATGGGACACGCTGATATTGTGAGGGCGCTGCTGGACGCGGGCGCTGAGATAGACCACGCTGATGAGGATGGTGAGTGGAAACAGTAGGGGCGCTAAATGTTTAAAGCGCTTAAATGATGGGGCGCTATATATATTGGAGGCGCTAACAATGTAGGGGTGCTAATTGTTCGGGGCGCTAAAAATGTAGTTAGGCTACAAAACACAGGGGCGATATAAAAATGGAGGCGTTATAATTTAGAGGCGACGATAAAGAATGCATGATACAAATATGGGACCTAGTATGTCTATAGGGAAACTCTACAACAAAGCTTCGAAAAATGGGCTAAGGGAAAATACACAACGTGTTAATGAATTAACGCAAAACTAGAAAGTAGTTTGTTTAGAATCGAGAGCAGAATCGAATTATCATGGTTTCAACATATGTAATTTTTTTCAACATATTAAATAATTTGTTTGTAAAATTTAAAATATACTGAACTCGATTTCAAACCACTGCACGGGCACACTCACCCTACTTACTACCAAAACAAGATTCTTAAAATGTATCCACGAGCACGCTAGCGCTTTCATTAATTGCTGAAATGATAACAGATCATGTTGCCTGAAAACTTAAAAATGCGAATGACACTAAATTTAAACTTTAACATCAAAATAATGAAATTATTGTTATAAATCAGTTGGGGTGTATGAGGTTTTGCGTTTATTCATTAACACGTTGTAGATATAAAAACCGTTTATTTCCGTCGTCAGGTCGCACAGCACTATCAGTAGCGTCGCTCTGCGCTAGCGGCGCCGCGTGCGCAGCTCTCCTGCTCGAGCGCGGCGCGGACGTCGCTAAGGCGGACAGGGACAGAGCTACACCTCTGCTTGTCGCCGCTTTTGAGGGCCATACGTAAGTTTGATTACACCTTAAAATCATTGACCAATTATTATAAGGACTAGCCTTGCGGTAGCATTTCCCCTCTGCCACGGTATAAGCACAATTGATCTTGTGCATTTACATTCAATTTTACACCTTATCACTAAACGAGACAGCCTATAATTGCGAAATAATAACTTCGAACTTAGAACGTTTGGGGTTCACACGAGACTACTTTCATGATTTTTAACATTCAAAATTAGAATCTAAAGTTATGGGGAATAAAATCCAAAGTTGCGGATTTCATGTTACCTCGCCCCCCGCAAAAAGTGGCACAAATGTTTGTTAGTAGAATTACACGCGTAACCAGTCGACATATAAATAGTCAAAGATGCGTGCCTTTCCACAGTGAGATCTGCGAGCTCCTCCTCGAGTCGGAATCAGACGTTGAAGCTCACGACGTCGCCGGCCGCACCGCGCTGTGGGCCGCCGCTTCCGCCGGTCACGCGCGGACTGTCCGCCTGCTGCTGTTCTGGGGCGCCTGCGTCGACAACATGGACCCTGAGGGCAGGACCGTGCTCAGCACCGCCGCAGCGCAAGGTCTGTATCCGACCCGAAGCCAGGCTTCAGCCACGAGCTTCTGACCGCATCTTCTCTACAGCGACGACACGTTCCGACGCGGTGGTAGTTTTTAAAAAAGATTTGACGTTTGATAAGTGTGCTTCAAGCTCCTTGTATAAATTATATTGACTTTGACTTTGCTAATAAATTATTAAGGTAAACAAAAAACCCGACTGCATAAAAACGTATTAACTGAAAAGAGAAAAACAAGCTCTTTAATCACTAATCAGCCTACGCGTTTTTTGACGGTTGGTCCTTTCTTCTTCGCTCTCGTATCTTTCACGATGTTTCACCAGACCTGTCTTTAAGGTCGTAAAGCTAAGTTAAACTATGCTTTCGTTAAACAGGTAACGTGGAAGTGGTCCGTCAGTTATTGGACAGGGGACTGGATGAACATCACAGAGACAACTCCGGTTGGACTCCGCTACATTATGCCGCTTTTGAAGGTACCTAATAATTATAATAATGACAAGTAAAATAAAGTTTAGGTTTTGACTACCGTTTCAAAAGGTGTAAAAATCTGTATTTATTTTATTTTATTTATTTAAAACTTTATTTTACACATAGCATTACAGAAAATACAATTAAAGTATACATGTACAAAGGGCGAGCTTATTTCTAAAGAGATTTCTTCCAGCAAACCCTCTATCTTCTATCTATCTCACTAGCATACATATCTTCGTATGCTTTTTCTCTTTCGTAGTCGCTTTTCGCCATCAGACCATCAAACGAAAACAGAAAGAGTCTCTGAATTACACTGAAATCGCAAAGAAAAAATCATTACTCCCGTACATTTTGTTTGAGTAGGTTTGCAGTTTTGTATGGAACGGTTAATTTTTTCTTCACAATTTCAATTTTCGGGATCTTCTTAAGACCTTTGCCCAACAATGGGACGAAATAGGTTAAAAAAACAATCTTAGTCCCTTGGAGAACATTGTTTAGTTTCATGGTCTGATCATCCACCTAAAAACCATCTAAATATAATAAATATCGACTTCCCAGGTCACATAGAGGTATGCGAAGCTTTACTGGAAGCCGGAGCGAAGGTAGACGAAGCGGACAATGATGGGAAGGGGGCGTTGATGTTGGCGGCTCAGGAGGGGCATACGAAGTTAGCTGAGATACTGATAGATGACTGGGGGGCACCGGTCGATCAGCGAGCTCACGATGGCAAGACTGCGCTCAGGTTAGTAACATAATCACTAGTGAAAGAAGGGGGTGATGATGGGAAGGGGGCGTTGATGTTGGCAGCTCAGGAGGGGCACACGAAGTTAGCTGAGATACTGATAGATGACTGGGGGGCACCAGTCGACCAGCGAGCCCATGATGGCAAGACTGCGCTCAGGTTAGTAACATAATCATTAGTGAATGAAGGGGGTGATGATGGGAAGGGGGCGTTGATGTTGGCTGCTCAGGAGGGGCATACAAAGTTGGCTGAGGTGGTAATAAATGCCCGGGGAGCACCTGTCGATCAGCGAGCTCTCGATGGCAAGACTGCGCTCAGGTTAGTAATTTTATTTATTTATTTATTTTAACACTTTATTGTACACACGGAAATACAGATAAATACAGCATAATAGACAAGTACAAAGGGCGAGCTTATCTCCCCCGATCAGACCATCAAACTGAACAACTTTCTCTATGGGACCAACATCGAAATCGCGAAAAAAAAATCTGCTGTCCAATACATTTGGCTCGAGTAGGTTTGCAGTTTTGCATAGAATAGCCGATTTTTTTTCGCGATTTCGATGTTGGTCCCATAGAGAAAGTTGTTCAGTTTGATGGTCTGATCATCCCCTTAAAAAGTGACAGCATATTAAGAAGGACCCTGTATAACACATGTATTTGATTGTCCCACAGACTAGCGGCCCTGGAGGGTCACTTCGAATGCGTACGCGCATTATACACCCGCGGTGCTGACGCCGACGCTCTCGATGCTGATAGAAGAAGCACTTTATACGTGCTGGCACTAGACAATAGACTTGCCATGGCGAGGTATCTGCTGACAGAGTGCGGGGCGGATATACACACTACAGACAATGAGGTATGATGATGAAATACCCTTAAATGTGAAAAAAATAGGATTCTTCAAAGCATCAAATCTCATGAAGTACTAACAGTAGGAGTATGATTTGCGGATATGTGTAAATTGAACATATAATTGAAGTTTTGATTAGAGCCAAAACACGATTAAGACACATTTTCTCGATAGAAAAACAAGCCAAAGTAGCCTCCGTCTTTATCGATAAACGCTTGGAAGTGCTAAACGGTGAATATTAGAAACAAGAAGCTTTATTAAAAAAAAGAGATTGATTTTTATAAATTTTTATTAGAGCAAAATTGAACTTACATAAATAGTACAATTACAATTAAATAAAGTTTGTTTTACGCTTGCGTCGTTTCAGGCAGTAATATAAGCTATCACACGCCCATTTCGCTTCAATTATTTTTCGACATAGGCCCTTAATCCTTTTTAAGGGGCTATAGGTTCAGACGAATATTTTCTATGAGAAACGCGATTGCCCAGCCCTCCGAAAAGTGTGGGCGTGTGCCGTATTTTCGATTAAAAAGAATTAACATAAATACTTTTTATAGTTTTTTTAATGATTTCACTAGATAAACTAATGGTGAATAGGTGAGTATAAATACCAAAAATCAGAAACTATTTTTCTAAAAGGAGAAAAATGTTTAAAAATACGTGAAAATACGTCATCTTTGTGACGATTTTCTATCGAGTGAAGTAATTCCAATCGTGTATTCAATTTATGATTTCACTAGATAAACTATCCAAGAATACTGAGGTATGACTTTGGTTTCGGTAAATTGTATAAATCTAGTCGAAAAATATAGTAAAATGAAGTACCTCCTAAATATACAACGTGTTAATGAAATAACGCAAAACTAAAATAGTTTGTTTAGAATCGAGAGCAGAATCGAATTACCATGGTTTCAACATAGGTAAATTTGTAAAATTTTGCCCCAAAACTTAAAATGCTAATAACTTTAAATTTTAACTATAAAATTAATAAAATTATTGTTTCAATCTAATTATTTTGTTATAAATTAGTTGGGGTGTGTGAGATTTTGCGCTTATTCATTAACACGTTTCATAACACATTTAAGTTTACACCCTGTATAATAAACGGTGTTTATTTCAGGGTCGAACGCCGTTACACGTGTCAGCATGGCAGGGTCACACCGACATGGTTAACCTTCTCATTAAAGTTGGTAAGTTCAATAAATTTATAAAAAACCGGCTAAGTACGAGTCAGCTTTGCTCACGAAGGGTCCGTACCACCAAACAATTTTAGAAGAGAAATATGTTTTCTCCGTGAACTTTAGCCGAAATCCGATACAAACTTGACTGGTTTTTATTATTTGTTTTATGAGATTATGCCTTTGACTAATTGTTATAAGGACTAGCCTTGCGGTAGCATTTCCCCTCTGCCACGGTATAAGCACAATTGATCTTGTGCATTTACATTCAATTTTACACCTTATCACTAAACGAGACAGCATATAATTGCGATATAATAACTTCGAACTTAGAACGTTTGGGGTTCACACGAGACTACTTTTCATGATTTTTAACATTCAAAATTAGAATCTAAAGTTATGGGGAATAAAATCCAAAGTTGCGGATTTCATGTTACCTCGCCCCCCGCAAAAAGTGGCAGAAATGTTTGTTAGTAGAATTACACGCGTAACCAGTCCATATAATAATTAGTCAAAGGATTATGTACTACATTGCACTGCATTTTTGAATACTATTTAATGGGACTAGATCACCGTTCAAGTAACCGCTCGGGCACTATCACCCTACTTACTACCAAAACAAGATTCTTAAGGGGATATAATTCGGAGCGCGCTCCATACAAACGTACTATGGTGATTTTTTCAATACTTACCAATTAAAGTCAATGAAATTTTGCTGAAACAATCTTGAAACAAATATCTATGCTTGTATGGAGTCCGATTTTCGTTAAAATATACAGTTTCAATGCTAGAATTAATTTAAGATTTGTATGGAAATCTTTGAGACACTGTAACTTTAAAACTATGCATTTTAACGAGAATCGGACTCTATACAAGCATAGAAATTTATTTTTAGATTGATTCTGAAAAATTTCATTGAGTTTAATTGGTTAGTATTGAAAATATCACCATAGTACGTTTGTATGGAGCGCGCTCCGAATTATATCCTCTTAAAATGCATGAGCACCTTAGCGCTTTCATTCATTGCTGAAATGCAAAACATAATTTTTGCCTCAAAACTTAAAATGAAAATAACTAAATAAAATTGACAACATAAATTTTTTTTAACCATAACATAATAATAATAAATTAAAATAGGTTAAAAAATTGGATATACGTATTTTTCCGATTTTATTTTTGACCGATATTTCTATTTTTAATTGACTTTGGAATTTTCTGAAAAACAGGATTTATGGCTAAGATACCTTGGCCGCAATAAAATTAAAAATAAAAACTGTCAAATACAATAGAAAAGCCAAGCAGGCAAAGGAATAAAATCTTATACAACCTCTATTATACTTTTTAGTATTTTTCAAATAACTCGAGAAATAATGGATAGAAAAATCTGATAATTTTGATATAGCTTTGAATCACATAATCTCCAAATGGTTTTCTTATTATGGTACCTTTCTTAAAATGAAATGTTGTCAATTATAGTTTCAGGGCCTGTTTCACCATTTCCGTATATCCGACAACTCATTTGACATATTTTTCATACAAAATATGTCAAATGAGCTAACAAGATCTTATCCAAAAGTGGTGAAACAGGCCCTCAATTTAATTATTTTGTTGTAAATCAATTGGTGTGTATGAGGTTTTGCGCTTATTCATTAACTCGTTGTATCTGATGATTCTCTTTCTACGGCAGCAGATGATAATGTCTGTCTCCCGGCAGGCGGCGCTGCGGTGGACGGACGAGACAGGTGCGCTCGCACTGCTCTACACGCCGCGTCGTGGCGCGGCCGAGCCGCGGTACTCCGCGCGTTGCTGACGCACGGAGCCGATCCTTCTGCTGTCTGTACACAGGGCGCCACCCCACTAGGTGCGTGCTAGCTGTAGCTACCTATATAGTACCCCATCATGAGGCGAGACGGTGACGGTACTCCGCGCGTTGCTGACGCACGGAGCCGATCCTTCTGCTGTCTGTACACAGGGCGCCACCCCACTAGGTGCGTGCTAGCTGTAGCTACCTATATAGTACCCCATCATGAGGCGAGACGGTGACGGTACTCCGCGCGTTGCTGACGCACGGAGCCGATCCTTCTGCTGTCTGTACACAGGGCGCCACCCCACTAGGTGCGTGCTAGCTGTAGCTACCTATATAGTACCCCATCATGAGGCGAGACGGTGACGGTACTCCGCGCGTTGCTGACGCACGGAGCCGATCCTTCTGCTGTCTGTACACAGGGCGCCACCCCACTAGGTGCGTGCTAGCTGTAGCTACCTATATAGTACCCCATCATGAGGCGAGACGGTGACGGTACTCCGCGCGTTGCTGACGCACGGAGCCGATCCTTCTGCTGTCTGTACACAGGGCGCCACCCCACTAGGTGCGTGCTAGCTGTAGCTACCTATATAGTACCCCATCATGAGGCGAGACGGTGACGGTACTCCGCGCGTTGCTGACGCACGGAGCCGATCCTTCTGCTGTCTGTACACAGGGCGCCACCCCACTAGGTAAGTTAGTTACTATACGAAGACCAGGAAAATAAGTCCACTCGTCAATCTTCGTTTGCGCAGACAGGGACAAACATTTTCCGATGATACTCGAAATCATTGATAATTGGCTATTTGCCAGTTTTCGAAGAGATATTTTAAATTATACGTAGGTTTATTTGATACCTCTTTCAATTATCTTATTCTTAAAAAAAGCGTTATTTATTCGAAAAAACAATATTTTTCATACAGTAATTTGAGATTCGCACGAAAACAGCCGATCACGCGACACTTGACACTGTGACGTCATATTTCAATAAACAAAGCAAAAGCTAACTAACTACGACGCTTCAACTCACATGACGTTTTATTGTTTGAAATGTGACTAATAAAATCTACAGATTAAAAAATTTTAATTTATTTTTGAAAAATAGTATATTTACAAGTTACTTTAATGCAAAAAACATATTGTGAACCTATAATCTACTAAATCTAATATATTAAATATTTTACCGTTACAATTATCAAATAGCCAATTATAATCAACCTTACTTGATTGCCGTGCACTCTAAAGACCGAATGTAGATCGCATCTGTCATGCGTCAGGCGCGAATCCAAATGGACCAATGGAAGCAGATCATTTTTGGCGCGCAACCGTAGAGCATCGTGATTGGTTCGCGCACTAAAGGATTCCACTGCACCGCCTCAACCTCTCACGAATAAGAGTAAGAAAGATGGCCATACCACAGAAAAGAGATTTACATTAGGGGAGTTTTTGGAAAAACACTTCTTTTCAAATCGTAAACATTTTTAGAATTTTGAATTGATGTATTTATTGAGTACTTATTTGAGCACAACATTCAAATAACAATCTTAAAATCCCTTCTTATCTTTCATGAGAGAAATTAAAAAAATGAGGTGTTACTATTTGCCCCTTCTTTGGGGTAAATTTTTGACCAAAAACTCAACAAATACAATCGAGCAACCACCTTATTCACCAGATATGGCTCCCTCAGACTTGTTTCTTTTTCCTAGACTCAAATTATCACTCGGTATTATATTCGGTAGAAGACTCAATTCCGGAAAAAGCGTTTATAAAATGTTTTGATGATTGGATTATTCGTTGGCGTAAGTGTATCGTTTCTGAAGGAGCATACTTTGAAGGTGATAAAAATAAATTTGAATGAATAACTAACATTTTATGTGTTATTGATCTTTTCCCGGTACTTTCTTGACAGAGAAGTATTTAGGCTGCGATGAATCATCAATAATTTATTCGCTTTCTTATCAACAGGTATTGCAGCTCAGGAAGGGCACGAGGAGTGCGTGCTGTGGCTGTTACAACACGGAGCTGATCCTCTTCAAGCTGACCACTGCGGTGAGTTGTCTACAGTACGTCTTTAATAATGCAGCTTCTGTCACGTTCGCTCCCGTTTCCAACCATATTTCTGTCTCTAGTACGAAGTATGGGCCGTCGTCAAAGTAAACATTTTTTTATTATTTACTAGAGTTAACCCGCGACTTCGTCCGCACAAATTATATGCCAGATTTTAAGTCAGATCATAAGCTATC
Source organism: Agonopterix alstromeriana (assembly GCA_963924505.1). Classification (NCBI taxonomy): domain Eukaryota; kingdom Metazoa; phylum Arthropoda; class Insecta; order Lepidoptera; family Depressariidae; genus Agonopterix; species Agonopterix alstromeriana. The sequence goes on along the minus strand of OZ004690.1, from coordinate 6,278,953 downwards.
AAACAAAAAAAGTATCATCAAAATCGGTTCTGTAGTTTTTTCGTGATGCTCGCACAAACAAATACAAAAAGAGACAGACGAAATTCTAAAATAAGTTGGTTTGGAGTCAGGGACATCTAAAAACCATATCGTATCTTTTTTTTATAAATATCTTCAATCCGCGAGTTTCCAACTAGTCAAATTAACAACTCTTTATCAAACGTCAAAACGCGTGCTTTGTATGAAATTTTGTACTAAAAATTTAATAGTGACGTCATTGTTTTTCGTCGTCGTTTTGATACTTTTTATATTTTATCCAGTTATTAAAAATAGTATTAAAGCAACAGCATTACTGAAAATGTGAGTTTAGCGTTTTTTTCAAACGGGTTATTTACTGAGCAGTTGAAACTAAAATATATTTTCTGTAGTCAACTCCCCTATTATACAGACACACTTCTGTTACATATTTATAATAGTTAAGATAGGTCGTAATCGTAACAAGATTTTACAAATTTAGGTACAGAATAAGTAGTTAAATGACATGATACATTATGACATGACATGATGAAAATGATCAACATACTTAATACTTTGCCGTGTAGTAATAATAAGTCGTGGTGGTCCAGTGGCGACTAATCTTGCCTGCCGTGCAGGAGGCGATGGTTCGATCCCCCTCCAGGCCGAATCGTACTAATGAGTTTTTCGTAATTTATGTACGATTTGTAACATCACTGGCTTTTCGGTGAAGGAAAACATCGTGAGGAAACCTGCATGCTTCAATTTCGAGGCATGTATTGTACCCACTGACCATTATAAGTGGCGACGGGCTCACCCCCCGCCACACTGGACAGAGTTTCGGTACTACTGGTGAAACGTGGATGTTCTGAGGTTTCAGAATATCTCTGACTTCCCCCTCGGGGAATATAGTCGTGAGCTTACACAGCTGTTATTTCTCGAGAGTTAATAATATAAAATATTTAGGACGCACGCCGGCTAAGGTGGCGTGGCGCGCGGGGCACGCTAACATATGTCGTCTGCTGGAGCGGTGGACGCCCGCCACCCTCCCGCCCTCCGCCCTCCCCGCGCACCCCCCCGCGCACCCAGCACCCTCTGCGCCCGCGCACGACGATGCGCCGGCGCCGGCCAGGCCGCTGAGGACCAGTGAGTATCTGACAGTTTCAGATATGCCATTGAACTTTGACTTTAAGTTGACTTTAACTTAACTTTGTGTTTAAATTGACTTTAATTTGACTTTATCTTGACTTGGCTTTCAGTTGACTTGACTTTGATAAAGTCAAAGTCAAGTCAATTTAAACACAAAGTTAAGTCACTATCAAAGTCAAGATAATTGACTTTGAATTTAACACGTTGCCTGCTGGTACGAGTATACTCGTTTTTTTTTTGCCACCCATACAAAATGCAACTTACCATACATAGGTATTATTTTGACTGTATCTTTGAAAATTTGTATTAAACTTATAAAAGTAAAAACATTATTTTTTTATTTCCAATAGCAAAGAATCAATTCCTGCTCTGCTTTCATTGCCAGCATTTAAAACTTAGAGAACTCCCCTTGAACATCTACGAATATACTCGTAACTGGCACTGAGTATGAAACCTGCTGCTACGAGTAAACTCGTATTTGGCAGGGAACGTGTTATCTTAATTTCACTTTGACTTTAACTTAACCTGACTTGAAAAAAAACAGAATAATTGTTGGATCCATACAAAAGTGAAATTCAGCCGATCAATTTTATACAGGGAGTCAAACATTTTTTTAGGTTTTCAACCGAGCACAGGAGGTCCAAAAACCGAACCGTTTTTAACCGAAGAGTTTTTATACCTCACTATCTGAATACATGTCAGAGATACATTTTTCAATCTTTAATTGGATTTGAAGCAGCACAGCATGCCTGTAGCATGTTAGTACTCAATAATATTTGAAAATAGAGTTAACGTGCGACTTCCTCCGCACAAATTATATACCAGATTTTAAGTCAGATCATAAACTTTCGAACACACTTCTGTTACATTTTTATAATAGTTAAAAGAAGATTAAGTTTTAGCTTAATATTTCTTAAAATATAATTGCAGGCTCACCAGAATACAAGCGGCGAAGCGTGCACAGTTCCAACTCAACCAAATCGTCGTCCAACATGACGGGCGGGTCGGGTCGGTCGCACGACATCGAACAACCTGATCTAACACACACTCACGACAAGGTAAGATAAAGCAATCGTCATAGGCCTCATTCATCGTACATAATTTAAGCATTACCACAGAATAGGTAATATAGGTAAAATAGTAAAATAGTAACAAGGTGCTACCTTTGACCATTTATATGTGGACTGGTTACGCGTGTAATTCTACTAACAAACATTTCTGTCACTTTTAGCGGGGGGCGAGGTAACATGAAATCCGCAACTTTGGATTTTATTCCCCATAACTTTAGATTCTAATTTTGAATGTTAAAAATCATGAAAAGTAGTCTCGTGTGAACCCCAAACGTTCTAAGTTCGAAGTTATTATTTCGCAATTATAGGCTGCCTCGTTTAGTGATAAGGTGTAAAATTGAATGTAAATGCACAAGATCATTTGTGCTTATACCGTGGCAGAGGGGAAATGCTACCGCAAGGCTAGTCCCTATTGTAAATAGTCAAAGGGTGCTACAAATAAACATTTTAGGGGGTGGTTTAGGCCATCAAACTGAACTTTTACTATGAGACCAATAACGAAATCCATCTTCATACTAAAATACAAATCTACTCGAGCTAAATGTATGGGATAGCAGATTTTTTTTTCGCGATTTCCATGTTGGTCCCATAGTGAAACTTTTTCAGTTTGATGGTCTTTACAAGGCTATTTAAGGTTATAAATATTTATATTTACTTTTGTAACACCTTGTACAGATCTACATACAGAACGGCCATTCCCCGCCCCTCTCTGACTCCAGATATCCCACCTCACCTCACACTTGAGGGGGATGCCTAGCAATGGAATGCAGTCAGGCGCGCACCTGTTAGATTTAACTACATAAAATAAATTTTATTTTTATCCTCTCAGTAAAAAAACCTTGGAAAATAACGCTAAATTCACATTTTCAGTGATTCTTTAGCTTAAATACTGTTTTTAATAACAGAATGAACTATTAAAAGGAACGAAATGTCTAATGATGTTCATACGATGCGTTGTAAGTCAACCCTACACATATGTCATTCACAATTTGCGTAAAGTGCGCATTTGCGAACGTCATCATGTCAAATCTGAAACGTTGTTTGAAGTGTGGATTACCTAAGTAGAATTTCCAGCTCATGCCGAAATCGAGTTGATTTGTGTATGAAAAAAAAGCTTGTGCGAACCAGAGCTCTGTATACATATGGGTACCCCAAGATATTGACTCGGTTGTAACAAGTGCTCAGTTTCAGAGCGCAAAAGCGAAGCGCAAAAAAAAACGAGCGAGCATAGGGTCGAAATTTCGCATTAGATTTTGACTCTAATTCTTACTTCTCCTGACCATATTGACTATTTTACATGGGCTGGAAAACCATTGTTTTTGTAGTTTGTTTTGTAATAGAAAATAGCGACGTTTTACATGAAAATCAAACGTTTATTAAACACACACTTATTCGAAGCCTCAATATTTTTTTCGATTGCAAACTTATTTTCGACCGTGATGTAGACCATTTTTTTTCCACTAAAAAGAATGTCCTTCATAATTAAGACTGTACGGAATTCTCAGGGAGCGAGTCTGACTCATACTTGTTTTGTCACCTTGCATTTGGCCTTAATTTGTTTTACTATTGTTCCAGCCAAACCGAGCGAACCTGTCTCTCTCATTCGCACAGCAAGTAGCCAGAGTCGGTAGAGGGAGACGGGAGAAGGAGCGAGACAGCACGATACCGGAACATCATGTTGTAGAAAAGGATGCCAAGTTAAGGTACTGTTTATATGAATGTACCTAAATTATTTATCAACACTCTTGGTCGTAAAGTGGCTCATATTGCATCGCTCATAGGTACGTTTTCCTCGCAAGTGTGTTGAAAAACGTCGTATGAAACTGATATATGTCAGAAGCTGTCTATGGAAAATCAGCGTTCCACTTTTTTTATTTATTTATCGTCAACAAAACAATAATGCAGGGTCCTTCTTAATATGCTGACACTTTTTAAGGGGATGACCAGACCATCAAACTGAATAACTTTCTGTATGGGACCAACATCGAAATCGCGAAAAAAAAATCACTGTCCCATATATTTGGTTCTGGTAGGTATAGCAGTTTTGTATGGGACAGCTGATTTTTTTTGATTCGCCAGTAATAAAACTTACATAGGTTTTTAGAGGACCTTTCAAAATACATTAAAAAACATCACATTCATTGCTAGGCTGCATCGAAGCTGTGCTATTAAGGTACAAATAACTTCTAAGTTTGTATGAGAGAAATCGCTTTTTCGCTAAGACCGCCTTGTTTTGTATCTTCTGTATTTTTTTACGGTATATTATGCTGAGTAGGTAATATGTTTCGATTGATTTATTGAAAATGAGTTGATGCTTAAAGGTTTTGGTTACTTTTTCATGAACATTAAGAGTCAAATATCTCAGCTCCGATGCGAGCTAGGCCATAAGTGTTTATTACAATGTTTGTTTTTATAGTACTATAATTATACAATACTTTGATTGGTGGCCGCGACTGTTAAAAAATGGCAATACCTTTACTCATACCCATTTCTTATTGTTCTAACAGAAGCTATGCGGCAAACGAACGGGACGCCGACTTGAAAGGTTACGCGATAGAGCGGGACAGGAAGAGGGAGGAAAGGCACGGCTACAGCGGGTACGAGAGGGACAACATGAGTCCTCTATACGCGTCGCCGCCTAGGAGTCCGATCAGCGATATTTGCAGTCCAACACAACCTAGTATTGCTTTCGGTAAGTATATGTGGGGACTTGCCACAGATGTCAACACCCACAAGTTATAGCAACGAAGCTAACAGATGGCGCTACGGTCGCACTCGCTAATGTGCACGTAAGACAACTTGCGACGTCACATTGGTAACCCGTCAGCCGCTACACATAAGGTTCATAATCGTATACAAGACATGAATCGCGCAAGAGAAATAATCACAGAGATTTGATATACAACGTGTTAATGAATTAACACTGGTACTGTACTGATACTGTTACTGGTAGGCGTAGTGTGGGACGCCCTGCTGCCCGCTGGACAGACGACATAAAAAAAGTAGCGGGGAGTGATTGGATGAGGAAGGCCGAGGACAGAGTTTTGTGGCGCGCCTTGGGAGAGGCCTATGTTCAGCAGTGGACGATGACGGGCTGATGATGATGATGATGAATGAATTAACGCAGAACTAGAAAGTAGTTTAGAATCGAGAGCAGAATGAATTATCATGGTTTCAACATAGGTATTTTTTTTTCAAAATAATAAATAAATTGTTTGAAAAATTTAAAATTGACTGAAATCTCACCTTACTTACTTCAAAAACAAGATTCTTAAAATGTATCCACGAGCACGCTAGCGCTTTCATTCATTGCTGAAATGATAACAAATCATTTTTGCCTCAAAACATAAAATGCGAATAACTTTAAATTTTAACTATCAAAATAATGAAATTATTGTTTCAATCTAATTATTTTGTTTTAAATCAGTTGGGGTGTATGAGGTTTTGCGCTTATTCATTAACAAGTTATATACCATTTGAAAATTGTACATGAAACCTGTGTATTTTTATTAATCACTACAGTTTTGCTTCAGGTTCTCAACCGCCGAGTCTAACGCAGCCGCTGCAAGCCGACACACACTTCAACCGCGACACACATATGCGGATTATCTTGGGCAGGGACAGCAAGCAACCTCAGGAGAGAAACGATAGGTAAGTTCTAAGACATAGAGTTCATTATTGAGCTGGCGACCAGCAGAGATGTGCAGGCAGGGACCTCGCGTGCGGGGAAATATTCCGCCAATAGGAGAGCTTTAGGGGGCCCAGACAAAATGCACACGCTACTTATTCTACAAACGTCAACGCCGCAGCGCTTTGACTATTTATATGTGGACTGGTTACGCGTGTAATTCTACTAACAAACATTTCTGCCACTTTTTGCGGGGGGCGAGGTAACATGAAAGCCGCAACTTTCGATTTTATTCCCCACTAGCAGCCCGTCCCGGCTTCGCACGGGGTAGACAAGTTACATTGTTCAAATTTTACCAAGGATCCCTAATTTTTTTCAAAATGAAATGTAGCCTATGTCAAATTGGAAGAATGTAGCATTCTATTGGTGAAAGAATTTTTTAAATCGGCCCAGTACTTTTTGAGCCTATTCATTACAAACATACAAACATACAAAAATAGGTACAAATCTTTCCTCTTTATAATATTAGTGTAGATAACTTTAGATTCTAATTTTGAATGTTAAAAATCTTGAAAAGTAGTCTCGTGTGAACCCCAAACGTTCTAAGTTCGAAGTTATTATTTTGGAATTATAGGCTGTCTCGTGTAGTGATAAGGTGTAAAATTGAATGTAAATGCAAAAGATCAATTGTGCTTATACCGTGGCAGAGGGGAAATGCTACCGCAAGGCTATTCCTTATAATAATTAGTCAAAGCCCCAGCGTTAACGACGATAGAAAATTGACAGAATGCTAGACAATGTCACAAATTATTGACGATCGCTTATTAGAGAAAAAAAACTAAATCTGCTCTATGATTAGCGTTCATTTCGCTCAATCATTCACTCTTTTTTCTTTTTTAAATGAATTTGAAAATGGGAAATTGCTGTCGAATTTTCCGCCCGCCATTTTCTAGCGTTATCTACAAGGTCTTGTTGATCGACATGAAGCGTTCAAAACGAAACGCTCACTGTCGAAAGCAGAAAGTGCATTTTATCCGCTAGCGTGGAAAGAGTTAAAAATTCGAATCTTTCTATTCAATATTTTTATACAGGGTCCTTCTTAATATGCTGGCACTTTTTGAAGGGGATGATCAGACCATCAAACTGAACAACTTTCTCTATGGGACCAACATTCAAATCGCGAAAAAAAAATTAGCTGTCCCATACAAAACTGCAAACTTACTCGAGCAAATGTATGGGACAGCAGATTTTTTTTTCGCGATTTCGAATAGAGAAAGTTTTTCAGTTTCATGGTCCGATCATCCCCTTAAAAAAGTGTCAGCATATTAAGAAGGACCCTGTATAACGATTACTCCCACAAGAGATAGTAGACGGAACGCGTTTAGTGCGTAATGTCGGTGCGTACCGTCAGCATAACACTAAAACCAATCTTAGGCTTTCAGTGTGCTTTATATGGAAGTAACCAGTAATTAAGCTGACTTATGTATATACAGGTACCGGACCATCAAACTGAACAACTTTTCCTATGGGACCAAGAACGAAATCGCGAAAAAAAGAGCTGTCCCTTATTGAGTAGGTTTGCTGTTTTGCATGGAACAGCAGATTTTTTTCGTGATTTCGATGTTGGTATAAGTGGCGACGGGTTCACTCCCCGTCACACTGGACAGAGTTTCGGTACTAGTGAAACGTGGATGTTCTGTGGTTTCAGAATATCTCTGACTACCCCCTTCGGGGAATATAGTCGTGAGCATATGCTATGATATGCTATGAAAAAAAAAATCTCTTATGGTTTTCAGGATTTATGTTATAGCATAAGCATATGCTCACGACTATATTCCCCGAGGGGGTAGTCAGAGATATTCATGTGATTTATGTGATCTTATTACTTATTAATACCCAGTATTATACTGTATTCAGGGTCCTTCTTAATATGCTGACACTTTTTAAGGTGATGATCAGACTGTCAAACTGAACAACTTTCACTATCGAGCCTACCTCAGGAAACGTGAAAAACAATCATCTGTCCCATACAAAACTGTTGGACCCGACTCAAATGTATGGGACAGCAGATTTTATTTCGCGTTTCCTGAGGTAGGCTCGATACTTTGACTAATTATTATAAGGACTAGCCTTGCGGTAGCATTTCCCCTCTGTCACGGTATAAGCACAATTGATCTTGTGCATTTACATTCAACTTTACACCTTATCACTAAACGAGACAGCCTATAATTGCGAAATAATAACTTCAAACTTAGAACGTTTGGGGTTCACACGAGACTACTTTTCATGATTTTGAACATTCAAAATTAGAATCTAAAGTTATGGGGATTAAAATTCAAAGTTGCGGATTTCATGTTACCTCGCCCCCCGCAAAAAGTGGCAGAAATGTTTGTTAGTAGAATTACACGCGCAACCAGTCCACATTTAAGTAGTCAAAGGCTCGATAGGATAGAGGGAGTTGTTCAGTTTGATGGTCTGAGTTCACCATTTCAGTATTTGCTAGGCTGTCACTTACACCCTGTATAGGTTGTGATGATTAAGTGTGAGAGGGAGTGAGCCATACTCCACCACTGGTGGAGCTATTGGTGGAGAAAAGTTAGTAAGTAGTAAACTTGCTAACAGTATTTTCTAGCCCAACAAGCCTCTGATATGGCTTCGCGGCTACCTAGTGCTACTATCTGGTACCAAAATAAAGAAATTAAGATAAATATTGTAATTAGTGAGGTGCTATGGAGATCGAGTCGTCTAGCGTACAGCAGGATAGTTGGGAGTATTGGGAGAGCGAGAGGCAGGATATTTAAGAAAACGTGAGTGAGAGAGATGGCTTAGGTCGCTCAGTTTGGTGGCTGCACATCATTATTCATCATCATACTTGCATCCAGGGAGGGTTAAATGTCAAGGTTATGGTTAAATTTCAAGGTCAAAGTAAATTTTCAAGTTTAAGGTTAACTTTCAAGGTCAAGGTTAAATTTCAAGGTCAAGGTTAATTTTCAAGTTTACGGTTAATTTTCAAGGCCAAGGTTAAATTTCAACCAGTTCCGCTGCCGGGGTTAATTTATGGAGTTTTTCAATTATACCAGGTAAACGGCGTAGAGTGCATTAATTTACTACATGGGTATAATGACCGGCAAAGTTCTTGAGGAAGGCCTTGGCTTGAATGCGCAGAAACAAAATTTATAGGCGAAAAAGCTACTGCGCAGGCCCCCTCACACCTCCCCGCATTTTTCAAGATGTTTGCCGGTTACTGTATTAGATAGAGTATCCAATACTACATACTCGTACAGTACTGACACTCCCTGCACCCCACCAATTTTAACCTCACCCCTTTTTGACAAACGGGTGCTGGCAGAAAACAGTAGGCAATGGTTTTTCCCTCTGCTTAGTATTGCACATTAAACCATCAAACTGAAAAACTTTCACTATGGAGCCAGCATCGAGAAAAAAAAACATTTCCTGTGTGATACAAAACGGCAGTACCGACTCTACTCAAATGTATGGAACAGAAGATTTTTCGAATTTTTATTTCGTCTTTCAGTTTGATGGTCGAAACCACCCCTTTAAAAAATATTATTAGAGTGTTTCGATACACTAAATATAAAAAAACTGTTTTTGTATGTTAGTTGGTCCTTTATGCTTTCTTTACAAGAAACTTTGGTGGTTTTTTGTGCGAGAGCGAAAAAAGTATCAGAGTTAAAAAAACGTTTGGTCGAGCAAATTTTTACTATTCACTCATACCCAATTGACTTAAAACTAACTCCACTCACTAACTACAACCGCTGAAAGCTTGGCTTGCAATTAAAGCAATAAACTTACTAACTTTGTGATGGTTTGTGAAACACGATTATTAACAATGGTTTAGGATATCACAATTTTTAAAAATTCCATGGAAAAGATGCGCGTGCTATACGTCTGGCGTTTAAGAGACCCCACCACACTAGCGTCTTTCGAGCGTCGTCGTTGAGCCAGCGTCCGCGCCGCGTCGACGCCGCGCCAGTGCTGGCCGGCTGCCGAACGCCGGGCTTACGCAGCGCTGGTGTCGCATTACTGCGGCGCCTTTCAAACTCCTTACATTCTCTATTATGAGTGACGAGACACGGTGACGCGACGCCAGCGTTCGGCAGTCGGCCAGCGCTGGCGCGGCGTCGACGCGGCGCGGACGCTGTCTCGACGACGGCGCTCGAAAAACGCTTGTCTAGGGGTCTCTAAGGGTTGAGCCTCATCTAGAAGCACCGCATCGCATTTTGTCACGCTCTATCCTCATCCTCTTGCATCCTGTCGCTCAGGAACGTCATTTGCTAGAGCGAGAAAGGTCGCAGCAGTTCCGGTGCTGCCTCGTGCGGTCGCGTTCCCGCTATCTTATTTGCTATAGCAAATGACGTTCCTGAGTGACAGAAAAGGATGGAGTGACGGAAAAATGCGATGCGGTGCTGGTAGATGAGGCTCAACCCTAACCAGGCCTCCGTCACTCGGCCGTAGGTACTGAGCACCTACACTTTGTCTCATCGTAAGCGATGCGCTTGCTTGATTTCTGCCAGTCGCGCTGGACGTCGCATACGTCGAGCGCTGTACCATGTAATAACAACGCTGAAGTCAAGCTTCTTTAGATACATTTGTGCGCGTACCGTCTGGCAGTAGGTAATTAAAGCGAGAGAATTTATCGTTTTCTAAGGCGCGGTTTTTACAGAAGAGACGTGTGGCGGTAGCGGATAGTCAAAGTAACACAATTATAAACCTTATAGTACGTAGCATAGCGTCGTTTGGAGAATTACGCTCGCGCCTCCAGGCGACGTCATCTGGAGACGCGGGCGCGATTCTCCTTTACAACAAAAACGACGCTATGCTACGTACTATAAAGATATATACAACGTGTTAATGAATAAGCGCAAAACCTCATACACCCCAACTCATTTATAACAAAATAATTAGATTGAAACAATAATTTTATAATTTTATAGTTAAAATTTAAAGTTATTCGCAGTTTAAGTTTTGAGGCTAAAGTGATTTGTTATCATTTTAGCAATGAATGAAAGCGCTAACATGCTCATGGATACATTTTAAGAATCTTGTTTTGGTAGTAAGTAGGGTGAGAGTGCCCAAGCGGTAGATTGAGATCGAGTTCAGTAAATTTTAAATTTTACAAACAAATTATTTAATATTTTGAAAAAAACCTACTTACTACTAAAACAAGATTCTGAAAATGTATTAACGAGCACGCTAGCGCTTTCATTCATTGCTGAAATGATAACAAATCATTTTTGCCTGAAAACTTAAACTGCGAATAACTTTAAATTTTAAGTATCAAAATAATTAGATTATTGTTTCAAACTAATTATTTTGTTATAAATCAGGTGGGGTGTATGTGGTTTTTCGCTTATTCATTAACACATTGTATAATGCCAGAAATAAATTTAGAAGTAAGTAATCTTTGGTGTAACTAATTTAGGTAAGTTTTAACAAATACTTTGTTTTTTTCACAGTAAAAACAAGAGAAATGGGATCGTGACTAATCCAGCGATGCGTCTGGTTGCCAACGTACGAAACGGACTAGGTGAGACATTTTTACAACCTGAATTAAGGAATCGATTCAGTCAGATTCGACATAATCCTCGACTCTTTGAAAATCTCTGTCCTATTCTCAAAGTTCTTCCACTGGGATTGAGTCAAGGAATTAGTGAAATCTAATGGCTTTTTTTCGTTTTTCTCGGTGTTTATAATAACAAAAGACAAGTATATTCCATGCTTCAGCGACGTTTAGGCCCTGTTGACAGGCACGTATCCAAGGGGTGGGATTTATTGACCCCGAATAGTAATGTTTCCCCAACCAAAAGTCTGGATACGCGCTTGTCTGTTGTGTTATCTATATATCTATATAGGGTCCTTCTTAACATGCTGGCATTTTTTTAAGGGGATCATCAGACAGTCAAACTGAACAACAATCACGAAAAAATTCATCATGTAAGCTTGGCGTGGATGTACATTGAAGATACATATTTGCAAAATATAAATTGGGGGCGTTTAAGATGCGTAATGAAATGCATCGGGTCGAGATCATTTTTAGATTTTTTGTCTGTTTATCTGTTTGTTTGTGCAGGCATCAAGTAAAAACTACTGAACCAATTTTGATGGGGTTTTCATAGAAGCATAGGACTTAGTTTGGATTAACATTTAGGCTTTATTTCATCGCAATTGGTTCATTCAATCAAAAGTTATGAGTATTTAAAGTCAGTGGTCTGCGCGTACGAATTCGCAAGCGTCGTTAGTGATTAATTAAAAAAAATTAAAAAATCATTTATTTCAGGATACAAGGTCCCATATACATACGATTTCAATACAATGTTAATATAAATTATAGGATATCACATTAAAATGTTCGTCAAAAATATAAAAATTGTCATAGATCTTTCTTATTATTTCTTTTTTAACAATTGTCTTCTGTCAACAGATAGTGCTGCCGCTAACATCCGTCGGACGGGCGTGGCGCTAGCGGCGAGCGCTAGTTCCAACAACCCGGCCGTCAAAACTAACGCCTTCCAATGGAGGAAGGAGACTCCACTATAATACTAATCACTCTATGGTCTGAAATTAATATTTAATGTCAAGGAAGATGGTTATACCATACACGTTGTTAATGAAAAATATATTTTATTTCTTCACGATAAAGTGTAAAGTTTGATGTCGAAACATGCTTGACTACATCAATGTATTTTACTTTTATCTTCTCAGTAATGAAAGTTTGAAAATATCATTAAACTCACATTTTCAGTAATTCCGTATGTCAAGTTTTGTTTTGGAGGGCTGAATCGAAAACCATTTTGAGATTGTCTCAATAATAATATTTTCCATGTCAGAGATTTTAAAATGAAAAAATAAAATAACGTCGTTTTTCGGTCCGTCCAGTGACGTCATTGGAAAACCTGTGAACTCCTTGGTAAACTTAAAATCAACTTAAAATAACTGGCCGTTATAAAAAAAAAACCATTCACTATTTCGGAATTTGACATTTGATGTTGCCGTTTCTGTTTCCAGCATAGAGGCAGAATTTTTTTTATTTTAATAAAGCAATAAGTAGTTTTTCTCCATGGAGTTCGAATTATTTTCTCTCCACTATTTTTGCATTTAGAGATTACAGATCAAAGTAATTTAAAAATTAAATTTATATTGATAAACTCGATGAATCGCAATAAAAATGAAAATAGTTTCTTAAAATTATATCTTCTATCCGTAAAAACTATAAAATGAAGACAAAAAAAAACTTGATATACCGAATTATATATGCTTGGATACCATTTTCAGTAACAGATTAAATTGTAAAAAGTTATGAAACGTGAATGACGTCACATGTCGGTAATCTTTGTCTATGGCTTCAGAAGACTCATAAGAGCAAAGAGTTAGCTATTATTATTAATATAATCATATAAATTTTTAATTTTATTGGTTTATGGGCTGTTTCCATTGAGTATATCCATCTTCCTTACAATTAATGGAGTCCCTGATATTTTGAAAGTGTCTCAGGTACATGCTGCGTAAGGGACATTGTGCGCACAGCGTACATTTTGCGAATTAGTACATTTTGCGCCTGAACGGTTCTAATGTCACAAAGCACCTCATTTAGAAAGAGATTGCACGAGTCTAACGAATCTCTCTTTTCTATAAAAGCAAAAAAGATGTTGTATACGTACCTCTCTGTCCTATAGAATTAGAAAGAGACGACAACATTTTTGGAAAAGCGACGTCAAAGTCATTGTATTAGTATTTAGGTGGAAAAATCGCTAATAGATTAAGTGATTGTAAACGGATTTTAAAAAAGAAAATCGATTTTTTGTTCTGCTATTGGCGGCTACAGTATTACCCTTAGACCATTTAATTATGGACGAGTTACGCGTGTAATTCTACTATCAAACTTTTCTGTCACTTTTTGCAGGGACGAGGTAGCATAAAATCCGCAATTATGGATTTTATTCCATTACTTTAGATTCTAATTTTGATTGTTAAAAATCATGAAAAATAGTCTCGTCACGAAACTAACTTGAAGCTAATTGTTCCCTAGTTATGTGGTCTAAGTCATTATTCTTGTATTCGACTTGGAGCGAGATAGAGAAAGATTTAGTAACACCCGATTTTGCACCCTTTGACTACCGCGCATGATTGATTTTTAGTTACTAAAAGACTTCGGGTTTTGACGGGGACTCGGGTCTGCTCTGCACAAACGAAGTTTGACTTACTGTAGTTGAATAAAAAACGATATACAACGTGTTAATGAATTAACGCAAAACTAGAAAGTAGTTTGTTTAGAATTGAGAGCAGAATCGAATTATCATGGTTTCAACATGAGTAATTTTTTTCAAAATATTAAATAAATTGTTTGTATAACCTAAAATTTATTGAACTCGATCTCAACCCACTGCTCGGGCACTCTCATCCTACTTAATACCAAAACAAGATTCTTAAAATGTATCCATGAGCACGTTAGCGCTTTCATTCATTGCTGAAATGATAACAAATCATTTTTGACTCGAAACTTAAAATTTTAATTATCAAAATAATGAAATTATTGTTTCAATCTAATTATTTTGTTATAAATCAGTTGGGGTGTATAAGGTTTTGCGCTTATTCATTAACACGTATTAGCTGACACATGTACAAAACATTAACCTTGTTTCTCGTAGTCGGGTAACAAAACACATCTCACAAAGTTTTTGAACAAACGAAAAAAATCAGTATTAAAATATTGTTTTTGTAAACATTTCATCTGCATTTCTTTTTTAATAAGAAACAGTACAATTGTAAAAGGCCTGATCTCAAAAAGAACAAAGCTATCTAAGTTAGGACTCTTTGTAGAAAAATCTAGACATTTTGAGCATTTATTTTGATTTCCTTTTCTTTAAATAAAACTTATAAGTATAATTTCAACTATTATTCGTTATTAACATGATTTCGAATCAAATTAAAGATTGAAAAATTTGTCTCGGGCGGGACTTGAACCCGCACTCTTAAAAACCGGGGAAGTGCGTTATTCAATTTCGCTACCGAGTCCACTAGCCAGAGGTCGAAATTTTCAATCTATTGCGTCTTAAGGGGACGTGAGCGCCATCTACTGGAAGTTATTACAAACTTCCCAATTTTTGATTTGATTAATTTGATTCTAAAAAATAAAAAAGAGAGTTTTTAATTTTGTTTAGATAAAACCAAAAAGAAGATTGCGTAAGTATGCAATACAGTGTCTAACTTAATATGTTGACGGATTTATAAGAGAAAGATCAAACCATCAAATTGAACAACTTTTTGATAGGACCAACATCGAAACCGCGAAACAATCACTAATTAAATAATTTTGGTTCGAATAGTTATTGACATTTTCTATGGAACAATTTTTTTTGGCGATCTTAATGTTGGTCCCATAGAGAAAGTTGTTCAGTTTGATGGTCTGATCATCTTAAAAACTGTAAGCATATTAAGAAGGTCCCTATATACCTGGTGCAGAACTATGTCCTATTCTATTGCGATAGGACAATTTTAGTTAATGCAGCATCTTCTTCACTGGCTTTATCTAAGCACGTGAAAAATATTATAAAAACGAAATAGTGTGTCTATTTTGTATTTTTTTCTGTTCAGATTTTGTCACATTATAGTGTCATTTTCTAAACAATATTTTAAGTATGTTCCTTAATTTTGATATGTATTTAATCTAGTCCTTAATATTTGTGTAGCCAAGTTTTTTAAAACTGTGCAAAAATATTCGTACAATATTTTCTATTAAACCTGTGCAATATTAAAAACAATATTTTTTTTACTCTTTATTTTTTTATGGGATTTTGTATGTTCTAATTCCCTTGTCGTGGTTACACAAATATGAATGGAGAAATTGTAATCGAAAATAAAAATAGGTTACGTAATTTTAGTAGGATATTACAATTAATTAACGGCAACACCAATGAAGAACGAATGATTGATTCGATTTTTGAATTTGATTGCTTGGTAAAGTTTAGGAAAATCATCGGCAGCTTTTATTATAAGTATTAGTAAGTTTTAAGAAAAACTGTAATTTCTTATTGCCAGAGTAAAAAATTACTACATTTGGTAATAATTTTTAAAGGTAAAAATTGTGAAAATTGTCGCCTTTGTCCCAGTAGGTACTCTTTTCTTTTATTGTAACTTCGAATTTGTAGATGGTCATTAATTTTATAAATAAGGCAAGTCATTAACGAATAATTTTAACGAATTAAAAATTTACGGAGAAAATAAAAAAACTAGAATTTTTGAAATTCTCAGTGGGTAGTCGTAGTGAATTTTCGGAATTATTAGAGTTAAAAAAAAGATTAAAAAGTCAGTATGATTGTGAGTGGCGAGGCTGAAATTTGAAAAACCTGTATTTAGAAAATATATTTTGTATGTAATCAACTGTAAGCAAAATAGTTTTATGTTTAATAATTTGTGTCATATTTTTGAGGCTAGAAAAATTTCTTTATTGGAATATCAATTTTACCATATTGGATGAAAATCGTTTTTTTCGTATTGATTAGCCGATGAGATATTAAGTTTTTAATTTGCAATGAACTATTATCTACTAGAAATAACACTGCCCATCACAATGCTGTCCCGTCAATGCGGCGATATTACCACTTTCTTAAAATTGAGCTCCTATCCGCATGTGGCGCATGATGTTTGTTTGTCGGGTTACTTCTAGTACAAGGTGTTACAAAAGTAAAAATAAATATTTAAAACTTTTAAGGGGGTTGTTTAGACCATCAAACTGAACAACTTTCACTATGTGACCAACATCAAAATCGCGAAAAACAAAATCTGCTGTCCCATACATTTAGCTCTAGTAAATTTTCAGTTTAGTATGGAACATCCGATTTTTTTTTCGCGATTTCGATTTTGGTCCCATAGTGAAAGTTGTTCAGTTTGATGGTCTATACCACCGCCTTGAATGTTTATTTGTATTTTTGTAACACCTTGTATAATAGTTCAATGTTATTTTGAATCAAATCTTGCTTTTTCCAGTCAATAATTTAGAAGTTTTTGTGGTGTTTTTGAGAGATTATTTTTGTTTTGATTGACTTTCAAAATAATTTTAAACAAGTGCTGCCATTTTTTTGAAAAAAATTTGAGTGGTCTGTCAAAAACATCAGCCAATGTAGTTTTACGAGGTATTTTGTAAAAAAAAAACTTGATAGCAATATTTATTTATTTATGTTTTTTTGTGTGAGTTTGGTGATAATTGTGATTTAGGATGTATAATTATAATTATGATTAATTATACATTTGTACGAAATATAACGTAGTCAGTGCCGTGCGATACAATGTTGTGAAGAAAATATATTGAAATATATATAATTTCTCTTATTTTTGCAGTTTTATTTCTACTCAAATTAAAGATTGAAAAATTAAAGTCTTTGACGGGCCTTGAACCCGCACTCTTCCAAACCGGGGAATTCGGTATGACAAGTTTATTTTTTGAGGATTGAATCGAAAACCATTTTGAGATAATTGTCTCAATAATAATATTTTCTATGTCACAGATTTAAAAATAAAAGGATAACAGATATTTTAAATAAAATAACGTCGTTTTTCGGTCCGTCCAGTGACGTCACTGGAAAACCTGTGAACTCCTTGGTAAACTTAAAATCAAAATAACAGGCCTAGCCTGAAAAAATAGGATTCTTCAAAGCATCATATATCATGAAGTACTAACAGTAGGAGTATGATTTGCGGATATGTGTTAATTGAACATATAATTGAAGTTTTGATTAGAGCCAAAACACGATTAAGAGACATTTTCTCGATAGAAAAATAAGCCAAAGTAGCCTCCGTCTTTATCGATAAACGCTTGGAACTGCTAAACGGTGAATAATAGAAACACGAGACTTGATTAAAAAAAAAGAGATTGATATTTTATAAAGTTTGATTAGAGCAGAAATGAACTTACATAAATAGTGCAAACGAAATTAATTAAAGTTTGCTTTACGCTTGCGTTGTTTCAGGCGCGCGCGCCGCCATCTCTTTCTCCCGCATCAGGCAGTAATATAAGCTATCACACGCCCATTTCGCTTCAATTATTTTTCGACATAGGCCCTTAAGAAAAAAAAATTCAATATGTCAGAGTTTCAAACAAAGGTGTAATACCCTTGTGAAGTGTGGCTCCATCTGCTTGCAGTGAGCTTTTATCTCTTCGCCTTGCGTTGTTCTCCTACTTGCTGGCAGATGTCGCTAAAAGTTTCCAAAGTTTTAACTTACACTACTCGACAATAGATGTCACTCAAGACATCTGCCAGTCTCATATTTTTTTCACCAAAATAACAAACATAATAGAAATACTAGAGTTTCCCGCGACTTCGTCCGCACAAATTATACATTTACCAGATTTTAAGTCAGATCATAAGCCATCAAACAAAAAAAGATTCGTCAAAATCGGTTCAGTAGTTTCTGCGTGATGCTGTTACAAACAAACAAACAAATAGACAGATAGACAAAAACTCTAAAAAAGTTGATTTGGAGTCCGGGAAACCTAAAAACCATATCGTAATCTTTTTCATGTAAATATCTTCAATGTACAGACACACTTCTGTTACAGTTTTATAATAGTTTAAGATTTCGACAACATAATCTTACCATATCGAGATTTCATCTCGAGCTCCTAGAAATGTCCAGGAATTATTTTTTATAATGTCCTTTTGAGTCACTCGTTTTTTTTTCTTTATATTCTTTATTTTGATGATGGGATAATAGAAGACGATGAATCTGTGGTCGATTTCGTAAGCTCGCGCGTTGCCGCCAAAATGACCATGTACGAGTTAACTTGAACCAAAACTTATGTTCTGTTATCGTATTTATTTGAGATTCCTGTTACGTCGGTCGCTTTACGCAACTATTTGGTATACAATCCACACGAAATTATGTCACAAATATCACTGATATCTCCACACTTTCGGCTTAGTAGGGTCAACACGTATTTCATGGGTCACTGTATACGTTGTTATAATAAAATCCCCGAGACCATTTTGAATCTTTCTGAAAACATGTTTAAAACTCAAATCAAAATGGTCCTCTGTAAAAAAGCATATTATAAACTGGATGATTATTTAAATGATCAAAATGCTTGGGTCTGAGGTCATTAGCTTATAGTTTATTTACATTACTGTATAGTTTCAATTATTTTACTAAAAGACTATGTATTATTGTATACATAACTTTAGCTTAAGAGAAGTTTATTCCGGATGGGTAAATTCGCGCTGCATACAAATGAAGTCTGGTGATATTTTCAATACTAACCAATTAAACTCAATGACATTCTGCAGAAACAATCTAGGAACAAATCTCTATGCTTATAAACAAAAATACACAGTTTCAATGCTAGGATTAATTTAAGATTTGTATGTAAATCTTTGAGGCACTGTAACTTTAAAACTGTATATTTTAAGGAAAATCTGACACGATACAAGCATAGAGATTTGTTTCTAGATTGTATCTGCAAAATTTCATTGAGTTTAATCGGTTAGTATTCAAAATATCACCAGACTTCGTTTGTATGGAGCACGCCAACAGTACCATACCCTTAAGAGTTTATATTGTAATAGTTATTAAGTCGTGTTATGTTGTAGAGTTTCTGGCCGCATCTTCTCTACAGCGACAACACGTTCCGACGCGGTGGTAGCTTTAAAAAAGATATGACGTTTGATAAGTGTGCTGCAAGCTCCTATATTGACTTTAACTTTGACTTTATAATTTACTCTTGATAAGGAAAAACAATATTTCTAAGCCGACAATGATCGTTAATTTAACGTCGAAAAGTAAACAACTCTCAAAGCCGACATCCGTCCCTTCGAACGTCAAACTGATTGTAAACCGTACTCTAATCGCAGTATAATTGGCTCCGCTGTTAAAAATCCCTCCGTTTTGTTATTTGACACCATTCTTACCGCTTATTAGTTCGTAGTTTGAAGATATTCTGGTTTGACGAACGATTTAGTTTCTATAGGAGTTTTGTTCTATTGCACAACGACAACACTCGATATACAACGTGTTAATGAATTAACGCAAAACTAGAAAGTAGTTTGTTTAGAATCGGGAGCAGAATCGAATTATCATAGTTTCAACATAGGTTTTTTTTTTTCAAAATAATAAAAAATTTATTTTTAAAATTTAAAATTTACTGAACTCGATCTTAACCCACCGCTTGGGCACTCTCACCCTACTTACTACCGAAACAAGATTCTTAAAATGTATCCATGAGCACGTTAGCGCTTTCATTCATCGCTGAAATGATATCAAATCATTTTTGCCTCAAAACTTAAAACGCAAATAATTTTAAATTTTAACCATCAATATAATGAAATTATTATTTCAATCTAATTATTTTGTTATAAATCTGTTGGGGTGTATGAGGTTTTGCGCTTATTCATTAACACGTTCCATAAAAAAAAATTCCTACCTCTCTTTCGGTGTATGGGTCTAGGTCGAAAAAAAAATTGTCATCAAAACTATCACATTTCTGTTTTTGGGTTACTGTTATCTGTCTTCATGCCAAATTTCGATTCAATAGGTACTAAAATGAGCGAGTTATTGAGGCGGGACTTACAGACAGACAGAATGGACTAGACTAAAAGGGTTCCTTGTATGAATACGGAACCCTAAAATCAATTCAATTCAATTTTTGTTTAGTGGCATCCGATGTGTTATCACAATTCAGCCAATGTCTCGTTATTTGGAGAGTATACGTAGGAAAATGATCAGTAGTATTTATTAAGTCTAGCGTGGCAGTTTTGCCAATGTAAGTAGTTTATAATCTCAAGTGATTGTTTTAAGGTTAAAACACAAAAGAGTTCACAAAATGGTGGAGCCACGTGCAATCCCAACGCGCCGATACGCACGCGTCCGTACTCCGCCAGAATTGCAGCGCGACTCCAACCCTAAAATCAGCTGTTTCATAGAAAACGTCAACCACTACTCGACCCATATATGAATGGAAAAGCTGATTTTATTTTCGCGATTTCGATGTTGGCTCCATAGCACCTCTTTGGTACGAATGCCATGGAATTTTACACCCTGTGTACAGGGTGTTAGGGTAAACAGTTGCATTACTTTAAAGGGTGGTTGTGCCCATGATTCTGAACAACTTTCCCTAAGTAACCTACAAAAAATATGAAAAAAAATTTTGTTGGCCTCTCCATAGTAAATGCAATCTACTGAGTACTGATCGAACGTTTGTATGAAAAGTAGATTTTATTTGTTGAATTTCCTATAGGGTTTCAGTATCATGGGTACAATTACCCCTTAAAGTAGTGCAACGTTTACCCTAACACCTTATACAGGGTCCAACTTAATATGCTGACAGTTTTTTATGAGGATGATCAGACCATCAAACTGAACAACTTTCTCTATAGGACCAATGAAAAATCGGGAAAAAAAATCTGCTGTCCCATACAATTAGGTCGAGTAAGATTTCAGTTTACTAGGAACAGCTGATTTTTTTTTCGCGATTTCTACATTGGTCCCTTAGAGAATGTTGTTCAGTTTGATGGTCTGATTATCCCCTTATAAAAGTGTCAGCATATTAAGAAGGACCTACTATTCTACAGAGGATTGACATGATTTTCCAATGATCAACACCTAAGCACCCTGAGGTTGGAATTGGGTTGTGAACGTTTGTAATCAACGCGCGGGCAAAAGCTATGTATACAACGTGTTAATGAATAAACGCAAAACTAGAAAGTAGTTTGTTTAGAACCGAGAGCAAAATCGAAATATCATGTAGTATTTTTTTCAAAATATTAAATAATTTGTTTGTAAAATTTATAATTTACTGATCTCGATCTCAACTCACCGCACGGGCACACTCACCCTACTTACTACCAAAACAAGATTCCTAATATGTATCCACGAGCACGCTAGCGCTTTCATTAATTGCTGAAATGATAACAAATCATTTTTGCATGAAAACTTAAAATGCGAATAACTAAATCAAAATAATGAAAGTATTCTTTCAATCTAATTAAGGGTCAGGGAAATATTTTAGCGTCATATTTACAATACTTTCATTATTTTGATACTTAAAATGCGAATAACTAAATTCTAACTATCAAAATAATGAAAGTATTGTTTCAATCTAGTTATTTTGTTATAAATCAGCTGGGGTGTATAAGGTTTTGTTTTGCGCTTATTCATTAAAACGTTGTATACTAGAAGTTACAAAATTCTAACTAAAAAAACGAAAACTAGCCGTGGTGGTTCAGTGGCGAGTAACCTTGCCTGCCGTGCAGGAGGCGATGGTTCGATCCCCGTCCAGGCCAACACGTACCAATGAGTTTTCGGGAATTTATTTACGATTTGTAATACCACTGGCTTTTCGGTGAAGGAAAAACATCGTGAGGAAACCTGCATGCTTCAATTTCAAGGTATGTATTGTACCCACTGTCCATTATAAGTGGCTACTGGCTCACCCCCCGTCACACTGGACAGAGTTTCGGTACTACTGGTGAAACGTGGATGTTCTGAGGTGTCAGAATATCTCTGACTACCCCCTCGGGGAATATAGTCGTGAGCATATGCTTATGCCAAAAACAAATTTTTTTTCGCGTTATAAAAAAAACATAAGTTTCCTACAAAATCCCAAGTGGTTATATCCGATGCGTCGCGTGTCGCGCGCGTGTCTTGCCCCTCTTCTCGAGTTTTATCCTTTTGTGTTTAGTGCTCCTTTGTCTATGGGATCCGGTATCAGATTTCTTGACTTAAAGATCCAGGGGTTAGGTGACAGCTGATTAAGTGATCATTAGGGATGTTTGGAGTGGCAGGATTTGTTAAAAAAAAATAGTGTTTAAATTTTGTTCTTCGAAAGGGTCAGGGAGTTATTTTAGCGTAATATGCTCACGACTATATTCCCCGAAGGGGTAGTCAGGG